>CM062820.1:1705505712-1706705712 GCA_031772625.1 Pinus tabuliformis | reverse complement strand
GTGCTAGGTGGCACAGAGAGGTGTGCAATGGTGCGAGATGCATGGAGATGTTGCAATAGCGCAGATGTCAGAGAGGGAGCACTTGTCAGCAGCAGGTAGAACTTCAGCATCAGAGGGTGTTTCTATCCCAACAGGGAGGTCAGTTGGGAGGTGCAGTGTAGATGCAATGCTGGGAGATAGAACCAGCAGCAGCACGGATGCAATCAGAGATCAAAGTGACAAAGGCTAGATCAGTCAGATACTGAAGAGCACAGAGATGTAGAGTTTCAGTCGATAGAGGCAATAGCAGTTAGAGAATTTGATGACAGAGCAAGTGGACCGGCCAGATGTGTTGCATGGAGAACATTCCAGAGTTACAGGATCGGGTTTGAGAGGAAGCCTTTCTTGTTGAGAGGGAGTGTTGAAAAGTGTGCAACAAGAAATGCTTGTTGAGATTGCAACAAGATGATGGAGCTTAGTGAAAAGAGTCGTCTTCACTAAGTGGGCCCGCAGGCTATTTTTGGCGCAAGTCTATTTTTAGACTATGTCTATTTTTAGACATATGGATCATGTCTATGGATTGCAGGTTGTTGTTTATGGATGATTGATCAAGTTGGGAATAAAAATAGATGGACTTCTATTTTTGATGAAAGTGTGAGTGATCACAGTGTGAGTGATCAAAGTCAAAAATAGAAAAGTCAAATATTATTATCTTACAATAATATTTGGACTATAAACTTAATCTTATTCTCTTGGAGCACTTCAGGATGAGCTACGGATGTGGTACATGCAGATCCCAGAGGGAAATATGTGGTTACCTATGGGATGACTAATATTTTCATGCAGGACTTCAGTTAGAACTCAAGTGAGTTGAGTTTAGTGGACTGGAGGTGCAGTTGATGGATTTGTGTTCAGTTTAGCTTTGTTAAACTGGTTGTATTTAGTCTAACTGATCAATAGACTAGAGATGAGTTGGGTGAATTAGTTATTAATTGATTCACAAGTTATTAACTCATACTACAACTATAGACTACATCAGTTAACTCAGTTGCATGTCAGTGCATGTTCAGTTCAGCAGGGACAGGTGTTAGAGAATCAGATTGCTATCAGTTGTGACTATAGTTGTGCACCAGATCTTGCACAATCAAGGGATTGAGTGTGCCAATGAGTTTTTTCACGTATTTGCCCAGTATTGTAGCCTTTTCTCACGTCCAACAAAGTGTGAGTGATTATTTTGAGGTGAGATACGAGTTTGGGAAGTCATTCTCATCAGTTCTTGAGCAGGTATTGAGCTGTGGAGGCAGGCAAGCAGCGGGAGAGATTTGGAGATCAGATCTGAGATGTATTGTGTGTAACAGAGGTGGAGATACTTGTGAGAAGTATTATGCTATGTATTGTTACATGATTCAATCAATATAATATACAGATAGTGTGGGGTTTTTAGCGAGATGCTTTCCCCGGGACACATACTGTGTTAAGGAGTTTGATTGATGCTTCTATGTGTGCCTGTGAATGTTTCTGCTTCTGTAAATTGATGATCAACGTAGAGGAGATTATGTATTATACATGTTCCGCTTATAATTGTATGATCAGGATAATCTCTGTGAATATGTGTTAAATTATTCAAAATTTCTACACTAACTGTTAACTCACTATTAGTTCCTCAAATAGTTTGAAACTAATTAACTGGACTTAACTCATTAAACTGAGTTAATTAATTACAACTCAAATATAACTCAATCTTATCTCCTTAGTTTAAGGGATAACTCGTGCATGACTTCAGAAATACTTCTAACTTGAATTTCTCCAACTAATTAATTTAAAATAAATTAATTAATTATTTCAAAGTAGCTGTTAAGACTAAATTTGATTTTAATTCAAGGACAACTTAAATTGGAATATTCTTGTTGTCATATTTCAACACTCCCTCTCAACAAGAAAGGGATTATCTGCCACCCCGATCTTGTCTCTATGGAACTCAAATTTACACTTTGACAATGCCTTTGTCAAAATGTCGACATCTTGCTCCTTTGTCGAAATATACTGTAGCAACATGATCCTCCTCGCTACACAGACTCTGAGATGATGATATCGGATGTCGATGTGCTTGGACCTATCATGAAATATTGGATTCTCAAATAGTTTGATACAACTCTAATTATCACAATAGATCATAGTTGGATCCATCCTCTGATCAAACAAACCAACTAGGATTTTCTACATCTAGATGCCCTCACATGCTGCCTGAACTACAGCCATGTATTATGCCTTTGCCAAGCTGAGTGCAAGTGACCTCTGTTTCCTACTGTACCAAGAAACTGCTGCTGACCCAAGGTTGAAAATCCCTCCTGATGTGCTCTTCTGATCTGATGTACTCCCTGCCCAATCTGCATTAGTGAAGCCTTGTAACTTCACTCCCTCTGTCTGTTTGTACCATAATCCATACTGAGATGTGCCTCTGAGGTATCTCAATACATGCTTTATCGCCTTCCAAAACATCTTGGTAGGTTGAACCATCGCTTGACTCAGCTGGTTCACCGCATAGCAAAAATCTGGTCGTGTGTTCATTAAGTACATCAGTGAACCCTCAAGCTGCCTATACACAGTAGCCTCTACCACTTCTCTTGAAGTAGCAACCTCCTTCCTCTAGTTACCTGCTAGAGGAGTATGCACGGGCTTGCACTTCTCCATGTGGAATCTCCTAAGTATCTTGTTGGCATACTTTCCCTGAGACACAAACAACTCCCCATCTTTCTGCCACACTGACATGCCAAGGAGGTAATGCATGAGACCCATGTCTTTCATCTTGAATTCTCTTGCAAGGTCCTCCTTGCAAGAAATGATCAACTGATCATCACCAGTCAACATGAGATCATCAACATAAAGTACGATGATTAACAACTTACCTTGCAAGAAATGATCAACTGATCATCACCAGTCAATATGAGATCATCAACATAAAGTACGATGATTAACAACTTACCTTTCACCATGATGTGGTACAGGTTCACATCTGCTTCACTCTTTATGAAGCCCAACTCGGTGAAGTAGTTGTATATCCTGGTGTACCAAGCACGAGGTGCTTGCTTCAGCCTGTACAACTCTCTCTTGGGTCGGCACACATGTGACTCACAATCGAAGGTCTCAAAACCTTCCGGCTACTCTAGGTACACCTCTTTCTCAATCTGGCAATTGAGGAATGTAGTCTTCACATCCATTTGATGGATCTTCCAACCCATCTGTGTTGATAGTGCCAACATAGATCTAATAGATGAGTACCCTGCGACGGGAGAAAAAGTCTCATCATAGTCAATCCCCTCGACCTGTGAAAAGCCACGGGCAACTAATATTGCCTTATGCTTCTCCACACTACCATCAACAGCTTGCTTTACCTTGTAAAGCCAACGGGAACTCACAACTGACTTGTTCTTTGGTCTCGGAACCACGCCCCAAACACTGTTACGAACTATGGAGTCATACTCCTCCACCATAACATCAAACCAAATCGGTTGTTGCACTGCTTCCTCAAAGGAATATGGCTCGGTCTCAACACATTGCCCAGTAAGGGCCATGTATCCAGTGTACCTCTCAAGTGACCTCCTCTGTCTACACTGAGAAGATGGTGCTCCCACATTCTCTCTTGCGTCCTCCAACAGTCTGTCAGCTTCTCTTGTGCGCTTCCGTCCATCTCTAGGAGACTCTGCTTGAGTGAATGTCTCCAATCCTAGAACCTCTGCATGTGGCTGCTCTTCATCAGTCTGAGGCTCCTCCTCCTTAGGAACCAACAGTTCCTCCACAGCCTATAGTTGGAGCTCGATCTCAAGGGAAACTCGCATGGACTTCTTCTAATCAAACTTGAGATCTCTGCGAACCACTATCCTCTGACTGGTAGGAAAGTACACCCGATAGTTGTGAGGTGTATCAGTGTACCCCACAAATATCCCCAACTCTACTGTTTTCTCAAGCTTCTTCCGTGCATCCTGTTATCACCCCAAGAAACTCACCTAGGTTGTATATCAGTGATGCTCGGGAACACTAAAAATTCAACAGTTTTTGTTGGATAAAATGATGGATAAATGGAAGATGTGCAGCACCTTTAAGCCAGATAACCACTCCTACTATGATTTACCCCAGACATGGGTGAAGACCCCCAAACTACAAGGCTTTCAACCACCAACTACTCACGGTTTAAGGTAAAAGTGATGATGGAGAAGACTGATTGCACCAGCAGATGCACAGAGCTCTGTGATGGCCAGCTGCAATCAGTTAGAGGATCTGCACGACTATTATTCAATAGACAGTGAGGATGACAGCTCTCTGCTATTTGAACAACAGCAACCTGCAAACAACTTTCAATGAACTACTAAATTTTAACATAGAGGTGGGATGACAGCCCCTCTGATATCAAACATTCAGAGCACATCAAATAAATGCAAGCAGGCACAACCTAGAACAAGAAGAAGAAGTGGAAAGTGAGCAGGTGACAACAAAAGAAGCTTGTATTAATGGAAATCAAGACCAGAAGCTGCAGGTCTCCTAATATTAATAGTCTCTAGAAGTTAAAAGGCTACAATAAGCTTTCATTCATCAAACACTCATCAATCCTTTTCATCTCAGTTCTGAGTATATATACTGTTACAATACAAAATATCTCTGCTGAACCATACGTGGAGGAGCCCATAAATGGCCACCAACCATATTTACATTTAAGAATGGGCCTCCTATACAAATCTGGCCGTGCTTTGAATAAATTTGTCCCTCTCTGGTGCTCTGCAATCCTTCTAGGGTGGGTGAGATGAAGTATGGGTGAATCCCATAACCACTGAATTCTTTGACTGGATCTGTGGCGTCCTATCTCCTCCTCGGCCATACTGTTGATTAAATGCTGCTGTTGAATCATTGAATGGCTCCAATATGACTGCCTGGCTTGGCAATAATGAAACACTGCTACACTGTTCATTCCCGCCCACAATGCTTCATCTGGACTTGAAAACTTCAACCACGGGTCAATCATGACTGATAAATGTTGATCTATCTGAGGCACGTCTTGCTTCCTGTTAGGCCATACTGTCAATTGAAGGCAGCTGCCTACTGCGCTGTACTGTTGTATGCTTGCATTAATGATTTCCGCACCACTGCAAAACTGCCGCAAAACATGAAAAATTGGCTTTGGTGGACTTGAAATATATATATTTGGCCTTTTAGAACCCTATCGGGCCTGAACCCCGTCAGCGATCGACGCTTTCCATAAGCCTCTTTTTGTATTTTCTTTGTATAAAGAAAATACATGAAATATATTTAAAACACTATGAGCACGGACTTTACAGAATATAAAATAGAGTGTTGTGGTCATCGGGTCCGACCCATCGGGTCGGAACACAGCCTATGTGAAGACCTTGTCCACTTTGATAGTCCCGACAGCGAAATGTTGATGCGATATGCCGAAGCGATATCACCCGCCGATGCGATCTGGACCGTTGATCGGCCAGATCGAACGGCCGTCGCTCATTTGAACTGTTAGGCCTGCGATTTTGAATTTTGCTTGTTTTGGAGTGTTTTAGACCTCCCGATAGATCATTTCCGCCTTCCCAAGGGCTTTCCTGTCACAGAATTTTATCGGTGGAAGACCTTTTAGCCCAACATGAGGGTTTTGACAGCATGAATGGAACTTGAGCATGACTATACATATATTCGCAGCCTTTAAAATCATTTTGAACCCATTCTTGACCCTTTTGCACAGCATCGCTAACACATCCTTTGTCACATGGCAATATATCGATGAGCCAAAGATCCCGAAGTGACCCACATCTAGTCTCTTACTGGAGAAAGCTTCCTCATGCGATGCAGGCTTCTATTCTGTAAATAGACCGGTGTGTTGCATGCCTCAGCTCACAAGTGAATTGGTAGGCCTTAGTTATGAAACATTGCCCGTGCTACCCCTACAATAGTTATGTTCTTCCTGTTAGCCACCCCATTCTGCTATGGGTTATGAGGTGCCGTCAACTCTCATTTAATTCCTTCCACTACACATAAGTCCTTAAACCCTTGAGAGACATATTCTCCACTGTTGTCACTTCTCAAGGCCTTGATCTTCTTCCCTGACTCTTTCTCAACCAAAGCTTTGAACTCACAAAACTTTGTGAAAGTTTGGTCCTTCTTCTGCATGAAATAAATCCAGCATTTACGAGAATAGTCATCAATGAAAATCACATAATACCTTTGCTTCACTATGGATTTCATCGAGAATGGTCCACACAAATCAGTATGAAATCGCTATAAGATAGCCTCTGCTCGACTGTCTCGATCATGAAAGGAAGACTTGGTGTACTTTCCCAAGGTACAACGTTTGCATGTGTCAACTTGCTCAAGTTTACCTTTGGGAAGTCCTATAGATATTTGCTACATTATCTTCAAAGCCCCATGATGCAAATGGCCCAACCGCCTGTGCCACAACTTGCCAATGTCTTGGCTTTGCACCAATTCTACTTTTGTACTCAATGTTGCACAATAATCTACCTCTATTTTATAGAGATTCTTCACCTGAATCCATATCCTCTTGGTCTGACCTGTGGCTATGAGTCTTAGGAATGACTTTCCTTTACTGAAAACAACATCATAGCCTTTGTCCTCCAACATCGCGACTGATACCAAGTTATTCAGTCCAGGCACATACATCACATAAGTCAAGGTGAGAGGATCTCCATGCTCCCTCTAAAAAGCAACTATGCCCACTCCTGAAACATTATACCTTCCGTTGTCACCCAGCTCTATGCACATCTTGAGGTCTTTCTCCTCCAAGGCACTGAATAATTTTTTATCACCGGTCATGTGGAATGAGGCTCCACTGTCAAGATACCAGACACAACCCATCATCGATGATACCATGCATGTGATGAGGGTAAAGTCCATTTCGAACTTAGAGGCTAATGCCTCACCTTCCGATCCTTCTGAGGATCCCTTCTTGGACTTCTTCGATGGGCAATTAGCCGCATTATGTCCCATCTTGTGACAATTAAAGCATCTTACTTTAGACATGTCACCCTTCTTCCCTCCATGAGAAGAATTCGATTTGAAATGGGAAGCCTTCCCCTTCCCTTTCCTTACCTTACTTGCCAAGGCTAGATTTTCTTCATCATCATTCTTGGATGAAGAACCATCTCGTGTGCTTCTCTTGATCTCCTCTTGCATAAGATCCGACCGCAGTCGTTCCCAATCCGACAGTTTCTCCCTTCCATTCATAGAGTCTTGGTAGCTATTCCAACTCTTTGGAAGGCCAAGGAGAGCGAGGCTCACAATATCATCATCGACAGTAGTTATTCCCACACTGCCAAGCTCATCTCTACAGGTGGTGAGCTTGTTCAGATATGTGGAAATAGTATCGCCCTTCTCCACCTTGATTCTTCAAAGCTTATCATTGAGCGCCAATTTCCTCTGGTCGCTATTGTTCTTGTAGAGGTCCTTCAATGTCTTCCACATTGAAAATGGAGTATCCTTCCCATGGAGATTCGAGACAATATGGTCTCGAACTCCCTCAAGGATGATCTGTCTTGCCTTCGCCACACTCTTCTTCCACTCAGCCAACTCTTCTGCATTAGTTGAAGCTGGCTTTGGGATTTCTTGATCAATGAATTCCTTCAAGCCATTGTCTTCTAATACAACCTCCATTCTATCTTTCCATGCTATGTAATTCAAGCTACCTTCCAAGGCATACTTGAGTCTCAAGCCATAGAATGCCATTGGCCAACCTTGAAGTATGATATGAATTCAATTTTCACCTGCAACCCTGAACTTCAAACTTCAAATTCTCTTCTCAGTATACTGTTCACAGCTCCGATACCATGTATAAAATCTGTGATAAGTTAACTTGATAGTGTAATATCAATCAAAGCAAAATATTATAACCTACTTCTACTATCAATTTTGCGAAAGGTTAAAGATCGAGCTAAAAAATATAACCAGAAGAAGAAGAATCAATGGCACAATACACATGAAAATACTTTGGGGAAAGTCTTAGATAAAAACCCCACACTATTGTATTATCATACATGGTGGAAATACATAGGAATTATACAAATCCTTAGCTCTCACAGCTAGCCAACTCTCAGTACAATCCTCACAGATGCTCACAGGTAATCTTGGCTTCTCTCCATCCTTCCACTCTACCCTCCAAGTTCCTATTTCCTTGCGTTGTTCCTTGTGGATGATTTGCTTATTACCAAGCGGAAAAAACAAGCCTTCAAAACTACGGAATCCTCAAGGATGAATCCTTGACTACATGCATGAGTTTTCTCCATGAGAAAACACATGCAACTAACAGTACATTGTCCCTAAACATTAATATAAACTGGGTCTTTCTCAGAATAGACATGCATGAGTTTCTAATGAGGGAATCTTCTGTTAATTGGAGTAGCACTAGTTAAGTGCATTAATGCATCAACTAACTATTAACTCATTATTAGTTCCTCAAACAGTTTGGAACTAATTTAACTGGACTTAACTCAGTAAACTGAGTTAACTAATTACAAATCAAATATAACTCAATATTATCTCCTTAATTTAAGGGATAACTCTTGCATGACCTCAGAAAGACTTCTAACTTGAATTTCTCCAACTAATTAATTTAAAATAAATAAATTAATTATTTCCAAGTAGTTGTTAAGACTAAATTCGATTTTAATTCACAATTTAATTCAAGGACAAATTAAATTGGAATATTCTTGTTCCCATATTTCAACAAAGCTCTCAGTCAGTCAACACACATTCTAAGCCAAGCCAACACAGTTGTTTCGATTGCGGATGAGGGGTATATTTGTGCACAAGCCATATGGTCGTCAAAATTTTAGTTTCATCTCTGGTGTTTCTCAGCTACCAGTAGGCCTCGACAGTACCCCGGCGGAGTCACGCAGGGACACAAGCATCGCTCCATTGCCAGCGAGCCTGGTTAGTACCCTGGAAGAGTTACTTGCATCACCTCTCTGTGCAAGAAGTCTTTCTCTTCTTTCTCCTTATTCATTTTTCATTTTTTTCGAAATTTTTCACATTTTCATTTTCATTTTTCATAACTGTGCATAACACTTATTCATTTCAGAGGCGGAAGGGAGATCCTGACTTATTAAGAGCAAAAGAGGTTGTCCCTTCAGAGAAGTATTTTTTATATATCTCTGACATGCTTGTTAATGTTTTCCCCCTCACCTTACATTACTTGACTAAGCTGGAAAGGATTAACCCAAAAACAACTGATTAGAGTAGTTGATACTAGTTAGCATGCAAGTGTTGTGTTTTCACCAAGCTTCACTGCGAACATAACGTACTTTTTCCAAATGCACAAAGGTCGATGAAATTTACTAGAGGGTAATTAAATTGACCATACCAGATGAAAAGAGATGGGAATAAATTTGTGATTTATTATATTAAGAAGGTAATTTGGGTGCAGTAAGATAGTGGCCAGCACATTAGCCAGCACAATAGTCAACACATCAATGCAACACATTTTCAGGTTGACTTAGCAATCGAATCCACCAAAATAGATCCACCTTTCCTTCCAGCTATCTACGTGGCGTATTTTTGTTCTAGAGATAAATCTTCTTGTTTGTAATTAGGCTAATAATACACTGTCGTTTTGACAACGTTTTTATAATTATTTTCTGTAAATACTTCACTGTTTGAAGTATTAAGGGTTGATTTTTGAATGTAATTTCGTCTACATATTGTAATTTTTCAAAGTGTTGGAGCATCAATAATACAAGGACCTTTCATAGGATTCATGTGGTGTACCACATGGTGATGTGTTTCTTCAGATTATTTGTTTAAACATTGTTTTTCTTTCTTCGTTTTTTCTGAAAATCTCAATTATTTAATAGAAACTATGATGAATAGGATTTGTTATTTAGAGCACACTATTAGGGTTGTTAATAATTTTCATGTTTTCCACTGAAGTCAAATTAAGGAATTCTTAGTTGCTCCTTAATTTCTACTGAGCCTTACACTTCTTCTATTTCACAATCCATTTAATTTCTGAAAAGATCCAAATAGTGCAACCTAGATTGCCCTGTGAAAAATCCTCTAAAAAATTGTTGTCCTATGTGTTTACTCCCTCAACCTCAAAAATACGGAACGACAACATAGTGGGGACCATACTGGGGAACGAAAACTCTTTAGATTGAAAAAGCATTATTCCTTGGTATTCAATCAATATTTCTATAAATTAAAGCTTATATACCATTATGAAATACATGACCTGAGGTTGTTATCTTGTATATATTTGAGTGTGTCATTAATTTTCATTTTATTAGTTGTGTGATGAATTTTGATAGACCTGGCTCCCAAAATAATTCACTAGAGCTCACCCTGATCCTAACCCTGCCGAATTTGTAGATAATCCAGAGAAATTGGTGAGGAATAAAAGTCTTACAGAGAGTCAAGATAGTAATAGTCCTTTGTCTAGGTTCAATTCACTTCCTAAGAATTGTTGGGTTTGTGTTATATTCTTTCCACGACTAGCCCACGTAGTTAACTGGGGGGTTAGAAGGGGGACAAAGCCCTCCCCTTCATTGCATCGATTGCATTGGGGGGGGGGGGGTCACAGGGGGTTTGAGGGGTGTAGGTAACTCCACTCTATGGGGTCAGGGGCAGCGCCCCAGAAAATTTTGTTTTTGGACCCTATATTAGGTTGGGTGGACCTACCTATGGTTTTGTGCATGATTTTCGCACATGGTTTTGGATGCGATGGTTTTTGGTCCATGTTTTTGGACACGATGGTTTTTGTTCCATGGTTTTGGACGCGATGGTTTTCGGTCCATGGTATTGGATGCTTCGGCATGTATAAATATGTATTGTAACATTGAAAAGAACATAATGAAAATCAAGCTGGTAGTCCTAGTTTTGGGATCTAGGGGAAAATCTCTGTGTATATGTGTTTTATGTGTTATGCTCTTGCACTATTTATTTTTTGTGTTTTAGAATTCGTATGCAGTTAATTTATGTATGGAGTTAAAACCTACATTTGGTATCAGAGTTTTTTGGCTTCAAGGGGACGCCTTTGCTGCTGAGGGGTTTCGCTTGAGCCTATGGTAGACCCTATTTAGTGGGAGATCTACGTAATTGATTCTCGTGGTGAAAGAGGATGGCGAGTAGTGGAAAGATAAAGATCGAGAAATTTAATGGTCAGAGTTTTGAGTTATGGAAACTCAATATGGAAGATCTGTTGGTGGATAAAGATCAATGGGTCGCGGTAGATCCAAGTACTAAACCAATGGGAGTGTCTGACGAAGAATGGAAGAGGTTGGATCGGAAGGCTAAGAGCACAATACAATTGTGTGTCTCAGATTCAGTATTGTTGAATGTATCAGGGGAAGCTACGACAAAGGATTTGTGGGACAAGTTAGGGGCTTTGTACCAATCTAAGTCTCTAGTGAATAAACTGTTCCTATGGAAAAAGCTGTATAACCTGAGGATGAAAGATGGAGACTCAGTGACAGAAAATCTGAACAAATTTAATACTGTGGTAAGTCAGTTATTATCTGTTGATATTAAAATTTCAGATGAAGATAAGTGCATCAGTTTGTTGTGTTCTCTACTAGATTCGTGGGATAGTCTGGTTATTGCAATAGGTAGCAATGCAACTGCCTTATAGTTTGATGAAATAGTCTCATCCTTGTTGATGGAGGAGATGAGACGGAAAAATATGGAGAGCCAGAATAGTGATGCCTTGTCTGTACGATGACGGTCCTAGAACAGAAACAAAAGTAAGTCATCGAGTGGGAGATCTAAATCTAGAGGGAGATCTAAATCTCCAGGAAAACCTGTAAAGGTGGTGTGCTGGAAATGCGGAAAGCAAGGGAACTACAAAAGGGATTGTAAATCTAAAGCTCCTGAAAAAGGAAAGGGATCTGATGATGCTCCTTCTGCAGAGGCAAAAACCACCTCAGATGAAGGTGGGGATGTGTACTTGGCTTTTTCAAGTACACATGTAGATCATGAGGCATGGTTGATTGACTCAGGTGCATCCTTTCACTTCACTCCCCATAGAGAGTGGTTCTGTGAGTATGAGAAATATGATGGTGGTTATGTCTTCTTGGGGGATGACAGGAATGCTAGAATCGTTGGTCGTGGAAAAGTAAAGCTGAAGTTTCAAGTTGGAAGGGTTAGAACACTATCGGGTGTTCTACATATTCCTGCATTGGCCAGAAATCTAATTTCTGTAAGCAAGCTAGATGATGCAGGTGTAAAAACAGTGTTCGCGAAGGATACCTGCAAAATGGTTCAAGGAGCAGTGGTATTGATGTGTGGAATTCATATTGGAACACTATAAAAGATGCAAGGTAGCACTGTTATTGATGGGTGCAACATTTCTGTGGTTCTTGAAAGTGGAGCAGAAAATCTAGTGCTCTCTGGAGAGAAGACCATGTTGTGGCATCAAAGGCTTGGACATATTGGAGAGAAGGGCCTTCGAATACTTCATGGTAAAGGTATGGTGGAAGGTATGAGTAATGGCTCTCTGGATTTTGATTTCTGTGAAAATTGTGTATATGGAAAGCAGAATAGGGTGAGTTTCCCCTCTAGTGGTAAGAGGGAGAAACATATATTAGAGCTTGTGCATAGTAATGTGTTTGGACCTGCGAAGGTTCCATCACTGGGTAAGTCTGTGTACTATGTATCATTTATAGATGACTTCTCAAGGAATACATGGATATATTTCCTTAAGAAGAAATCTAAAGTCTTTGACAAGTTTAAAGAATTTAAGGCTCTAATGGACAATCAGGCAGAGAAGAAGATAAAGGTGTTGAGGACAGATAACGGTGGAGAGTCTTGCAGTAAGGAATTTGAAGAATTATGTAAGAAGTGTGGTATAGCACGACAGAAGACTACTCCGTATACACCTCAGAATGAACAAGATGTTGATGGAAAGGGAAAGAAGCATGCTCAGTGGTGCCGGGTTAGGACAAGAATTCTAGGCAGAGGTGGTGGAGACTGCATGTTACCTGGTCAATAGATCACCTTCATCAGCATTGGAAGATAAGACTCCATAAGAGGTATGGACTGGTAAGAAACCTTCTCTTTCACATCTGAGGGTATTTGGATGTGATGCATATGTACATGTTCCAAAGGAGAAAAGAACCAAGTTGGATAGTAAATCTGAAAAGTGCATCTTTATTGGGTATAAGGATGGTTTAAAGGGTTATAAGCTTTGGAACCCAGTAACAAGGAAGCTTGTGTACAACCAAGATGTGGTGTTCAGAGAGGTGAAAGATGTTATTAAACATGAAGTCCAACCAAAGGAACTTGAGAAGATATATTTTGAGCTAAAGGAGGAATAATCGGACTCTACAACAGAAGAGGAATCAAAAGATGAAGAGCCACAAACTCCGGGTGTGAGAAGATCAATTCGAGAAAGAAGGCGGCTAGAAAGGTATAGTCCATCTACTTTCTGTTCAAATTTTTCTTTATCTATTACTGATGATGATCTCAGAACTATGAAGGAAGCAGTAGAGTCAGAGGATGGAAAACTCTGGAAAGAGGCCATGGTTGATGAAATGGAATCTTTGCACAAAAATGAGGCTTGGGATCTAGTGGAGTTTCTGGATGGAAGGAAACCCATTAGCAGCAAATGGGTGTTCAAGAAGAAGACAAATGCAGAAGGAAAGGTGGAGAAATACAAATCTCGTTTGGTAGCAAAAGGTTATTCCCAGGTGTCGGGAATTGATTTTGGTGATATTTTTTCTCCTATTTCCAAGGTAACTTCTATTAGATTACTTTTATCTGTTGCTGCTACTTTTGATTTTGAGGTAGAACAGATGGGCGTGAAGACAAAATTTCTTCATGGGGATCTGGAAGTGGAGATCTACATGAAGCAACCTGAAGGTTTTGCAGTGAAGGGTAAGAAAGAACTAGTATGCAAATTAAAGAAGTCTTTGTATGGGTTAAAAAAACCACCAAGGATGTGGTATAAGAAATTTGATACATTTATAAGGGGAATTGGCTTCACCAGAAGCAAAGCAGATCACTGTGTGTATTTTAAATTAATTGGTGAGCATGTTGTTTATTTGGTCTTATATGTGGATGATATGTTGCTGGTTGGAAATGACAAAGAAATTATCCAGGATTTGAAGACCCATTTGTCCTCCAAATTCGACATGAAAGATCTTGGTGCTGTAAACTATATTTTAGGCATGGAAATTAAAAGAGATCAGACAAAGAGGAAGCTCTAGTTAAACTAGAGGAAGTATGTCAAGACAATATTGCAGAGGTTTAATATGCAAGATATTAAACCGGTGAAGGTTCCTATTCTTGTAGGTGTAAAGTTATCTGTTGAACAGTGTCCCAAGACGCAAGAAGAGGAAAAGGACATGTCCCGTGTTCCATATGCAAGTGCAGTTGGTGGCTTGATGTATGTGATGGTCTGTACTAGACCATACATTGCACATGCAGTGGGAGTATTAAGTAGGTTTATGTCAAAACTAGGGAAGGAGTACTGGACAGTAGTGAAGAAGGTTTTCAAGTATTTGCGTGGGACTAGTGATTATGGTTTGTGCTACCAAGGAAGACCAGGATTGGACAGAGTGTTGGATATTCGTGGCTTTGTTGATGCATACTGGGCTGGATATATGGATGAAAGAAGATCTACAAGTGGGTATGTGTTTAACCTATTTGGAGGTGCAGTCAATTGGATGGGTATGAAACAATCTGTAGTGGCACTATCAACTACAGAGGCAGAATACATGGAAGCCACTCATGCAAGCAAGGAAGTAGTTTGGTTGCAGAGATTGTGTTAAAGTATGGGGTTAGTATAGGGAGCTATAAGGATAGACTATGACAGCAAAGTGAAATTTTCTTGGCAAAGAACCCTGCATATCATTCAAAGACAAAGCACATTGATCTTCAGTATCACTTTGTGAGTGATATGATAGAAGACAAAAAGGTGTTGCTGGTAAAGGTGGACACTTTGAAGAATACTGCAGATGCATTGACAAAATCTATGAGCTCTGAGAAGTTCTCTTGGTGTAGATAAACAATGGGCATTGCAGGGCTGGATAAATGATTAAGCTCTCTTGTGGGCCCTTGTGGAAAGAAAAAAACAAGTGGGAGAATGTTGGGTTTGTGTTATATTCTTTCCACGACTAGCCCATGTAGTTAACCGGGCGGTTAGAAGGAGGGCAGAGCCCCCCCTTCGTTGCACTAATTACGTAGCGGCGGGTTCACAAGGGGTTTTAGGGGTGCAGGTAACCCCACTCTATGGGGTTCGAGGTAGTGCCCTGGAAAATTTTGTTTTTGGACCCTATATTAGGTTGGGCAGACCTACCTATGGTTTTGTGCATGATTTTCACACATGGTTTTGGACGCGATGGTTTTTGGTCCATGGTTTTGGATGTGATGGTTTTCGGTCCATGGTATTGGATGATTTTTCATGTATAAATATGTATTGTAACATTGAAAGGAACATAATGAAAAATCAAGCTGGTAGTCCCGGTTTTGAAATCCAGGGGAAACTCTCTATGTATATGTGTTTTATGGGTTATGCTCTCTCACTATTTATTTTCTGTGTTTTAGAATTAGTATGCAGGTAGTTTATGTACGGGGTTAAAACCTACAAGAATAGTCCTTTGTCAAGGTCTAACTATCTTCCAGACAAATTTGAAATTGTTCAGGATATAGAGTTTGATTTGCCTTTCCAGCATAGTTTGTTTAAATCAAAATCTGAGGCTTTAGTAGATTAGAATTTCATTGATAAAGCCATACTGCAACCATATATACCCCAAACCCAACCTTTTACAGATCTTGATCTTGAATCCCTACAACAATTTGATAAATTACAGGATCTAGTTTTGGTTTTGAACCAGGCCATTGATGAAGCTTATATTCAACAATCTGTTGAATTTTTA
Organism: Pinus tabuliformis; assembly: GCA_031772625.1. Classification (NCBI taxonomy): domain Eukaryota; kingdom Viridiplantae; phylum Streptophyta; class Pinopsida; order Pinales; family Pinaceae; genus Pinus; species Pinus tabuliformis. Next base: position 1,706,689,855 of record CM062820.1, on the reverse strand, counting down.
GCTTTAAGCATTGCAACAATCTCTTTGTCCAACTGTTATAGACATTTTTGTGCCTTACAGCATTGAGCATGAAATGTCCATAATCTAAGGGATCCAAAGTCCCTAAACATGTTGTTCCTACCCCTAGAGGAACAAGGCTAACAAACCACAGCAATTCACAGAAGTTCTCCACCAGAAACTGCTCAAAAACAAGTCAATTCAGGATCATTTCAGTGGCTCCACTAGCTGTTTGCGCTGAATTTCAAAGCCAACACTGGCTACCTGCGCTGAATGTCAAAGGCAACACTGGCTACCTGCGCTGAGCGAGAGTGGACATGTGGCAAGTTCATTTCTCAAGGTGTCAGAACCCAGGAAGCTTCCAAAATGACACTTGCCTCAGGGAATTCGACTGGTGATGAGTAAGAGGTTCCAAATCTCCAAGTGGAAGCAAGAACCTCCAAGTGGAATCAAGAACTGACAGAGGGAGAGGACACTAGTCAGATCTCAAGCTGACTCATCCTCTCTCCAAACATCTATATATGGATCTCTCCTCCATGAGATCTGGGGGGCTGGAATTTTGTTATTGCAAAGAATTGCTATTGGTTTGAGATTGGAATCATTGGGTGCTTAATGCTTTGAAGGGGGTGAATATAGGAATTCCATTTGCTGGGAAGGAGATGCTGGATTGGAGCCCTCTGGGTTGTATCTCTTCCTGAACCTTGTTATTCATCAATAAAGCTATCTTGGTTTCTCCTATATACTGATGTACTTTTGATGTATGATTGCATTAGTATGCTTAGTTTATTTCTAATCCTAAACTAGTTATGAATATGAATCCATGTCTTGTGTAGTGTTCTCTTCTTGTGATCTTGCAGAAACCTCTTGAAGCTGGGCGAGCGAGAAGGCAAGTAGCTGGGAACTCTCCAAGAGAAGAGAAGCCGGATCGAGGGACAAACGGAAGACACCGGTTAGTCCATCCATCTCTCTCTTCATTCTTAATTCATAAAGGAAGAATACTAGAATAGATGTCTCTGTTTGTTGCTAAGGCACTGTCACACCTTAGGTGGATAGGATCGTCCTGCATATGCATTTTTCCCCACAAAAAATTGGCGACTCCGCTGGGGAGATCTGTTTAGTCATTTTATTTGTGTTTCTATCATTGTTTGTTTCATAGACTTGACAACAACAATCGAACTGCATCTGCTATTCTCGGATGCAAAGTAGACAGTTGCTGCTTTGATCCAATCACTGGACTTGTCTATGATCTGAACAATGTGTTAGCGCTTGAAATTTCACTTCAGGCTGAGAAAGGTAAACCTCAAGGCAACATCAAACCATTTAGCCTCGTAGCTAGCCCTACAGGGCAGGAGAAGGCTCTCTCCGGTCTATCTCGGTAAAATCTTCAATAGATGAGATGACCAATAAGGTAACACTGATATTATGCTAGTAAACTGATCAAAGAGTTTGGTTTGGGATTTTTAATTAAATGACGGGGTTTTTCTGGGCTGCATGGGAAAAATCACAGCTTGAACAGAGAAATATAATGAACAACACAGATTATCGACTGAGGCAAGGTAGGCAAGAAATTTAACACCAAATCTAGATTAAATGAGATGGCAAGACTGCTGAGGGGCTGACAAGGGCATAGAACTGAATCCTTGTCAAACAGAGGAAAACATTAAATATGAAAAAACTTATAGGCAGAGCATATAATACTATGAATTCTACCTAAACACTTCATTTGTTCAATTAGAAATGATCATGTAGTGAAATGAAACATAACAGATCACATATGAAACACAAGAAAAACATATGCTAAATTATCATACCACAGGAATCTCAGAAGTCAGAGCTGTGTAATTTCATTAAACTCTCTGCCAAAACTGTACATGGTAAGCTCTCTATTCTCCAGCACTCAGAACTTTCCCCCCTCTTCTCCCTTACAAATGATTATTTTTATACATTAAATAAACTATTCTAACAAAAAAAACAGATCGACCCAACAATAAGGGCGCTGTTTGAACTGAAATTACAAAAAATTAGAAAGGAGCGTTACATCTATTCTAAAATAATACAACGCTTCTCTAAATCTGCTGATGATTTGGCTAATTAAGAGGCAAAACTGGAGCTCAGATCCCATAAAATCAGGGCTGAGGATCAAAATAGGAAAAATTCGTTCCTAAATCGCTGCTTATGACAGATGTCTCTGTGTATGCTTCTGGTATTTACTTTTCACCTTCGTTTGAAATCTTTAACAATTTCACAATTGTGCATATTATGCCAGTTGTATTCGTTGAATGCTCTTATCTGCCTGGGTTGTCTCAAAAGGCCCATCCTCTAACCCTGGAGAGGAACCAATACAATCTAAAACGCTTCCATTTGCATTTGCCACGATGATTCGATGATGATTAGTGTCAGAAACAAATATGCGTTGCCTATCTTCATCTGTAGAAACAGAACCTGGAAATGATAGCAGCAACTCTTTCCATATATCACAAACAAGAGGCTCTTTCACTGGTTTAGAAGGGTTCTCTGCCAAAGCACGTGATGCGCCCCTTCAAAATGTTTTTCTGTTGGAAGGTTTCCTCAAGAGAATCGGGGTGGTGAGCAAAACCAAAGCCGTTACCAGCATAAACATAGGCTTATGATCCCTTTATTTGGCTTTCCATCTGACGTAACAAATCTACAGGGCATAGAGTGTGTCTCTAGCCAGAGTTTCAACTAAGCAGCCACCTCCAAAACAGAATCCTACAATGCCCAGTTCAATAATTCCCATTGATCATAACACTTTCCACACAAAACGACTTGGGACTTGATTGCCAGCCAGAGTACTGATTTGCTGAAAAACCCCAGAACAATGCATAAATGTACTTGGTGATAACATTATTTGTTATTGTCAGCGGAACTGCTGTTGCGTATATGCCATATGTAAACACCGTTGAAAGAGCACCTTGTAAACAATCTGTGCCATTTGAATGAAAATTTAATTTTTAAATGCAAATGCTTTTATAGTCCGCATCCGAGGAGCAACTGAAGTTCTGGTTCCCCAGCACGGAATTGATCACGGAAGTTGCAGAGGAAGAGTAGGTAGTCATGAGTCGTTGTGTCGTAAATGAGGCCCGGATTTAGTGTTCTGGCAGGGTTTACTTCGCCCGATCTCATATCTAAAGGAGAAGCCTTTTTGTTGTAAATGTATGTTATTGGAGCGCCCGCCTTGTTCGTGAAAGTGGCAGTGATGATGAGGGCTGACCTAATGGCAGCTACGCTCCAACTGCGAAGGCTTTTTCCCAGGCGGCATATCCGCAGACTCATTAAGAGGTATCCAAGCTGCGAGTATGTTTACGCCCTCTGATCAAGAAGAACAGAATTCCGTTTGATGCAATCTCTAAACTCATTTTCTCTCTGAGTCTATCTATAATGTGCAGGAGGCATTCCCCGTCGTGAAATAGATCCGTGGCTGTTGCTGTAGAAATTTTGAATAATTTAACACATATTCAATGGAGATTATCCTGATCATGTACTAATGCGGAAAACATACACAATACATAAGCTCCTCTACGTTGATCAAGAATATAGCAGCATCAATAACAATAAAACATCAAGAGCATTCACACATTAACACAGTATGTATCACGGGGAAAGCATCTCGCTAAAAACCCCACACTATCTGTATATTAATGATTGAGTCATGTAACATTACACAGCATAATACTTCTCACAAGTATCTCCACCTCTGTTACACACAATACAGCTCAGATCTGATCTCCAAATCTCTTCCACTGCTTGCCTGCCTCCACTGCTCAATACCTGCTCAAGAACTGATGAGAATTGCTTCCCAAACTCGATTTTCACCTGCAAAATAGTCACTCACTCTTTGTTGGACGTGAGCAAAGGCTAAAATGCGGGAAAATACGTGAGCAAACTCATTGGCATACTCAATCCTTTGATTGTGCAAGATCTGGTGCACAACTATAGTCACAACTGATAGCAATCTGATTCTTTACCACCTGTCCCTGTTGAACTGAACATGCACTGACATGCAACTGAGTTAACTGATGTATTCTTTAGTTGTATTATGAGTTAATAATTAGTTTAACAACTCATCATTAGTCTATCTGTAGTTAGACTAACTACAACCAGTTTAACTAAGTTAAACTGAACACAACTCCATCAACTGTACCTTCAGTCCACTAAACTCAACTCACTTGAGTTCTAACTGAAGTCATGCATGCAACAACTCAACTGACTCATAAGAAAAACGAATTTCCTTCTGACAGCTGCATGTGCCACTTCCGTAGCTCAAACTGAAGTGCTCCAAGAGAATAAGATTAAGTTTATAGTCCAAATATTATTGTGAGATAATAATATTTGACTTTTCTATTTTTGACAGCCAGTCTAAAAATAGACTTGATCACTCACACTGTGATCACTCACACTTTCATCAAAAATAGAAGTCCATCTATTTTTCCCAACTTGATCAATCATCCATAAACATAGACATGATCCATATGTCTAAAAATAGACATAGTCTAAAAATAGACTTGCGCCAAAAATAGCCTGCGGGCCCACTTAGTGAAGGCGACTCTTTTCACTAAGCTCCATCATCTTGTTGCAATCTCAACACTCCCTCTCGACAAGATATGGATTATCAGCAACCCCTATCCTGCCTCGGTGGTACTCGAATTTGCTCCTGGTGGGAGCCTTCGTCAGAATATCAGCATCCTGATCCTCCGTTGGAATGTACGAAAGTAACATGATCCTCCGCTGCACACAATCTCTGATATGATGGTACTTGATGTCAATATGTTTAGATCTATCATGAAATACAGGATTAGCCGAGAGTTTAATGCAACTCTGGTTATCACAGTAAATCACAGTAGGATCCAAATGAGAACCGAACAAACCAACCAGGATCTTCCTCATCCATATAGCCTCGCATGCAGCCAAACTTGCTGCCATATACTCGGCCTCCGCTGAACTGAGTGCCATGGATCTCTGCTTCCTGCTGTACCAAGAAACTGCTGTCGATCCGATACTGAAGACCCCTCCTGATGTGCTCTTTCTGTCTGTTGGGCTCCCTGCCCAATCTGCATCCATGAAGCCACATAGCTTCACCTCATCCTCCTGTCTGTACCACAAACCATATCCCGATGTGCCTCTCAAGTAGCGCAATACATGCTTGCCCGCCTTCCAGAAGAGCTTGGTAGGCTTAACCATAGCTTGTGAAAGCTGGTTAACTGCATAGCATATATCAGGTCGTGTATTGACCAAATACATCAGCGACCCCACCAACTGTCGATAAACAGTGGCATCCACTTCTTCTCCCGAAGTGGCATCCTCCTTCCTCCAACCTCCAGGAAGAGGAGTATCAACAGGCTTGCAGCCATGCATGTTGAACTTCTCCAGTATCTCCCGAGCATACTTGCCCTGAGAAACAAACAGTCCACCACTGCGCTGCCATATTTCCAATCCTAGGAAATAGTGAAGGAGGCCCAAGTCCTTCATCTCAAACTCTGTAGCAAGATCCTTCTTGCATGACAGTATCAATAGCTCATCACCCGTTAGAATCAAATCATCAACATACAGTACAATGATAAGCAACTTACCCTCCACCACAATCTGGTATAGGTTCGGATCCGCCTCGCTCTTGGAGAATCCAAGTCCTGTGAAATAGCTGTCTATCCGTGTGTACCAAGCACGTGGTGCTTGCTTCAACCCATACAGCGCTCTCTTGAGCCTGCACACATGCGACTCGCTGCTGAAGACTTCAAAGCCTTCGGGTTGCTCAATGTACACCTCCTCCTCAATGACTCCGTTGAGGAACGCAGTCTTCACATCCATCTGATGAATGTGCCATCCCATCTGCGCTGAGAGAGCAAGAATCGTCCGTATGGAAGAATACCTTGCGACAGGTGCAAAGGTCTCCTCATAATCGATCCCCTCAATCTGTGAAAAGCCTCGGGCAACAAATCTTGCCTTGTACTTCTCCACACTCCCGTCAGCTGCCTGCTTAACTTTGTAGATCCATCTCGAACCTACCACTGATTTCCCTTCCGGTCTAGGAACAATCTCCCATGCACTGTTTCTGACAATAGAATCATACTCTTCCACCATGGCGTCTACCCATGCGGGATCCTCCACAGCTTCCTCGAAAGAGGATGGCTCAGTCACAACACACTTGCTCATAAGAGCCATGTATCCAGTGTACCGATTAGGTGACTGTCTCTGCCTGCGTTGGGCTGTAGGTGGTCCTACAACTTTCTCTGCATCTTGAGCCAGTCGCTCAGCTTCTGTCAAGCGCTTTCGCCCTTTGATGGTTGGCGCTGCATGAGTGGTCTCTTCCACTCCATGAACCTCATCCTGTGGCTGATCCACGTCCTGAAGCTCATCCTTAGGAACTAATAGCTCCTCATCTGCATGCAAGTGTAGCTCCCTCTCAAGCGAACACTTCATGGCTTTCTCCTCCTGAAATTTTATATCCCGTCGCACAACAGTTTTACCACTGTCTGGCAAATACACACGATAGTTGTGGGGCGTATCAGTGTACCCCACAAATATCCCAACCTCTGCAGTCGGCTCCAACTTCTTTCTGGCATCCTTCGTCACATGCATGTAAACGTTAGCACCAAAAATCCTCAAATGAGAAAGATCAGGCTTCTTACCAGAATAAGCCTCCTCGGGTGTACTCATGCCAAGTATCCTATGAGGACAACGGTTCTGCACATAAACTGTTGTATTGCATGCTTCTGCCCACAAGTGAAGGGGTAGGCCCTGATCATGCAACATTGCCCGTGCAGCACCCACAATCGTTCTGTTCTTCCGCTCAGCTACCCCGTTCTGCTGTGGGTTATGGGGAGCTATGAGCTCTCTACGAATCCCTTCTGCCTTGTAGAAATCCTTGAACTCGTCCGAGATGTATTCACCACCATTATCGCTCCTAAGAGCCTTCACCTTCTTCCCCGACTCCTTCTCGACCAGTGCTTTGAATTCACAGAACTTTGAATATGTCTCGCTCTTCTTCTGCATGAAGAAGATCCAGCACTTACGAGAGAAATCATCAACAAAAATCACATAATACCTGTGTTTTGCTGTCGAAGCAACTGAGAAAGGTTCACACACGCCTGTGTGAATTCTCTCAAGGATCGTCGTGGCGCGACTATCCTTCTCGTGAAAGGTGGCTTTCACAAACTTCCCCAAAGTACACCCCTTGCACTGATCTGACTGCGCAAGTGTGCCTTTAGGAAGCCCTGTAGTGATCTGCTGCAGTATCTTCAAGGCTCCATGGTGAAGGTGACCCAATCTCCTGTGCCACAACTCGCCATCATCCCAGCTCACCAATCCTTCTGCCTTGCCTGCCATTGCTGCGCATCCATCTACATGCAACTGATAAAGGTTCCTCACTCGAACCCCTATCTTCCGGGTCTCACCAGTTGTCTTGCTGCGCAGGAAGGCCTTTCCCTCGCTGAAAACAACATCATACCCCTTGTCTTCTAACATCGTCACTGAGATGAGATTCTTCTTCAATCCTGGAACATGCATGACTTCCTTCAATACAAAGGGTTTACCAGACTCCCTCTCAAAGGAAATGGTACCGATACCGGTCACACTGTATCTACCATCATCGCCCATCTCGATGTGCACTCCAAGATCTTTGTCCTCCAGATCAGAGAACAAATCTCTATCTCCCGTCATGTGAAAAGACGCACCACTGTCCAGGAACCACACTGATCCCATCACACTTGAAACCAAGCATGCGATCAATGAAAAATCAAGCTCAAACTGAGAAGCTAAAGCCTCTCCCCCTGCAGATCCAGCAGCTTGCTTGTTCTTCTTCTTCTGCGGACAATTTGTGGCATAGTGTCCATGCTGGTGACAGTGAAAACACTTCACTTTGGACATATCCTGCTTCTTGCCTTTTGCACCAGACTGAGAAGCTTTCTTGTTCTTCCCCTTCTTTTCTTTGGCAGCCAAAGCGCAATTCTCTTCATCAGATACCTTTGATGAAGATCCATTCTCACCTTTATTGTTTCTGAGTTTATCCTTGAGCGCCAGGTCGCTCTTGCTTTGGAATAACATTTGCAATCCGTTGAAAGACATTTCAACAACACTGCTGCAAATTCGATTTTCCACCAGCTCCAAACTCAACTGCTTCCGATCAACCCTCGCTTGATATCCTGTAAAAATCTCTTCTACAAATCAAGCTGCTCCGATACCATGTAGAAACTTTTTCTACAATTATCTACCTCTGATACCATGTAGAAATTTTGAATAATTTAACACATATTCAATGGAGATTATCCTGATCATGTACTAATGCGGAAAACATACACAATACATAAGCTCCTCTACGTTGATCAAGAATATAGCAGCATCAATAACAATAAAACATCAAGAGAATTCACACATTAACACAGTATGTATCACGGGGAAAGCATCTCGCTAAAAACCCCACACTATCTGTATATTAATGATTGAGTCATGTAACATTACACAGCATAATACTTCTCACAAGTATCGCCACCTCTGTTACACACAATACAGCTCAGATCTGATCTCCAAATCTCTTCCACTGCTTGCCTGCCTCCACTGCTCAATACCTGCTCAAGAACTGATGAGAATTGCTTCCCAAACTCGATTTTCACCTGCAAAATAGTCACTCACTCTTTTTTGGACGTGAGCAAAGGCTAAAATGCGGGCAAATACGTGAGCAAACTCATTGGCATACTCAATCCTTTGATTGTGCAAGATCTGGTGCACAACTATAGTCACAACTGATAGCAATCTGATTCTCTACCACCTGTCCCTGTTGAACTGAACATGCACTGACATGCAACTGAGTTAACTGATGTATTCTTTAGTTGTATTATGAGTTAATAATTAGTTTAACAACTCATCATTAGTCTATCTGCAGTTAGACTAACTACAACCAGTTTAACTAAGTTAAACTGAACACAACTCCATCAACTGTACCTTCAGTCCACTAAACTCAACTCACTTGAGTTCTAACTGAAGTCATGCATGCAACAACTCAACTGACTCATAAGAAAAACGAATTTCCTTCTGACAGCTGCATGTGCCACTTCCGTAGCTCAAACTGAAGTGCTCCAAGAGAATAAGATTAAGTTTATAGTCCAAATATTATTGTGAGATAATAATATTTGACTTTTCTATTTTTGACAGCCAGTCTAAAAATAGACTTGATCACTCACACTGTGATCACTCACACTTTCATCAAAAATAGAAGTCCATCTATTTTTCCCAACTTGATCAATCATCCATAAACATAGACATGATCCATATGTCTAAAAATAGACATAGTCTAAAAATAGACTTGCGCCAAAAATAGCCTGCGGGCCCACTTAGTGAAGGCGACTCTTTTCACTAAGCTCCATCATCTTGTTGCAATCTCAACAGTTGCCACCATGTCAGAATAGTAAAAATGTGCCAATTCGAATTTTCTATATATCGCCTCAGCATAGGAAACAAGAATAGAATTGCAGCAAGTGTATTAGGCAACAAATATACCACCACAGCTAGGATATACAAGGAAGGGAAATTCCACCCGCTAACCCAGCTCTTGAAAGTTTTTATAAGACCAGTAGGATGCTCCCAGGTATGCGCATAACAGACAGGAAGTATGATGACCCATACAGCAGCAACCACAACCTTCAATATATATCTGAGAATCTGTTTGAATTTCACAGAGTGTCTTGCTTTCCAGCTAAAAATGATATCCAGAATAGCATGATTGTGTTCAAAATAAGATCCCAAACTGTTCAAGGACGAGTTTCAACCTGAAACCCGTATCAATAGAATTAACAATGATTAAAGCTCTCTTCTGAACCAATTCCAGTTTGAGAAGGGCAAGAATGTAAAGTAGTTTGTCATACACATCACATGAAATCCAAAATTGCTGCACACTGTTGGGTACAACTCCATCATACTCCACTTCAGTTAGTGTCGGAATTACAGGACTATGCAGCACAAGCTTTTTATTTTCTCGACATCTTGAAGTTGTAGACATTAGGATGCACTGACAACGATGTGGAATATAATGAACCAGAGATTTAAAGAAGATCTCATCTAAAACCAATGTAGCAAGTGACTCCTCAAGAGATGAAGATTGAAGAATATTTGTAGAAATACATGTCACAATACAAGCTGGTGTCGCAACTACAATGTCTGGAGGCCCAACCATAGCAGCCCTAAAATCTCGGATCACATTCCTCTGATAAATGAACAGCAGGGCATTCCCAGCGCTAACACAATCATTTAATTCAATAGCTGTGATAATGAAGTTTGGTCGGGATTCCAGTGAGACTTTCTCCAAATAGCTTTTTGCCTTTGATTGCTGATGATGTTTTGAATTGTGCTTGTGCAGAGATAGGAGCTGGAAGTCACCGCCATTTGAAGAGCTGGAGAATAAATTACATAATCTAAAACAACACATTTAATGATCTCTTCTTCAAAACAGGGTTTTGAAGAAGAATCAATCTCTAACATGAGACGGAGTCTAACACAATGGACTCACAAATGATTTGATGATCCTTTGTGATAGATCTTAGTACTCCCTCAAAGCATCCCTTTGATTGCACCTTGCTTGTTGCTTTGATTTGGCCTGAAACAGTAGATTAAATAGCAATCTGTGACCCAGAACCAGTGAGAAACGAGAGTTTCTCCTTCAGCGCAGACCCAGTGAAGGGATTCTGCATTTCAACGCAGGTCCCGTGAAGGCTACCTGCGCTGAATGTCAAAACCCCTGTGTTGAGGTTGCGCTGAACCAGTTTTGCCTTGTGCAGCTGGGGTTCTCTGCTCTGTTTTTCCTTGTTTTGATCTCTGATTTTTGCAGCCTGTAACCAGCATAGGTACCAGTCTGATAACTCCTTTTCTCTGCTTAAATTCCGCCTCCTTTTGTACAAAAATACTGTGAGTGTTTTTATGTGTTTGTGGCGTCATTCATAGTTTTCCTTTGCATGAGTGAAATAATCATCCTGTAGCCCTTGATTCAGATCTGTTGATTGTGATCTTAGGAGAGAGTTCATTGGCTGTTTACAGTTGATTATACATTTACTTTTGCTTATTGGTTTGAGTTTGTCTCTTTTAAATGTCGAAACAAGTATTCATTTTGAAAATCGTTAAGTGTTGTAATCTCTTCTACCCTCTCTGATTTCAGAAAAGTAAACTTGTTTGTATTTGTCATTTAAAAGCAAATTCAAAGTTGTACAAAAAGCTTTCTTTGTAGGCATCAATACTAAGAAAGCGGAAAACAAACACCTACATTGTGCATTTGCATCTTGATAGTTTGCATGTTTGATTTAGGAAAAGTGCATTAGAGTGTGCTGACTGCTCTTTGAGAAAAGATGGTGTCTTTCTTTTCCCTTAGTAGCTAGGATTTTCAAAGTTGAAAAGATATAAAGCTTGCTTATCATCTTTAGACTGCATTTAGGAATTGTATTATACATCTCGTGGTGAACCTTGAAAGGCAAACTTCTAAAAAGATCAACCTAAAATAAATTGAATGAACTTAACAATGCTTTGCAACATAATGCACAACATAGAGGTCTAGGCTAGAGACGTGTTCCGGCGTCGTAAAGCCTGGTGACTGTCGATCTCATTGATGGTGGGTGATTCCTCCTGAGGGACGATAGCGCCAGTACGGATTGTGCTCCCACGTACCATCGCGTATATATTGGGAGACCCCTATAGGCATAAAACCTTTATCCTTAGGAAGCCGTGTCGGCCGCCCTACTGATCGCAATGCACTGAACACAGCATTCAGGAAGATCGACCGCCCGTACCCTAAAAAGTATTCTGTGGTTTTGCGAAAAGTTTGGCACACCCTCTGCCTAGAACTCCAGAGCAGTTCCTTTTGGCCTTTTTCAGACTCTATAACAGAAAAAGTCCATCCGAGCATTTGTCACTTCGGGCTCGTTAAAACATCGAAGGAGACTAGAGTCATCTTTAGCTTTTTCTCGACTCTTTAAAAGTGAAAAAGCAAGTTGTGTCTAAAAGCGTCTAAAAATTTCATTTAATTCGGAAACACATTTTCCCCTTTTGTATTGTGGTTGATCGAGTAATCCGCAATCGTGGAAGAAAGTCAATTGAAACCCCGTCGTTCGCGGAGGCTTACGAGTCAACCGTCTTTGTCTCTGGAATCGAAAATAGTACGGACAAAGCGAACTCATTTAACCGGTTCGAAATCTCCTATCAAAGTTAGAACAAGTGTTCCAACGACATCTGAGATTCCGGTTACTCCAAACATTTCTGGAAACCCTGCCTCTATAGAAGAAGTTCAACAGCCATAGAGGGACGGTAACACTAATCCTAGTCTGGGAGCAAATACTTGCGTTACTGAACCAGGTCCATTGGTGACTAGTTCGGAGAGTCTTGCTCCTCAAACAACTGTCGCTGTCGATTCAATCCCTTCTTCGGCACCAGAAATATTTTACGGACCTGACGGTCTTCCTCTTCCACCTGGTTTGATTGCGATAGAGGAAATTGTAGAAGATCCGCAAGCAAGTACTCCAACACATTTTGGAGTCGGGGTCACTCTATTTCCTTCATCAGAAGTTAGTCTACCACAAGTGGAAGTTCCTGTAGAATCGCTAGGCAATCTCTTGGATAGACTCAAAATGTCTGAACAACCGTCAACATCTAGGACTGTGTCGAACGACACGGTGACAACAGAACCCCCTGCCGTCACTCCGACAATGTTTGCTGGCATACCATCTATCCCAACTAGCTCACGACCGCTAGAAGGAGTCCACCTAGGGACTATTTCGACAGTGTGGTCTGTTCCAGTTTGTTCATCCGGAATAATATCCAGAAACTCTTATGTTGAAACTCGCCATATTGATCCATTTGGAGGTCAATTTGGGCAATCCAGCCCCCAAGGACAAACAATCCCCTTGAGTTCCATATTGCTACCGTATGGGGGGCAGTATGCCTTTTCATTACCCCCTCCGGGAGGGTATCCATACGGGAGTTCACAACAGTATTCAAGTTACACTGGAATTACATCAAGTGGTTGGGTACCTATGCTACCTCAACAACCAAGGGTTGTATATTCTATGCAACGGTGTGTACCTATGTCGAACATCCCGACCACACCGGCCATTGTGACAGTGTCGCAAGTTCAAACGTTGCCTGTTGTATGTCAACCTCAGATTTCTCAGGTTGTAATGCAACAGCCCCTTGACCCTGTGACACAACCACAATCGCCAATTGGTGGGGCGACACAGGTCCAAACGGGTACAATTACCCCACACCTTGGTCCAACAGTTAGTATAGCACAACAGAACATGGCTTCACAACCATGGCTGGTGCAATACCAACAACCACAATTCCAGCAAGTGTACCAAGGTTCTGAGCATCAAATCTTTGGGAACAGTGGACAACCGTATATTCAAAACGGTCAAAACCAACCGCTTTACAGTGGTCAAGTCCACCAACCGTATCAGTCATACCAACATCAATTACATTATGCTGGTATGCAAAGGCCCACTGCTCAGGCAATTCCATCGTACCCTGGGTATGCTTCACCTAACCTGAATCAACAGTTACCATTCGTGGCAACTTTAGAGTTACCCGATTTACACCAGTTAACCAACGATCCGATTGCTTACGCCCCTTGGTGGCCAGCGATTCCTCACAAACTTCCATCTGACATTCCTAAATTCAATGGAAATCCAGGTGAAGACCCATCGAATCACGTGATGACTTTTCATCTTTGGTGTTCATCAAACACCCTAAATGATGATTCGATAAGGCTTCGCCTTTTCCAGAGGACGTTAACGGGTCCAGCGGCAAAATGGTATATTGAATTACCTAGAGCCTCATTCGACAATTTCAGCTCCCTAGCCACGACTTTCTTAACCCATTTTCAATTACCGATAAGGTATGAAACGGGAACAGAAATCTTAACCAACTTCAAGCAGACAACGACCACTCATATATCTAATCATATACATGAGTGGTGTCGTCGTCGTAGGATGGTGAAAACGTACGTTCCCGATCAGCTGTTAGCTGAATGGTTTATAAAGTCGTTACTTCCTGCTATAACAGAAGATGTGGCCAAGGGGGGAGTCGTAACGGAGGAGCAAGTTATTGCTCGTCACAATATCTAGACTTAGTCTATACTTAGTTTGGCACGCTCTACGACAAAATACCTGACGCCCCTAGACCGAAATTCTCAATTCCTCCTCCTCCTAAAGCAAACAATGACTCTCATGCTGGCGATGGTGTGATTGGCACGGCAAACGCGAAATCGACAAAGGCTTCGTCTAAGAAAGCCCGTAAGAATTCGGATCAAAATGCAAAAGAAGAAATTCTTGCTTCGGAAGTAAATGCCGTATCGGAAAATAAAGGTAAAGAAACCAATCAACCAGGAAGCAAGAAGAAACAAAACAAAGGGAAGAAGAAGAAACAGGGTGGATCATCCCCTGAAAAAACTTCTTCAAACCCTCCTGGAAATAGGAAACCCCCTACCACAGGGTGTCAGATATGTGACGAGCGTCATTAGACAAGCGAATGTCCATACAAAGTTGAGCTTAGAAGGTTCTTCAAAAGTTCGCAAACCTCAGCTGTGTTAACTGATCCGTTTCCCAATCCAGGTCAAAATCTGGTTGATAGTGGAAATGCTTCCCCGTCGCAAGTGCTCATGTTGTCGGTTTCAAAACAGCTGAATGATGCTTTGATTTCGAAAAGGAACAAAGATTACGGGAATCTGCAGCTGTCGAACGACAAAGGTAAAGATCAACCAAGTAGTTCGATAATAACTTCGACAGAAGTTGTACCACCCATCATTCCTGAATTAACAATAAAACCGCCAAAAGGAGTAGTACACAAGTCGACATTTAATCCTCGCGCCAGAGCGGCGCAGCATTATAACATAGTGGAAGATTTGGCCCAATCGCCATCCACTATGTCGACTCTTGAAGTACTACAAAATTGTCCATCCCAAAGGCAGGCTTTGTTATCGGCTATTGGTGGGGTTGATCCTAAGGATTCCAATCTTGTATCCTTTGACCACAAAGGATACGATCCTCAGTTGCCAGCTCAACTAGCTTTCCTTATTCAAGTGAAAGCCCTCAACAAAACTGTTCACCAAACAATTATTGATGAGGGGGCATCTACATGTATTATGTCGATGAGTTGCTGGAAAACTTTAGGGTCTCCGACCTTGTCGCGATCTTCGACGACATTGAAAGCATTCGATGGAAGGACCTATACCCCGTGTGGTATCCTTAATAACTTGAAGGTTGAACTGGGGGGAAAAATAGTAGAAATAGATGTTGAAGTCATCGATGGGAATCTTGACTACAACATCCTACTAGGAAGACCATGGATCTATGCCATGGCAGCTGTTGTGTCGACTTATTTTAGGAAGATCGCGTTCTCTTTTCAAGGAGGGATTACGATCGTCGACCAACAAGACTTCCTCCCTAATGGTTCACAAGTTACAGGAAGCATTCCCATGATCCATGGAAGCAACCATTCGCTTCAAGATATCGGAGTAGGCCTACTGAAAGACCCCACATTAATGGGAACTTTCGCACTTCCACCTCCAATCTATATAGGAGAAGTAGCATTGGTAGGAGCCTGCAACATGATATCTCCCACGAAGATCTCAGAAGATGATATCGACATGGATCATGCAATGGTTTTGCCCCCAAGCCCTATAGAAATATTGTAGCAATCAATGTTTCGGGCATGGGAGGCGAACCCAAATCAACACTCATCAAGAATTTGGGTAGATAGGTCTAGAGAATATGGTACCCCATTAGATCCTTGGTCGAAAGTGCATGGGACTGACGAAGGAATCCTACAATCAATGTTGATTGAGGGGGCACCATGGAGTGATTGCCACCATCGTTCCCTTCTTCCAGAATATGAAGAAGATACTCAACATGACCTTTATCACCCTTCAGTTTTTGAATTCCTATCAAATACTGTAAATACGGTGGATTCCGAGCGAAACTTATCCAATATTGAAGAGACTATAGCCATAAATATCTCGACTAAGACAAATGTTGTAGAGAATATTTATGTCGGCAAAGGATGTTCTCCTCTAGAACTGGAAATATATAATGCTCTTTTTCGCGAATTCAGAGATGTCTTTGCTTGGTCATATGATGAAATTCCAGGCATTGACTCGAATATCGTTGAACATGAAATTAAGATGTATCCTGATGTCAAACCAGTAAGACAACGGCTTCGGCAGGTGCACCCCAAGAAAGCCGCTACCATTAAAGCAGAAGTTGAAAAGCTCCTCCATGCTGGTTTCATCTACCCGGTTCCTCTAACCGATTGGGTATCGAATATTGTCCCTGTTATGAAGAAACAAGGGACAATTAGAGTGTGTGTCGATTATAGGGATGTAAACCAAGCTTGTCCGAAGGACAACTACCCTACACCCTTCATCGACCAGATAATTGATGAATGCGCCGGATGTGAAATCTTTTCATTCATGGATGGATTTTCCGGGTATAATCAAATAAATATCCGCCCACAGGACCAGTCAAAGAATGCATTCATTTGTCCGTGGGGCACATTCGCTTATCGAAAATTACCCTTTGGTTTAAAGAACGCAGGGGCGACATTTCAGAGGGCAATGAATTATGCCTTCCATGACATCAAGAACATCGTTCAACCATACCTCGACGACCTTCCAGCTCATTCGCGAAAGAGGACTGATCATCCGCAGCATTTAAGAGCGATATTTCTACGTTGCCGACACTACAAGATAAGACTCAATCCGCACAAATGTGTATTTTGCGTCGGTTCTGGTCGTTTACTTGGCTTTGTGGTCTCTAAGGACGGGATTCGTCTCGACCCTTGTGAGGTTCGGGCAATCATTAATTTGCCTCGACCTTCAAATTTGCTTCAAATTCAGAAACTCCAAGGGAAAGCAAACTTTCTGAGGAGGTTCATTCCAAATTACGCAGAACTTGCTAAAGGTTATACTCATCTTTTGAAAGAGGATGTACCTTTTGTCTGGGATCAGGTGGCGCAAGCTTCCTTTGATGCTCTGAAAGATTCTCTAGTAAAAGCATCATTAATGTATGCCCCGGACTATCAAAGAGATTTTAACCTGTATCTGGCTGCAGCCGATACAACCATTGCAATGGTTTTAGTTCAAGAAGTCGATGGAATTGAACATCCTATATATTATTTAAGTAAAAACTTAAATGATACAGAAAGCAAATATTCTTACGTTGAGAAGCTAGCGCTTGCAGCTGTTCAAGCGATTCAAAGATTTCGACATTATGTCCTCTTTCGGAAAACTACCATTTTATCAGATTGCAAACCCATGACTTATATACTGTCGCGACAGTTGCTGGGGGGCAAATATTCAAAATGGATAGCGATCCTTCAAGAGTTTGATCTGGAATTTGTAAAATCCAAATCAAAGAAAACTCTAGTTTTCGTAGAATTATTGTGCGATCTCACATCGTCGTCCAACGATGAAACATCCGAAGAATCGATCGTGGACGAAAGTTTGTTTCTGATATCTGCAAGCAATGAGTGGTATGGAGATATAATAATTTATCTCCAAACCCAAAAATTCAGGCCTGAAACCTCTCACTCAGAACAGAAACATATACGATACCAAGCAAAAGACTACATGATCGTCAGTGATACGCTTTACCGTCGTGGTATCGATACAGTTCTGAGAAGGTGCCTTACCCATGAGGAGGCCGAAAAAGCCCTGAATGAGTGTCATTCAGGCGCGTGTGGGGGGCATCAATCTGGATATGATACAGCACAAAAAATCTTACGAGCAGGATACTTCTGGCCAACCATGTTCAAAGATTACATAACCGCAGTCAGAAGTTGCCATGCTTGTCAAATTTTTGATAGCAAAACCAGAAGACCACCCGCACCTTTACAGCCAATAGTTTCTATTGGGCCTTTTGCCAAATGGGGCATCGATTTCATGACATGTAACCCCACCTCGACCGGGGGGCATGGGTATATCATAGTTTCCGTTGACTATTTTACCAAATGGGCCGAGGTGATGCCTACATTAGATAACACTGGTGAAACAGCTGCCCTTTTCTTTTTCAATCATGTAGTCACCAGGTTCGGCGTACCACATGCTATAGTTACAGATCATGGGTCGCATTTTCGCAATCACATGATGGTTGAATTAGCTACCAAGCTAGAGCTATCTCACGACAGCTCTACCCCGTATTATCCGCAAGCCAACGGACAAGTTGAAGCAATCAACAAGGTCCTGAAGCGTATGTTGCAAAGGATGATCGGGGTTTACAAAATAAGGTGGCACCTAATCCTGTACTCAGCCTTGTGGGCTTACCGAACATCGGTAAGGAATGCGACCGGGTTCACACCTTTCCAACTGGTGTATGGCCTGGAAGCAGTCTTGCCAATCCAGTGTGAAATCTCGTCTCTTAAACTCGCAATTGATCTCCTCCCTGGAACTTCGGAAGAAGAGGCCCGTTTCTTGGAATTAATCCAATTGGATGAAACCCATCGTGATGCCGCTTTGGCTAACGAAGCCCATAAGAAATGAGTCAAGGCGCAGTTCGACAAAAATGTCAAACCCCGTGTCTTCTCAGAAGGTGACTTGGTCTTGCTTTATGACCAAGAATCCGATAAATTGGGAGCAGGTAAATTTAATTCTTTATGGATGGGCCCCTATATTGTTAAATGAGTGTTAGCAAAAGGAGCCTACGAGTTAATGGATTATGACGAAATTCCACTGGCGCAACCCCGTAATGGGTTGTACCTCAAGCATTACTATGCTTAAATAGTAACCTGTATGCTTTTGTTGTATTTTGTTTTTGCTGAAGTGTTTGTTTTGGTCGAGTAATCCACCTTTTTACATTCATTGCAGATGTCAAACCTTCTGGAGACATGTGTTGGATATGCCGACGGAGCGAGTCGTAGTTCGCGGAACCTGTCCTCCGTAGCCTGGGCCATTTTTGATCCAAGCGGCGAGTTAGTAAGTTTCAGAGGTGTATGTATTGGGCAATCAACGAATAACATCGCTGAGTATAGCGCGTTGATATAACTACTCTCTGATGCCATCACCCATGGTATACGCCGACTAATCGTCAGGCTAGACTCACAACTCGTAATACTACAACTCAATGGTATATATTCCGTCCGCAACCCAGCTATTTATCGCATGTTCCTAAGGGTTAAGATTTTGGAAAGACAGTTTGATTTAATTCAATACCAACATATTTCCAGAAACTTAAACACATTAACCGACTCATTAGCAAACTATGTGTTAGATAGACATTTGCGACATTTATAAAAAGAGACACATCATCAATGTTGTACATATGGATCATATAACTCAACCAAAATAAACCCCGAAAATCAAAATATATATATATATAAGCTGTTTATCGTTTATACATAATGTTCTGTAACCAAGACAAAAATCGGTCGCATGACCCAAAAACTCAAAAATGCTAGGGGGCACCCTAGCCTAGTGATGCTCATGATAACACATCACGGCCTGTGCAATCATGCGCAAGAGACGAGTCCATCGTCTAGGCACACCAGTAGTATGCCGCTGCAACTGTAAAGGTAACTCATCAATCCTCACATCGGGAATGCCGAGAGTAAGGCTCTCAACCTGCTCCTGCACAGCTGTAAGGGTCTCGGCCACATCAAGGTCACGAAGAATAACCCTCCCAGCAGTCTCCCCTGCTGGGGCAGCAACTGGCACTCTTGGGCGAACTGCTGGACGAACAGGACCAACATCTGCATGCACACATGAGTTCGATTAAAGTCTTGATAGAATAAAGCACAAGGACATTATAAATAAGAACAGTAAATAGCAATATGGTCGAAGATTTTACCAATAGCGCCCCACTGTTCGCCATCCGGCAGTACCAAGTCCGGATCACCTCGGAAATCCATACCAACATATGGATACTCGGAATAGACCATCTCCTGACGCTCGAACCACCTGAAGAAGGTATCAGTGAAAGAAATCTGAGATTGACCAGCATGCCTAGACATGTGATCAACCCATCTCTGCATGCGTGGCTCGGTAGGAGAAGGCAAGTCGAGTGCGATATACTGAGGCTGCATCAATGGTATTTTCTCCAAGGCAAAGGCAGTCAGAATAGAACCAAATCCAAAGTTCTTCAGCTTCCCGTCCTTTACCTTGTTCAACTGACTTTTCATCTAAAGAAGTACTGCATCACACCAGTTGAATATTTTCGGTTGAAGGCACTCCAAGGCATGCTGCACATAGGATCTGTTGGCAACATGAAGAGATGCGCTACCGGCCATCCTACCTGTTATCACTGGAAATTCTGTTGCCAAAATCTTTAGCCTAGCTTAAGGACAAAGTGTTTTCGCAGCGCATGAATCCTTTCTAGCAGTTTCGCAGCGCTACAGGTTTAGGTGGTTTCGTAGCGTGCTACGAAATTGGGGATTTGTTCGAGTTTTCAGTAGAGGTCAAAATCCTAGCATGCCTATTGAACAGAGTTCTGTTACCCTCAAGAAATCAGCATCTAGTGAGAATCTCACAAGAAGCATACGCATCAACTGGCCAATGGAAGGACTCATTGAGTTCAACCAAGTTATGTTGAGATATATGCCATTTTTGCCACCAGCCCTGCGAGCAGTGTCATTTACTATAAATGCATGTGAGCAGTTTGGAATAGCTGGAAGAACAGGTCTAGTGTCCTTAATGATATATTTAGCCTTACTCCAATCTCTGATGGGAAAATACTTATTGATAATGTGGATATATCAAATGTCTCTCTCAAAGAACTCCGCTCCAGACTGACTGTTGTCCTCCAAATTCCGTTCTTGTTTGAAGGGTCTTTATGGGAAAATTTAGACCCCTTTGCTAACATTAATCCAAATGGAAGATTTGTTGTTGTATGTGGTGATGGTGAATACATAATTTATACGACACTGGCATGAAGGAATAGATCCTTTGGATCTGCACTCAAATTTGTTTGGGCCTCAGATGGAGAATATGCAGTTCGAGAAAGTACTTCTAAGATCAAGATTTTTAGCAAGACATTCCAGGAAAGGAAGAGCATTCGGCCAACATTTTCTGCTAAAAGTACCAGGGGAATATCGTTATGTGTAAGGAATGGAAATGAGCTGCCCTTCTGTATCACTCATGTTCCAAGGTGGCGGTAATGCAACATGTCATAATATGGGTGCTTGCAAAGAGACAGTTGACGGTTGTACAAGCAAAAGTTGCGGTGGTCATAAAGTGGACATAATGCACTTTTCAATAGGAACCGCAATTTCAGGTCGTTTGTTTGGCACCAACATAAGTGATAATACAGATGGCGCTGGAGGAGATAGGGTTGCCCATTTGGTTGATCTGTATGCATCCACATAGTCGGTATCTTGATGGATTGGATCCTCAAGGAAATGGAAATGGTGCTAATTTTAGTGCGCAGAATGATTGGCAGGGAGCGTAGTGACATGTTTTGATTGACAATTCCTTCGGTCTTCTGGAGAATGCAAGCCCAGCCTTGTGGCAGAGTCTAAGGATGTTTTTGATCAGAAGGCAAGTAATAAATATTGGATTGATGTGCAACTTCGGTGGGAAGACTATGATCCTCATGACCGTGAACGGTATACGAGAGCCAAATTCTTAGACTATACAACAGCTAATATGTCAATTTATCCATCACCCACTGGTGTTATGATTGCAATCGATCTTGCTTACAATTTACATTCTGCATTTGGTAATTGGTTTCCTGGTTCAAAGCCTCTTTTGGCCCAAGCTATGAATAAAATAATGAAGTCAAATCCTGCCTTGTATGTGTTAAGGGAGCGCATAAGAAAGGGCCTGCAACTTTATTCTTCGGAGCCAACAGAACCGTATTTGTCAACTCAAAACTTTGGAGAGGATTTTCAAGCAACTGTTAGTGTGTTTGAGAGCTCTTCGATTCATATGCGGGTTGGATGAAGGCTCTGAACTGGATGATTCTCAAAAGCAAGTATTGAGGAGGCTATCAAATTAAGAGAGTTCTTTGATTCATATACGGGATGCTTGAGCGTTGCTCACAAGATGATTCTCGAAAAACAAGAGTTGTCTATGAGTTGCAGTTACCGGGGATCCTAGAAAACTTTTGTAGCGGCTGTAAGAGAACGTTGAAAAAAAGCAGTGGAACTCGAGCACATGTCATTAATATCATCAGTATTGTACCATATTATAATTTCATGCAATCTTCTTTGCACAGAGTCATCTTGATCTTTAGACTGATAATATATTGTGGAAGAGGGCGCAAGGCAGGGTTGTGCTGTGTGAGAAATTAGCACCTAATCTTTCTTTACAGAATGGCGACTGCAAATCTTGTGCTGCCCTGTTACATATGTTGCTATATCTGCATCGTGGTTTGCAAGATGACAAACAACTCTGGAGGCTTGCAAGTGATCTTTTGTAAGAGTGGTATTATGGAGATTTGGTCCACGCTGATTAGTACCTGCAATGCTTCCTATGCTTGCAACTTCAACTTTCATGCATCGCCAACTTCTCCTCATACAATATTTTATTTCTGAGTTGACCCATGGCAGCATAGGTCCTAATACATCTAGCAGATCACATTCTTTTCTATATGAGAAATTAGGCTTTCAACAGGTCTACAGAACTTGTTTTGTTGTGATTCTAATTGTTTTCTGTTGTGGAGTTTGTTACACCGATGTTGTATGGACCTGGAATGAACATGGTGATTCAAAGTATCCATTGGTGCCAGGGCATGAAATTGTTAGAATTGTGTAAGAAGTTGGCATCAATGTAGTCCATTTTAAGGTTGGCGATCATGTTGGAGTGGGTACATATGTCAACTCCTGTCAGCGATGTGAATATTGTAATGAAAGAATGGAAGTCAATTGTGCAAAAGGGTCTATTTTCACCTTTAATGGTATCGATGTAGATGGCACAGTGACGAAAGGAGAATATTCTAGTCACATTGTTGTTCACCAAAGGTACTATTTTAAGATACCAGACAATCTACCACTGGCTTCAGCTGCACTTTTGCTCTGTGCAGGAATTACTGTTTGCAGCCCTATGATTCGTTATCACATGAATCATGCAGGCAAGTCTCTTGGAGTAATTGGGCTAGGAGGTCTTGGTCATATGGCAGTAAAATTTGGAAAGGCTTTTGGACTGAATGTAATAATTTTGAGCACATCTGCATCAAAGAAGGATGAAGCATTGAGCATTCTTGGAGCAGATAAATTTTTATTGTCATCTGATAAACAGCAGACAGAGGACACTGATTTGGAGCGCCTGAGAATAGACATTGAAGATTTGAAATTGGAAGCTGTAGAATCTATTGAAGTGGCTGTAAGAAAAGGTGTTTTGCGGTGAAAGGTTCCAGGTTGGCAGGGCTTGCAGAGAAATCTGGGCATGCTGTTTGAATTTTATAGGAAAGGTATTGACATTGGAGTCTGGCAGCTGAACAGGATTACTTGCAAGTTGTTATTCATTTGTTGAGGAAAATGTGAACAATCAGCTGAAAGAGAAATATGGGGAGAAGGTAGCAAGAATACAGAGAAGTGATGAGACTGTGTATGATGCAATTACACGGCAGTTTCGTAGCGCGCTACGAAACTGCTGTAGCTGCATATTTCAGTTGAGCCAATCAATTATGATTGACAAATCAGCAAATCTTTGAAAGGTGTTGTCTTCACACATAAAAAATCGCCAGCACATCATGGACATGGAAACCTGGTAATTAAAAGCTAAAAGCATACTTCTTTGGATTCGAATATGTTGAGGCAAACCAAGGACCGACAAACAGGAGCAGTTTCCTATATTTCAGGGTATTGGAAAACATGTTACATTAAAGGCCAGCAAGCAACTACAGACACCTATCACAGCCAAACTAAAAGAAGCCACTTGTCAGAGAATGAGCTTGTTCTCTTCTTTTTCTCGCAGGAGCACCATCTTGATTGTAATAAATGCTATTTCCAGCATGATGTAGAATTAGAGTTTTAATTGTTTTAGGATTCCAGCGCTGTCAATTAGTGGTCAGCTGTAATTATTAGTTAGTTAAAAGTTAGTAGGTGTCATCATAGGTAATTATTGAGCTCCCCTCACGCAGGAGGAGGGAGCTCGAATCAGGTAGAGTAAGCATTCTATATAGAGCTGAAGGATGAATGTAAAAAGGGTTGGATGTTTTTTGGAAAAAAGAGAGTTTATATTGGCTTATGTAAAGACTTGTTACAGTAATATAAAAGACTACTTTTTTCTTCTCAGGATTCATACTTTGTTCAGATGCTCAAGATGTATGTGGCTTTGTCTTACCCTTTATGTTTTACAGCTTTATAGATACACAATCACTCTGAATTCACCTAGCTGCTCAGACTTCCTGTGTGTATTTATGAGTTGAGGTTCATTTGAGAAATGTTTTGAGTGTTTAAACATTACATGCCCTGACTTCCATGAATGAGTAGTTTTATGGTTTACTGAAATGGTGTTTGACTCCATGAGCCCAATGGAAGAAATCTTATGTTGTCTGTCCAACCAGCATGTTTATTAAGTTTTCATTTCAAGAGTTAGCCCTCTTAGTGTTAATCATGATCAATAGTTTGTTTGAGAGAGCCCTCTCAGGCTAGGGAGGCTAATCCTTAGTCAAGAGTCTGGTCTGAAATAGTTACATAGAGTCTAACTGATTAGCAGCCATCAGATCATGATTTTGTGATAACACTACCAATAGTATATAGAATGGACCTGAGAGATATGTCAACAATCTCACGGATAACGACCTTTCCGTCTCTGCTCGGCTAAGATCCTTCCCTGCAATACTGGCGGACATAATCTCTCATGGAGTCATTCCCTCGGGCCGAACCTGACAAAGAAATGGGAGCACCCCGCCTCGACAAGCCAGTCAAGAAGTAAATGTCTACTACGGTCAGGGGGATAGATTTGCCCCTAATCTGAAATACTTGGTTGATAGCATCCCAAGCATCAAGCATATACTGCAGTAAGGAGATCTGTGCTCTCATACTAGAGATACGGAAGAACTTCAGCAGACCACAGTTCCGCAGCGCATTCACCGTGACAGGGTCATGGAGGGCAATCATGTCCTCTTCTTCATGTTCTCGTTCTCACCATGTAAGGGTCATTTTGCTCAAAAGTCCCTGCAAAACAAACAAGAGAAAGAGTAAGATCCTGGATTTGATGAGAAACTGGCAAAATTTACATCAAAAACTGTGCAACAGAACTGTTTTTCTATGCCCAACGCAACTGGCTAGTGTTCCACCTGCGTTGAAGGTCAAACTGCCTTCATGCAGCTTGACATTCAACGCAGGTTTCAAGTGAACTACCTGCGCTGATGGCAGAGCGCCCTAACAAAACCCTAGGGGCTCAGGGAACGGGAAAACAGGCACAGAATGGAAAAAGGAAACCATGAAAAGAAAGAGCTAGGGTTTAGCTCCTACCTGGTCCAGACGGCGCCGAAAATCGTCCGCAGAATCTCCCGGAATCAGCTGATGAAAATCAAGGGGGAAGAGGCACCTCCAAAACTCCAACAAACCAAGTTCAAATGAAATGGTAAAATGAGAGGTAAAAACCCCTTTTAATTGCTTTTTACATAGTTCAAAGCGAAATATTAGGTTTCTAATCTCATTTTCAAATATTATTCATTTCTAACTAGTTTGATGCAGCAATTGACGATACAGTACTATCTTTGAAAAGGGCAAAGCTAGTTATGGTAAAAATAAAAAATTTGACCATATAATATCGAGCAGTTTTAGCACACAGTTCATGCTCGTTAAAAAATAAACGCAAGATCCGAGCAGTTTTAGCGCATAGTTCATGCTCGTTAAAAAATAAACATAAGATCGAGCAAATGTTTCCACCCGCGTTTAAGCTCGTTAAAAAATGAACTATCCTGGTAAATAACCACTGTGAATGTAACCTTATCAGCCATTAAAGCCTTGGTCGTGTTTGCACCGTCACCTCCACTTTTCATTTGGCCGATCGTTCACCTCCATATGATTGTTTACCCATTTTGAGGAACAGCTGCGAAGAGTGATTTCACCTAGCCATCCTTGTGACACTGCCGTGATTGGAAAATTCCAACCTGTACCTGGAATCAGTTGCTAACCCTGTTTATCACTCGTTCCTCAAAAGACGAGTCTTCTTTAAGCTCTTTTCATCTGACTCGTAAAATATGAAAAGATTGCCGAGTTTTGGCCTTCCAGCTCGTTAAAGCGACCGGAAGAGCTATCCCTCCTCTAGATTTTAATCTTTTTGGACCTGAGGGATTATTGCACAAAAAGATCGAGCGCTTGTTTTGTTCGGCTCGTTAAAACTATCGAAAACTCATCCCTTCTGTATTGTTTTATACTTTTTCGGACTTAAGGGATTAGATGACGAAAAAGGACTTTTGGAGTTAACTTTATGTACCTTTTCAGACTCTCTAAAAATGAAAAGGACCGAGTTATCCTTGTCGTTAGACTCGTTAAAATCATTAAATAGCGACAAACTTGTCTTTAGACGAGAACGAGTTTCACTATCGCTAAGCTCGTTAAAACATAGCGATGGGCTTGCCCGAAGGGCAGGTTATAGAACAAGCATATGTTATCCTCCTCAAGCTTGACAAAAATAAAGAGGTACTGGTTAGCAATGACTGGGGAAAAATTGGGAGAAACTAAAGAAAACTTTGATGGTAGCAAGTCGCTCTTGAACATGACACTTTTCCTCCGTACCACAATCGGGTTGGGTTGTTTCATTCACCGGTCACATCCATGGTCTCGCCATACCGTCCATATTTGGGGTAATGCTACCGATCCATCGCATCAGTGTCGCCATATGTTCAAGAGAAGTCGTTCAGAAAAGTCAACCGTGTCCCATCCACTGCCATACATTATCCTTCATCCTTTCATGACCGCCACCCTGAATCATATGTCACAGATCGTTTTCACCTCCATTAAAATCATTAGCTCCGTTTCGTGTCACTGATGTGGGATTCATTAAGGCCCTCCTTTGACGGATCGCTTCTTGTCGACATCAGCTCATTATCCAAGAAGTTGATCTAGGAACAACCCCTTCAGTACTTTGAAGCTTGCATGCCTCAATGGCAAGTTTCTCACTTCCGGCGACAGGTATACATCAATGACCTTCGACCGAAAGATTTTGCGTGGTGTTCGACGCCAAGTCCTTTATTCACACCACGTGAATTGTACTGCAGTACCTTGAGGGTCATTATCATTATCGGTGATTCCTCTCGCGCTTGATAATGGTTTACATCATTGACCGGTAATCAAGCGATGTCTTTCCATGTTCGACTTCAGAACATTTCTCACATGGATCGACTTGTACTTAGAGTGAAGATCGAACGAGTTTGAAGACCCCGGATCTAGTTTCATCCATCCGGGCTGTGATATATATTCAGGAAAGATAAAGACATTGACATGTACATCATTGCAGCAGATAATCATCCTACTCAAAGGATGATAATTTCATCAAAATTATCAGTCTACCATCAGACGATTGTCTGTTCTATGTACAGAAAAATGAATTTATAAAGCTGAGCATGGGAATGCCCGCCTCAGCTAGATCATGAAAGCAGTATGAAAGCAGTATGAAAAATAATGTATTGTATTGTATCTTATTACAGGTCTCCTCCCAGCATTGGATGAACTTCGGATCCCCCTGATAAAGCATTTCACCCGATAAACAGCCTCATACTTTAGGGGGCAACTGTTATAGACATTTTTGTGCCTTACAGCATTGAGCATGAAATGTCCATAATCTAAGGGATCCAAAGTCCCTAAACATGTTGTTCCTACCCCTAGAGGAACAAGGCTAACAAACCACAGCAATTCACAGAAGTTCTCCACCAGAAACTGCTCAAAAACAAGTCAATTCAGGATCATTTCAGTGGCTCCACTAGCTGTTTGCGCTGAATGTCAAAGCCAACACTGGCTACCTGCGCTGAATGTCAAAGGCAACACTGGCTACCTGCGCTGAGCGAGAGTGGACATGTGGCAAGTTCATTTCTGAAGGTGTCAGAACCCAGGAAGCTTCCAAAATGACACTTGCCTCAGGGAATTCGACTGGTGATGAGTAAGAGGTTCCAAATCTCCAAGTGGAAGCAAGAACCTCCAAGTGGAATCAAGAACTGACAGAGGGAGAGGACACTAGTCAGATCTCAAGCTGACTCATCGTCTCTCCAAACATCTATATATGGATCTCTCCTCCATGAGATCTGGGGGGCTGGAATTTTGTTATTGCAAAGAATTGTTGTTGGTTTGAGATTGGAATCATTGGGTGCTTAATGCTTTGAAGGGGGTGAAGATAGGAATTCCATTTGCTGGGAAGGAGATGCTGGATTGGAGCCCTCTGGGTTGTATCTCTTCCTGAACCTTGTTATTCATCAATAAAGCTATCTTGGTTTCTCCTATATACTGATGTACTTTTGATGTATGATTGCATTAGTATGTTTAGTTTATTTCTAATCCTGAACTAGTTATGAATATGAATCCATGTCTTGTGTAGTGTTCTCTTCTTGTGATCTTGGAGAAACCTCTTGAAGCTGGGCGAGCGAGAAGGCAAGTAGCTGGGAACTCTCCAAGAGAAGAGAAGCCGGATCGAGGGACAAATGGAAGACACCGGTTAGTCCATCCATCTCTCTCTTCATTCTTAATTCATAAAGGAAGAATACTAGAATAGCTATCTCTGTTTGTTGCTACGGCACTGTCACACCTTAGGTGGATAGGATCGTCTTGCATAGGCATTTTTCCCCACAACACCAACCAATCTTCCTAGTCTGTTAATCTACAACCCCCTAGTCATACTCATTTCATAGTCTCTACTTCTTCACCTGTAATATCTCAGATTGTTATTGCTACTATCCCTGTAGTTATCACAGCTACACCTACCACAGGTCCATTTTCCAGTCAATATTACAGATCAGTTATGGTAGGTACGTATGAACCTTTTTTGTTACTAGAACAGCTCAATGCTATGCCTGGAGATTACCAGTCTAAAATTCTGACCTTTGATAACACTCGTTCTCAAACTGTTCAACAACGTGTGGATAGGATGAATGATGTGTTTGACCTTCAAGAAGTAGATGAAGTCGATGTAAAAATGAGATTGTTTGCTCAAAGTTTAGGAGTTGATGTCAAAAAATGGTTTAGGAGTTTACCCGCAAGAAGTATAGCTAACCTTGATGAATTCCATCAAAATTTCTTAGCTAGATGGGATATCAAGAAAACTCCACTTCAAATCCTAAATGAATACAAAAGACTGAAAAGAAAATCAAATGAAACCATGGAAGAATACTTTGAACGGTTTAATGTTATTTACAATGCCATTCCTACAGACATCAAGCCATCCCCTGGCCTAGATTTAATTGATTTTCCTAATGGTTTTGATGTAGACATGGAATATCAACTTAGAGAGAGAGACCCGACAACTTTGGAAGAAATGCAAACCAATGCCATAAAAGTTGAAGCTAACATCTTAGCTAAGAAGGCCAAATTAAAATCTGAATGTAGGGTTACGATTAAAGAAGAGCCTTCCACTTCTGCCTCCGATCATAAAATTGATAACTTAGTGAGGATAGTGGAAAAAATGATGCAAATAGTAAACATAAATGATCAAACTCAAATGGGAGAGAACCAAAATTCTCCTCAAAATAGAAACCAAAACTTTAGACTGAACGTTCCCCAAATCAAACAACGAGAACAAAAGGGGCTAGAAAAGTAGGTTCGACCTCCTTTTTAGGAAAATTATTCTGATGATGAGGGTAATATTATTGAAGATTTAGATGATAATCAAATAAATCTGATGCGAATAAATGACGATGAAACAACTTTTATCACTCAAGAGGAGCAAGAACTTTTTCTCCTGTCTCAAACTGAACTTGAATCTGAAGAATCAGATGAATATAAACAAGGTTTTAAAATGCCATCATGGAGGTACATAGGAAATATAACCTTAGGATAAAAAATAATTTAGACACTCTCAACAGTAAAAACTATGATAAAATTCCTGCTAAAATTCCTCTAAAATTGATCCTAGGAAAACCACTGATAGTTCTCCTAAGAAAATGGTTGACAATTCTGGTAAAAACAAAGTAGGAACTCCTGTTAAAAAGATAGTTGATAGTGTTACAAAAACTACTCAAACTAATATCCCAACCACTAGTCAATGAAAGGAGCCTATTTCAAAAGAAATTATAGATCAATCTGAACTTCCCAACCTCATTAATATTCAAACATTGTTCAAAATTGAGAATGAACTAGAAAATTTGAAATTTCATATTCCTCTAACCTAGTTAATGAACAAAAACATGTACAAACCCCAAGTGATGAAAACTCTAAATATAGGGGAAAACACAGACTCTGTAAATCTGAATGATGACCATCCTGAACTCTTATTTGGATCGGAATTTGAAGGAAAACCACAAGAAGGAGGAGTTCCTCCATTCTATGTTAGCCTAAATATTCATGACAATATTCTCCATAATGCTATGTTAGATTCAAGTGCTTCCCACAATTTAATGCCTAAAGTTGTTATGGAGAAACTAGAACTTGATGTTACTAGACCTTATAAAGACTTATATTCCTTTGATTCCAGAAAAGCAAGATGTCTAGGTCTCATCAAAGACCTATGTGTTACTTTAGCTCAAATCCCTACCAAAAGTCTAGTAATGGATATAGTGGTCGCAAATATTCTCCCTAAGTACGACATGTTGTTGTCATGCTCATGGGGAGAAAAATTACAAGGTACGCTATAGATGGATATGACCTTTGCCACCATACGAGTTTTTGGGAAGCAAAGAAGATTAAATAGGGAAACTTCAATGAAATTCACGGTGAGTTGTCAAGAAAAGCCTCACAACTATCCACTTTACTCTGTCCACTCAAATTTAGACTCTTTCATTCTTTATAATGATGGAGACATCAACACTCAGGGGATTAATGTTGAAACTGAAATTTATAAAACATACCCAAACCAAACACAAATAATAAAACCAAATACTCCTCTTGAACCTCTTTGGAACATGAGCTTTGATGGCTCTTGTAGCAAAGATGGTTCTAGAGCAGGAATATGGGTGGTAAAAACAGGAAACAATCATGCAGAGGGTCACTCATACAAGCTCAATTTTCAATGTACCAATAATATAGCAGAGTATGAAGCCCTTATATTAGGATTGTAGTTATTGAAAAAAATAGGTGCCAAGATAATAGCCATTCAAGGGGATGCTGAGTTAATTATAAAACAAACTAGAGGAGAATATTCAGCTAAACACCCTAGAGTGCTTGATTTTCTAGAGAGTTTTCTTGAATATGATCTTTCTGCAATTCCTAGAAAACAAAATATCATTCCAAATAATCTGGCTTTTTCAGCCAGCTCCTGTAAAATTCCTTATCCTAATCGAGAATATATAGTGGAAGTGGAACATCGAACAACTATAACAGATAATATGAAGTATTGGCAGATGTTTGGCAGTGATAAACAAATTGAATTTTTTCTACAATCTAAGGATGAATTTCAAGATGATAGTATAGATTTGGAATCTGAATTAGAAAATAAAATAGTTGTATATTCTAATATAGGAAGGCAGTTATAAAATTTAGATGTAAATACTCCCATAGATAAAGTTGTGAATAAATTAGAATTGCTTGAAATAGACCCAGAAAAAGAAGAGTTTGAAACACTTCAGCTAAAGGATAATGTTTTAGCTAGAGGTCTAGTTCCACTGGAAGAATTATTTGATTACAATGATGTGGCTAAAAAGCATAATATTGAACCCACAGCAGCAGTAAGAATATTGTAACATAGGCAGTGAAAAAGACCCCAAAATCATTAAACTTTCTAAATCACTCCAAGTTGCTGAAAAACAAAAATATATTGCTTTATTCAAGGCGTTCAGTGATGCTTTTTCCTAGAGATATGAAGATCTACAAACATATGATACAGAGATTATACAACATAAAATTCCAATTAAGGAGGATAAAAAACCATTTAAACAAAAGCTTCGAAGAATAAATCCAGTTTTGATGCCTTTAATTGAGAAGGAAATTAAAAGAATGTATGACTCTAAAATCATAGTTCCTCTTAGGTACTCTAAATGGGTTTCCAATATTGTGCCAACTAGGAAGAAAATAGGTGAAATCAGATTATGTATAGATTTTAGGAACCTTAATAAAGTCTCCCTAAAGGACAACTACCCTTTACCAAAAATGGATCATATTCTACAGAAGGTAGTTGGGTCTTCTAGGATTTCTTTATTAGATGGTTTCTCATGTTATAATCAAGTTTTAGTCCACCCAGATGATCAAGATAAAATAGCCTTTACTACTCCATGGGGTACTTTCAAAGAGCAATGGATATTTCTTTTGCTGATGAAATTGAAAGGTTTATAGTGATCTATCTAGATGACATCACTATTTATTCTAAAGTTGATCAAGAACATATGTCACATCTGAGAAGAGTATTTGAGAAATGCAGAAGGTTTGGGATTTCATTAAATCCTCAGAAAACATTGTTTGGCCTTCAAGAGGAAAAATTTCTTGGTCATATCATCTCTAAGGAAGGTATTAAAATTGATCCCAAAAAGATTGAAGCTATTCTGAAAGTCAATCATCCTAGAAACATTAAGGAATTTCAATCATTTATTGGTAGAATAAACTTTCTAAGAAGATCTATCCCTAACCTTGCAGAGCTTCTCAGAAATATAACAAACATGCTAAAAAGAGATTCATAAATCAGATGGAACATTGAAGGTAGGCAATAATTTGACCAAGTTAAACAAGCATTGACAAAAGCACCAGTCCTTATCAGTCCAGGTTTTACTAAGGATTTTATAATCTTTTCATTTGTGTCTGAACACATTATTGCAGTTGTCCTTTTATAGAAAAATGATGATGGATATGAACATCCCATTGCTTTCTTTAGCAAGTCTTTGAGGGATGCTGCACTAAAATATAATATAATGGAAAAATAGGCCTTCGCATTGATAAAATCAATTAAAGATTTCAGAGTCTATATCCTTCATTCTCACATAATTTCTTATGTTCCAAATGTTGTGGTTAAGGATATTTTAACCCAAAATGGGCCAAATGGTAAAAGAGGCAAATGGATTTCCATCATTCTTGAGTATGACATGGAAATCAAGCCAACCAAACTTATCAAAGGACAAGGGTTGGCCAAATTAATGGTTGAATCCAACTTTAACGCATTGGATATAAACTTTGTAGCTGCATTAGATGATCAAGAGGAACAAGTGACTCCACAATTAGATGAGGCTTTTATGACCTCACCCTGGTATGCAGACCTCATTTTTGTTTTATTCAATTTAAATGCTCCTCCTGGTTTAACTAAGACAAAGGCTAGATTTCTAAAGTTAAAAGAAGTAAAATTTTACATCATAGATAATGTTTTATATTGGAAAGATGTTGGTGGTATTATACTAAAGTGTCTATTGAAAGATGATGCAGAAAGAACAATGGAGGAATTCCATGAAGGTGATTGAGGTGGACATCTATATTGGAAAATCACTGCTAACAAGATCCTTAGTGCTAGTTTTTACTGGCCCACCCTTTTCGTTGATGTTCATAAGAAGGTAACCTCTTGCCATATATGCCAAATATTTGAGGGGAAAAGAAAGCTATTTCCTTTACCTTTGAAACCCATATCTGTTGAAAGTCCTTTCCAACAATGGGGATTGGATTTCATTGGAGAAATCCATCCACCATCCTCTACCCAACATAAATGGATCCTCATCGCTACTAACTGCTTCACCAAATGTATTGAGGCCACACCTTCCAGACTGGCTACAGATGTTGTTATTATAAAAATTTTAGAGACCAATATCCTGTCTAGATTTGGTTTTCCAAACAAGCTCATTACAAATAATGTTTCATCTTTTAGATCTAAGAAAATGTTAGATTTCTCCAACAAATACCATATTAATTTGGGACATTCAACTGCTTATTACCCACATGGTAATGGGTTGGTTGAATCTTCAAATAAGAGTCCAGTAAACATTATTAAGAAGTTGTTAGAAGAGAACAAAAATTCATGGCACAACAAGTTGAGAAATGCACTTTGGGATGATAGGCTCACAACAAAGAAATCAATTGGCATGTCACCATACCATTTGGTTTATGGAATGGATGTTATTTTTATATCCTCTTTGGGAGTTCCAATCATGAAGATGATTCAGGAATTGCAGGTTGAGCCAAATGACATCCAAAGGAGAATTGATCATGCAATCTAGTTGCAACAATCTAGGGAAGAAGTCTATAATAAGGCTCAGGTCATCCAAGAGAATATCAAAAAGGTTTTTGATAGAATAACTAAAGCAAATGATTTCACCTTGGGTGATAAAGTTTTAAAGTGGGATTCCAGACAAGAGGACAAAGGAAAGCATCGAAAATTTGACAATCTATGGATTGGACCTTATGTCATTTATGCTTTCAAAGGACACAATGAATTTTTTCTCAAACATCTAGATGGGACAGAAATGCCTCATGGACCTGTTAATGGTAGAATGTTGAAGCACTACTTCTCTTAACAGTAAAAATTTTCTAGCATCAAAACATTGTAAATATGATGTTCTTTATTATTTTGATTGGGTGACCTATTACCAGAAGTTGAAGCCTACGGAGAAGGTTGTAAGCTTCAATTGATATGTTACCATAAGTACTACAACAAAAGGAATCATAGGTGGATATTGTTGAAATAGAACACTCAAGGCTGCTGATCAAATGTTCTTAGCACCTCATAAGGAGAGTGCCATCCCTAGTTGGAGCCACTGTTAGGGCCCTATAATTTATAATATATCAAGGTATTTGAGTATTGTATCTCAGGAATCCTATACTGTAAATAATTTTCAATATATCAATGATTTCCAAATAACATAAAAATAGAATTAAAAAATGAAAAGAGGGTATAAATAAAAATAGAAAAAACAAAAAATATTGAAAAAAGAATGAAAAATAGAACCCCATCAAAAGAAAAACAAAAAGAAATAATACTAAAAGTGTTGCAAGTCTAAATTCCACTACTGATAGTTATTTTTCTTCATCATTGATTAATAAAGGTTGTGTGCAGCTTGTTCAAAATGCCACAATAACTAGTTATTTGTTTAATCATACAGTCTAATTATGGTTAAACTTGTTTAAATTTATGTGAATATGGTTAGAGAATAAAGATTTTCCAAACTGTCTAATCTTGGTAAATCAATAGTTAGATAGAAAATGACATTGATTCAACTGTTTAATCTGAATCAATAGGAGAAATAAGGGATAGGTTAGATAGTTTTTCATTCTGTATAAAAGAAAATAATGTGGGTTTGCTAGTCTAAGTGCACCCTTTAGAAAAAATAAAATGTTAGTTTAGTTAAGGGTAGGTAAAATAGTTGGTTTTATAAATATATGCCTATGCCATTTTTATCCTAAGTTTTAATGTCATGGTAAAAGGGCAAACAAGCATGATGGGATAAAATGATTTTTCATGTTTTTATTCCTAAACTTTTATCCTAAGTCAAAAAGGAAAAACATAAAGGCGCAAATGGACAAATGTGTTTTGTCTTATACAGTTAATCAACGTCGCTTTCAGAGTATCGAGATCCTCTCCCACTCATGGTCCACGCCCATATCTTTCTTCGCCCCCCCTCTCCATCCTACCTTTACCACTGGGGGGGGTATGAAAAGGTTGTTTCCTCATCGGGCCCCATCCCCTACATGGCACCCTCTCTGCTTTTCGCACCCCCCTGGCCGAAACTACTTACCACCTTATACCCCCTTCGAAACCGCCTTCCCTTCACTCTCTTTACCACATCCCCACCATGACGTTTTCGCCACTCAACTTCCGCCACATCACCTAGCCATTAACCACTTAAATGCTCTCCCAGAAAAAATAACCGTTCCGCATTAAATTCATACTTCCCAGGTAACCGTTCAAACTTAACGGTCTCACGCCCTTTCCAACAAGACTTTTGCAACATTGTTTAAAAGCTTCTTAAGCTATCACTCTCCTTCCTTTTACTGCTCATTCTCTTTAGTTGATATCTTTTGCTTAGCGATTTTTGTCAGAGTATTTCCTCGACCAAAACCAGATCGAAACTAATAGTCCTTGTCTCCTTCCCCTAACAATTCGTTGCCCCAATTGTTTCCTAGTAACATATTCTATCAATTTCTCTTATCTTTCACTAATACAATCATGCCTCCCAATGGAAAAACTCAAGATAAAAATGTTAATCCCTTGATCCCTCCCTCCATAGATTTAGATCACATCCCTTTAGCTGATAGGGATTATCAGATTAATGAAACCCAGTGTGACTGTGACTTTTTAGAGTTATATTGTTGGTTGGAAGACAAGCATGAAGATAAAACTAATGAAATTGGACTCTAGGAGTCAAACCTTCACCATTATATCTTCCCACTGACCTTTCAAACCCCTGAATTTACCAGAAAATGTCAAGCATGTTATGTCCCTACCCAAAGAGCTATCATGGCCCCATCCGATGACATCCTCTTTACCATTACTACCTAGTCCATAGACCAAATAATGCTAGCTCCCTTTGTGGAAAATAGTGCTCCTTTCTCCTTAGAAGCCCTCACCCAGCTTTATCAGAAGTTGGATTTCCCTACCAAATACAAAATTTTCGAGATCTTCTTGCCTGAGAATGCCCAATTACCTAAAAAGAATCCTCCATATCCTTCCTCCATCTTCCTTGTTCAAGCCAAACAAATTATATCCATAATTTCATATATTTTGGGTTATCACTCTGATCAGTGGGTAGATTATCCCATTTTAGGTTTCCTCACCATATTTTCCACAAACAGTAAACCATCCATTGTATTAAATGTCAGTCAATTCTCGGCTGATAGCATTCATGAGAAATTTCTAAAATTTCCCACAGAATAGGTGTTTAATTACACCTCCATTATAATTTATATGTTCCTTTATTATCAAGCAGATAAGTTCAATTTTGCAATGCAGAAGATCGATGATGTAGGAAACCAGCAACTAGTGATTTTTTGGACCTCATTGGTCATGAAAGAACAAAATGAATTTTCTTACAAGCAACTTAAATTTCCATCCACAGAGGACCCCTTAACCAAGGAAATTGAAGAAAATGAAGCATAGAAGACTAACATTATGAAGCTGATTATAGAGCAGAACATACAGATCATATAGATGGAGGTAGAAATGGAGAAGATGATAAAGGAGAAAGAACAGAGTCAGAAGATGGACATTGTCCCCCTGGATTCCATACCCATTTCTCAGCTTCCAGCAACAGGAACAACCATTGCAACTACTTCTTCCACTCATACTGCAAGTGTTGAACAGGTGACCAAGACACTGGAGAACATGTCAATCCAGTCAGAAGAGATCAAGACTTTGCAGGGGAAACTCAAATCTCTAGAAGTACAAAAATCCAGATCTCAAGCTTCTCATCTTGCTGAAATGCAGAAATCACAAAGACTGTTGGAGAAGTTGCAGAAGGTAGAAAGGGATACCTAAATTGGTCAGACCTTGGCCCAAGCCAAGGAAACCATTTGGATGGGTATTCTAGACTCTATGAATGAGATTTGGCCATCTATCCAAATCATCTTTGAGCAGAAGGAATTGATAGAAAAATCTATAGAAACCATTGTTCAAGGAAGGGAAAAGCTTGGAGAAATGCCCACAGAAGCCTCCAACATTATCAGATTCCTGAATTCTAAGTCAAAATATGAACTTGAAGAATTAGGAATCAGTGATAGGACTGCCTTTATTTTGGAAGTCAAGAAATTCTTGACTAAGAGAAACCTCATTGATCAATTGGAAGAAAGATGTGAAACATTGAAGATGGGATTAAACAGGTTTTGCAACATAATCGAAGCATTGATCCAGAAAGGGTTGCCCAACATTTATGTGATAAATGATAAGTTGATCACTTAGGAAGACTATGTCTTGAAAATTAAGGAAATGGCCAGAAGCAGTGTCAAGTTTAGTGGGATAAAGTGGAGTATGTCAGCAAAAGCATTTTTAGAAACCATGTCAAATGACTTTTACATACAAAATGAGGTAAAACATGTTTTTGCAGTGAAGCCAACTTTTTCCAAATACACAGAGGTCGATGAAATTTGCCGGAGGATAATTAAATTTACCATACCAGATGAAAAGAGATGGGAATAACTTTGTGTTTTACTAGATTGAGAAGTTAATTTGGGTGCACTAAGACATTGGTCATCAAATTAGCCAGCACAACAGTCAGCATATCAACGTAGCATAGTTTCAGGTTGACTCAGCAACCGAGTCCACCAAAACAGAGC
Organism: Pinus tabuliformis; assembly: GCA_031772625.1. Taxonomy (NCBI): domain Eukaryota; kingdom Viridiplantae; phylum Streptophyta; class Pinopsida; order Pinales; family Pinaceae; genus Pinus; species Pinus tabuliformis. The sequence goes on along the minus strand of CM062820.1, from coordinate 1,706,651,620 downwards.
CACCTTTCCTTCCAAATGTCTACGTGGTCTATTTTTCTGCCAAAGATAAATCTTATTGTTTGTAATTAGGCTAATAATACACTATCGGTTTTGACAGCGTTTTGTAATTATTTTGTAAAAATACTTCATTGTTTGAAGTAATAAGGGTTGATTTCTAAATGTAATTTCCTCTGCATATTGTAATTTTTCAAAGTGCTAGAGCATCAATAATACAAGGACCTTTCACAGGATTCATGTGGTGTACCAAATGGTGATGTATTTCTTCAGTTTATTTATTTAAAAATTGTTTTTATTTCTGTATTATTATGAAAATCTCAGTTATTTAACAGAAAATGTGATGAATATGATTTGTTATTTAGAGCACCCTATTCTGGCTGTTAATAATTTTCATGTTTTCCACTGAATTCAAATTAAGGAATTCTTAATTTCTCCTTAATTTCTACTGAGCCTTCACTTCTGCTATTTCACAATCCATTTAATTCGTTAAAAAGATCCAAATACTTCAACCTAGCTTTCCCTGTGAAAAATCCTCTAAAAATTTGATGTCAAATCCAATTAAATATTCAGACTCCATAGCCCAATGGAATTATAACACTTAAATCAACCAAAATAATTCAAATCACAACAATCAGTATAGTCATAACTAGCCTAAAACCCACATAAAACAAAGCTAAATTTAATAGAGAGATCCCTCTCTGAAGTTGGCAGAGCTAGTTCCCAACTTCCAAAGTGGTTTTGATGTTGTCTTATGTGTTTACTCCCTCAACCTCAAAAATACAAAACGACAATAGATGTATCATAGACTAAAGACAACAAGTTCTTCATACAAAGGTAGGATGACAGATAACCACGTATTGATAATTGTACAAGTCCTCTTGTACTTTACCTAGCTTGTTTCAAGAGTCGCATACGGTTTCATGAGAAACTAACCTACGAATGTAAAAAAGAAAACGAACAACAAAATAAAGAAAAATTAGAAGTAAATACGTAAGAAAAGCAAGTAAGCAAACAAACTTGCAAACAGAAAAACATGCAAGGTAAGAAACAAACATGCATGCAAGCAAACAAACCAAAAACAAACACTACTCCTACTCCTAAGCTAACGGTGCATGGGTCTTCTCATGTGAAGTGATACTTACAATGCTGCCACCAGTGCATTGGTCGATCCATGTTGGTGAAGGTATGGTTCACGAACAACATAGCTATGCAAAACAGCAAACATGAAAGATATAACAATGAATACAAACACACTCCGAGTTTAAATGTGTCCACAGGACATAAGTGAGTGCAAGTGAAAGACATGAAATCTGTGGACTTACCATGGTTTTGTGTGACACTATGTGCAGATGTTAAGAATACACATACTCTTTACTATGACATGCAAGAAAATTAAAGAAACAGCTGAAAAATTGTGTCATGCACGTGTGCTTGCTATGTAAGATTCCTCCAATGCAGTAGCGATGGGATCATGTAGTTCGAGTGGAGGGAGCATAATATGTGTGTGATACTGATCTTCAATGCATACAAATGAGTGATGAGGAGCCTTAGATGTTTCAACGATTTCCTAATCGGAAGTGAAACCAACCTCAAGATAGCAAGGACCTGACATAACCATCAGCTCGGGCTGAAGTGCCTCGACAGTCTGTAGGGTTTCAACTTTGTCGACAGATAGATCATCATAAACAGGTGGCTTTGAAAAATAAATTGCGATAAATCATCATCGTGATCGAATACGAGGGTAAATAGATCACGATAGTTATTCTCAACAAAATCAATGATTTCATCGGCATCCTCATGATCTGATGAATCAAACATAGGGGTAGATGAGAAGCGGAAAAATTCACCCTCTGCATTTCTAGAAAAGGTAGTTGAAAAATCAAGTGGATTTTCAAAGAATAATTTGTCCTCTCCTTTGTCGGATAATGTATTGACATCCGATGTGTTCTGCGAATGATCAACAATGGGTGCATCTGTAGACGAGGATACACATGCAAAATCAGGGATGGCAGAAACACCAAAGAATCAAGATGTCAATGAAAAACAGAGGAGGCACGGACAAAAGGGAATTATCCTTCGCCATGGGTTGATGCTCAGGCTCCCAGTCATACTCTTCATGAATGACAACATAGGTTGGTTGTGGAACACCAAATCTGTCAATAGCTTGATCCTCGTTCACAATAGGTGTAGAGTCTAGAATGGAAGAACCCAAGACAGTGCAATCTATAGGATCAGAAGAAAATGAAGATGACAGTTGAGGTAAGACATGCATGTGACAACCCATGGGATTCGCAACCAAATTTTCACAAAAAATGAGAGAAGTGATGTTGGGAGGATGTGACAGTTGAACGGATGTGTGTGCATGTTCTCCCACATCATTTTGTGGTGGTGGAGTTGTTTAATGAGGGGATAATGGACAGTCACTTGTGATAGCGACCGTGCATGTCTGTGATTGTGCAGCTCCATCACCGAAGTATGCTGAGAGGGACTTGAGCTTAAAATTATTCTTAGGATTGATAGGTTTGGTAACATAATATTCAAATATATCCATGAGATATTGGAATTTCATCTGACCTTTCAAAGCTTGAAATTGCAATACACGAAAGCGGTCCCAAAAACCCTCAGGCGATTCTTGAGGAATCTTCTGTTGTTTCAACAGTTTTTTGTCAAGAGGTTTTGGATCAAAATGACGGAAAGTAGATTCAATGAGATAACAAAACTGCTCAAGTGAGTGCATGCTACCAGGTGGCAGACTCCGACACCACCATTGTGGGGACTCGCGAAGTGTGTATGCAAGCAGCAGGCTGGCCTCTTCATTAGAGAAGTTATATGCACCATCAAGAAATGCATACGAGTCTTGTAAGTATGTAGCCTAGGCCACTTCGCCTTCACCATCATATGTGAATTCCGACAAGAGATCACAAAACTCCCTCGTGATGTTGAGAGGTTCGGCATGCAAAAAACATCACAGAGGGATGAGTTTGACAGTATCCAGGACAGATGTGCAAATATTCAAAATAGGATGAGAGGACACAGCTTGTCATCTGGCCCTCCTTCTATCTCTAGAAATGTTGACGGTGCTGAACCCACCAACATGTCAAGGAATCTCCCCAGTAAGAAGTCCCAACTAGACCTCAAACCGTTTGGTGTAGGAGTCCCAACAGTGTGTCGTACGGTATCACCTTGACCGCAGTTGCACACAAAGGTAAGTAGTATGTCCTTATTGGTAGCAAGGGTGTGACATGCATAGCAAGCCAAGGAAAGTGCATGAATGGTTATAACACACGAAAGGTGGAATGAGTGTGCCCCTTGGAAACCTGTGTAAACATGTAGCTTGGAAGGGAACACACGAGAAAAGATGCATCACGAATTGGAAGGCAGACAAACCAACAATCAAAAGTGATGGTTAAACCAGCAACACAACTCAGTAAGATTCATACATACATATACAAAAAGATTCTATACATACATGCACAAGAAAACATATACATATATCATTAGAGTAACCAAGATAACTGAAATACAATAACAACATATGCATGAAACATGTTGGCTTTGTTATATTAAGAAGTGAAAGTTCCAAACATACAGTACAACCATGACCAACCACTAGTCCTGATAACGGAACGTTACAGTCACTGTCGCCTACTCCTCCAAAGATATGTACTAGCTCTGCATAGTGGAGAAGCGAAGGCTTGTTACAATACTCTCCAAGATTTCTCTAAGATACTCCTATCAGAAGCTTGGCTGCCCAAAAGCCTCTACAATGAGTTATGAGGTACTTAAAATAGAAAATGGTGGGGTGACCCTTGACATTCCCCTTTGTGATTGTTCACCTACCCTCATGACTCTTCAACTACTCTATGACTGTTACGTTCAACTATCGACACTTGGACTTCCACTCTACAAGATGTTACATACAATCTGCACATGTACCCATGTGAGACAAAATATGTTGAGCAATCCATGCAAGACATCACTAAGACTTGGACAATTGTGGGAAGATCAACTCTTTGACATCCTCATGATGATTGATTGTGGCGAACTGATGCCAAGCTTGGTAGTTCGCGATGGTGTCTGTGTACTTTGTGGTGACATATTTCTGCAAATGAACTCTTGCCTCTGTTGCATCTGGGTACACTACTTTGGCTCCTCTGTCCAACTCGTCTGATAACATGCACATCATCTTCTTTACTGTGGTCGGACCAACGACATACTTATGCATAGTGTCTGCGCTAATCACCAAGTCTGCGCAAGTGGCTATGTGCATAAACTCGTCAAAGTACATGTCTAGCTCCAATCGGACTTGATTCTTTGTCTTTACCTTGGTGAGTGTCCCAATAGATGGGATTGCATGCCCACACACAATAACATCCACGCTTCTGAACACCTATGCATGGGAAGCCTACAAACTGGTGATGAATTGCGAGAGTTCCTCATAGTTCTGGATCTGACTCTCGATGTGTGCCTTCAACTCAACCGCCTTGGGCTTCATCATCCTAGGCAAGTGTAGCGGGTCTCCTTTGTATCTCATTGTCCATGTTTACATGCGGTTGACAGAAGTATGCAGATTTGACAAGATACGTGCTCTTCTAGCACAATGATGCTACCAACAGTTGAGATGTACAACTGCCTTATGAACGGTACCAAATCTGGAATACAACATCTACATGATTGCCTCAAGGGATGATACTTCATCCAATATCACCTTCTTCAACTCTCCTCTAGTGGATGATGTAACCTGTTCTCCTCCTTGCTTGGATGTTTGTAACTCCTTAGCCATTCACTCGTTCTCTGCTATTAAGAAGCGAAAACTCAAGCTAGTGGCTTCGACATATGTTATGGTAACATCGGCCAATGGTTCAGGATGTTTCCGTACGTCAGGTACGATCACTCGTTCTTTTAACTACGCAGGAGATGTGTGGACATCGAGAGTAGCCACTCTTCCTAATTGCACAACTCTATGTTGCGACTCATCGAATGATATGTTAATGTGCATCTCTGCTTCCAGATTGTCTCCAAGGATCTCAGTATCTCCTTGGTTGCTCAGGACTTTCTCTACTTCTAGATCCGGTGAGTCCAGTGGGTCCACCTCTTGTTTGTAAGGCATGAGGTCGATGTCTTGTTCTAACTCTAGTTGCTCCATCTCTGTATCCATCTACTCAAGTATGTGTTCAATATCTTGAGAGAAATCCTGATCCTGCGAATGCTCACCCTATTTGCTTTATGCCAGCTCCTCGGATGAGTCTACTACCTGTATGAGCGCAATTTCATCAATCTATGCATGTTGCGCCCCCTGCTGTGTCTATCCCTGCTATGCTTCCTTCTCTTGTCTGTGCAGCTCCTATTCTTTTTGGAGTTGCTACTTCAACTCTTGCAACTCCTTCATTGTTTCTTTCATCTTCTATTTATCTCTCTGCCTTTGCATATTCCTCTTGTCATGTTGTCGCCTCTTCACCTCTATCTCCAAAGTTGCTTTCTCCACAAGTGGGTCTGCTCTGAACTTGCAACTTTTTTCTGCCTCTGTAATGTCAACAATCTTTCTCTTGCCTTTGTCACGTGCCGGTATGTTACCCTCTGCTATTGTTGATGATGGTGCTCTCCTAGATGTTGCTTCACTAACCACTCCACAGCTATGCGAACTGGTTCATTGGGCCCAGAGAAGCTATGACAATATCTCCATGGCTCTTCCTCAGCTCAATGACATGCCCTATGGATCCAAGGAAATCTCACTCTCACACAGTGATCCTTCACAAAGAAATGTGGGTCGTACAGATTGAAGCTTCTGGTGCTGAAAGTAAATCTTTTGAACTCTTATGTCTCGGCATCAACATGCTTAAGATTTTATATCTCGTACAACCCAATCCGCAACAGAAGAGTGGGCTAGGGTGCCTTCTTCTTCCGATGTAGTCTAGCTGACATTCCTACTAAGATGTGGTACAACACTTCTTGCATGACGATCTTGTCCATGGAAAACTTTGGTAGAACATGTGGAGGCTTATCTGTGTTGTACATTTGTATGAAGGTGCCAAAATGTGAGGCATACCAATCTGCTATGTCGATCAATGCCTCCATTGCTGCCTTCGATATGAAAGGTGGATCCTACTCAAATATCTTCTTGTACACCGGGGTGACAAAATGGTCTGACAACTGTGTGATGACTCCGCGGAATCTCCATTCGGAAAACAATTTTCAATAAGTATTTATAGAGGTTTTCCCTGATGTCCATGCCCACTTCAAGCCGAGAAACTTCTGACAAGAATATATTGCATCCAGAATGTATGTGGGCATGTATATTTCTTCTTTCTGACCTTTGGGTGGTTTTCAGGCTCCTATCACCTATTCCTTCAGCATGTGAGCCAACATGCCGGACCAGTTGCATGGTTTGCCTTCACTGGCCAGTTGGTCCAACGCTATCACCCAACTCCGAGGGAAGGTCTCTATGCTTTCTTGGCTACACAAGCGACATGCAAAGATGACCAAGTACTGATATTATTTTTGTAGTATCTTCGTCTTGTAAATCTGGTTGGGTGTCATCCTGAACTTGGTTGGCTCCTTCACCCAGCTCTTCAAGATATCCCTCAAGTTTTCACTGGATCTGGGTATGCTGAAGGGTGTTTCCATTGTGATCACTAGCTTCGGCAAGTGGTACATTTGCTGATAGTCCTGTGCCCTGAAGGTAGCAATCTATGTCTTGATCACACTTCTTAACAACATCATCTTGGGATTAGTGTACAATATGATCCAATGTATCATGTTTGTGCATGGAAACGTGGGATACTTGCATGCAATCCAGTACAAGCCAGACTTGTGGATATTCACATAGACCCTGTAGTCTTCCAAATCTTCCACAAATGTGCCTGAGAACGTATTATTGATATATTGCCATTTTATCTTGATTTATTTGTCTACGATCAACTTGGTGTCTTCGTAAATTGGCAAACTCAAAGACACTTCCTCAACTGCATCTCCAGTTGCGCTTTCATCAGTGTCCTTTGACCCTGCTCTCTTAGAGGCCATTGAACTTGAACTGCTGAGAGATGAACAAAAACCTGCTATACCTGGATACATGGTGACATGCATGGCAAGAAATCTGTCAGTTGAAACCAAAGAAAACTTGTAGACTCACATGCAACATACCCGGGACACTGATGGCAACGATTGTGCAATTTTCACCAGGAGGTCGGGAGACTGACTACCGGAACTATGCAAAAGGTAGACTAGACTATTTGGAGGTAGGTTGACTACTCAAATTTTGTAATCTGCAATCCAGGCTGACCTGTTGGGTGCTAAGATTTTGCAATGCGCAATTTTAGTCAACAAGTTATGCAGGCCCAGGGACTGCATTTCGCAATTTTCTGGGCCAACAGAGCACTGCCTCTCAGAATTGCACAAAGCAAGCCTGGAGGATAGTGTCTGGCCAATTTTGTGCATTTTCTGGGAGGAAGGCAAAGCCTTCCCTCTCATAAATGTGCAATGTTTTCTAGGCAAGGCAGGGCTCGGGTTAAGGTTGCCTAGACCCGGGGACGGGCGACTGAAAACATATGAAGATTTGAATGCATGGTGAAATTGAGTATAAGTAAGAGTGAATGATCATGCATGTAAAAAGTGAATGTAAGATTTAGAAAATGGGAAAACATGCATGCGTGTGAAATGGATCGCCGAATCGGCGACCATCTATTCAAAATAGTGTCATGCATGCGATAGTAGTGAGATGCAAATGAAAACTGAAATGGTGCTTTTACAAGCTAACACGCATGCAAACAATAGAAAACATTCATATAAATCAAGCAGACAATGCTCACACAAGCGAAAACACAAAAAGGGATAGAAATGCTCCAAAAGACATGTAAAGTGAACTTACCCAGAAATAGCTAAGTTGAATGTGCCATAGAATCCTAGATTTGTTGTGGGATGTCAGAGGTCAAAGATCGATGTGAAGAATGAGCTCTGTAGAGTTGAATAAATAAGTTTGAAGCTCATGATGTGCATGCCACAAATCTAGGAAAAAGCAACACTTAGAAGGAAGTTTCTAAAACGATATTTGCATGTAACCTTCAACTGCTAAAAAATAGATCCCTAAAATCTAGGGATGCTTTTTGCATTTTGCGTTTTTCTATTTCGGGAAAAGCATCCCGTGCATGCAAATAAAGTTTGTTGGGTCTTGGAGGGAACTGGTCAACGTGGAGGCACATGCAACAGCCTGCAAGATTGGGAGAGGGTTTTGTGTAGTTTCTGGGCTAAGATGGGCTAGATATCCCTAAGGGATTACACAATTTCTCGGGCAAGCAGGTGACTACTTCCTAGAATTGTGCAATTTCTGGGCTAAGTGGCAATGTCGGGTCAGATTGCACAGTTTTATCAATGAAGTCTGTCTGAATGTTCTGCACAATTTTGGAGCTCAGTAGGCTGCCTAGCAGATTTGCGCAATTTCTGGAGGGAAGCATGGTTCCCCTCCAGAATTGTACAATTTTCTAAGGGAGTTTCTTATCTAGCAAGTATCTTAAGTCCAGAATGGAAGCCATTGAAGGGATTGAAACAAACTAACATGCATAGGTTGGCAAGCCACTAAAAAACAAATGAAGCATATGTTCTTGACAATGCAAGACATGTTGCTAAGGATGGGTGGTAGGGAGGCTCCAAAATGAAGCTAAGACAAAATTTTGGAGGGTGGTTGTAGTCACTACAATAGAAGGAAAGGATCAAGTTGGTCTTGTCAGTCAACAAGATCTGGGAGTTCACTGAGAAAGAGATCAAGAAGCCAACCGACCCTAAGGAGATGGAAATATATGAAGATTTGGATGTAAGGGGGAGATTGATCGTCCTAGATGGTGTGAAGGATTCCCTAATACCTCATTTTTCTGGGAAGAATAATGCACATGAGATGTGGTTGGCTCTTCAGAATTTGTTCCAGAATAAGAACGAGAACTGATTACTAGTATTGGAGGATAAGTTAAAGTCCACCAAGATGATAAAGGATGAAAGTGTGACCTCGTATCTGACGATATTGTCTCAGGTCAAAGATGAGATTGTTGCCATCACTATGACTATCTCTGATGGAGATATGGTAAGGATTGCCTTGAAAGGGTTCACTGAGGAATGGAATCCCTTCATCAAAGGGATCGTTGCCAGGGAGAAGTTGCCAGACTGGGATAGGTTGTGGGATGACTTCATTCAGGAAGAGTTGTGAGATGAAGATATTCATCCAAAGAATAAGTCTTTTGATGATGACATGGCACTTGTAGCATGAATGAAGGGTAAGAAAAAGAAGGACTTGAGTAAGGTCAAGTGTTTCAACTATGGAAAGATGGGTCATTATTCGTCAAGATGTATGATGAAGAAGAAGGGAGATGACAAGAAGAGGAAAGGAAGGCAAGTCACCGATGTTAACACTTCAGCTGAGATAGATGATCTCACCAGGGGATTGGAAGAGGAGAACTTTGCTATGATTTCTCATTTCTCACAGGGTACTCTCAAGGAGGATGGATGGTACGTGGATAGTGGTGTGAAGAAGCATATGACAGGGTCAAAAAAGTTTTTTGAGACTCTAGTTGAATGAGACTCAAAGTTGCACATGGTTTTGGGTGATAAGAGTCAGTTGGAAATCCAAGGATCAAGTGTTGTTCCATTTAGGATGGAGACAGGACATGTGATGCGGGTCCAGGATGTACTATTTGTACCAGGACTCAGATATAGCATGATTTCTATCTTGGTAATAAAGAGGAAGGGGTTTGAGACCTTGTTCGAGGATGGGAAGGAAAGACTCAGATCCAGAGGCTCTAAATCTGATGGGATTGTACTTGGAGTTAGAGAGAATGGTCTCTACACGTTGATGAGCAAGCCTGTGGATCATGGAAAGAAGAAAGTGGAGCAGGTGTAGTTTCTAGAAAACTACGAGTAGGTGCAGGTGCATGCTTCAGAGGAGCAGGTGAAGGCTTCAAAGGAGCAAGTACAAGTTCATGAGAAGAAGGTACCTTTTCTAGAGAACAAGGTCTAGGTTCCAAAGACTCAGAGGGAGTTGAGTCCAAGAGGGATCTTGTAGGTTCAGAGGGTGTTAGGTCCCTAATATACTAATGTATTTCCTTATTATTATTGTCATTGTAGTCCCTTATTGTTATTTTTATGCCCATGTTGTCCCCATATTGTTATTATTGTGCCCCATATAACCCTAGTATTGTTATTTTTGTTCCCTTACATTATTATTGTTATGTCGGCTCTAATTATATTGTGACCCCTTAGATTCCTATAGATAGAAAGGAAGTCTTGTCATTTGTATCATCCAAGAAATGTTCATTTGTGTAATGTAAAGGAGGTTTCCCTCTCGAAGAGGCTACTTTTGAAGTTGTTGATATATCTCATTCTTCTATTATGTGAGCTGGTTGCATAACAATTGGTATTAGAGCTTTGGATTCTAGGATTTTGTTGCTTCAAACAGATCATCATGGAATTTTTGTTATAATTTTTTTTTATACAAAGCTTCAGAAGATTAAATTAAAAACCATTTGAGCCAAAATCATGGTGAACCTCGGGACCAAATTTCAGATTTTGTCTCTCTATATTTTCAGAGATATGAACTGAGGAAGTTAGGATTTTTGTAGGATCCTGAATTCGATCTCAAACAGGTCACCTTGGGAAACTCATTATAAATTTTTCTCTAAGCATCGAAGTGAAATTTCGTAAACAGTTACAGAAAGTGGAAGGACTATATTTTTTTTGTATCGTTTTTAGATCTGAAGGTCGAAACAGTGACACATGGCACGTCGTAAAAGTTCACTCTACTGAAATAGTCTATAATAAGGTCATTGTGGGAGATTTGACATAACTCTTTCTTGGAGAATCCAATCTGGATTAGACTTGTGGGATTGGAAAGAGGATGCCGAGGGTTATCATAGGACGAAATTTCAAACCTTGGAGATCTGAAACTACAAATATACAACATATTCAATAATGAGCTCCTACAAAGAGAAAAAAGGTGTGTAGTCCTTTTAAAATTTTTTGCATAAGTTTGGTTTGAAAATTTTGTTTAAAGTGATTCAAAGGGCACAATGAAGCATATTTACAATTAATTTATTCCCCGAAGAAAGAAAATGGAAACACCTAGTAAGAAACTTGAAATCTCTAGCATGAATCATGAATAAGAGGATGAAATGCAACATTATATATCAAAATTACGAGACCAAGTGCAACAAATTTCACTCTCACAAAAAGTAACAAAAGCTAAGATGGATGGTTTAAAGAAAGGGGTGGAAGCTAAGATAAATGGCATGGATGCTAAGATGGATGGTGTGGAAGATAATATGGATGCTTTAGAAGTAAACATTGAATATTTGAAGAATGACATGGAAGGTTTGAAAGGAGGTTTGGCAAAGTTGCTACAAGAAATGCTTCCTAATGGCGAAAAGGTAGTAGAGGAAACTCATGATGAGAAGAAAATAAATGTTAGTAATGATTTCATAGACTCTAGCATTGGATTAAAGACCTGCCATTTTTCAAAGAGCAATATGAGGAAGTTTGATGGCAAGGATGTCGTAACATGGATACTATAGATGGAGAAATATTTCGATCTCCATAATGTGAAAAACACACAAAATGTACGCATTGCGACTTTATATTTGGAACCAAATCAGTTTGTATGGTATCTATGTATTTTCTCTCATAAACAAATTGTCACTTGGGAAATGTTTACAGAATAAATGATAACACATTATGAGGATACAAAAAGAAACACCTTTTTTAGCCTATTGATAAATATCAAACAAATGGGTTCAATGGTGGAGCACATTGAGGACTTCCAAAAATTGAATATAAGGGTAAAATATATTCTAGAAGAGCATATGATTTATGTGTTCATAGGGAATTTAAAGTATAACATCCAACATGAGGTTCACCTTTAGGAACTTGATTCATTGGAGAAGGCATTCAGGTTGGCAAGAAAAATTGAAAGAAAAATTATGGCAATGAGGAAGCCTACAAATCACAACTATAAAGATGGAAGTGTTACTTCCCCTAGCCTTCCACAACCTACAAGGTTGACACCACAACAATTGGAAGAAAAAGAGCAAAAGGGATTTGTTACAATTGTGATAGAAAATATAGTAAAGGTCATAAGTGTGCTGAGAAGAAATTATTTTACATAGATTATGAAGGGGAAGAAGAAAAGGAACAAGAAACTTAAAAAGAAGAGGATACACACCAGGAACAAACCCTAGAGAAAGAAGAAAGGAATCCAACCATTTCTTGCAATGCATTGGCCATAATTACCACTCCTCAAACTATCAAGATAGAAGGACATATCAAGAAGAAAAAGGTAATAGTGTTGATTGATTTGGGAAGTACCCATAATTTTATTCATTGTAAGATAATGAAGGAATTGAATTGCTTCCTATATCCAACACCAGAGTTTCAAGTGATGGTTGCAAATGGAGGAACCATAAATTTCTATGGAAAGTGCCATAATATCAAGCTATCCATGGGAGAATATGAGTTAAATTGTCCGATTCTTTCCACTCCAATGGGTGGTCCTGAAATTGTACTAAGATTCCAATGGCTACAATCTTTGGGTACGATAGATTATAATTTTCAAGAAATTTTCTTGAATTTTTTTTTAGAAGGAAAGGAAGTTGAATTAAGGGGTATCGCAGCGAAACTGGGAAAGATAATTAGCTCTGATGGCATGACAAATCTTCTAAAGAAAGAACAACATGGTGTAATTGCACAATTATGTTCGCTAGAGGTTCCCACATCGAAATCATCTATTTCTCCAGATATCCAAAAAGTATTGGACAATCATTCCAAGGTATTTGAGACTCCCAAATGCCTCCCACCTATTCGTGATCATGATCATGCTATTCATTTGATTCTAGGAAGTGTTCCTCCAAACATCAGGCCTTACAAATATCCCTATTCCCAAAAGAGTGAAATTGAACTTATGGGTGTAGAAATGCTAGAGGTTGTGTAATTCAACCTAGTAAAATTTCTTTCTCTACTCCAGTAGTATTGGTGCACAAGAAGGATGGATCATGGCGCATGTGTCCGAATTATAGGGAGCTCAACAAGATCACTATTAAAGACAAATTTACCATTCATGTCATTAATGAATTATTGGATGAATTGCATGGATAAATTTACTTCACCAAGTTGGACCTTCACTCAGAATATCATCAAATCAGAATGAAGACTGAAGACATTCTAAAAACAACATTTAGAACTCATAAGGGTCATTATGAATTTTTGGTCATGCCTTTTGGCCTTATAAATGAACCTTCTACATTTCAAGGTTTGATGAATTCCATTTTCAAACCCTTCCTTAGAAAATTTGTGTTAGTATTTTTTGATGATATACTAATCTACAACAAGCCTTGGAAGGATCATGTTCAACATGTTGAGAGAGTGCTCAAACTATTGGAGGAGAAACAATTATATGCAAAAACCTCCAAATGTTTCTTTGGAGTACAAGAGGTGGAATATTTTGGTCATATTGTATCTCATGAAGGAGTTAAGGTAGACCCTAGAAAAATTAAAGCCATTAAGGAATCGAAAATCCCCAAATCCATAAAGCATCTACGAGGATTTCTCAAGTTGACAGGGTATTATCGCAAGTTTGTTAAGAATTATGGGAGAATAGCAGCACATTTAACAACCTTACTGAAGAAAGATGCATTTTCTTGGACTCCAGAAGCAACGAAGGCCTTTGAACATCTTAAAGAGGCAATGTGCCAAGCACCAGTCTTAGCTACACCAAACTTCACAAAAACCTTTATTGTGGAAATTGATGCCTCAAAAAATGGAATTAGTGTTGTTTTAATTCAAGAAGAAAGACCCATTTCTTTCGAAAGTCGTCCAATCAAAGGAAAATATTTACACAAATCTATTTATGAGAAGGAAATGTTGGCAATACTACATGCACTTAGGAAATAGTGACCTTACCTAATGGGAAGACACTTCAAGGTAAAAAAAAATCATGATAGCCTTAAATACTTTTTAGAACAAAGATTATCATTAGAAGAGCAGCAACAATGGGCACAAAGATTTTGGCGTATGACTTTGAAATCATCTACAAAAAAAGGGAGAAAAATGTTGTTGCAGATGCACTCTCAAGAAACGATGAGGATGTGGAAGCATTGCTTTGTGCCATTTATATTATCCAACCATATTGGATAAACAAAGCAAGGGATGAATGGAAGAATGACGAAGAAGTGTGGGCACTCATTCAAAAGTTGTAGCAAGATCCCAGTACATCTGATACATTTAGTTGTAAAAATGATTCATTATGGTACAAAGATCACTTATACCTCTGTAAGAATTCCCAACTCAAACAAAAGATTCTTCTGGAATTGCACACCTCTCCTTAGAAGGGCCTTAAATCTGATATTCAAAAGCTTTTGGAAGGATGTTTGGTTTTCCAACAAAATAAAGTTGAGACAATTAAGACCCCGGGTCTATTACAATCTTTATCCATTCCAAGTCAACGTTGGGAGGAGGTTTCAATGGATTTTATCACAGGTTTACCCAAGTCTAAAGGAAAGAGTGTCATCGTGGTGGTAGTTGATAGACTTACCAAGTATGCATACTTTTGTGCATTATCTCATCCATTTAAATCTAGTATAGTTTCTACTTCATTTATGGAAACAATTCAAAATATACATGGAAACCCAAAGATTATTGTAACTGACAGAGATCCTATTTTCACTGGAAATTTTTGGACAAAATTATTTTCTTGTTTGGGTACTCAGTTAGCTCATAACTCATCTTATCATCCTTAATCTGATGGGAAAACTGAGATAGTGAAAAAATGTTTGGAAGGATATCTTTGTTAATTTGTATATGATAAACAAACACAATGGGTCAAATGGTTGCCTCTGGCTGAATGGTGGTATAACACTTCCTTCCATACTACAACAAAAATGACCCCATTTATGGCACTTTATAGATATCATCCACCGTCCATAACATCATATTTAATAGAAAATTCTAAGGTTCAAGTAGTGGAAGATCACATCGAGCATCAACAAAAAGTTCTCCAACTCTCAAAGGATAACCTGACTTTGGCACATAATAGAATGAAACAATAGGTAGATAAACATTGCATCGAAAGAAGTTTTGATGTGGTTGGCTAGGTATTTCTACGACTACAACCATATAAACAAATTTCCCTCAATCAACCTAAGAAGGATAACAAATTATCACCAAATTATTATGGTTCATACAAGGTGTTGCAAAAGATTGGTACTATGGCATACAAATTGGAACTTCCTGCATCTTCACGAGTGCACCAAGTTTTCCCTGTTTCATGCTTAAAGAAGGTTATAGGTGACAAGCTCCTAGTTCAAGCAATATTTCCAGAACTTGACGAGGAAGGAAAAATAATATTGGAACCTGAAGCAGTCACTGAAACAAGAACTCGATAGCAACGAAATCGATTAATTTTAGAGTATCTCATCAAGTGGAAGAACTTACCCACTGAATATTCCACATGGGAGGATGATAATTTTATATAGAAGCATCTAGAACTACTCAAGAGTTGAGGACAACACTTTTTTTGAAGGAGAGTGGCATGTTAGGTCCCTATAATACTACCTTATTATTATTGTCATTGTAGCCCCTTATTGTTATTGTTGTTCCCATGTTGTCCCCATATTGTTATTATTGTGCCCCATAGAAACCCACTATTGTTATTTTTGTTCCCTTAAATTATTATTGTTATGTAAGCTCTAAATATATTGTGACCCCTTAGACTCCTATATATAGAAAGGAGGTCATGTCATTTATATCATCAAGGAATTGTTAGTTTGTGTAATGTAAAGGAGGGTACCCCCTCGAAGAGGCTACTTTTGAAGTTGTTGATATATCTCATTCTTCTGTTTTGTGAGTTGGTTTCATAACAGAGGGAGACTTTGCAGCCAAGAAGAGTGCATGGTCAGTGGGGAGCAAGGGTGCTCCTAAAACTACCAAGAAGGAATCATGGAGGGATTGGAAAGAGATATAGGAGAAGAATAAGAAGTATGATTCTTCCAGTGACAGTGACACTCCCGTGAAGGGCATAGTTCGCCATAAAGGGATTGCTATGATTGTGAGCGCCAGGAGTTGGGAAAGTGTTGTGAGAAGTGATGATGTTGATGAGATACTTCATAGTCTTGGAATTACATCCCTTAATAAGAGGGAGTGTTGATTTCTGTAGCTTGGGAGGTACTCCAATCCCTAGGGTTCGGGGTTCAGAGGGAAAAGAGCCACAAGGGTCACTTGTGGGCTTGGATCCCAAGTATGGGGTTTTGCACCAAATCATGTTTTGGGAATTTTTGGGAGCACATTTCTACATGTGATGTTATGAGACGATAGAGGACGGAAAGGAGAATCCAACACTTCGAGAATCGTTGAATTCCGAATTGTAGAAGTGGAGATATGAATTTTTGAAGGTTAATTATGGGTTTTCACATGTATGTCAAGGTCGGCCTAAGGTGTTTTAGGCATGTAACAAGTTGTGGAAGCCCATAATATAAACATTGGAGGAGCCTCTCTCCTTAGTATAAATATAGGGTGAGGTGAAGTCATTTGAGCATCCATCAAGTGCAACGCATACATTAGAGAAGGACTCATTGGAGAAGGATATTTTTGTGCCCTAGCAGAAGCAAGAGAAGGAAGGAATGACAAGGGTTTATGGGTTGTTTTGAAAATCCATTTTAAGAACGAAATTATTGTTGGGATGGTCGAGGCCCTGTTCTTTTAGGCTGTAGCTAAGGCAAGGATAGCGAGGCCGTTTGGAGGCTTGTTGGAGGGTGGAAAACCCTCCTAAGAGGTTTTAATAGGCCTAGCTAGGGGCTTGTAGGGTGCCACAGTTTTCTTATGGAGGTAGGTCTATGTATTGGGCTTGAAACTTCCTTCAAGGAGCAACATTAAGGGAAGCCTACTATTGGAGGACAACCATAGAAATAAGAAGAAATTATGAGATAGCTTGTTGGATGGTTAGGGATTGTGGTTAGTTCCCTAACCAGTCCGATAATTGCAGCATTGTAGAAAGTTAGAACAACAACATTTGGTATGTGTTGGGTCATCGTTTGTTGACTAGATTTGTATCTGTATTGCAGCCTATGGAAGCCATGTATTGGAGTTAACTTGGGTGTCAGAAAGACTTCAATTAGGAGCAGATCATGCAGTGAAGGATGGGCATCATTGGTTTGGTGGAGGGAAGCATGTTGATAGCCCAAAGTAGCCCTAGACAAGATATCTTGAAGTGACGAAGAAGATCTGAAGGTTGGGTGAAGTTTAATGCCAAAGTGTAGGACCTTTATGGACAAAGGTGACTTCTAGCCTGACAGTTTGGAGCTCAGGAATTAGGCCTACCTAGAGAGCAGATTGGATCAGCCCATGTACATGTTACAGAAGTGACTTGCAGCAGTGTTAGGTGGAATCCCTCCTAGAGTCTCGATGTGTTGTCCTTTAAAGGACTAAGGGGCAGTCAGTGAATAGTATGAGAGAAAAGGACCAACAGGACAAGATACGACATAGAATCTACAACAAAGTCTTTCATTGTATCTTATACACCATATATTGTTTTATTATTCAGATTTGGTTTATTATAACAAATTTTGGGGTTGTACATTATTGTACTTAGACCCAAGGTCATGGAAATTCAACACTTTAGATATTATAAACTTCTTTTTAACTTCATCATAGAGACAATATGTTTTTCAGGTATTTTAGTACCTCATTAAGATACACTTGCGACTACTTGCACTATTTTGTTTCTTTGTTCCTTAGGTATCAAGGCATATAAAGTGGAACCAAAACCCCTGAGATGCCTCACCAAAGGAATGTGGCCATACCACATTTCATAGGGAATCTTATTTTTTATAACATTAGATGGACACCATTTCTTTATATACACATCACATAGAACTGCATCAACCCAAAACATCAATTTAACATTCTCGAAAAACATCATGGAACGTACCATATTTAAGATTGTCTTGTTCATTCTTTCAACTACTATGCTTTGTTAGGGATTATAGGGCACAGTTCTTTGATGTTTGATCCCATGATAGTGAAGTAGTTTTCAAATTCATTTCAAGTGTGTTATTTTACATTATCAGTACGAATAGCACCAATATGAGATTGTGCATCATTTTCAATCCATGCATGAAAGTTCTTGAATGTTTCAAAAGCTTCAGATTTGTTCTTCAATAAATAAACCCAACACATTCTAGTGTAGTCATCAATAAATGTCATCATATATTTATTACCATTTGCAGAAGGAATAGGCATCTGTCCACATAAATCGGAATGAATGAGTTATAGTTTTCTATGTGCTCTAGAATTAGAATCATGAAAATATTGTTTGTTGCGATTTCCCAAGATACAAGCATCACATTGCTTAAGTTTACTAGGAATTGTAGGCAAACCAGTAACACCATTTTTCTTCAACAAACGAAGGTTGTCATAGTTCAAGTGTCCAAATCTAGCATGCCATAAAAGACTTGATAGAAATGTACCTTCATCATAGTGAGAACTGTATGAGAAGTTATGTTCATGAGAAGAGGTTCCTTGTAGCTTCAAAAGTCTTTCTTCTTCTATCCCCGTTGATGAGCCCCAATTTTTTGTACAAATTGGGCTCATTTGGCCTACTTACCTTGCTCAACCATTCATCTTTTATCACTTATGCATTCATTTCTTAGTATATTCGTGTTATTTGTAGGAAGAAGGGCAGGCATTATATCTATGTGGCCAATACATGATGATTTCAGGTTTTTGGCATTAAAGAGAGCAAAAGACCACGCAAATGGAGACAAGGAGACAGCAAAGGTGACATTGCGGGTTCATAGGGAGGTTGTCCACAGTCTTGATGACCTTCCTCATGATTTTCACCTTAACTCCGAGCTCCAACAGCTCTCCCCACCGAGCTTAAAGGCAGCCAACGGATTCTACAGGATCAGCAGTTTGACTTTCAGTTGGACAGCCAAGCTCCACGAATGGAGGAAGCCAGCTTGATCTTCATTGTGTATAAATATGAAGGCCGTAGCCTTTGATAGGAGCTTTTTGAACTTTTGAACTAATATTGTAATTTCTGAGCACGAGCTACAGCTCGGTGTTTGTTTTTGTAAGCCAGTTTTGGCATGACATTAGACTCTTGATTATGAATAAAGGCAAGCAGATTTGGATCTAATTCTGAGCTTTTAAGGGAGCTATAGCTCTCAGGTTAGGGCCCAACCTGAGAGCAATAGACCTCCTCTTCTTTGTAGTGTTATTTGCCTTTCTTTTCAGCACTTTGTTTCTTTGTTTTGACATGCATTTCAAGAACATAGTCTGCTGATTTGATTTCTTTAATGAGATTGAGTAGGATTAGTTTATGGTTAAATCGCTTTCAGTTGCTTAGATTAGAATAGGAGGATTGTAATTCATTGGAGCTCCAAGAAAAGGTTGATAGTGCCTTCACTGCCATCTCTGTTTAGAGATTGGGATGCAGTCTGTACCAACCACCAAAAAAAACGCAGTCTTTTTACTTTCATGCAAGCTGCAACACAGTCATTTTAATTGTAGATCCATCAATGCACTCTGATCTTGAGCCATACTTCTTCATTCCAACTCCATGCACGACTTCTCTTCACAATTTACATTGTTGTTCATTGGTTTAATAGCACAGGTAGCACAGGTTAATGAATTCTCGTTTTTGGTGCAAGACATAAGCAATTTGTTTTATTTACACTGCTCAGTATCATTCCATTTCCTTCTTCTTCTTCTTAACCACGCCTAAAGCCACCTACTCGACCTCTGTTCAGCTCGTTTACCTTCCAACTCTTCCATTGCCCACGTAGCTCCATTTTCTTGACCTTTCGTTGCTTCCATCCTTCTATCCACCAACCAACTTCATGCACTCTTTCTCCATCTTATTTCTCTGCCCCTGAGCCATCACAAGCTCCATCTCCATCTTACCTATCCACCCATACCACTCCATCACTTCACCATCACCCAAAACTCCCACGGTAGAACATCCTGTAGAAGTTAGCAGACTTCCTGTAGAATTCCTGAGTTTCCTGTAGGATCCCCTGCAGACATCCTGTAGAAGCCTGCAAACTCGGTTGCCGAGCACCTGAACGTTGTGAACTTCTGTGGACTGATGCTAGGGATCCCCTGGGACCTCTCCTAGCCCTCCTGACCTTTCCCAAGCTTTCTCTCCCTTCGCACCACCTCTGCACAGCCAAACCCTAATAAGAAACAAAATCATAATCACTCCAACCACTTAAGCAAAAATACAAAAACAATGTTCCTTTCAATGGAAGTAGTTTAAGTTCATGCATTCCATATCACTAGCAGTAATGGCATCATTCTTAGACATTTGCACTCCCACCATTGCATCATAGAGATTAAGCTAGTCAGATTAGGGTTTACTAGGGTTTCCATGTTTTGGTTGGCTTTCAGTTCATTTTTGCAAAGTAGATTAATTTCCTTTGAGATAGCCTTCGTCCATCATTTAGAAAGCTTCT
This sequence comes from Pinus tabuliformis, assembly GCA_031772625.1. Classification (NCBI taxonomy): domain Eukaryota; kingdom Viridiplantae; phylum Streptophyta; class Pinopsida; order Pinales; family Pinaceae; genus Pinus; species Pinus tabuliformis. Next base: position 1,706,631,149 of record CM062820.1, on the reverse strand, counting down.
TCTGAGAGCATATAGAAGTTGGCTTGAGCCCTAGCGGACTTGTGCCAGCTGACCAAGTGACAGCTGCGACAAGAGCTAGTACTTGTGCATACAGCACCGTCGCTTCCAAGTTTGTACGAACTACCGGGTTGATAAAATTAGAGATAGGAAGCCCCAGGAGTTGTAGCATTATTGCTACAATACTGGAGCCCACCACCCGTCATGAAAAGTGAGTGATCTGATGCTTTTCTGACCTCAACCTTACCATCAAATATATGAATGGAGTGTTTCTAGAGGATGTGAACCAAAGACAATAAGTTTCTCCTCATCTCTGGGAGGTATAGAACATCATGTAGAAGAAAGTTTGGAAGACCATACAGTTTGATTCTGATGGAGCCAAGCCCTACTGGTTTGAATTTTTATTTGTCTGCAAAGTATGCTGCTCCATCAAAATTATCAATGAATTATTCAAATAAATCTCTCTTGAAAGTCATGTGGCAAGTTTCTCTTGAATCAAGCAACCAATCATCTTTCCATGAAGCAAGTGAAACATTGAATAAGTCTTCAGTTACTCCAATGTTGCAATGTGCCACAACATAATGAGTGGATTCAGGTGCTTTACCTTTCCCTTTATCATTTGTTTTACCTTTCCCTTCATTTCTTTCCTGCTCAATTTGGTCCCAAGGAAACTTACAAGTGGAAGCATCATGTCCATCTCTATTGCATTGTATGAAATGAAGATTAGACTTTTCTCTTTGGAACTGTTTTTCCCCCCTACCTCTAAAACTCCTCCTTTCTCTTCCTTTTCGTCCAACTCTTCCTCTGAAAGAATCTTGTGCACGGTTCTTCTCCTTATGTGCAAGACACATAGCTTCTTTAGTATACTGAGGAGTTGTCTTCTTCCCAAAAGCCTTCTCTCTTTCAACAAACTACTTCTTAAGGGAGTCAAAGGTAATCTCTTTAAGGTTACCACTTGCTTGCAGTGACCCAAGATAATGTGAATAGGTGGGATATAGTGCATTGAAATAAGCTATGAGAGGAATATATATTTCAACACCAGCGGTTTTTATGTCATGCATAATTGATAGGTTTACTTTCAACACTAAGGTAAGAGGTTCATAATTTTTTAACTTAGGATTGAACAACTTAATCATCAATTGAACAACTTCAAGTTCAAAGTGTGAGTCATACAATTCCTTCAACTTCTTTAAGGCTTCAAAAGCATTTAAAAATGGAGAAATATGGTGACTCGGCTCTTCATTTACTAACGCTACAATCAAGGCATATGCCTTGTTATTCTTGTTTTCCCAAATGGAAATCTCCTTATCTGAAGTGTGCTTTTCAGGTGCATTTTATCCTTCTTCTTCAAAAACCCCTTTCCAAAACTCATTGAAAATGAGGGTGTGTTTTATCTTTCGGGACCACTCAGGGTAGTTCTCTTTTCCTGAGAGAACCACTCCAACAATAGATATAAATGAATGCATTCTCAAAAAAATATATGCTTTCAAAAAGTAATTTCACTCTTTACTATGCATATGAATAACCACACCACCATGAAATTTCATTACAATATAGAAAAAGAGAGTGAATGGCACATCTAAAACTACATACCACTCAAGGCTTCCTTCAAAAATTGAACTCAAATTTTATATGCCATATTAACTCTCATGTAATACATCACTTATAAAATTTATATAATACACTCACTCCATTCAAATTATACGCACATTATGAAGAGTGACCATACACCATAAAAATCATACCATGATACACCATATATCTTAACACACCACTCATAAGAACTCAACGCACTTTCAACACATATAAACTGATTTATGCAGTCAACGTATATTATTACATCTCACACCAATTTCAATGCACAAATTCATGGAAAATCGACATGGAGAATCACATAATTTCAAATGGGAATCACAATCTTTTAAAATAGGAATGACATGCATACCACATAAAAACAAATTATATTCTTTGCACGACCTTCAAGAGTCAACATCCCAATTTTAATCCACAACCAACACCATTCAACATCGGACGACTCGTGTAGCTCGACTCTGGTTCGAAAGGGTCGTGGGTTCATATCCCACTCTCAACTGGTTTCACAACAACCTCTTGACACTTCCAGTGCGTTCAAAACTCAATGCAACAACAATTTGTTTCCATGTCAGTGATATCTGTGAAACTTCCCTCGAATTCAATCGATGGCACCAAAAAATGCATAGTTCACCAACTTACAATCCAAATGCATATAATAAGAATCAATATTGTTTAGATCAGTTCAAAAAAGGTGTAAGATATTAATTCAATGCACAAGAAGACACGAATGCACAACAATTAAAAAATAGTGCGCATAGAGATATGAGATTCAAGAGGAATCTGAAACGAAATTTTAATGGGAGAAAAGAACTGTATGCATTCAATGGAAAAAGGACAAAGCAGGGAATCAAGATTGATTTCATGTCAAGGAAGAGAGGTAGAGGACAGAGAATAATGGAAGACAACGGTAGGAGTTACATCAAGAAAAACTATTTTTGGCAGTTTGCTCTGATACCATGTCAGGCTAGGAGATAACTCCATGAATTGAATTATATTTTTCATTAAGATGGAACATGAATATATAGATGGAGAGGGAGATTATTGAGTTTCATCTCCCAATGTCTCTTCATCTTCCAATTCTCTTTATTTTCCTATTTACAATATTTAGATGGATTTACCTAATCCTAAAGATTAGGTTTCAACATAATTTAACGCTCAGCAATTCGTGATGTTATAAGGAATAGAAGGGCGTAAAATCAATTTTATCGAAAATCTATTTGGACTGAAATCTTCGGGAGGTATGAGTTTTGAAGTTATGCTAGCTAAGAGGTTTGCACTAACATTTTGAATTCTAGGAATTGGGGTTATATTGAATGCCATGAAATGTGTAGTCAAATCTTGAATTAAAGATTGATAATGCTTAAGGCGATTATATTTAATAACAATTTTAGAATCACCAAAAACTTTAAGATATTTGACATCAAGACTAATAGATTTTTGCAAACCTTGAAAATATTCATCTACGTTATTAGTCCTTTCAAACTCTAACCTGCAGGCAAGCATGGTTTCCTCTACATTAGAATTAATTAGAATATAGTCAGCTCCTACACCGTCACTGGAATTCGATCCATCAAAATAAAGTGTCCAAAATAAATCATCAAGCTTATTTACAGAATTTTCTACAATATTAATACACCTTGATGAATTTGTTTGTGAAAACGTTTCTATTTTTTATGACACAGAATCACTAGGAAAAGGATAATTTTGTGTAGGAAAACTACCAAAAAAGTTTTTTGAAGAGTAATTTCCTAGAATGTTATTGGTAAAGGCTATAGGTTCATTCTCCTCATCTAAATTAGTAACATAATACTTCATATGTCTATCCCTATCAACTCTAATTTGATTAGGTTTACCGTTGTAAGGAAGCCAAAGGTGTGACCAATATGTTTCAAAATAGTCGTGTAGCTTCTCGGACCAGTCCCTGCTTAATATGATACCATAAAATTTAGGGGTATTAGCTATCAAGATATCAATGATTTGAAATAATTTTGAATTGGAAGATAATCTAATCAGTATGCGATTCATTTCTCCTAAAAATTTGACTCTAGTTATGTCTAAATGATCAATTTTCACAACATATTTTTGAGGTGTTACATTTAATTTAAGGCACATTGAATAAGGCGTGATATTAGAAGAAGCACCTAAATCTAGCAGATAATTATGAACATTTTTTTTTTTAATTTCAAAAGTCAATCTTAATCTTATTTTATTATTTCCACTATTATTTTATAATTTACTTAGGAGGCCCATTTTAGACCCCAAAATTCCCCTAATGGGAGCAAGGGAATCAATTGAGTATTTACCTAAATCCTTGGATTTATTCTTATTGGGTTCTTTGTGCCACTGCCTAATCTGTTTTGACGGGTGTCCTTTTTCCTTCACAAAAGCTTCAACAAATTGCTTATTGTATACATATTGTGGTTGCAGAAAGTTATAAATTTTTTGTAAATCTTTGTTCACTTTGATTTTTTTATGTGCCTTACTTAAATATCCAAATTCTCTAACACCCAGCGAACCATATCCGTGTAGGGAATTTTCAACTTATCTCCCTAGGGAGACCAACGAACCATATTCCAAAGATAGATATGAGGAAGTTTGATGGCAAGGATCCCATAACATGGATACTTGTTATCAGGAAAAGTGTCTATCTAGATCTGCTCTATCCCACTAAGGTGTGATAGCGACCTTAGAAACAAACAGAGAAAACTACTTTTGTATTCTTCTTTATGAACTATAAACAAAGAGGAATAGGATGAACCAACCTGTGTCTTGCGCTAGTCCTTTGATCCAATCTCTCTCTTCTTTGACAGCTTCCAGCTACCTGCTCTCTCACTTGCCCAGCTTCACCAAGTTCCTGTAAGATCACAGAAGAAAGAAACTATACAAAGACATGGGCTTATATTCATAAATAACTTAGGATCAGATTTAAGTTAACCATACAAATGTAACAAGCATCAATGAAACACAAGCATGGAGAAGAAACTCAAATAGTTTTATTGATATACAAGAAGATCCAGGAGGAGTTACAACCGATGATTCCTGACCCAGCATCAACCTCCCAGCAAAGAAGTCCCTTCTTCAACCCCAACAAAGCATAGATCACCCAATTCTCTAATATGTATCTCAAAACCAACAGCAATTCCTTGCAATGTACAATATTCCAGCCTCTGGATCTCTAGGATGAGGGATCCATATATAGATGTATGCAAGGAGGATGAGTCAGCTCATGAATTGATTAGTGGCTTCTCTATGTCAGTTCTTGCTTCCACTTGGAGACTGAGAGCCTCTTACTCATCCTTGGTCGAATTCAGTGAGGCAAGTGTCATTGGAGAAGATTCTGGAAGCTTCCATTGTCTCTCCACCTCGTGGAATGACTCTGCCACTTGTCATTTCCTGCTCAACGCACCCTGGTAGTGCATTTAGGTGCGTTGCAACGCACCTAGCTAGTGGACTTAGGTGCTATGCAACGCACTTGGCTAGTGGAGCAGCTGAAATGATCCTGATTTGACTAGTTCTGAGCAGTTTCTGGTGGAGAACTTCTGGGAGAAGCTGTAATTTGTTGACCTTGTTCCTTTAGGAGTTAGAACAACACTTTTAGGGACTTAGGAGCCCTTGGTTTATGGACATTTCATGCTTAGAGCTGTAAGGCACAAAAATGTCTATAACAATTGCCCCCTAAAGTATGAGGCCGTTTATCGGGTGAAATGCTTTATTAGGAGGATCCGAAGTTCTTTCAACGCTGGGAGGAGACCTGTAATAAGATACAATACAATACATTATCTTCATACTATTTTCATGATCTAGCTAAGGCGGGCATTCCCATGCTCAGCTTTATAAATTCATTTTCATGTACATAGGACAGACAACCGTCTGATGGTAGACTGATGATTCTGATAGAGCCATCATCCTTTTGGTAGGATGATTATCTGTGCTGCAATGTTGTACATTCCAATGTCTTTATTTTCCTGAATATATATCGCAGCCGGGATGGATGAAACTAGATCCGGGGTCTTCAATCTCGTCCGATCTTCACTCGAAGTACAATTCGATCCATGTGAGAAATGTTTTGAAGTCGAACATGGAAAGACATCGCTTGATTACCAGTCAATGATGTAAACTGTTAACAAGCGCGAGAGGAATCACCGATAATGATAATGACCCTCAAGGTACTGCAGTACAATTCACGTGGTGTGAATAAAGGACTTGGCGTCGAACACCATGCAAAATCTTTCGGTTGAAGGTCATTGATGTATACCTGTCGCCGGAAGTGAGAAACTTGCCACTGAGGCATGCAAGCTTCAAAGTACTGAATGGGGTGTTCCTAGATCAACTTCGTAGATAATGAGCTGATGTCGACAAGAAGTGATCCGTTATAGGAGGGCCTTAATGAATCCCACATCAATGACATGGAACGGAGCAAATGATTTTGATGGAGGTGAAAACGATCTGATGATATATGGTTCAGGGTGGCGGTCATGAAAGAATGGAGTATAATGTATGGTAGTGGGCGAGACACAGGTGGCCTTTCTGGATGACTTCTCTTGAACATGTCGGCGACACTTATGTGATGGATTGGTATCATTAACCCCAAATGTGGATGGTATGGCGAGACCATGGCGATGTGACAGGTGAATGGAACAACCCAACCCGACTCAGGCACGGAGCGGAAGTGTCATGTTCAAGAGCGACTTGCTACCAATAAAGTTTCTTTGAGTTTTCTTCCCAATTTTTCCCCAGTCATTGCTGACCAGTACCTCTTTATTTTTTTCAAGCTTGAGGAGGATAACATATGCTTGTTCTATAATTTTCCCTTCGGGCAAACCCATCGCTATGTTTTAACGAGCCTAGCGATAGTGAAACTCGTTCTCGTCTAAAGACAAGTTTGTCGCTATTAATCTTTTTAACGAGTCTAACGACAAAGATAACTCGGTCCTTTTCATTTTTAGAGAGTCTGAAAAGGTACGTAAAGGTAACTCTGAAATTCCTTTTTCGTCATCTAATCCTTAAGTCCAAAAAAGTATAAAACAATACAGAAGGGATGAATTTTCGATTAGCTTTAACGAGCCGAACAAAACAAGCGCTCGATATTTTTGTGCAATAATCCCTCAGGTCCAAAAAGATTAAAATCTAGAGGAGGGATAGCACTTCCGATCGCTTTAACGATCTGGAAGGCCAAAACTCGGCAATATTTTCATATTTTACGATTCAGTTGAAAAGAGCTTAAAGAAGAATCGTCTTTTGAGGAACGAGTGATAGAAAGGGTAGCAGCTGATTCCAGGTAGGGTTTGGAATTTTCCAATCACGGCAGTGTCACAAGGATGGCTAGTGAAATCACTCTTCGCAGCTGTTCCTCAAAATGGGTAAACAATCAAATGGAGGTGAATGATCGGCCAATGGAAAGGTGGAGGTGACGGTGGTTATTTACCGGGGGATAGTTCATTTTTTAACGAGCTTAAACGCGGGTGGAAACATTTGCTCATGTCTTATGTTTATTTTTTAACGAGCTTGAACTATGTGCTAAAACTGCTCGATTAATCTAGTCATATGATAAGAATGTCTCATATAAAAATGGCAACATTTAGATTTTTGCCCCACATCCTTTCTTTATGCAAGTTAGGAAACGACTAATCCAAAAAATAGATAAATAATCGCTCTTTTCTTGCACGCCAAAAGGTTTGCATGCCCCCAGGTATAAAATATGGTTTCAAGGTTACCCCTCAATTTGCAGACAAAACATTTGTTCTATCAGGAGAGGCCTACCTCTTACAGGTTACCCAAAGATTGTTCTATTCACCCAGCAAACAAAACACTTCTTCGGCGATGTCTACCGAGATAAACAAAGGTGAGCGACGATGCCCACCAACTCACATAACTTTGACAATAGAATCTTTTTCTAGAATAACCCCTCTTCCAATCCCGGACGGGGTACAGACTAGTCATATTCTCCCACGGAAACCTACTCTATACCCGAAGTTTTCCTGCTGAAGCAGACTAGGATGCATGCCCCCTGGGTTTCAGTCATATCCCTCCGAATTACTCGCGCTCATCGGGAGGACGGACTGGGGATGGAGACATTTCTTGTGTGAAGAGACCATTTAGGGATGGTATATGACTATTTGCTATGCGTGATCCGGGAAATGAAAGCTGGTCCACGAGCTTGACCACTATTCCTTCGTGCAGAAAACACACTACTCTAAAGAGTGAGGAGACGATGGCTCCCATGCAATAAATATAGTCTCGTCCAAGGAGTAGGTTATAATCCAAGGGTCCTTGAACTACCATGACGTTCATGCGAACTGTCTTCCCTCTCAATGTTATGGGCACATCGGGAAGGATCCCTAAAGGTCGACTGGTTCCTTTATCAAAGCCTGTCAGATTTCTCATCTCAGGCAAAAGCGATGGCGAACCAAGCGCTTTCCAAGCAGTAGAGGAAAGGATACTCACAGAAGCCCCCTCATCTATGATGGTACCAGCCATGACCATTCTATATATTTGAACGATAATTCGGAATGGTACACTTGCTGGTAAACGGGGTCTGCCTAGTTGATTCCAGTCGAAGGAGACAACTAGGTTGCTTGGAGGTGGGACCGAGTAGACGGCCGGGTATGGCTCTGACGAACTTCCTTCCTGCGGTAAAGGAATGGGTAGATTGCCCCCATGTTCATCGGAGTCTGTGTTTATGAAGAGAATTTGGACGGTGTCATCCTTGTTCTCTTCAGTGACTGTATCATCTGAAGATAAAACCTCTGAAGGCAAAACCAGGTCAACTGCCGCCTCAACCTTTTCACTTTCGTCTGGTATGGATTCAGTTGGTTTATCTTTAATGATAGGCGCTTCAGCCGACTGTTTGAGCGGGCCAGCTGGATTCTCAACTAGTGACGGACTCGGCAAGAGTTTTTTATATCCAGGAGGGAGTCGTAACGGTGAAACCGGACGATCATCCAAAACTCTTTTAGCTTCGTCTAAGAAGGGACAATGGTGGAGGGCATGATTGCCTTCACACAGTTTACAGGGAAATCTAGCTTTCCCTTTTTGTCCTGGGGCTTCACTTTCACTAGTTGACGGTGTGCTTTCAACATGATCACCAGAGGTTGATGACACCGGATTGTGCAAACGAGGAGACCAGTCCCTTAGTATCCGGGGGATGCAAGGACAATCTCTTTGAAAGTGGTCTCCTTTGCAAATGACGCATGGCGATTTAGGCCTGGTCGGTGCAGTGTGTGGATTTTCGTTAGACGACACTCGTTTTCCCCTGTTCGCCTTCGGCTCCTTCTTCTTTTTCTCTTTCTTCTTCTTTTCCTTCTTCTCCTTAGGAACTTGGCTTTTAGCTTTACCAGTTCCATCAAGTGAAGAGGAAGGAGGAGAGGAAGAATTATAGGAAGTAGAAGGCTGGTGGATAACTCTGGACTCGTCTAATTGCTGATTCGAATGTTCAGGAATAGTGGTGTTCTGAACGACATTGGTTGAGAAGAGCCATACTGGCAAGCCAATTGTCAGTCCTGGAAGTGACAATGTGGCCATATGGGGCGCACCAACATCTCCTCAAGAGGAGAAGGGACTAGGATTTCCACCAAGGGGAATTCCTTGGTTGGTAGGCTCCATTTTCTCAACCCAAAGATCAACGTAGGAAAAGGGTATGAATATTCCGTTTAAAATAAATTTTAACACGCTTTGACACAACTTGTTTTTTCAGTTTTTAAGAGTCGAGAAAAAACAAAAGATGACTCTAGTCTCCTTCGATTTTTAATGAGCCTGAAGTGACAAGTGCTCAGATGGACCTTTTCCGTTAAGGAGTCTGAAAAGGAGCGAAAGGGACTGCTCTGGAGGTATAGGTAGAGGGAGTACCAAACCAATTGCAAAACTGCAGAATACGTTTTACGGTACGGCAGTCAATCTTCCCGAATGCTGTGTTCAGTGCATTGCGATCAGTAGGGCGGCCGACACGGCTTCCTATGGATAAAGGTTTTAAGCCTATAGGGGTCTCCCAATATATACTCGACGGTACGTGGGAGCACAAGTCCGTACTGGCACTTATCGTCTCAAAGTGGAGGAATCACCCAACCATCAGTGAGGACAACAGTTACCAGGCTTTATGACGCCGAAATACGTCTCTAGCCTAGACCTCTAAATGTTGTGCGTTAAGTTACAAAGCGTTGTTAAGTTCATTGAATTTATTTTAAGTTGATCTTTCTTATGAAGTTTTCCTTTTGGGATCACCACGAGATGTATATGTAATTCCTAAAATGCAATCTAAAGATGATAAACAAGCTTTTATCTCTTTTCAGCAATGAAAATCCTAGCTACTAAGGGAAAAGAAAGACACAATCTTTTCGCAAAGAGCAAAGAGCACACTGTAAATGCACTTTCCTAAATCAAGCCAAACAGACTGCCAATATGCAAATGCACATGCATGTGTTTTGTTTTTCACTTTCTTAATATTGATGCCTAAAAAGAAAGTTGTTGTACAAATCTGAATTTGCTTTCAAGTGACAAACACAAACAAGCTTCTTTTCGAAATCAAAAGGTAGAGACGATTACGACACTTTATGATTTTGAAATAAATACTCGTTTCGACACTAGAAAGTGACAAATTCAAGCCAAAGGCAAAAGTAAAAGCATAATTGACTATCAACAGCAAATAAAATTTCTCCTATGATCAAAATCGACACTTGCGACAGATCTAAATCAAAGGATGACAGTACGACTATTCTACTTTCGCAATGGAAAACTGTAAATGACGTAACAAACACACAAAAAACATCTACAGTTTCTTTTGTACAACTGAGGCGGAATATCAGTAAGGAAAAGGGGTTTGAAACAGTGAAATACTGATCACAGGCTGCAAAAAACAGAGACAAAACTGGAAAAATGAAGCAAAGAACCTCAGCTGCACAAGGCTAGGCTGATCAGCGCACCTGTTGCACAGAGAAACTGCATTTCAGCGCAGGTAGCCCTCTCGGGAAGTGCGTTGAAATGCAGAACCTCTTCACAGAGCCTGCGCTGGGGCAGAAACGAGAGTTCTATCCGGGTTCTGGGTCACGGTTTGCAGTTTAATCTATGGTTTTTGGCCAGGTAAAAGCAATCAGTAATACACAATCAGAGGTAGATCTAAGAGGGGTTCTAAGAGCTATCACAAGGGTGATTAGTTAGTTTATGAATCAGCTGTTCAAATCATAAACAGATCCAGTGAGTGGATTGAAGTAGCAGATGTCTACTTTGCATTTGTTAATGGCAAATGCAGTTCGATTGCTACTTCTAAGTTTATGAAACGAACAACAAGGGAAACACAAAGAAAATAACTAGACACGATCCCCATCAGAGTCACCATTTTGTTATCGGGAAAAGTGTCTATCTAGATCTGCTCTATCCCACTAAGGTGTGACAGCGACCTTAGAAACAAACAGAGAAAACTACTTTTGTATTCTTCTTTATGAACTATAAACAAAGAGGAATAGGATGAACCAACCTGTGTCTTGCGCTAGTCCTTTGATCCAATCTCTCTCCTCTTTGACAGCTTCCAGCTACCTGCTCTCTCACTTGCCCAGCTTCACCAAGTTCCTGTAAGATCACAGAAGAAAGAAACTATACAAAGACATGGGTTTATATTCATAAATAACTTAGGATCAGATTTAAGTTAACCATACAAATGTAACAAGCATCAATGAAACACAAGCATGGAGAAGAAACTCAAATAGTTTTATTGATATACAAGAAGATCCAGGAGGAGTTACAACCGATGATTCCTGACCCAGCATCAACCTCCCAGCAAAGAAGTCCCTTCTTCAACCCCAACAAAGCATAGATCACCCAATTCTCTGATATGTATCTCAAAACCAACAGCAATTCCTTGCAATGTACAATATTCCAGCCTCTAGATCTCTGGGATGAGGGATCCATATATAGATGTATGCAAGGAGGATGAGTCAGCTCATGAATTGATTAGTGGCTTCTCTATGTCAGTTCTTGCTTCCACTTGGAGACTGAGAGCCTCTTACTCATCCTTGGTCGAATTCAGTGAGGCAAGTGTCATTGGAGAAGATTCTGGAAGCTTCCATTGTCTCTCCACCTCGTGGAATGACTCTGCCACTTGTCATTTCCCGCTCAACGCACCCTGGTAGTGCATTTAGGTGCGTTGCAATGCATCTAGATAGTGGACTTAGGTGCTATGCAATGCACTTGGCTAGTGGAGCAGCCGAAATGATCCTGATTTGACTAGTTCTGAGCAGTTTCTGGTGGAGAACTTCTGGGAGAAGCTGTAATTTGTTGACCTTGTTCCTTTAGGAGTTAGAACAACACTTTTAGGGACTTAGGAGCCCTTGGTTTATGGACATTTCATGCTTAGAGCTGTAAGGCACAAAAATGTCTATAACAATACTATAGATGGAGAAATATTTTGATCTACATGATGTGCAACTGTTGCAAAAGGTACATATTTCATCTTTATATTTAGAACCGAATCAATTTTTATGGTATAAAGGGCTTTGTTCTCATAAACCACTTCTCACCTAGCATGAGTTATAGCAAAAAAAACTATTTTTGGGAGTTGCCTCTGATACCATGTCAGGCCAAGAGGTAACTCCACAAATTGAATTATATTTTGCATTAAGATGGAACATGAATATACAGATTTGAGAGGGAGACTATTGAGCTTCATCTCCCAATGTCTCTTCATCTTCCAATTCTCTTTATTTTACTATTTACAATATTTAGATGGATTTACCTAATCCTAAAGATTAGATGTCAACATCATCAAACACTCTCCAATTCGTGATGTTATAAGGAATATAAGGGCGGAAAATAAATTTTACTGAAAATATATCTGGACTGAAATCCTCAGGATGTATGGGTTTTGAAGTTATGCTGGCTAAGAGGTCTGCACAAACATTTTGAATTCTAGGAATTGGGGTTATATTGAATGCCATGAAATGTGTAGTCAAATCTTGAATTAAGGATTGATAATGCTTAAGGTGATTACAAACATAGTGGATTGTATTCCTTACCTGTTTAATGACAATTTCATAATCACCAAAAACTTTAAGGTATTTGACATCAAGGCTAATATATTTTTGCAAACCTTGAAAATATTCATCTATGTTATTAGTGCTTTCAAACTCTAACCTACAGGCAAGCATGGTTTCCTCTCCATTAGAATTAATTAGAATATGGTGAGCTCCTGCACCGACACTAGAATTCGATCCATCAAAATAAAGTGTCTAAAATAAATCATCAAGCTTATTTATAGGATTTTCTACAATATTAATACACCTTGATGAATCTGTTTGTGAAAATTTTTCTATTTGTGATGACACAGAATCACCAGGAAAAGGAAAATTTTGGGCAAGAAAACTACCAAAAAAGGATTCTGAAGAATAATTTCCCAGAATGTTATTGGTAAAAGCTACAGGTTCATTCTCCTCATCTAAATTAGTCACAAAATACTTCATATGTCTCTCCCTATCAACTCTAATTTGATTTGGTTTACCATTGTAAGGAAGCCAAAGTTGTGACCAAAATGTTGCAAAATAGTCGTGTAGCTTCTTGAACCAGTCCTTTCTTAATATGAGACCATAAAATTTATGGATATTAGCTACCAAGATATCAATGATTTGAAATACTTTTGAATTGGAAGATAATCTAATCAATACACCATTCATTTCTCCTAAAACTTTGACTTTTGTTCTGTCTAATTGAACAATTTTCACAACATATTTTTGAGGTGTTACATTTAATTTAAGGCACACTGAATAAAGCATGATATTAGAAGAAGCACTTGAATCTACAATCTAATCTTATTTTATTATTTCCACTATTATTTTATAATTTACTTAGGAGGTCCATTTTAGACCCCAAAATTCCCCTAATGGGAGCAAGGGAATCAATTGAGTATTTACCTAAATCCTTGGATTTATTCTTATTAGGTTCTTTGTGCCACTGCCTAATCTGTTTTGAAGGGTGTTCATTTTCCTTCACAAAAGCTTCAGCAAATTGCTTATTGTATACATATTGTGGTTGCAGAAAAGTATACATTTTTTGTAAATCTTTGTTCACTTTGACTTTTTTATGTGCCTTACTTAAATATCCAAATTCTCTAACACCCAATGAACCATATCCGTGTAGGGAATTTTCAACTTATCTCCCTAGGGAGACCAACGAACCATATTCCAAAGATAGATATGAGGAAGTTTGATGGCAAGGATCCCATAACATGGATACTACAGATGGATAAATATTTTGATCTACATGATGTGCAACTGTTGCAAAGGTATGTATTGCATCTTTATATTTAGAACCGAATCAATCTGTATGGTACAAATGGATTTGTTCTCGTACACTACTTCTCACTTTGCAGAAGTTACAACAACAAAAAATTGTTTTTGGTAGTTGGATCTGATACCATGTCAAGCCAGGAGGTAACTCCACAAATTGAATTATTGGAACATGAATATATAGATGGAGAGGGAGACTATTGATTTTAATCTCCCAATGTCTCCTCATCTTCCAGTTCTCTTTATTTTCCTATTTACAATATTTAGATGGATTTACCTAATCCTAAAGATTAGGTGTCAACATCATTAAACACTCGCCAATTCATGATGTTATAAGGAATAGAAGGTCAGAAAATCAATTTTACTAAAAATCTATCTGGACTGAAATCCTCGGGAGGTATGAGTTTTGAAGTTATGCTAGTTAAGAGGTCTATACTAACATTTTGAATTCTAGGAATTAGGGTTATATTGAATGCCATGAAATATGTAGGCAAATATCGAATTAAGGATTGATAATGCTTAAGGTGATTGTAAACACAATGGAATGTATCCCTTACCTCTTTAATAACAATCTCAGAATCACCAAAAACTTTAAGATATTTGACATCAAGACTAATAGATTTTTGCAAACCTTGAACCAATGCTTCATATTCAACTACGTTATTAGTGCATTCAAACTCTAACCTACAGGCAAGCATGGTTTTCTCTCCATTTAGATTAATTACAATACAGTCAGTTCCTGCACTGTCACTGGACTTCGATCCATCAAAATAAAGTGTCCAAAATAAATCATCAAGCTTATTTACAAGATTTTCTACAATATTAATACACCTTGATGAATTTGTTTGTGAAATCTTTTCTATTTGTGATGACACAGAATCACTAGGAAAAGGAGAATTTTGGGCAAGAAAACTACCAAAAAAGGTTTCCGAAGAGTAATTTCCTAGAATGTTATTGGTAAAGGCTACATGTTCGTTCTCATCATCGAAATTAGTCACATAATACTTCATATGTCTCTCCCTATCAACTCTAATTTGATTAGGTTTACCATTGTAAGGCAGCCAAAGGTGTGACCAATCTGTTACAAAATAGTCGTGTAGCTTCTCGGACCAGTCCCTGATTAATATGAGACCATGAAATTTATGGATATTAGCTACCAAGATATCAATGATTTGAAATACCTTTGAATTGGAATATAATCTAATCAATACAACATTCATTTCTCCTAAAAATTTGACTTTTGTTATGTCTAATTGATTAATTTTCACAACATGTTTTTGAGGTGTTACATTTAATTTAAGGAACACCGAATAAAGCATGATATTAGAATAAGCACTTGAATCTACCAGAAAATTATGAACATTTTTGTTAAAAGTTTCAAAAGTCAAAAGAAAATGAGTAGTATGAGAATTAGATATGTCTCCAATTAAGATTGCATCAGAAGAATCCAATTTATCTGAGAGGACATGAGGTGGTTTATTTTTCCCTTTTGATACTTTATAAGAAACAATAGTTGAGGGAAATGGGGATGCAGGTATAACATTTAACTCATTTAGTAATAAATTTTGTTGTTGTTTCAATTTACATACCTCGTGCATGGAAATATTTGCTTTGGTATTTTTCATATCCTCTACTATGTTATATTCAATCTTATAAGAAACTATTAAGGTATTTGATGAAAATGAAGAAGGAGAAGGTGATTTAGAAGTACTCGGAGTAGGATCAATGGAATGATTAGAACCTTTTCTTAGATGTACCTTTCTACTTGGCAGAGTTATTGGAGTTCTTCTAAGTTTTTCTTGTTGGTGTAATATCTACATGTCCTTTACTTCAAGTAATAACTGGAAGAGCTTATTCTTCCATTTCCTTCTTTGAAGAAGTAAGAATATGATCACATGATCCATGAGCTTCTACTATTTCTTCTTTTTTTGTTTCTTTGGTAAATGCAATTTCTTCATCTTTCTCATCTTCATCATTAAAATTTTCATTTCAAATTTTAGTAGGTGGTTGAGGAGGTTAATTCTTCTTAAATGGTCTATAAGATGTCCTTAAAGATTTAGAAACCTACTTCTTAAGCTCTACCATCTCATTAGACATAGTTTTAAGGACCTTCTATAGACCTTCCACATCAAAAGGATCTTTGGAATCTTTCTTCTTAGGTTCTTCTTTGAAAGTTACCTTTTTTGCTTGTTTTCTTTCTTCTATGACATATTTCTTTTCAAGGGAAAGTACCCTTTTTTCGACAGTCAGAGCTTCTTTCATATTATCAACAAGTACGGTTTTTTGAGCTTTGTCTACAAACATCACAATATTTGAAGGTAAGGTGTTGATGTACCATTCAATCTAAACATCAACACCTGGTCTAGAAGTAGTTGGGATTTTATTCAATAATTTGTTAAACCTTGAATTGAAATCTTTGATTTTCTTGTTTGGAGTAGCTTTAAGATTTGATAAATAATTAATCAAGGTAGCAATAGTTTTGCATCCTAAAATTTCTTAATAAATTTATCCTCCAATGTGTCCCAATCTGAAATAGATCTAGCTAGCTTGGAGAAGTACCAAAACCCTACTTCTCCTTCAAATGTATAAGGAAATAGTCTGCAAACCACATCCTCTTCAGATACCCCGTTGAGATTGATTGCCAACATGAAATTGTGAAGATGTTCCTCTGTAGGTAAACCATCATCAGGATTATACTTTGGAAACCATCTCTTTGGATGTTTAGGAAGAGGGTGCAGGGGAGGTTTCATTGCAACGACTCCTAGGTTATTCCATGGTATAACTTGTTGGTTTTCCATTCTTGGATTAGTCTTAAGTCCAGAATTAGTTGTGCTTGATGAAGGTGTTGTGAGTAGTACTTACATTGAATAATTTGCCCCTGTAGTACTACTGCTAACAATAGCACTGGTTGATTGTGGAAGAGGAATATGGGTGGAAGTGGATGATAAAGAGTGATAGGAAGAAGGCAAAGTAGGTTGAGAAGAAGTGGGTTGAACAAAGGGAGTATGAGGTGGAGAAGATGAAATGATCTCACTAGCTGAAGACTCAATACTAGAAGTATGTTTATTTTTCTTATGGGTTGGTAAAGGAAATTCAAAAGGTTGAATTCTGAGCTTCTCACTCTGTGCTCTGGTAATAATTACAGAATACCTTAATGATGAAGTGACACTATCATCTGAAAGTTTTGTTTGAGTTGTGTGTTCTCCCAAAATGGAGATCCCTTCCAATTTATGAATTAAAGTTTGCAATTCAAGAGCTTCAGCAGGCTGATCTGGAAGAGGAGTGGAAGATTCACCAACTGCTTTCGTAGTCAAGCCAGGAGATGAAGATTGGGCAACTTCAAATCTAGAATCAAGAGATTTATAATGTGATTTGGAAGTTGGAGGAGACTTTGAGGGTGAGTGACTCTTAGAATGACTTTTAGATTTTAAATGAGACTTATCTTCCATTCATGGTCCATTGGACCTCCTTCTAGCTGATAATCCAAAATGACTACATCAACATTGGGGAAACCACCTAGTCAAGACCTTAAATCAGATTCTTTTCTGTTTGAAATGATGACTTCGACTGGAATTTTGGGACTAGTTTCCCTTCAAATAAAACTATATGAGATGTGGTGAATGTGAGTATGTATTCTAATGTAACTAGTAATTGAAATAGAAACTACTATTAATCATGGGTAAGCTGATAGTATATTTGTTATAAATATGTCAAAATTAACATAACAATATAGATCATCATGCAATTATAATATTAACTTGATTACAATTTTTTTTTATATTAAATAGTTAATAAAATCATTTTGTTAAAACATCACATATACTGAGATCTCGTTGTTCACAAATGTAACTCAAATTTCAATCAAAACACATCAATAGTGATAATGAAAGATTGACTAAAACATACATGTGAACAATAACATTAAGTCATTCCATTCAAAGAAAATATACAGAAATAGGATAGTAGTACCTGATACACCATATATTTGCTCGTCACAGAAAACAAGTGGTTCAACTTAATATTAAGAGAAAATATTTACAATAGTGAAACTTAAGTCTTTTCTTACAAAATTTAGGACCAATTCTCCATCTTGGAGAGGGAATTTATAGTTTCTCAACAAAAGATAAAAATAGATTGATCTAACAACTCTCAAACAACTCTTCAACAAAAGTAACAATAAAAGGTAAACTAGGAAATGGTTGCAACAACTTTCCAAGCTTAGGAAGAAGATTTTCCAACAGTTAGTTGTTGCAAATTGTAGATATCTATAAAATTCCCTAGCTCTTGTGTAAATTTGGGCTTTATCCTCATTTGTCCTATAGAAATGGCATTTTTAGAGATGGTGGGATTTGTATGGTGACGTTAGAAAGGAAATGGAGAACCAACCATTGACTATGCGACTTTACTAGAAACTGCCAATGATGCTCGAGATTGACCTTGGTCAAATGATCGATTATTTTGGTGATCTTTTTGCAATTTTCCTACCATGTATTTGACAACAATCTGGGATCGAGAAAGGTACCTCCAGGGCAACTCGAGATGGCATTATATTGCATTAAATTATCATTAAATGATTCAATAATAGAACTAGCAAGATTTTAGGCTTCATTTATGGTTTCTTCAGCCTGTTTCATTCAAATCTCCCATTCCCTGAAAAATAATGATTTTTTGAGCCTCATTAAATTTTGGTAGATTAGCAGATCTAGCTTCTTCACTTTCTTGCAAGTTGAGGAAACTTGTGAGATTATCATTCATTTCTTCAAAGTATTTTGTCATATCTGACAATTGATCAACAATAGGATCGACTGTCTTACATTGATCTTGAATTATTATCAATTTATTGCATGAAATATTCTATTTGTGTCCAATAAGAGCATTTGGATCTTTGGATTCCTTCTTCAATTCTATCAAATTTAGGATTAGCATGAATTTCTTCAATTTATTCTCCGTTTCCTGGATCTGATCATTTTTTACCTACAAATCATTATCATATTGAAACTTTAGAGAGTAAAATATCTATTGTAACTCTGTTAGATGTGACTACCATTGGTTATTGATCCAGGTCCGGATGTGACAAAGGACCCTTCCAAGACCTTTTAATTTCGTGATGTGTTAAATTGCATTTTTAAAAGAACACAAATGAATACATCTGCATACTGTAAAGAAGAGGAACATGTCAATCATTAACACATGAAAACATAAGCTGTTGATAACGGAATTCGTCCAGGAGGGACTACGTCTCTGGGCCCCGATGTCAAGATGGTGTAGGCCACTGCATTAAGTGTTGTTAATAGTGATGATGTACATAGAGATGATGTTGCTATCATACAAGTAAAATGCCCTCACGCAGGAGTGGCACCAAGATATGTTCCACTATAGGAACTCTCAATCAAAGACTCCTATTAGTATGACACAAACTCATGCATGATGAGCATCCTGCCAACATGGCATAAAAGGGATCTCAATGAAAACATACATGATGACAATATGAGTATCCCATCAACATACAACAAAGGGATCTCAAAACATAACATGATGAATCATGACAACAAGTACATCACATAGACGATTCCACGTCACATCAAGCAGGAATCATGAAAACAAGTAATAAACAAGATCCCTCATCAACATCAAACAGGGATCTGTGTAGCACAATGCATAGAAAAAGAAGTACATGAACACACTGCATATACCTCATAACTAGGGGCCATCTGAAGAAGTGGATGTCAAATTTCTGAAGTTGTTCGTGCCCTCGATCTCATGACATCAATCGCATGGAAATGGATGTTCGCACATAAATGCTGACACCTGCATTCCACTTAGAAAATTCATTGGAAAATAAAATGAGCAAAAGAAAAATCTGAACACACCATCAGATTTGTGGCATCGAACAATGCAAAATCAACTGTCAAATTTCTGAATTCTGAGAAATTGAGAATCTAGGGCTCAAGGAATCTTTTAGATTCCCCCTAGATTCCTCAAAGATTCTGCTCCATGGGTGGGCTAGAAATCTGCAACTCCAAAGGCGAATCCATCCTCGCCATTGCGATCCTTATGGAAAACCATGAAAAGGACTATAAACTTGACTATATTCCGACATGGAGAAAAATTACCTCCTCGGGAAAATTTCAAGGATCATGGTTCCACTCCCTGTTTCTACAGTAGTCATGGTTCCACCTCCATACTGAAAAATGGCCGAAAAATGAAGAACTATAATGGAGAAACGGATAGCACGATTGCATTCATGGTGTCAAGAAGTGTTGAAACCATATAAAATTTGCCAAAATCTGACAAAGTGAAAATTCGGCCCTCCTGCAAAATTCTGCCTCGAACTGTGTGCACTACCTCTTCCCTGGGCGTACTGACAAACTATGTTTAAATAAAATATTGGTGGCAATTTTTCCCAAGTTTTCCATTAGCAGAGTTGGTTAAGGTTCCGGTTCATATGGAGGAGGTTGGGCGGTCAAACCCCACCCCCTCCTTTTTCATACATTACAAAAAAGAAAAAATTAAGTTTCGGTTGGGTCGGGCCCACCCACTGTACCCACCTCCACCAGTCTTCATTGATGGCGTCCTTTGGGCATGGTTGGGTCCATTCCCCAAGGGTTTTCCCACCACCCACTATGTATTTAAATACAATGTCATGGGTTTTTATGAGCCTCGTTTGTAGGATGAGGGTTGTGGGGTGGCGGGGTCATGGCCACCCACCCCGTTATGGTTGTTGGTTCCGTGGGAGGGTTCGGGGGTTGTGGGCCACCCCTCCGCTATTATTACATTATGTGCAGATGGGAGTTGGGGTGGCAGGGTTAGTGGCCCGCCACCCCCTTTTTTTTATATATTTTTTGTTTTTAAAAATAAATTTTGAAATTTTGAAAATTTGGTTTTGGACCGAAGGAGTCATTTTAAGGAGGCAAAATTTTTTCCCGGAATTTGGCCAGAGTTGGCCAGATTCCACCTGCCGAAAAAAATCCAAATTGTGCCTTCATTAATCCTGCCCAGTCATCAAAAAGTCAACCCAACTTTAACTGCCTCTATCTCCTTCATTCGGACCCGGATTGGAGTGTCGTTCACACCGTTCGAATCAAGGCGACGAGCACTTCGATCTAATTTCAAGTTCATCACCTTTCTACCACTTTTAATTTTGAGCTTTTTCGATGCCACTGTGTCTAGAGATCCAACCGGATCAGTTATTGATCCTCTATTTTTCATTCTCGAGATTTTTCTCCAATAAGAGGATTTTTTCTTATTTCCCTTTTAGAAAACTTTGAACTTTTTAAGCCTCATCAATAATTGTTGAGGCATAAGCACCTGTGAATTGAGCTAGACTTGATAACTCCTCTGTTAGTTTAGCAGTAGATCCCTTCCATAAAACTTCAAAAGTTGATAGATTACTAGGTATTGATGGATGTGATTTATCTAGCTTTGTTTTCTTCCTTCCTCTTGTTACTACAACCTTGTGTTGAGGACTATAGAAAATATCCAAAGGAGGAATCTCCTCAATATTCAAAACAATTTCAGATGTAGGAACAAAGGAACAAACCCTAATTTATGGCTGGTTTGACTAAGGAGGTGATTGAACCTGAAGTTATCATAATGACATGTGTGTAAAAGGGTGCTGAGAGTGCCAAATATGATACTCATCTACCTCATCTTGATCCTTCCTTAGCTTCTATAGTTATGCCACCACCCTTAAGTAGTGCGGATCATGCCAAGCTCAATCCTTATGCTAGTAGGCCCATTGGTAGACCCTTGTGTAATTAGTGTATCCCTACTCTGTAGTAGCAAATCTTACTCATATCAGAGTCAACATTTCCCTATTAGAGCTCCTTTTATTATCCCTTTTGGTCTAAGTAAGTCGGTCCTCCTTTATCAAGTGCTGTTGTGTTATCCCGTAGCCTATCTGGTCTCCCAACTAAATATCTCTAGGGCTTCATAATCGCATTCTGGGCTACCGCTCTTGCTGTATTGAAAATATCTTATTACCTGTCTCTGTCTTTACCGCTAGTTAGTCAGTGATAAGCTGTTACCAAACCCAAGCAATTGGTTTCCATTCCATCTGTCGGTGCTAGTTGGTCTAATCACTGGGACGTTACCCTACCTACCTCGCTAGCTAGCTCTTGGGTTGGTCATCCCTATCGCTTCTCTCTATAGAGGGGGATATGCCCTAGCGCTTATGGGCTGCTACCTCGTCCCGTACTGATATTTATGGGCTGATAAGACCTATCGCTTAAGCTACGAGATGATAAGATAAGCCCTATCCCCTACTGATATTCGGGTGGGGTGTTCCAGCCCTACCCCCTAAGCTACGTGTTGGGGTGATATGCCCTATCTCTACCCTCTTATCTTATTCTGATCGGCTTGTTTACTCTTTTCTTCTTCCGGGCTCATCATTCACCGGCTATTGAGTGAGTGTGTGTGGGTCGAACAACCAACTGGCATAGATAGGTCGGAGCTCCCCATGAAGCGTTTAAGCTCTCCAAACCCCGAAACCCACCCATATTACTATCACCAATCAATTGAGTGGGGTTTATTGGAAGAATGGTTCACCCGACCCCCCACTTCAAGTTAGCATGGCCCCCCACTTCAAGTCACTTAGGAAGGAGGGCTCCCATGACATAAGGAATGGGAGGAAGGAAGCTGGATTTTCTTTCTTCCTTTCTTAGCGCATCCTCCTTTCACATTCATTTGTTGCAATGCCTTCTTTTGACCAATGTTTTTCTCCCACCAAGCGAAGTGAACTCTCCCTCTATCAAAGGGAATCTTTATGAGAAATGGTAACTCCTCCAAAAGAGAAAAGATTGCTTCTCATATGATGTTGCATGAGTCACTGCACACAAGCACCATTTCAAATGGATCAATAAGCAAGGCAAAAGCACATGAATACATGAATTGAAACATGAAATAAATCTAAAGGTGAAAGGCATCATGCAAAGATCATCATAACTGAAAAGAGCAGATAACAAAAAGATCATCTCGAAGAATCAATGAGGGACATCCTTCTGTACAAGAACATTTATGAGCCAATGAGAAGAATTTGAACGCGAAACTCATTCATGGGTGAGGGAGGGTGAGGTAATCTTTCGTCGATTTTGTGCTAAGGTTCCTGGTTGCTCAGGCAAGGTAACTCCAGGCAAGTATATATAAAGGAAGGATGGCTTACCTGAAGTATGAAGGTAAGGAAGGTCCCGGAGGGGCTTGCGCTTCCTAGTGCAAGGACCCGACAGGGGGCTCGACTGATAAGGAGAGGAGTTTTTGTCCGGTAAAAGCGTGTGTACTCCGGAGGCCGGGCACCGATACTCCTCCATTAGCAGATAGAGGTACACAAATGACCGTATTCTACGTCGAAAGCGTATAAGTGAGGTGAGGTTGCAGAAGCCTGCCTCCTCCATAGCCAGCCATACAAAGCCATCAATCAAAGGGGAAGAGAACGGGGATAACCATCTCCCTGAGCTGAGTTGTTCAGATTCAGAGAGAAAAGGAAATCATTTTAGGGGAATAAATATAGGGTAGGGTCCTGGTCTTACGCATAGCTCAGTAAGATAAAGCTTTCAATATGCTACGCCTTGAATAGGAAAAACCCGAGGGGAGGGGGGCGGGGCCCCTTGCTCCGCTCGCCCACGTTGCTCGTTCGTTATAGTATAGATGGTTTTACTTACATATATGTCTGAATGAAAACGAATGAGAGATAGAAGCAATAGCTCCGTGGAGCTTTCTCTGCGGTCCTGTTTGTTGCAGGGCCCAGCTGATAACTACAGAGTTTACCACCATCTGAAATGCACGAAACTTCGATTGGTGGGAGCCGGTTCATGAGGATCATCCCTTTTCTTACGTGCAATTCCCCTCTTTCGGTAAGCATCCGGTATCTCAGCAGATAAACATTTCTCTGAGCTCATCCTGTTGCTTATACGTCGTTTGAAAGCTGCTCCAAGGATCCAACGAATAGCTAAGGTTTGTTGACGATCCCTGGCTACAATCTCAGGTACATTATGAGTGGTACCTGCTACTCGTACTTTCCCCACTTCGCATATGGGCTTTATATTCCCTACGGCGTGAACCAGAAGTTTGGTTACACCGCGTTCAGTTCGAGCTGGGCGGTGGAGAGTTTGATAAGCAATAGCACGAGCTCTCGTTCTTTCACCATCGATCATGCAAAAGTTGACTGACTTATCGATCAATCGTTTCTGTTCACCATCCAACCCCCCGGTATAGCTCAAAATTTCCGAGCAATTGTATGTGCCCGCCCTACGGCCCCCCCTAGGTTTTGATGGCAAAGGCCCTCCCCCTTCTCTGGAATTTAGATTGTGCAATTGTTTTTGTCCATACTTCTTCGGCAAACTCCCTATCATGCATGCAACTGTTTATGCTCATCCCGCCAATCTACATCATGCAATATGCGCACGACGCATAAGAGCGAAATGTTCCGTTCCCCCTACCTCCCGGTAACGCAAAAGGGTTGTTTATAAGGTTCTCCCTATCGGTTCGCAAGGTTATACCAGAATTGGTTACGGCGATCAGCCAAGGAAATAAGTAAGTCGCCGATTTTTCATTTGTTACGGTTATCCCAGAATTTGTTCAACTACGATAGTGCCCTTTTCCCCTTCTTCCCCGAGACTGCTTGGGGGGAACCTAAACGAGAGAAGGGACGGAGTCACTCACTATTCATATGGTGAGGGTTTCTGTAGCGGCTCCCCAAAAACCTACTTAACGGAATTCATTCTAAGGAATAACCTTACGAATGGGGGTGTACGGGTCCCGAGAAATAAGCCTAAACATTCCGCACCCTCCTCTGTCGGGTGAGCCCCCCTTCCTGATTGGGGCTTTTCAAGTTCTAACTCAGGACCAGTCAGTAATGACTCGTATCATTTCGGTAACTAGATATAGAGTGGATAAATAAATGATTGACAGAATAGGTACGGGAATGATTTCATCATGATAGAAATATCACTTTTCATGGCCAAAAGAGGATATTTGGAGGATGCGTTAGCAGGCTCGACCAAATTCCAGAGGATGCGTAAGCATGCTCGACTAACAGGAGAGGATGCCCCCGGCAGGGTGAGGTAACGAACGCTCGACTAATAAGGATGCGTAAGCAGGCTCGACTGTTAAGGAGAGGACCTTTAGGTACTCGACCCCAAGGATGCGTAAGCAGGCTCGACTGTTAAGGATGCGTAAGCAGGCTCGACTGTTAAGGAGAGGACCTTTAGGTACTCGACCATAAGGATGCGTAAGCAGGCTCGACTATTAAGGAGATGACCTTTAGGTGCTCGACTGTTAAGGACCTTTAGGTACTCGACAATAAGGGAGAGGATGTGTAAGCAGACTCGACCAAAAGGGAGAGGACCCTTTAGGGGGCTCGACTGATAAGGAGAGGAGAGGGAGAGGAGAGGAGAGGACCTTTAGGTGCTCGACTGTTAAGGATGTGTAAGCAGGCTCGACTGTTAAGGAGAGGACCTTTAGGTACTCAACCATAAGGGAGAGGATGCGTAAGCAGGCTCGACCATAGCCCCCCCACCCAATAAGTAAATTGAACCTTTAGGTGCTCGACTGATAAGGATGCGTAATCAGGCTCGACCATAGGGAGAGGACCTTTAGGTGCTCGACCATAAGGGAGAGGAGAGGATGCGTAAGCAGGCTCGACCATAGCCCCCCCACCCAATAAGTAAATTGAACCTTTAGGTGCTCGACCATAAGCCCCCCACCCAATAAGTAAACCCAAGAGGGAGAGGAGAGGGCATTTGCGTGCGTTTTACGGCTACTTGACACACCCAAGCTGGGGAACCTGCGTAGACCAAGGAGTTCCAGAAGATGAAGTCAGAACAACAGAGCATTGCAGAATTGAAAGAGATTCAGAAAGCAGAAGGGCCCCATATTACTTAGGGGTCACTCACTATTCATATGGTGAGGGATTTGACTAAGCCGTATAAATTCACCTTCCACCCACTCGCTATGCTGCGTTCTTTTACCTCGACATCCCAAACCACTTCCCTGCCTGTTAATTGCTTAGAGCAATGTCCAGCTGCCTACCATTATCATTCGGGTCCTTATGCGAGCAAGTGTTTCGCCGTCGTATTCTTTCAATGTGCCCCCCACCTTGCGTTTATCCTCCCCATATAACGCCCTCGCAATTGACGACATACCCCGTTGTGGGTGGGAATAGAGAAATAAGTGGTAGAATAGAGCAAGCTCGTCTCCTCGCTTCGTCGTTCATCAATTCTCAATTACCAGTCTATACAAGGCCACCTTATCACTCTGAAATTGACCAAGGCCTGAGGGGCTCTAGTGTGTATAATTGATAAGTACCTTGATCTAAGAAGGTGGAAATGCCTCCTGCCGTGGCTTGTACAACTACATACATGTTGTTGGGAAAAGTATCCAATACGGAATGACCCTATCCCACTCTAAGGGTGATAGTACCTCAGCAACAATCAAAGCAAAGTTATTCGAGATTACTTCTTTATGAGATGTAAGAGAGGGGAGAAAGAGATTCACTAACCAATGTCTTCCGCTAATGATTGATCCAATCTTCTCTCTTTGCTGCTTGCTCCCAGTTCCTTGCTCTTTCACTGGCCCAGCTACACCAAGATCCTGTAAAATGGCAAGAGAGGGAAACTACAAGAAGCATACATTCATAATTGATTCAAGGATTAGAATAAATCAAATATACAAGCATAACAATACATCATTGAGATACATGCATATAGAAGAACCTCAAATGCTTTATTAATGGAAGAAGTAAAGTTCAGGAAGTGATACAACCATAAAAGGCCCAATCCAGCATCACCTCCCAGCAGAAAGAAATCTCCTTACTGGGACATTTGGAAGAAATCTCCTCTTCACCTCATTCAAAGCAAATCACCCAATAGTTCTATACTCAAACCAACAGCACTTCCTTACATTCACAAGATTCCAGCCTCCCTAGACCTCATGAGAGAGCTCTATATATAGGAGTTTTGGAGAAAGGATGAGTCAGCTTGAGGCTGGCATGAAGATGACTAGTGTCCTCTCTCACTTCAGTTATTCTTCAGTTCGTGAGTCCACTTGGAGGTTCTTGCTTCCACTTGGAGATCTAGAGCCTCTTACTCATCACTAGTCGAATTCTCTGATCCAAGTGTCATTTTGGAAGCTTCCTGGGCATTGACACCTTGAGGAATGACTGTGCCACTTGGCCAAACTCGCCCAGCGCAAGTAGCCTTCTTTGCAGTTGACATTCAGCGCAGGTACACAGTGGAGCAGTTGACATTCAGCGCAGATGCTCAATGGAGCAGTTGACATGATCCAGAATTAGCTTGTTTTTGAGTGTTTTCAGGTGGAGAACTGATATTCAGTGCTGTGGTTTGCTGACCTTGTTCCTCTAGGGGTAGGAACAACATGTTTAGGGACTTTGGATCCCTTAGATTATTGACATTTCATGCTTCATGCTGTAAGGCAGAAAAATGTCTATAATAGTTGCCCCCTAAAGTATGAGGTCGTTTATCGGGTGAAATGCTTTATCAGGAGGATCCGAAGTTCATTCAATCGTTGAGAGGTGACCTGTAATAAAATACAATACAATACATTATTTTTCATTCTGATTTCATGATCTAGCTGAGGCGGGCATTCCCATGCTCAGCTTTATAAATTCATTTTAGTACATAGAACAGACGATCGTTTGATGGTAGACTGATAATTCTCTGCTGAAATTATCATCCTTTGAGTAGGATGATCATCTGCTGCAATGATGTACATGTCAAATGTCTTTATATTTCCTGAATATATATCGCAGCCCGGATGGATGAAACTAGATCCGGGGTCTTCAAACTCGTTCGATCTTCACTCTAAGTACAAGTCGATCCATGTGAGAATTGCGCTGAAGTCGAACATGGAAAGACATCGCTTGATTACCGGTCAATGATGTAAACCGTTAACAAGCGCGAGAGGAATCACCGATAATGATAATGACCCTCAAGGTACTTGCAGTACAATTCACGTGGTGTGAACAAAGAACTTGGCGTCGAACACCACGCAAAATCTTCTGGTCGAAGGTCATTGATGTATACCTGTCGCCGGAAGTGAGAAACTTGCCATTGAGGCATGCAAGCTTCAAAGTACTGAGGGGGGTGTTCCTAGATCAACTTCTTGGATAATGAGCTGAAGTCGACAAGAAGCGATCCGTCAAAGGAGGACCTTAATGAATCCCACATCAGTGACACAGAACGGAGCTAATGATTTTAGGGGAGGTGAAAACAATCTGTGAAATATGATTCAAGGTGGCGATCATGGGTGGATGAAGGATAATGTATGGCAGTGGATGGGACACGGTTGACTCTTTCTGAACAACATCTCTTGAACATATAACGACACTGATGCGATGGATTGGTAGCATTACCCCAAATGCGGATGGTTTGGCGAGACCATGGTGATGAGACCGGTGAATGAAACAACCCAACCCGATGTGATACGGAGGAAAAGTGTCATGTTCAAGAGCGACTTGCTACAATTAAAGCTTTGAGGTTCTCCCAATTTTTCCCCAGTCATTTTTGACCAGTACCTCTTTATTTTTGTCAAGCTTGAGGAGGATAACATATGCTTGTTCTATAACCTGCCCTTCGGGCAAGCCCATCACTATGTTTTAACGAGCCTAGCGATAGGGAAACTCGTTCTCGTCTAAAGACAAGTTTGTCGCTATTTAATCATTTTAACGAGTCTAACGACAAGGAAAACTCGGTCCTTTTCATTTTTATAGAGTCTGAAAAGGTACAGAAAGTTAACTCCAAAATTCCTTTTTCGTCATCTAATCCCTTAAGTCCGAAAAAGTATAAAACAATACAGAAGGGATGAGTTTTCGATAACTTTAACGAGCCGAATAAAACAAGCGCTCGACCTTTTTGTGCAATAATCCCTCAGGTCCAAAAAGATTAAAATCTAGAGAAGGGATAGCTCTTCTGGTCACTTTAACGAGCTGGAAGGCCAAAACTTGGCAAACTTTTCATATTTTACGAGTCAGGAGAAAAGAGCTCAAAGAAGACTCGTCTTTTGAGGAACGAGTGATAAACAGGGATAGCAGCAGATTCCAGGTACAGGTTGGAATTTTCCAATCACGGCAGTGTTACAAGGATGGCTAGGTGAAATCACTCTTCGCATCTGTTCCTCAAAATGGGTAAACAATCATATGGAGGTGAACGATCGGCCAAATGGAATGGAGGTGGCAGGTGCAAAACATGACCAAGGCTTTTTATGGCTGATAAATTTACGATCACAGTGGTTATTTACCAGGGTAGGTTCATTTTTTAATGAGCTTAAACTCTGGAGGAAACTCTTGCTCACAATCGCTTTTCTATTTTTTAACGAGCATAAATTCCGCGGTAAAACTGCTCGAATCTCGCGTTTATTTTTTAACGAGCATGAACTTTATGCTAAAACTACTCGAATCTCGCTTTTCTATTTTTTAACGAGCATAAATTCCGCGGTAAAACTGCTCGAATATACTAGTCATAAGATAAGAAATGTCCCTTGTAAGATCCCATTTTTTATAGAGCTCGCGCCTTACCAAAGCTATGCTCCCTCTCATCCTTTCTTTATGCAAGTTCGGAAACGGCTAATCCCAAAAACAGATAAATAACTGCTCTTAGCTTGCACTCCAAAAGGTTTGCATGCCCCCAGGTATAAAGTACAATTTCAAGGCTGCCCCTACTTATCCGTTAAAACATTTGTTTTAAAGGGTGAGGCTTGCCTCTTTCTGGTTACCCAAAGATTGTTTTGTTAACTTCTTCAAACGAAAACATTTCCTCGGCACTGTCTACCGAAGTAGACAATGGTGAATGACCTTTGTCAAACAAGTAACCTTGACAAAAGAATCCTATTCTAGAATAACCCCTCTTCCATCCACGGACGGGGTATGGACTAGTCATATTCTCTCGCGGAAATTCTACCTTATACCCAGGGTTTCCTCTGCCCGAAGCAGACCAGGATGCATGCCCCCTAGGTTCCAGTCCCATCTTTCCGAATCACTCGCACTCATCGGGAAGGAGGACTGGGGGTGGAGACATTTCTTGATTGAATAGACCATTCAGGGTTGGTATTTGACTATTTGCGATGCGTGATCCCGGAAATGAAAGTTGGTCTACGAGCTTGACCATCCTTCCTTCGTGCGGAAAACACATTACTCTAAAGATTGAGGAGACTATTGCTCCCATGCAATATATATAGTCTCGTCCAAGGAGTAGGTTATAATCCAAGGGTCCTTGAATGACCATCACGTTCATTTGAACGGTCTTCCCTTTCAATGTAACAGGCACATTGGGGAGGATCCCTAATGGTCGACTGGTTCCTTTATCAAAACCCGAGAGATTTCTTATCTCAGGCAAAAGCGGCGGGGAACCCAGTGCTTTCCAAGCAATAGAGGAAAGGATACTCACAGACGCCCCTTCATCAATGATAGTGCCAGCCATTACCATTCTGTAAATTTGGACTATGATTCTGAAGGGTATACTGGCTGGCAATCAGGGTCTGCCTAGTTGATTCCAATCAAAGGATACAACCAGGTTGCTTGGCGGTGGGACCGAATATACAGCCGGATATGACCCTGACGATGTTCCTTCCTGCGATAAAGGAATGGGCGCATTGCCCTGACGCTCATCAGAGTCTGTGTTGATGAAAAGAATCTGGATGGTGTCATCCTTATTCTCTTCAGTGAGGGTGTCATTTGAAGATGAAACCTCTGAAGGCAGAACCGGGTCAACTGCCGTTTCGACCTTTGGACTTTCGTCTGGTCTGGATTTAGTAGGTTCATTCTCAATGACTGACGCTTCAGCTGACCACTTGAGCGGGCCAGCTGTATTCTCAACCAACGAAGGACTTGGCACGAGTTTTTTGTATCCAGGAGGAAGTCTCAACGGTGAAACCGGACGATTTTCCAAAACTCTCTTCGCTTCGTCTAAGAAGGGACAACGGTGGATGGCGTGATCGTCTTCACACAGTCTGCAGGGGGATCTTGCTCCCCCTCTTTGTCTTGAACCTTCACTTTCGCTGGTTGACAGTAAGCATTCAACATGGCTATCAGAGGTTGATGCTCCCGAATTGTGCAAACGAGGGGACCAGTCCCTTAGTATCCGGGGAATACAGGGACAATCTCTATGGAAGTGGTCTCCTCTACATATGACACATGGCGATTTAGGCCCGGTCTGTGCTGTGTGTGGATTTTTGTCAGATGTCTTCTGCTTGCCCCCAGTCGCCTTAGGCTCCTTCTTCTTCTTCTCTCTCTTCTTCTTCTCCTTCTTCTCCATGGGAGCTTGGCTTTTGCCGGCTCTACCTTGCGAAGATGAAGGATTGGAGGAAGAGTTATAGGAAGTAGAAGGCTGGTGGGTAGCTCTAGACTGATCTAACTGTTGACTCGACTGTTCAGGAACCATGGTGTTCTGAACTACATTGGTTGAGAATAGCCAAATTGGCAGGCCAATTGTCAGTCCTGGAAGCGACAATGTGGCCATGTGGGGCGCACCAACTTCTCCCCAAGAGGAGAAAGGACTAGGATTTCCATCATGTGGAATTCCTTGGTTGGGACGTTCCATGTTCTCAACCTATAGATCAATGCAGGAATAGAAGGTGATTATGTTCCGTTTAAAATAAATTTTATAACGACGCTTTAGACACAACTTGCTTTTTCACTTTTTAAGAGTCGAGAAAAAGCTAAAGATGACTCTAGTCTCCTTCGATGTTTTAACGAGCCCGAAGTGACAAATGCTCGGATGGACTTTTTCAGTTATAGAGTTTGAAAAAGGCCAAAAGAAACTACTCTGGAGTTCTAGGCAGAGGGTGTGCCAAACTTTTCGCAAAACCACAAAATACGTTTTACGGTACGAGTGGTCGATCTTCATGAATGCTGTGTTCACTGCATTGCGATCAGTAGGGCGGCCGACACGGTTTCCTATGGCTAAAGGCTTTGTTCCTATAGGGGTCTCCCAATATATACGCAATGGTACGTGGGAGCACAAGTCCATATTGATACTTATCGCTTCACCGTGGAGGAATCACCCAACCACTCAACGCTAAGATATCACGTTTAACGACGCCGGAACACGTCTCTAGCTTAGACCTCTATGTGTTTGCATTATGTTTCAATGCGTTGTTATGTAAATTCAATTTATTTTAATGTTGATCTTGTTTAGCAGTTTTCCTTTATGGATCACCACGAGATGTATAATACAACTTCCTAAATGCAGTCTAAGATGATAAGCAAGCTTTTCAATCTTTCAACTTTGAAAATCTTAACTACTGAGGGAAAAGAAAGACATCATCTTTTCACATAGATCATAGAGCACACACTAATGCACTTTTTTCCTAAATCAACATGCAAACTGTCAAATGCACATGCACAATGCAGGTATTTCTTTTCTCTTTCTTAATGTTGATGTAATACAAAAAGAAAGCTGTTGTATAACTTTGAATTCGATTTCAAGTGAAAGTAAACAAGCTTGTCCAAAATCAAAAGACACCTTAAGATTTACTTGTTTCGACACTAGAAATATATAAATTCAAACCATATGACGAAAGCAAAAGCTCAATCAGCTATGAATCAGCAAACAAACTAACTCTTAAGATCAAAACGACACTTATCACAGGTCTAGATCTAAGAGGCCACAGCAAGACTAGTTCACTTTCATTATGGGAAACTGCAAATGATATAAGAAATACACAAAGAACAAATACAGTTTCTTTATACAACCGAGGCGGAATAGTGGCAAGGAATGTTGGTTTCAGATAGGTACATTGACTGACAACAGGCTGCAAAAACAAGGATGAAAACACGGCAATAAACAGTAGGGAACCCCAGTAGCACAAGGCAAAACTGGTTCAGCGCAAGTGGTACACTGTCAGTTTGACATTCAGCGCAGGTAGCCCCTTTGGGATCTGCACTGAAATGCAGACTGCCTTCACAGTTCCTGCACTGAAGAGATAAACTTTCGTTTTTCTCAGTTTCCGGGTCACAGATTGCTCAAAAATTCACAGTTTTTGGCCAAATCAGAAGCTATCAATCAAGTACACACTAAGGGATGAAAAGGAGGATGAAAAGCTATCACTAAGAGCTATTCAGAGTCCTTGTGGATCAGCTCTTCAAACCATAAACATGCCCAGAAACTGAGCTAGAGTAGCTGCCCTCTACTTTGCATTTGAAAGATTCAAATGTAGTTCGATTCGGTACTCTCTGTGTTTAGGAAATGAATAGCAAAAAACACAAGCAACCAACAAGATACGATCCCCAGCGGAGTCGCCAATTTGTTGTTGGGAAAAGTATCCAATACGAAATGACCCTATCCCACTCTAAGGGTGATAGTACCTCAGCAACAATCAAAGCAAAGCTATTCGAGATTACTTCTTTATGAGATGTAAGAGAGGGGAGAAAGAGATTCACTAACCGATGTCTTCCGCTAATGATTGATCCAATCTTCTCTCTTTGCTGCTTGCTCCCAGTTCCTTGCTCTTTCACTGGCCCAGCTACACCAAGATCCTGCAAAATTGCAAGAGAGGGAAACTACAAGAAGCATACATTCATAATTGATTCAAGGATTAGAATAAATCAAATATACAAGCATAACAATACATCATTGAGATACATGCATATAGAAGAACCTCAAATGCTTTATTAATGGAAGAAGTAAAGTTCAGGAAGTGATACAACCATAAAAGGCCCAATCCAGCATCACCTCCCAGCAGAAAGAAATCTCCTCTTCACTTCCTTCAAAGCAAATCACCCAATAGTTCTATACTCAAACCAACAGCACTTCCTTACATTCACAAGATTCCAGCCTCCCTAGACCTCATGAGAGAGCTCTATATATAGGAGTTTTGGAGAAAGGATGAGTCAGCTTGAGGCTGGCATGAAGCTGACTAGTGTCCTCTCTCACTTCAGTTATTCTTCAGTTCTTGAGTCCACTTGGAGGTTCTTGCTTCCACTTGGAGATCTAGAGCCTCTTACTCATCACTAGTCGAATTCTCTGATCCAAGTGTCATTTTGGAAGCTTCCTGGGCATTGACACCTTGAGGAATGACTGTGCCACTTGGCCAAACTCACCCAGCGCAGGTAGCCTTCTTTGCAGTTGACATTTAGCACAGGTACACAGTGGAGCAGTTGACATTCAGCGCAGATGCTCAGTGGAGCAGTTGACATGATCCAGAATTAGCTTGTTTTTTAGTGTTTTCAGGTGGAGAACTGATATTCAGTGCTGTGGTTTGCTGACCTTGTTCCTCTAGGGGTAGGAACAACATGTTTAGGGACTTTGGATCCCTTAGATTATTGACATTTCATGCTTCATGCTGTAAGGCACAGAAATGTCTATAACAATACATTAGGGGGAAGAATTATCCCTCCGCGCTGGTACGGGAGGCAGAGAAAAGTAGGAGGTCCTGGCTGGAATATATGGGGCGAAACTCCGAAGACTTTCTATTGGTAGCTCTGAAGATTATCCGAAGCACTTCCTCGCTATCTAGCTTCTTTACACCCGCGGGGGCCAGATTGAGATTGAGTTCGTTCCCCCGTTGCAGATCGATATTTAGACCCCTTTGATTCCGAAAGTGGGGGGCATTGACAAAGGCATAGACTAAAGGCATATATGGCAGCTTTTACAACAGCGGAGGAGAAGGTGACAGCAGAAGTGGAGTTCAAAAAGAAATCCACCAGTTTGAGTTTGAGCGGCGGTCCCACCAGTTGCAGATCGAGTAGCAGTACCAGCTTCCCTTCGCCTGGTTCCAATTGCAGTAGATCCTGCTGCCCTATTATAAGAAAGGTGAAAGGGGGATAATGGATTTCACCTTCTAGGAGGATAAGATCAATAACCTCCCCAGAAAGAAAACCTTTCATTTCAAGTGTTATAAAAGTAGATGACTGTATGAATCTGAAAGGGCAGTTTGGCCAATACTTCCTTCTCATAAGAATTCTTTTCAAATTCTATATTAGATAGTAGGCTTCAGAACCTGAAAGATAGATCAGCCTTGGAGATTGGCTGTGTAAACAAATCTTTCCTTTAGTCCAAAATAGATAGACGGCCGTATAATCCAAATGGTCAGATCGGCCAGAAAGGGATAGAACGGAATTTCAAATGAGACTTGATAGACGGTTACACTAGATAGATGGCTGCTTATACCTTTTAGGGAAATAAGCCCTTATACCTTTGACAAGCAGCTGATCATTCTATATTTCATGCTACCTGGTACCAGCTTCTAGTTAGGACCAGCACTCATATCTAGACTCTATGCTGCTCGATACTTGTCTATAAAGGGAGAATACTCCCGTTTGAAATAAGAGAGTACTAAT
Organism: Pinus tabuliformis; assembly: GCA_031772625.1. NCBI lineage: Eukaryota > Viridiplantae > Streptophyta > Pinopsida > Pinales > Pinaceae > Pinus > Pinus tabuliformis. The sequence continues at coordinate 1,706,596,007 of CM062820.1, read as the reverse complement.
CTTCCTCTGATTGTGCTCTCTCAAGCATTTTGAGAAACTGTTTGCATTCTGACCCCTTTCGAGTTGAGTCAGCGTACCTGGATTGCATTCCAATACAATCGACCCAGAACAACTCATCTATGGGCCGGCCTCTCAGCAATGAGAGCCTACCTATCCAGCTTCCTTCCATATAGAATGCGCAACAGGTCCCCTCTCCACTCCTTTCTTCTATAAATCGGTAAGAGCCATTTCAAGCTGTTCAAGTGATACCTGCGTAGGTCCCGCTGGCAGGTGTGTAAGGAAGGAAATAAGGAGGAGCCAGCCCGTCCGTTCCACCGGAAGTAGTATCTCCCTTGCTTCTCTGTTTCGAGCATACATATAGGTAGAATATCAATCACGCGCGTAAGAATTGATCAATGACGGATCGAGCGGTCATATAGTACACTAGCATGTCCCAGGAGCTTCTACCAGTGGAACTGACTTTTCCGCTCACACTGGCTGGGATAGAGCGCAGCTGCACTTTCTTTTCAGTTGCTTTTGTAAGGTTTCGTTCGTCGGGTCCGGCTCTCCCTTAGTCTTCTCGAAATAACCGGGTCAGGAAGAGAAAGGAACAAACTACTGGAGCCAGGCAGGGTGCATCCTGGCAAGCTCCTTTAGTTCTACCCTTACTTAATCCATAATGAATACTATGGGGAGCTCACTATTCAAATGAAAGACGATTATCCAATATAAAATCCCACGTACCGAACGAGAATGGAACAATTTAGAGTCAGTTTTTCTCCCCTCCCATCCCCATCGGATTCGTCAAAATTGGGGATCTCTCACGCACGTTTCGCATGATATCCCCCAATTCAATTTTGACCAATCCAATCTTTCATTGGCGGACATAACATATATGGATACATCTACATATATGTACCTAGATACAGATATAGAAATATACAGATACACATCTATATCCATATCCGTATCTAGATAGGTATATATCTACATCCACATATAGATGTTCCATACATCTATATCTATCTATTTAGATATCTATGCAGATATAGATCCATATCTATACAGATCCATAGATATCTACACCTAGATACCTATACAGATGGAAATAGATCCCTGTATCGTATCTATCTCCATATATCCGGATAGATATATAGATGGATAGATACGAAGTCTATCCATGAGCGACCCCGATCAAAGGTAGTAGTTGTTCCGGCCACGTTCGTTCCTGCTCCGAAGGGGAAGGTTCAGATCTTTCAATCTTATGTCGTGAGGGATGTGACCTATGTCAGGTCCATAAGATACCACAGCTTTCGGTGTTCTATGATTGACCTCCGAGTAATGAGTAGGTAGTTCGATTCCTCTGATTCTTATCTTCCTGGTATCGCAATAAGGGGATTCAGAACAATAAGTTGAATCGCTACATAAATTTCCGTTATTAACAATAAGACTCATTGTTCGAGTAGGAATCCGGGTTTTTCCGTTCCTTCTCTTCAATAATAGTAAGAATTCGGAATGATACGAATTTCTCTTCATTTTGTTGTGCTCGGCGAATAAGCTGCCTAAGCATACTCCTTCTGATCTAGAGGGATTTATCCTCTCTAAGTCTTTTTCTTGCATGGAAGAACGCAACTGTTGCGAAAACCAGGATTTTGGTAGGAGGCGGCACCCTTTTTTTTTCTCCAGTAGGCGGAACCATCTTGTTTTGGTTCTTCTCCACATTCTTTCCGGGTGATCTGGAAATTTTCCCGCTATTTTATTTACTGATATTTCGATATGGGAATATTTCCTCACTTTTCTCCCCATGGTTCTGACATAATTCTCTTCAATAGATATTGGATCACCGCGGGACACTTTAGAACGAGTTATGTTACCCATTGAATTATTCACACGAATCTTTCGGTGACTTATCGGCTGCCTCGCTTGAGGAATAGTTTCACGGAAATGGAGACGAACCGGGATGACGTCCGATCTTGTTTCTGGATTGAGTGGAAAAGGTATATGTGAAGCTCGTTCTGTCCCTCCGTGCATCTCTGTGATGGGTAAATTTCCATGAGAAAGGGGCGACTTTCGTATGGCTTGTAATTTGATGTAACTGTGAAAATTCTGTCTCGGAGAAAGATTTTTCCTAATAGATCTTCTCTTGCTTCTCGATCTTCGGGGAATGCGGCGTTGTATTCTTGTAAGTTTTTTGTTCCGAACATTTTCTGGAGGTGGACGACGAGTTTTAGATCTTAATGCGGGCGTATCTCGCTGGATCGGTCTTTTTCATTAACCGCATCGCGTATAACGGGAATCGGACCCATATCCTCTGCTGCTTCATCGGATGATTTGCTAGACCTATATCTATCCGCCTTTTGATCTCGAAAGGGTGTGATGAATGGATAATAACCCGCCAGCGTCGAGTGTCCTCTTCCTATCACTCCGGGAGATATCTTCACCCAACCCAGTGAGTGGTTAAAGCCGCTTGCTTAAGGCCATCGGGAAAGGTCAAACTAACTATTAGCAACGGGAGAGGGCTTGTAGCCCCCCCCCTCTCCCCCCCGGTCCTATTTCGTCTCCGGCCGGGAAAACCCCAGCCAGATGGGAGAGATGCGAAACTCTTCCATATCATATACGGTGATACATTCAATAGTTTCGTACAGGTAGGTTTATGACTTCTTCGGCATTTCCAATGTTTTGAAATGGACCCGTTTCGAAGTCAAGTTTGGTAACCGGCGCAGCATAGCAAGCAAGGCGGGCGATACAGCGCCAGCCAGTGGGCGCTCTGGAGTCTATTGCCCCAGTTAGTTGTTTGCTATTGGGCTGATGCGAGGGTTCTATGTATCCGAAGAGCTGCTGTGACATCCCCTTTAGACGCGGGAGGGAGCGGCAGGTCCCACCAGATCCTTCATTCGCCCAGGTGGCTACGACGAGGGGGGTATACCTGATCCCTATTACCAGGTGGGTGATGCGGCAGACGAGACGAGCAAATTGTATTTTGCATTATATGTTTTGACATTCTTTGTTTTGAGGCTTTTGCAGTTTGAGTATCATCATTTTTTGATTTCAAAGTTTGACTAAACTCTTCCCATATTTCATCCAATCTAGGATTAGATACAATTCCTTCTACTTGGGATGTTGAGGAAACCACAACACCTTTTGGTTGAGGAGGCACTACTAATAGTGAATAACTGATAATCTAAACATTAAAAGCTGAAGCATTTTCCTGAGTTAGCTGCAGTAAACCCAAATGGAGGTTAACTATTCTAGAATTTCGGTATTAGGGGAATTGAGTCTTTTCCTTTGGGGATAATTGTTCTTCTAATCTTTTTAATATTTACGCATAAGAAGAGGACTGCTCAAACAATTCATCTAACCTATCAGGTTCCTAAACAAATTGAATGAGGTTTTGTGAAGCAGTGAACCTTTTAAGTATAGAAACAAGATCATATTGCCTGTTGGAAATAGTAGGTAGGTTGAGAGCCTAAATTGCCAAAATTTCCTTCTCTACATGCTTATAATTTTCTAAGGAAATATATACCAAACTGATGGGCCTATAAATTAGGCATAAATTAAGGCCCATGCCTCTAAATTAAACATAAATTAAGGCCTATGACTATCCTTCAGCACATTAAACCTCTCTTTTTTCATTAGATAATGTATTTTTAACTTTAATATATTCATTAGGAAGGTTTAGGAATAATTGCATATTTGTGCCTTTTATTATTTATTTTTGTGGAATATTAAGAGAATATTGGGCAAATTATGAAGATCTGGAGGAGGAGACAATTTAGGGACTTTCTCCCTACTACAGGAGGATCACTATTAAACAATAAATCAACAATATATTATGGAATTATGGCACAGATTGTGGAACTCAAATGATTGAGAAAATCTAGGAATGTGTTCCCTACCATTTAATGCAGATTCCTAGTATTGGGAACCAGATCCACTAATCAAGGGATTTTGGTGGGGAAATCTTCCTCCATTAATGGGGAATGATTCCTAATCATTTTTTATAAGTACTAAGTCGAATTTTCCTCTAGGCATCATTTCATCCTTCGAAAATATTTGGAAGGTCATAGTAATAATTGATTTACTTGGATTAGTTTTCTTATCCCCAAATCTAGATTTCTGGAACTCCTTTGTGGCAAAGAACAATAAATTTCTTCTTTTTTTAGAGCATGCTAATGAGCTTCAATTGAGTTGGTTCCACTTGAATTAACAAAAATTACCCCATTGAATTTTCACTTGATTAGGTTAGGCATTTTATAGATTTACTAGCTCACTAGTTCTCGAATTTCTAGATTTTCGACTAGTAATTTTCTGCATTTTTTAGCATGGGTTAACAGAGGTCTTTTTGAGTGATTCCACTTGTAATGGGGATCTAAGACATCCTAGTTAATAAAAAAAAAATTCCCATCTAAATTGTATTTGATTTTATTGGTCATTCGATGAATTATAATTTCGTATAGTAAATCTGTAACATCTTGTAGTAAATCAGGGGATCCTGTAGGAAAACTAGGGGATCTTGTAGGAGAACTAGTACATCTTGTAGGAAAACCTATAGCAGCCTATTTTGAGGAAAAAATGAGAAAAAATCATCATTGAAACTGGGATTAGGCCTATACTTTACCTCCATGCTATCAAGACCATTTTAACCATCTTCCTCCATACTTGTCTCCCCTGCCAAAGAACAAGTGAGGATTAACATTTGAATTTATAAAAAAAATAAAAAAAAAAATAAAAAAAAAATCTTTTATATTCACACATGCACATAGAAGTTAAAACTACCTAGATCAGACTCCATGCTCAGTTATTTTAAATCATCATATGTGATCAATAGGGTTTAGGTTTCTTTTACATTTAGTTCATGATCTTTACGCAATTAGAATATGTTTCTTTCCTTATACTTTATTTCTTGCAATAGGTTAAGGTTTCCATTTCGAGCATTTCATTTTCTACAATTAGTTTAGGATTTGATTTCAGTACATGCACTCCATTACATCATGACAGCAAAGGAAGGACACTTGTTGCACATATAGTGTCGATGCCTCTTAAGTTTGTACGAACCTCAGGTTGATAATTAAAGTTGGTAGCCTTGGGAGTTGCAACATTCTTGTTGCAATACCGAGGCTCGTCACTTTTTGGCGCCATTGCTAGGGAGGTGTCAAAGTATGCATTTTTTTCTTCCCTAGTTGATTAATTTATTTTTACTTTGTGCAAAAAAAAATAATATTTGCATTAGGCATATTTAATTTCAAAAGTAGAAAATTTCATTGCATTATAGTTTTCATTCAATCATAAAAACAAAAACAAAATTTCTCCAACACCAACCCACCCCCCCATTTGATCACGTGGTGCAGTAAGAGCCACATCACCATTCACTTTTGCAGGTAGAAGAAGAAGATGGCAAAGAATGTAGAATAAATGGATGGATATGATGACAATTAGGAAGATCCTCTCGGACTTCCCATTCAAGATACTAATGGTAGTGTGCACATGAAGAAAATACCTCCATCTTTTCTTCCAAAATTTCATGGTCTAAGGTTAGAGGATCCGGAAACCTTTCTCTTTGAATTTGATATTGTTTGTAGATCTTATGGTTACTTATTAAAAACTCAAAAACTGAGATTGTTTCTGACAACATTGAAGGATAGGGCTTTTAAATGGTTCATGCGTTTAGGGAATAATTCAATAAGATCATGGAATGATATACAAACGATATTTCTAGAAAAATATAAAGATCATGATCTTAAAGAAGAAATATTTTGAATGAATCAAACAGAAGATGAGAGCCTTGTGGATCTAATAGAGAGGTTCATGTATAATGTTAAGAGGTAAAAACTACATCCTTTAGGATCCGACACACTAAAAACCCTCTTCCTTAGAACAATTAGGGATGAGTGGATTGATCTCCTTGATATCATGAGTAAAGGTGATGTATACCGATTATCATTTGAAGAAATTTGTGAAACATGCAAACACATATCAAGAGGAATGGCAAGAGTAGGTAAATCAACATCAAGATCGGTAAGTCAAGCTAAACGTAGAAACTTGTTTGATGATTTTAAAACATAAATTCTTAGCAATCTAACCAAACAAGTAGAAATGTTAAGAATGCAAGATGAAGAAAAAGAAGATGTTGATATTTGTGTTGTCCATGCAGAATCACATGATGTTAAATATTGTCCATCATTACCAAGGTTGAAGGAAGTTTACCAAGAGAACAATGGAGCAATTAAATTGCCAATACAGCTATGTTATGTAGCTCCAAGAGGACCATGGCAGCCTAGTCAACCTAGTATGATGCAAGAGCCTAATTCACAATTTCAAGGTTATGCATATCCACCTCAAAGTAATTGGAACACACCCTTTCCTTTGTAACATTGGCCATCTCAACCCCAAAACCAATTTTGGCAACAAGGTTGGCAAGGAACTTATGGGATCCATCCACAATATCCTCAATATTTTCCTCAATATCCTCCATACGCAACTCCATGTTATCCTTACCATTCACCTCCACCACAACCACAACCCCAACCACATCCATCGCAAATATATACTCCCACTCAAATACTTGTACCACCATTTCAAAACCCACACATTTAAGTAACTCAGCCCACTTACAATGCTGAGGTACAACACTTCCAAACATATCCTCTTGATCTCAATGGTATTCATCATAGCTCAGGAAGAGTATTGCAAAAAAGTGATCATCTTGATATCATTGAAGGACCACATCCATAAGAAGAATATTCGAATGAGAAGACCAAAGAATCATGGGTTTCACTTGATGAAGAGAATGTTATATAAAAAATTAGTTAGTTTATAAGTTATTAGGCAAAGGGCATGATCAAAGATCATGCTCATTCACCAAGAGGCACCCAAGGCAATATATAGCCAGGGCCTCCCACAAAATGTAAACATCATCTATTCATTTATTAATAAAATATTTATCATGGCTTTCAATTGTTAAGTTCGTGTGTTCCATCTGGTATCAGAGCAGGTTCGCTCCCAAGACGCTACTGCTATTGGGCCATCTGGTACCATCCTCACACCTATTCCACGCTTCTACTATCACATTCTGTTGTTCTCCGCCTCCCACGACCAAGTGATTCCACCAGTGTCTTCCACCATAGCCTCCACCATTGCAACCGATTCTCCTTACCACCATCTGTATGGATTCATCAGACTGTAACTGCCATAGCCTACTACAACACTACAACAACCGGTTGCCATCGCTGTCCCACTGTCTCAACCACTGCCACTATCTTTTCCATCTTCTATGTGTTCTTCCGTCGCGTCCCTATTTATCCATCCAACACACTCATTCCCTCACGTCCGTTCACCATTACACTTGCCACTTCTGCCCAGAACTCCGCCATCATTCCACCTTCAACTTCCTTCCGCCCAGAACTCAGCGTCCCTCTCCACTTAATGTCCGTACAAATATATAGTTATATCTATAGTTCAATTAATTAAATTTTAATTAATTAATATATAGTTTATGACTATACATAATTTATTTAATTAACTTTAATAAAAAAACTATATGTTATATAATTGAATTAATCAATTTAATTTAATTATTAAAAAAAATAAGTCAACTTAAGGAAGAAAGTTAAGTTGGCGGACAAATATACACCCCCACAAACCCGTTCAATGTCGTCGATGTCAATGGCCAATTTCAGCAAAAAATTGATTGATCTGGAGAATAGGATTACTAGCCACTCTGATGATTTCAACCAAAAATTAGTCGATCTTGAGAGTAGGGTTATCAGACATTTCAACGATATCAAGAAGCTTCAGGATATGACAAATCGGATAGAACTACAGCTCGAGCAGAACCATATCCAATCCGAAATGAATCATAATTAGACAATGACGTTGCTGAACACTTTGTGTGGAAGGAGGAAGGTTACACCCGAACAACTACTCCAAGATAATGGAGGTAATCAACAACACAATTCATCAGATTCAACAACTTCAGTAGATTCTGATGAAAAAGTGGAGTCTCCAAAAAGATCATCCACGCACCATCAAGGATTTAGTAAAGCGATTTCTTCAAATAAGCAGCTCTGGGATACATTCACTAATCAATACCCTCTTTTCGCTCCACTGTTAGCACATATTAGTGAAAGGAAAAAATCGAGCTGCCCAAATTCGATGGGAACAAAAGATGCAGCATTGCATGGTTGAATAAAGCAAAAGAATACTTTGAGATTTACGACATCGACAATGATAATGAAAATGTTAGGCACGCTTCCATGAAAATGGAAGGAGAAGCATATAATTGGTACATGTGGTGGAAGAAGACGATAATCGACATCAGTTGGAGAAGATTTAAAGGTGCATTCTTTAAAAGATTCCAAGGTGTAAAGGAAGAAGAGTTCTTTTCAACACTCATCAGATTGCGACAAAAAGGAAATGTGGATGAGTACACTCGAGAATGGGAGACCTTAGCAACATGACTACCTGGGCTATTAGAATCTTGTCTAATTCAATCATACATCTCCAAACTTAAAACTCATCTACGAGTGGAACTTGAGCTTCATGAAATTAAGTCAATAGAAGTAGCAAGACAAAAAGCAAAAGCTGTTGAAAAGAAATTTGAACAGATACTGTGGTCAAAAATGGAAAAAGTATATTCGAGACGAAGAATGTCCTAGTTTGTGGATACAAATAATACAAGATATGTTCCACCACATCGTCATGAAGGCGAAAAATATAGCATAGAAATGAAAAGGATAAAAGAAGGAAAATGCAAACGCTATGGTGAGAAGTGGGACCCTAAACATAGGTGTGCAAAAGGAAAATAATCAAAGAACCTATATAACTGTGAAGCAACTAATGATTCAAATAGTGATGATTCAGACATAGAAGAAACAGAAGATGCCCCAGAATTCTCTCTAGAATTAGATGACGGAAGTATTCCGCAAGTTTCACTATCAACTATGACAGGTATATCACAACCCCAGAATTTGAAATTGAAAGGTCATATAAAGAAGAACAACGTAGTGGTTCTCATCGACTCTGGTAGCACCCACAATTTTTTAGATGCAACCGTGGCAAAGGGACTCAACATTTTCTCATTTCCCTTACCGAACATGAAGGTGATGGTAGATGACGGTAAGAAGATTGAAAATGCAGGGAAACGACATAAGATAAAATTGCAGATACAAGACTTTAATTTAGAATCTCCGTTCTTCACTGTACCATTAGGACGAGTAGATGTGGTCTTAGGGATCCAATGGCTATGAACCCTAGGTACTTATTATGCCAACCATCAAGTACAATTCATAATATTTAACTGGGAAGGGTAGAGGTACAAGTTAAACGGATTCCAAACACCAGAGAATCAAATCATATCATCATCTCAGATGATGAAGATGATTCGGAAAGGAGCACCAGCTTATGCAGTACAATGTCACCAATTAGAAATGTTATTTGCAAACATGATCAACGAAGAGTCACTAGAGATACAAGATCTAATTCAGAAGCATGATAAGGTATTTCAAGACCTACCTATGAAAATTCCTTCTAATAAGGAAATTGAGCATACAATATAAGTCAAAGCAGGGTTAGGCCCCGTCAACATGAAGCAATATCGATATCCACATCACCAAAAGACGGAAATTGAGAGATTAATCCAAGACCTTTTAAAGTGTGGGATCATCTCGAAAAGTAAGAGTCTGTATGATGCTCCAATGGTATTGGTAAGGAAGAAGGATGGTTCATTCAGGCTATGCATTGAATATAGAGGATTAAACAAATAACGATTAAAAACAAATTCCCAATCCCATTTATGTATGAAATGTTGGATGAAATACATGGCGAAAAATACTTTTCAAAATTGGACTTAAGGTCAGACTATTACCAAATCAGAATTAGGTTTGAAGACATACCAAAAACGACATTCCGAACAGACAAAGGTCACTATGAATTTAAAGTAATTCCATTTGGGTTAACCAATGCACCACGAACGTTCCAAGCCACTATGAATGAATTATTATGTCCATGTCTTAGGAAGTTTGTATTAGTATTCTTTGATGATATTTTAATTTAAAGTAAAACTTGGAAGGAGCACTTACAATATCTGGATAAAGTTCTTACACTACTAAAAGAGCATCATTTATACGCAAAAAAGTCCAAATGCACCTTTGGAAAGGAAGAAGTAAAATACCTCAGACACAGTATATCCCATGAAGGCGTAAAAGTGGACCCTAATAAAATCAAAGTTATAAAGGAAAGGAACAAACCGGTTAATATATCCAAGCTAAGAGGGTTCTTAGGATTGACTGGATATTACCAAATATTTATTAAAACCTATGCACATATAACTGCACCTCTGGCGAACCTTTTAAAGAAGAATTCATTTCAATAGGATGAGGAAGTAGGAAGGTGTTTTGAAGAACTAAAGGAAGTTATGTCTAATTCCCTAGTATTGGTAACTCCAGATTTCTCTAAACCATTTATCATCGAGTGTGATGCTTCCAGATTCGGTATAGGCACAATGTTAATGCAAGAAGGGCATCCAATAGCTTTTTAAAGTAGGAAGCCCAATAAAAGAGAACTTCTTAAGTCCACATACAACAAGGTGTTAGACACCTAATCCTCAATGGGTTAGTGTGGAAGCTGAATGGACAAAAGGATTCCAATAGAACTTGGGATGTGAAACCCAATGGTCACATATTGTACTATAAATGTATATCTCTTGTTAATAAAAATTGCACTCTCATGATTTATCTTTCATATTTCTCTTGCTGTCCATGTGTGTTTAACATGGTATCAGAGCAGGCGTATTCCTGCCCTGTATAATTAATTTGAGCCATTTGTTTTATGGCCTTTATGTGCAGGTAATTTCTGCCCTCAACTAAACTCTAGCTACAATCTCTCTCATTTCTCCAGTGCCATTTTTGGCTCATAACTGTCATTGTAACTCCCTTCTGCCATTTTTCAGTAATCTGGGTCTTCCCTCTACTTGGTAATTAGGGTCTGACCTCTTCTTGATAATCTCAGTAACGCTTGAGCTTTTGTTACTGTCTCCACACTACTATAACAGTGCTCCATTGCCAGACCTGCTTCATCTACGATTTACCATTATTCTCTGACACGGTATTATTCTTTGCTCTGTTGAGTTTGTTTTTACATAACGCTCACCAAAATATGGCTAGGTTTGGGTAACTTTATTCATTCTTCGTCCACTCGAATAGTCGCTTACCAAATAGGTGAAACCCTTCATCTTCCTGAGCCTTGGCACGCATGACTGAAACTGTATATTCATGCTATGTCTATCATTCAAACCTTAGTTCTCTGGGTTCTAGGTTTCTTACGCTATTAAATACACCATACAGCGCTGTCTCACTGTCTCAGTCTCCACGCAAACACTGATGGCCAGCGTTCCATTGATATACAGTTCTGCTCCATTGATATACAGTTCTGGTATATATATGCGTTCCATTGATATATTAGTTCTGCTCCATTAATATTGTAGCAGGCACACAACTTTGCTAACTATGCTCAATTCCATGTTGCTCGATGTGCTGTAACTGAGAGCGATGGCTCATTATATTCAATATTGTGTTGACTGGTATGTTGTAACCTAATGGTGCTCCCTTTTGACCATGCACCCTTGCGCTACTGCCCATATACTGCCATCCTCAGTGACATCACACCTATCCACTACGTTGTGCCAGAATACTACGTTGTCTCATTCAAAAAAAAAAAAAAAAAACCGATGTATTAAAATAGATGTGGTGACCTTTTCATGCGTGGAGATGTGTTGTTCATGCGTGGAGATGTGCTGAGCGTGGCGCAGCGGAAGCGTGGAGATGTGTTTTGGAAGGGATCGTGGACTCCTTGGCTGTCTGGTCATCAGGTTTTCTCTCATTGAATTCGCTCCTCCTGTCCCGCCATTGAGATCTAGGATTGTTTTATTTTGAAATCATAGCAAGCGAGATATCTCAGCGTGGTGTGGTAACGCTGAGAGCAGAACTGGAAATGCAACCATCATGTTGAATGGTGCTCCAAGCCGCAGTCTCTTTCTATCTCCAAGCTACAACTATGTAATTCGTTTTGTCACATAAACATGTTGTTCAATGTGTTGATAAACCATGAACGCTAAAAGTCATGTTATATTTTTTATGTGTTGAAAAGTCTTTGAAAGGTTGTAAAGGAAGTGATGGCATATATGAGCATTGGAATTAAGCCTATGGTCTCTATTGTGAAGCTGCAAAAGAAATCTTCAGAATTGCGCTTGGAAATCCCTGAAACCCGTGTTGGAAGAATGTGTTGATGTTATAAATCTATGTTGGATCAGAGCTCAGCGTGACAGATCTGCCATTTTTGCTTTAACATTTCCTATTTCGGCTACCAATCACACCCATCCTTTCTGGTTACCAAACGCACATGCGTCCTGTCATATATATTTCCGTGCCAAATTACATTTACGCTGAAGTTTTATATGCTCATTATTAAGTGTCGATGGTTGATTCTCTGCATCCCTAGAATTTATGCGGACTCTTAAATGACTCCCGATATGGAATTTATGTGTTGAAGCAATAAGTTAAGTCAAACCTCGTGCGTTGGTGTCATTATGTAGCTATTGGAAGTCACTCGGACTTGCATTATTTGTCTTGCAAGAGGAAACTAACTTCCAGCTGACTTCAGTGAAGGATGAAGATTTCATCCCAAAAGGAAAGAGTTAACGTTTTGTATTTATTCTAGCTTTTGTGACCAAGTCTTGTCACAAAAGGATTGGTTCCTTGTTCTTATTCTGCACATGAGCGTTGAAGATTACATTGATATGCCTCAACTTCCTTGAATGTGTGCCTGTATAATTCGGTGTTCTCCATAATGGAGTAGTCTTGGTGCTCTCCTTTTATATATATACATATATATACATACATACATATATATATGTATATATATATATATATATATATATATATATATATATATATATATATATATATATATATATATATATATACATATATGATTCGGTGAAACAGTTTGCATTATATACACAGTGTTTAAAGCATTGAACAGAAACTTCAATGAGTGTGGAAGTCAAGTCTGCTTTCTCAAGTGCTCTGCATATTTTTTCAGATATATATTTCTTCCATTAGGAAGGCCGAGTCACACGGAGCATCAGTGTGTGGGAGCTGCTACAACAGTGAAGAGGTTGGGTTTCTTGCTAGTGTTTACACCAACGAAAAAGGGCTGAACATAGCAAATAGAAAACTGTTTATTCTTGGCTCCATCTGACTGTCAAAGGCTGAGATCTTTGTGGAGAAATTACACCAGATTTAATTGTGCTCTGAAATCTCAAGGTGTCAAGGGTGAGTTTGTGTTCCAAATATATTGCCTATGCCAAATTAATTAAGGAGTCAAATTGGAGGCTGAAATACTCATTATATCCATAGGTGATCTGCATCTAAATTGTATTCAAGTACATTAAAGTAGTGAGTCATTTTCTACATTGAAATTGGTACTGTGTTGTCTGGTATCCTGCTACTCATCTAATAGTTGCAATTATTTATCATTTTATAGACCAATTTGTAGCTGAAGATAACATCACTTCTCTGATTATATTGGTCTGAAATGGATAGAATAGATGATGTATTGAAACTACTGAATAATTTAATACTTTCCACTGTTGATGAGATGGTTAAGATCAACAAAACCTCTCTTTCCAATATTAAAATTTGTCTCCAAAATGCACATGAGAATATTGAGTTTTTGCAGCTTCAGACAAAGCTACAGTAGTGGAGTCATCATTCTGAACCTATTTCTGTTCAGAAGATTGAAACAGACTCCCATAAACAGCGAGACAATAATGTTACAGTTGGTTCAGATTTAATACCCAATAAAGCAGAAGTTGTACATGCAGACACAGAAACTAAGTTTGCACTTCCCAAGCCCATCATCAGACCTTGGTAACAACTTGTCCACAACAAGCACAGAACCAGTCTTGGATATGACAAGGACTTGTCCTTTCATATTCCAGACTACTCAAAGCCCATTCAGTTTCAAAGTGCTGGATTCATTCATGACAGTTCACCTGCTCCTCATGACAGTTCAGCTTCAGCTGTTCCAGACTCTGCCCCTCTTCCACAGCAACAACAACAACAACAACAACAAAATATTGTAAAATGCCAACACTGTGACCAAGTTGGCCATCTGAAAGATCACTGTTTTGATCTTCATCCATGTAAGCATTGTCATAAAACTAGCCATTCTTCACACAGATGCTTCATAAACAAACATCCTGCAAGAACAAAGATTCATCTTGGATGGATCGCTTCTTGGCAATGGGCATCAACAGCCAAGAAGATATTCCAATCACATGTTAGAACTTGTTCCAGAGTATTGAATAGTCTTGCAGTTGAGTTTTCTCCGTCATCTCACCTTGTATCTGACGGGGGGGAAATGATGGTCATCTACAAGCTTCAAAGCCACATCAAGCGAGCCTGAGCCACAACCTGCCATACCAGATCTAGAGTTGTAGCCAGAAACAAAGATGCCCCTGAGCATGCCTTCAGTTGGAAATATGGGACACTTCCTCTAGCCGAAGACTTCAGTTTCTTGCCAGTTTCGGAAGAATTCCAGGAACAAAAATTGAGAACACTTCCTCTAGCAAAAGACTCCAGCTTCTTGCCAGTTTTGGAAGAGTTCCAGGAATTGCATTAAGCATTCCAGAGTTGTTGGTCATCCTTAAACCATCACAGGTTGAGACTTCCCTTTTCAGGTTGAAGTTCTCCTTTTTATGCGGGGTGAGACCTCCCTTTATTGGTTGAAGGTTTCCCTCTTCAAAACAATAGGAGGACTTCCTCTAGCAGAAGACTTCAGCTTCTTTCCAATTTTGGAAGAGTTCCGGGAACTGCACTAAGCATTCCAGTGTTGGTGTTCATCCTTAAACCACTGCACTTTATACCAACATTTCATATAGCACATTCAGCCTAGTGCTGCCATGCATTTTTGCACATTTTGTATTACAGCTCTCTTCTTGGACTCATACATAACCCTTCGGATTAAGGGGGGGAATGTTGGACACCTAATCCTCAATGGGTTAGTGTGGAAGCCGAATGGACAAAAGGAGTCCAAGAGACCTTGGGATGTGAAACCCAACGGTCACATATTTTATTATAAATGTATATCTCTTGTTAATAAAAATTGCACTCTCATGATTTATCTTTCATATTTCTCTTGCTGTCCATGTGTGTTTAACACAAGGAAATGCTCGATATTATGCACACACTGGCTAAGTGGAGACAATATCTTTGTAATTTCTCCATACGAACATACCATAACAGTCTCCAACACCTCCTCCAACAAAAAACCCTTTCTGAAGAACAACAAAAATGTATTGAAAAAATTTCCACCTTTGACATGGAGATACTACATAAAAGGTGAAAAGACAATGTAGTAGTAGATGCTCTGTCTAGGACAAACGAAGAACCAACACTGCTTGCAGTCTTGGTTTTTGTTCCTGCATGGCTTAATGAGATTCGAAGTGATTATGCTAAGAATCCAAAAATAACTACGATAACCAATAACCTTCCAGAAAACTCAAAATTTGAATGGAAGAATGACATTCTATGGTACTATAGTGTTGTTTTATCAACCTTAATTGACTCAGACTGCAACATTAATTATCAACCTAGGGTATGTCTTGTTGTTTCAATGGAGTTCGCACTATCTGTGCCGATACACTTCAGCCAAGCATAAGAAATTGCAGAAAACTGTAAAAGGTGTCACTGATCTAAATTACTGAATCAATCATGTATGCAGATATAAAAAAACCATCCACAGATTTAAATCACAACTCACAACTATTGAAATAAAGGTGCATCGCACCTAAATCTAACATCTATTCCAGCTGGTTACTATTCCTCTGTTGTTTAACTTTGTGTAATAGCATAAGATAAATAGAAATAACAACGAATACAATCTATGATATGTGTAGTAATAGTGAGAAACTATAAATCAATAAACTGAACTGAAATGTACACTACCTAATCACTGCAATCCCTGCCAAAGAGGAGGGCCCTTCCTCCTCAACAAGGCACAAGAAGACACAAAAAGTGATTAATGGATTAGTTGAGGAGAAATAATAGCATCACTATGCCAATTGATATTAAAATAAGTTCAAGAGTTACATAAATAGGGTAACAGTACTCTTCTATATGCGCATGTTTGATACATAACAAGTCAAGTCTTTTATAGCTATTACATTTCGAAAATTGGAAAACAAATCAACCATGAGAATCTCTGATTCTCATGCTGATCCAAAAATAAAGAAGTTGCAACCTACTGCTAAATAAATATACATTACTTACAACTGCTTGAGTCTTGTTGCCTAAAAAATAAACAATCTATTGTCGACAGCTGTGATGTGGAATAGTACCCACATTTCCAGCTTTGATGCAACAGTATTGAGCAAATTATGGTTCGGGTTGACACGGCATAATTGAAGACAACACTGTTGGTGTAACGATGGATCCATGCGTGTAACACGACCCGATGTGTAACAGAAACCTGTAACAACACCGATGTGTAGCAGCAACCTGTAACAACACCGATGAGTAGCAGCAACCTGTAACAACAGCCACCTCTAACAACACCTAGTATGTATGTTAAAATTGGAAACTAGGGAAAAACATCATGTGGGTCATCTTATTCATGGCTGATAATATTTTTATTAGATTCCTCTCATCGAGAGGTGTAGTATTGATATAAAGATCATCCAATTCCAATAATTATTCATGGAGAGATAAATTTATTTTGATTATGGAAATATTATCAAGCCGACTTACAACTCATGTAGGCTCAGAAGCCCAACAGTCGCATCTATCCAAACACCAACATTGTGTATAAATATAGGAGGACCTTTCCTCATTTGGACTCACTCATCTCATTACATCTCTCTCTCTCTACTGCGTAGAAAAAAGTCTCTTCTCTACTGTGCAGAAAAGGGTCTCTCTCTCACACATGTGAAGCTGAAAGCTACTGAAACTGAAGCTGCAACTACAAAAGTAAAGTTTGACCTGCGTGGACTAGAAGATCTCCTCATTTGAACTATGAAGTAGGTTCATCTGAACCTCCTCTAAAAGCTGCAACTTTTGGTGGTGGAATCAAGTCAATCCGATGGACGGTTTGCAAGATATCGACTGCCCTAGTTTGAAGCCAGAAGCTGCCGAAACTGATGCTACAACTGCAGAAGTAAAGTTTGACCTGTGTGGACTATAAGATCTCCTCATCTGAACTGTGTTGTAGGTTCATATGAACCTCCTCTGGAAGCCACAAATTTTGGTGGTGGAATCAAGCCGATCTGATGGTCGGTTTGTGAGATATCGCCTGCCCTAGTTTGATGATGAAGCTGCTAATGCTGATGCTACTGATCTAGGGTTTGCTACTGATGATATGAATCGAGTTTATTGTACTATTTCTCTCTGCTAAATTATTGAATATAAAAGAATATTTTATCAAAGGGTTTCCCCACACATTGTGGGGTTTTTCCCTGGCTAGCCACCACATCTTGTGTCTCTTGTCTTGGCTTGTTTTCTGTCGATTGTTTAATGTTCTATCTGCACTTTACTTTATGTACATGTGATTGCTAATCTATGGAATATAATAAGAAAAAGAAGTAAACTATTATAAGCATAGAACATACCATAACTTAACATTGTATCAGAGCTGAGGTGAAGACAAAGCCCGAGCAAGAGCAAGAACAATCACCAAAGAGAAGATTGGCAAGGCTATCCTAAAAGAACTATGGGGTCCTCATCACTCTTTCCTGCTGAAGACAAGCTTAGTGAGAAAGCTGACTATCATGGATGGAAGATGTCTATCGATCTAACCCTAGAAGATCAAGGAGTGATAAACCATGTGAGAGGCAATATTGTTGAGCCTCCATCAAATGCACCTCCTGTTGCCAGGAACAAATGGAAGAACAGAGAAATTAAAGCGAAGAAGATCATTCGGGACTTTATCGACAAGCGCTTGGTGGCCTACATCTCTGAACTGGACACCTCCAAGGAAATCTATGATATACTGGTGAGTTTATTTAAAGTTAATGATGCAAATCAAGTTTTGTTTCTTAGAAATTAGCTGAGGGAAATCAAGAAGGGTAAATATGAGAGTATGCAAGCATACTTCTTAAGGATCACCAAAATCAGGAACGATCTCCTATCTATTGGGGAGGCTATTACTAACAGGGAAATGGCACTCACGACTCTTGGAGGATTACCATCCGAATGGTACGTGTTCAGGACTACCCTTCTAAACAATAATGTAATTCCTGGTTTCGAGGAATTAATGGCTAGATGCATTCAAGAAGAAACAAGGGTAGAAGAGCAAGAAATGCCCTTGCCTAAAGGTCCTCCTACTGCTTTTTCTTCTCATGCTAAGAAAATAAATAATTCCATGTTTAAATTGAAAAGAAAGGCTGGAAGAAAAGTGCGATGTTACATTTGCAATAAAGCAGGTCACTATGCAAGGGAATGCCCTGATAGAAAGGACTTTCACCGTGACGATGATCAAAATCCCTCTCATGGTAATCGAAGGGATGGAAAATTCAATAGCAAAGGTAAAAGGAATGCTAGAAATCAAGGAAGAGGACAATCATTCAAGAAGGCTAGAAATTCCAGGATGTATTAAATGCACCTAACCTCCGAAAGAACCTGGTGTCCATCTTGGCAATGGAAGACAAAGGCTACAAGGTAACCTTCAGCGATGGCAAGGTACGTATATGGAAAAATAATGTTAAAGATGCCTTTACTCTTTGGTTTCATGTTGATTCATTATATCAGGTCGATGGAAGTCCGCTAGGTGTCATGTCTTATGACACATCTCTTTAGTCCAAACTTTGGCATTGGAGGTTTGCCCACCTTCATTATAAAGCTCTACCCGGTGTAAGACAAATGGTGATAGGGATGCCTAAATTCCGAGTAGGGAAAGAAGGTGTATGTCCAAGATGTGACGAAGGAAAGATCAAAAGGGGACCATTCCCCTCAAGCCAAAGCAAGACCTCCGATATATTACAGTTGGTTCACTCAGGCATATCTGAGGCTGGCATTAAGAGGGAGACTACTACACCACATACTCCTGAGCAGAATGATGTGGTAGAAAGGAAGAACCGTACAATTATGGAAGCTATCTCTATGGGTAGATGATGTAACAATGCCTGATGTGGAGGAACCCATGGATCCTATTTATCCACCTGAGCCTCCCTCTTCTAGGAAGAGGCCTTCATGGCTTAAGGGGATACTTGATGATGCTAAAGGACATGTTGCACCCTGAGGAACCTTCTGTGAAAGTAAGAAACCTAACAGGTATCAAGGATACCTGACCATCATGAGCACGATCATACAAAATGAGCCTTCATCATTCTCAGATGTCGTCAAGCATCAAATATGGAAGGATGCTATTACCTAAGAACATGAGCTTATTATGAAGAATGATGTCTGGGAAGTAGTTTCCAAGTACTTCCCAGACCCCCGGACGAGAAAGTTGTCACTTCTAAATGGCTTTACAAGATAAAGCATGTAGCAGATGGAAGTATGGAAAAGTATAAGGATCATTTTTTTGCTCGTGGTTTCTCCCAGAAGGAAGGTATAGACTATGATGTGATATTTTCACCTATTTCCAGATATACGACCATTCGCTCTATCATAGCCCTTGCGGTTTCACAAGGATGGAACCTACATCAGATGAATGTCAAGACCGCGTTCTTGCATGGTTCGATCAAAGAAGAGGTCTACATGGAGAAACCCGAAGGATTTGAGATTTATGATCGAAAATCTCATGTATGCAGGTTGAAGAAGGCTCTATATGGGCTGAAGCAAGCACCTCGAGCATGGTATGAGAGGATCAATAGCTACTTGATGAAGCTGGGATTCACTAGGAGTGAAGTCGATCCTAACCTTTACTTTAAGGTTGAAGATGAAAAGCCTCTCATACTGGTGTTGTATATGGATGACCTCTTTCTAACAGGTGCACACCCTCTCATTCAAAAATGTAAGAGGGAGTTGGCTTCTGAATTTGAAATGAAGAACCTAGGACCAATGCACTATTTCCTAGGACTTGAAGTGTGGTAGAAGCCAAGGGAAATTTTCCTATCTCAAGGAAAATATGTGGTGAAGATTCTAAAAATATTTGGTACGATGGACTGCAAGCCTATGACTACCTCAAGGATCTTAACTTTCAGAAGTTATATGGTAGTGATGTCGGACCAGATTTGGGAAATGCCTATGAGTTTCAAAAACTCATTTGCGTTGATGTTCTTGGTGAACCTTCATCCGGACATATTTTTTTCAGTTAGCATTGTGAGCTCATATTTGGTTGAGCCTCACTAGATTGGTGCCAAGAATCTTATGAGATGTCTTTAGGACACAATCTCTCATGGATTGAGATACATTGCTAGAAATATGAAACTGCATGATTATTCGAATGTTGATTAAGCAGTTAGTGTGGAGGATCATTGGAGCACTTTTTAGTGCTATTTCTATTTGGATTCTGCTTCGATATAATGGATGAGCAGGAAGCATAAGTCAGTTTCCATAAGCACTGCCGAGACCGGATACATATCTACGAGTATGATCTTGTATGAAGCTGCCTGGTTGGGGAAGCTCTTCAGTGAGATGTTTGAACACATACCACTGTGATTCTTTGTAGCAACTAGAGGTGGGATTTTATTATTGAGGAATCCCATATTTGTTGATTGCTCCAACAAATAGACATCATCTAGGATATGGTAAGATGATGAGCAAGGAGGCTCCATTGCATTAAGATGATGTACAGGTTGATACACCTTGTCAAAGCCCCGAGGAAAGATCTAATCTGTGATTCTTCCAAATGACTTGGAGTCGTCAAGAAACCTTTGTACAAGGGTCCTGCATGTTGCATACATTGAGCTCTGGGAGCTCTAAGGGCTTGCGGTTCTTACTGGAGCAACATACGACCACAAGGTGACTCACCCTCCCTTAGTGGTGCGCACTGGAACAAGATGATTCGCTCTCTTGTGGAACAGGATGATTCGCTCTCCTATGTAGCAAGATGATTAGTTCTCCTATGAGGCCTGGATTGATGTGTCCTCCATGGCGACTGTAGCAGGATTGATGTGTTCTCCTGTGAGGCCTGGATTTATGTGTTCTCCATGGCGACTATAGCAGGATTGATGTGTTCTCCTATGAGGCTTGGATTTATGTGTTCTCCATGGCGACTGTAGCGGGATTGATGTGTTCTCCTGTAAGGCCTGGATTGATGTGTTCTCCATGGCGGCCTGGATTGATGTGTTCTCCATGGCGGCTTGGATTGATGTGTTCTCCATGGCGACTGTAGCAGGATTGATGTGTTCTCCATGGCGACTGTAGTAGGATTGATGTGTTCTCCTGTGAGGCCTAGATTGATGTGTTCTCCATGGCGACTGTAGTAGGATTGATGTGTTCTCCTGTGAGGCCTGGATTGATGTGTTCTCCATGGTGATTGTAGTAGGATTGATGTGTTCTCCTGTGAGGACAGGATTGATTAGTTCTCCTGTCGAGGCATCCTACTCATGCAGTCTGGGACTCATGGGAAGTACCTCTCATCTGATCAATGAGCAGGGAAATGAAGGTAGGGACCATAGTAGTACCGATGGATGCATCGTTGTATCTACCATACTCCCTACGCTAGGATGAACTCCATTGATCTGGGATCAATGATACTGGTCTGGGACCAGTGGTAGGAGTTGTATCTTACTATGACACTGACTTCAGGTCGGTTGAGACTGGTCTGGGACCAGTGGTACATACTCCGAGACTGACTTCGTGTTAGTGCAGTACTAGTCTGGGACCAGTGAGAGTGGTACATACTATGACGCTAACTTCGGGTCGGTTGAGACTGGTCTGGGACCAGTGGTACACTCTCTGAGACTGCGATACTGGTATGGGACCAGTGGTAGGAGTTGTACCATACTATGACGCTGACTTCAGGTTGGTTGAGACTAGTCTGGGACCAGTGGTACATACTCTGAGACTGACTTTGTGTCAGTGCAATACTGGTATGGGACCAGTGAGAGTGGCACATACTAGGACGCTGACTTCGAGTCGATTGAGACTGGTCTGGGACCAGTGGTATACTCTCTGAGACTGCGATACTAGTCTGGGACCAGTGGTACGCACTCCGAGACTGACCTTGAGTCAGTGGAGGATGATATTGGTATGAGACTAGTGGAGTTGTACTCACTATGACGCTGACTTTAGGTTGGTTGAGACTGGTCTAGGACCAGTGGTACATACTCTGAGACTGACTTTTGAGTCAGTATGATACATCCTCGATCAATTCTTCTTCTTCATAATTTGGACAAAAGCAGAGCAGATTAGAACAATGAAAGAGCAGAGCAGAACATAGCAGAACAATACAGATCAGTACAGGGCAGAACAAGAAAAAGTAGAATAGGCAGAATAGAGAAGAGCAGGGCAAGGGTCAGGCTATACAAGGGTAGTGCATTTGATGGATGAATAGTAACGACCGATAGACAGATTGCAGATGAAGTTTTGCCTAGTTGAGAGGGAGTGTTAAAATTGGCAACCAGGGCAAAAATTCATATGGGTCATCTTATTCATGGCTGATAATATTTTTATTAGATTCCTCTCATTGAGAGGTGTAGTATTGATATAAAGATTATCCGATTCTGATAAGTATTCATGGATATATGAATTTATTTTGATTATGGAATTATTATCAAGCCGACTTACAACTCATGTTGGCTTAGAAGCCCAACAATCGCATCTATTCAAACACCAACGTTGTGTATAAATATGGGAAGACTTTTCCTCATTTAGACTCACTCATCTCATCACATCTCTCTCTCTCTACTGTGTAGAAAAGAGTCTATTCTCTACTGCGTAGAAAAGGGTCTCTCTCTCACACATGTGAAGCCGAAAGCTGCTAAAACTGAAGCTGCAACTGCAAAAGTAAAGCTTGACCTACGTTGACTAGAAGATATCCTCGTCTGAACTACGGAGTAGGTTCATATAAACCTCCTCTAAAAGCCACAACTTTTGGTGGTGGAATCAAGTCAATCCAATGGACGGTTTGCAAGATATCAACTGCCCTATTTTGAAGCCGGAAGCTACCGAAACTGACGCTGCAACTGCAGAAGTAAAGTTTGACCTACGTGGACTAGAAGATCTCCTCATCTGAACTATGTTGTAGGTTCATCTAAATCTCCTCTAGAAGCTGCAACTTTTGGTGGTGGAATCAAGTCAATCCGATGGTCAGTTTGTGAGATATCTTCCGCCTTAGTTTGATGATGAAGCCGCTAATGCTGATGCTATTGATCTAGGGTTTGCTACTGCTGATATGAATCGGGTTTATGGTACTATTTCTCTCTACTGAATTATTGAAGATAAAAGAAGATTTGATCAAAGGGTTTCCCCACACATTGTGGGGTTTGTCCCTGGCTAGCCGCCACATCTTGTGTCTCTTGTCTTGGCTTGTTTTCTGTCGATCGTTTAATGTTCTATCTGCACTTTACTTTATGTACATGTGATTGCTAATATATGGAATATAATAAGAAAAAGAAGTAAACTGTTATAAGCATAGAACATACCATAACTTACAATGTAACAGTGAGATGTAACAACACTCAGGGTGTAACAGTGAACTGTTCAACCCTTTTGTGCAGTTAGGTCCTACTGCCTGTCTACTTACGCGAGCCAACACCTGAAAAAGATAAAATTCCTGACACACTCCTCCAATGCTTGTCCAGTTAGCCTCAAAAAGAAATAAAGCCTCGCATTTATTCGGTAAAATACAGTAAAGTAACATGATAGTAAAATGGATGAAAAAGGTAAGAAAACAGGGAATTTGGTCATATAAGGGCACAGGTCTGAAGGACATAAAGGTCAAAACAAGGGAAAGAAGGTGTGGAAAATGAGTGAAAAACCACACCCAACATCTCCTCCCGACTGAAGCCACTACATGTCCCCATGCAGAATCTCAGACCCTTCTACTGTGCCCCCGATGGAAATCTGTAAAATTGTATGCAGCAACAGTGTCATCGCCTGGAGCTCTGAATCCTTGATCGACCATTAACTCACGTGGCTAGGATTCTTATTCATAATCACTTAAATGATAATTGGGCTGATATTCCTCCAATTCCAACCAGATCAGAGGGAATCTGAACCTAAGGCCAATCCAAAATGCCCCCAGTGTCAGCAAAATCTGGGCATATTTTGGCACCCGTGAAACAACAACCACAAAGTTCTTATACTCAAATGGGTCCCCTTCCTGCAATTCTACACTGCAAGCCTCAATGTGCTTGAGACATCTGACCAATGCTTGGCTTCTCATGGTTGCAAATAAGTTAAGGCAAACCCTCACGATCTTTCTTCTATAGATGGCCGACTAGTCTCTCCTTTCCGGAGTGCTCAGGAACTGCCTGAAATCTCGATGGAGTTCATAGGCCATTCCCGGTTCAGCCCGAACCCATAGTGTTGTCCTCTCCTCATTGGTCTCTATTATATTCTTAGCCAGTTGCCACTCAATCTGGTTCCTCATAAATGAGAGGAATGCCCGCATCTGCAAATCTCCCATTGAAAGAGACGATAGTTGCCACCATCTTCGTTCTCACGTATTCGCACATCATGTTGTGCTGGAAAAACTCGCACAGAAAATTCTGATCATCAAAATCACAGGACTGAAAATTTTCTAAAAAGGTGCGGGTAAAAGAACTCAAATAGGACCTTTTCTCATAAACAAATCTCAACTAAAATAAATAGTAACGTTCCCACAGGAACACAGGGTATGACAGTGATGGTTGCCTACATGCTAGCAGGTTTAGAGCGAGGTCGTGGAGTTTGGTCTTATCAAACGTTAGGTCAGAGACCTCTCGATGCAGTTGATACAACTGTTCATCCTTTTCCTTTATCATTTTTCTATGCGTTATGTTCCTATACCAATAGGTTTCATAATTTATGATTGATTTAGTTTATCTCTGTAATATGTACATACCTTTGCTTTCTGCAAATGTTTCCATATTTGTAAAAAAAAAAATCAAAAAATTAAAAGATGTAAAGAGGGTATGTCCTAAAAGAAAATAAAAGAACAAAAGAATGAAAAGAGGTCAAAAAAGATGAAATTTGAACCCTAAAGAAAAGAAAAATACCATGAAAGTGTGCAAGACCAAATGCCACTACCATTTACTTTGATGAAAAATAAAATATTGTGTGCAGCTTGTCACTTATGCCACAATCCATGAATAGTCAAATAGTGTAAACTTGGCTATTCCATGTTTTGAATTTCATGCTTAGAGATAGAGAATAAAATCTGACCAAACTATTTAATCTTGGCAGATAAGTAGATAGGTAGAGTGAATAAAAGGAGCTCAATAGTTTAATCTGAGCCCTTGGATGTAATAAGGATAGACTTAGATAGATTTCCATTGTAAAAGAAAAGAAAAGTTTGATAAGGGTTTGCCAGTTTAAGTGCACCCTAATAAAAAGTAGAAAAAATGGTAGGATGTGTAGGTGGGTAAGTAGAGGAATGGTTGCAGAATTGTGCATGATGAATGATTAGTTAAAACTCATATCATTTACTTTCATCATCATATTGCTTTAAAAGTATGGATAACAATGAGACATTTACAAAGTCAAGTGATTAATTCCCTCATTCATTTTACCCCTATTTCACTAATTTCCCACAAATAACAAATCAAAGTGCCTAAAGCCTTAAAGTTAAAGGGGCTCAGAGCATTTCTCTAACTTCTAGAGGGACCGGATCCTCGGCCCAATAACTTATAAGGTCTAAAGTGCTAAAAACCCCCTCATCAACATTTACCCCCCTCCATCATTCATTCATTTTCCCTAAAAACCCCCTTTTCCTAGGATAAAATCACTATTTGCCTACGAAAATTAATTACCCTCATATAAAAACCCACAAATGCACCGAATCCTAAGTTATAATGTTTAAATACGAGAGTATGAATATATTTCTAAAGCATTTAACTTAGCACATTTTCATTTCCATTTTCATATTAACATCTAACATTATTTATTTAAATCCCGCAAATATACCCCTTTCCCATATATATAATTAAAAATTCCTTATGATAATATCCCGCTCCCGAGGTTTGAAATATAAACCATAACAATAAAATAATTAGATTGATTAATTAATTTATCGATTAATTAATCTATCTGCGATTAATTAAGACCCATAACCCTCTGCCGCAATAAAAAGGGATTAATTAATCAACCTGTGATTAATTAATAACCGTCCTCCAAGAAAATCATCCTCGATGTCATTAAATCTCCCTAATCCATAATTATTATCCCATCAGGCCCCTCCATTAATTCCTGATCACATCATTGCCCTGACCACTGTGCGATCTGACCCCTTCAGATCTAACAGCTGGCGCTCATATCGGGCAGCCTCCGATGCCGACCTTTACCCACCCGATGTGAGCAGTTTCACTGTTCACCTCACCACTACGTGTCACCCAATGAATGGCATCGGGTGGACCTCTCCCAATACCGCCAAGCCCTCAAAAGTGGTGCGATAGATTCTGCTTACCACCCTTGCTAAACGACAAAATGTCACCTCTGTCAATTGGCGCCATCTGTCACTTTTCCATTATACCCGCCAAAAGCATTGACTTTGCCAATAAAACCAAAAATACTCATTATTTTTGTTTTACCAAGAAAAGAACCTTATGTTCTCCATGCACACTCAGAGTATGTTTGAATTGTCACCCTTCTTCCAACCGTCAACCTCTAGAAGCCGCTAAACTCCAAATTACTATTGCAGACCTGTACCCTCCCTGTGAACAGTGCACCAGTGCCATTTGTCCCTTCATACAACCATAACCAGGTATTTACCCCATTTTCAATTGAGAAACCCTGTTTTCCATACTGAACTTGAACTAAATTGTTGTAAAAATTAAGTAATTTAGTGAAATTAAGCTGTTTGACAGTTTTGACCCTCTCTGAGACAACCCAATTTTCCATAGTTCCCTGAAATTCTCTGCTCTCATCCTTGAATCCACAAGAACCAAGGATGGATGCCCCAGTCGCCTTAAATATCATGCCAATTACCACTCCCCATAGAGATTTAGACTATCTTCCCTTGGCTGACAAAGATTTTCAGATAAAAGACCTCACCTTTGACAAAACCCCTTTGAAATTGCATTGCAAATACCGAGATATCTACTTGAACCATGCAGAAAAGATAGGTCTTTGGGAATCAAACCTACCCAAGTATCAATTCCCTAGTGTTCATGTCTTCCCGGAAATTATTCACTACTGTCATGCAAACTATGACCCTATCATGAGAGCTGTGATGTCCCCAGACCAGAAAGTCCTATTCATTATCACTCCTGAAACCATAAATGAAATGTTATAGTTACAACCTGTTCAAGACCTCACCCCCCTTACTATTGCTAGTTTGCTTGAAAGATTCTCCAAGTTATCTAGTTCCAGAATTACTCAAATCCTCCAGACTTTCATTTTTGAAGAAAGACACATGCCAAAGGACCCCCCTCCTTACATGTCATGCTTCTTTTCTGATCTGGGCAGAGATATCACAACAATGTTGTCATGCATTTTAGGTTCTACCACTAATGAATATATAGATGAGACTATTTTTGCTGGCATGTCTATTTTTACCCCTGGTCAACCTCCTGCAATCAAGTTTGATTATGCAAAATTCATCGCTGATAAAATGCATGATCAGTTTATGAGATTAGAAAATGAAAGGGTGTTCAAATATTCATCAGTCCTGTACCATTTGTTTCTCTACTACCAAACTGATAAGTTTCCCTTCTCTGTCCAAAAGCTTGATACTAGAGGGAATCCTAGGTCTGTCATCTTCTGGACCTCTATATTCCACAGGTCTTTTTCTGCTCCCTATCCATACACAAATTTTATTGACTTATTTGTACATCCAGTAACTACAATGTTATTAGGAAGTCCCCCTCCTAGAATCAGTGTAGACATTAAGAGGGTTCTCCAGCTGTCCAAACAATACAAAGTAGGGGATTGGTACTTGTACCAAAACCATACTGAAATCAGAATTTATGGGTGTGAGCTGCCTCCTTATAAATTACCTAGATATCTCCCCATGCGATTATTTTCTCTAGAGTACTACAGGAAAATGATCAATTCTGATGAGATTCACTTTGTCAAAACCAAGAAGAAGGCCCAGCTAAGAATAAAAGATCATCTAGGCCCATTTATTTGCAATAATAGAGAAGCAGGAAAGGAGGCAGATGAAATCCTCCAAAGATTGAAATTAAAATAGAGTTTCATCTGGGCCTATGACCCCCACAGCTTCATTTGTAACAGAAGGCAGAAACATAAGCTATCTCCTTATATCCACCATAGGATCCCAGAAATTGAACAATATGCCAATCAATCTAAATGGGTGGAAGGCACTCTGATAGATCAAGATAACACACAAGTTGAAGTTGACAATGTAATGGTGGCTTTAGAAAGAAGGCTTGATGAAGGTTCATTTGTACAGGTGTTTGGAGAAACTTCATCACAAAAGCAGTCACAGGAACATGGCACACAACCATCAGAGCAACAAGGGACCTCAGAACAGGCAGAAGATTTAGAGCAACAAAAGTCCTCTGAACAATCAGAGCCATCAAAACAATAGGAGCTTTCAAAACAACAAGAAGAATCAAAGCAGCCTGAAATCTTAGAGGAGATTGCTCAACCTGAACAAATCATGAGCAACCCTCCTGTGTTGCAGACTCCTCTCAATGAGGAAAGAAACCTTAAAAGAGACAGAGAAGAGGCCACTCCTTCCAGCAGACCTATTGATCAAACTTTTGCTAAAAGGCAAAGGTTAAACCCCTATGCTGAGGAGACCACAAGAAACACAGTGGCAGAAAGGACAGATAGTATGCAGACTATCCCAACAGGAGGGACACCATCTACTTCACATATACAAGCATTGGAAAGACAAAAATGCACAGAGGTATCCTCTTTCAGGGCTTCCTCTGAACAAAGCCTGGACATTAAAGGAAAGTACAAATAAATTAAAGCAAGGAATGAGAAATTGAAAGCTCAAACCTATGCTCACTATCTCAAAATGGCTCCAACTAACCTGACCAGGCTTATGTCAGAATTTGACATAAAGGAAGGGAAAATGCAGATGAGCTTCCTCAAGCCAATTGTGTAACAACCAAGATCCATGGCTGATTATTTAAAGACTGATTTTGAAGTTTTGGCAAAGGATATTCATCCTATTGACAAAATATAACTGCACAAACAAACTGGTGAGATGGTGTATTCTACATTGACCAATAAGGCCATCATAGCACATCAATTGCAAAACTCATTGCATAATACCACTGCATAGCTGCAACTGGAAAAGGCCTCCTCTCAAGCTAAAGACACCAAGATAAAAACTTTAGAAGACTTGGTGATAGAATTGGGACATGATCCCAAGGATGTCAAAGCAGCTAAACAATTGATTAAAAAGAAAAATGATGATATAGTTGCACTGAAGAAGCAGCTCAAGATCCCTCCTCTCCACCATCCTCAAACTGCAGAAGTCATAGAGAGGCAAAAGGAGGAAGAACTTATGGACCTAGTCCTTAAGTTAAATGATCAGTTAAAAGAAACTGAGAAGGAATTGGAGAAATTTATACAGTCTAAGCAGAGTGAGCTGGCCACCGCTCCTCAGACTATCATACCCACAGTTTCTACAGCAGTACCCTCCACTCTGGCAGCTTCCTTGGCACCAACACTTCCACTAGTGACAACATTGCCAATAGCAGGGACTGCTTCAACTACAGGTACATCAACCAGTGCAGGGACAACAACAGAAAGAACAGATGAAGTGATCAAAGCCATGGAACAAATGAGTATCCAGGCTACAGAACTGAAAAAGCTCAAGGAACAAATGTCAAGTTTGGAAACAAACTATGAGCTTGCACAGATTCAGAATAAAGAAGAAGAAAGAAAGAACAGAAGGATGGAGGAAAGAATCAGAGTCCTGGAGAAGGACTTGACCTTAGAAAAACCATTGAGAGACATAAAAGATATATTGTGGGCCAATATCATTGATTCCATCAATGATATTTGGCCTTCTATCCAGGTAATTTTTGAACAGACTGAACTAGTTAAAGTAGTTGTGGAAGCTATACAGAAGACCAAAGAAGAACTGGGAGATAAGCCTGAAGAGGAAAATCAATTGATTGATTTTTTGAATAGCAGGAACAAGCACCAGCTGGAACAGTTAGAGATTGAGGATAGAACAACTACCATTATTGAGATAAAGAAAGTTATTACTAAGAGGAACTTAATGCTGAATTTAGAGAAAAGGTGTCGGAGTATTCAAACAAAAATAGATAACTTCATGCTGAAATATGGAATTTTGAGAGAGAAAGGCCTTCCTAGCCCACTAGTTATAAATGACAAGTTGATGACACATGAAGACTATATTGAGAGATTAAATAAATAGGCCAAGAGTCAAGCAAGTTCTTTAGGAGTGAAAGCATTACCTATAGGAAAGGTACTTTATGATGGCCTGGAGAATCTATTCTACATAGAGCATGAAGTAAAACATCTATTCACCAGCAAACCCAATTTTGATAAGTACACAGAAGCTGATGAAGTTTACAGGAAGATGATCAGGATGAAATTACTAGATAACGAATGGTGGACCAGTTTGACTGATTTACTATGAAGTTACTATAGTAAATCTGTGGAGTAAAAAATGTTTACTATGGTAAAGTCTAGTAATATAGGATGAAAGGATGAAACAACACAGGTAAATAGTATCAGTAGGTGAAGATAAGAGTGAAGTCCAGCACATAACTACCAAGGCAACTGCAAGAGCCAAATTTGAGTTCCAGTATCCAGCACATTCACAAATAAAGGGATAACAAACAATATATTTTCCATCTATCTCTATCTTCGTGTGGAAGATAACTTTTGTTTCCTAGAATCAATCTCATATAGTTATGAGATATTTTGTATTAATTTTTGTATAAATATGTCACAAGTTGAAGTAATTAGGGTGGATTAAAAAGCATTTCGGTAGACTTTCTATTTTGAGCTAAAGGAGATACTGTAATCAAGGTTGGATTGGTTTATTGGATTAAATAAAGTTGAGGACATTTCACTAGATGCATGTGCACTGTGGGAAACAAATAAGTATCACTTCTCTGAGTTTAAATATTGTTTTCCTTTATGTTATGAAATATCATATGTGTTTTCTTACAATTCTTAAAAGCAAACAAGGAATAATATCACCAAAATTAGCTTAAGTGCTCTCTGTTTTAACTTTTTGCTTTATTAATGTTTTCTACTAAATTTCTTAAGTCTGGGAATTCTTGGTTGCTCCCTCACTTCTGTAATTCATTCCCTCTATTGACCCTTAGTACAAGATTCTTAATTTCCATTGCTATTTGCCAAACCTCCTTTCTTCACCTTAATCCCTGTTAAGGATTCTTCACTGCCCTTGGCCCTAGTTAAAGCTTTCATCCATTGAAACCTTTAGATTTGTCCTTGATATGCTAGCTTGCCTTGTGAACTCTTACCTCAGTGATTAAACAAATCCTGTTAAACCTTTCCTACTTGAATCCATAGCCCAATGGCCTGAATACCTGCTCTGCTCATCTGTTTCCTTAATTCCACCAAACAAATCAAAACAAATTCTTTAAGCATTCATAAATAGCCTAATATCATATCAAAACAACACTAAATTATAAAGAGAGAGCCCTCTCTGAGTGTAGATCGGCTAGGATCTATACTTAAAATATTGGTTTGTAGTTACCTCAGATCTTTTCCTTATTTTAAATAACTTCTAAGGAAAATCTGAGTGATAACACTATGCCTCCGTGCCTCCTCTTTTCTTTCCAATTCTTCCTTCAACCATTTCTCTTGCAAGGAATCCATCATATTCTTATGCACATTGAGTGGAATCACTCCCTCCTGTAGAGAGAGTGCCAGCTGCTTCTGTAGAGCTGTAACTAGGGTCTCTCACACCGCTAATTATCCCACATTAATAAGT
Organism: Pinus tabuliformis; assembly: GCA_031772625.1. Taxonomy (NCBI): domain Eukaryota; kingdom Viridiplantae; phylum Streptophyta; class Pinopsida; order Pinales; family Pinaceae; genus Pinus; species Pinus tabuliformis. The sequence continues at coordinate 1,706,564,027 of CM062820.1, read as the reverse complement.
CAATCCGAGAACGTTTTGTTATTGCAAGGAGTAACTCAATCCGAGGCTGTTTGTCCAAGTAATGCTCGGTAGTATAGTGTCCTAATGGTCTGAAAGGAAACAGATGCTAAGTTGTAACGAAACTAACCCAAAAGATAAAATCACGCAAGGCAGTTGATCAGTCAAGGGTATGGAAACAATAACCTATCCCTTTAGAAACTGATAAAGAAGGAAATCAGAGCATGGACTTATAGGTCTGGGGCTAAGCAGCGTCTTGCTGAGGCTCACGACAGCCTTAGGCCTGCTCTCACACTAAAACAACAAAGGAAGGTAAATCACGCAGCGAAAAGTAAAATGGAACAGCAATCTGGAAATGGAACATAAGTAAAGAAATGGAACAGCAGTAAGGAAATGGAACAGAAATAATGGAACAACAATCCTCAACCGTATGTACACGTTCTCTACTACTACAGCAATCTGAGAATAATGGATGATATGACTATGTTCCTGAACGAGGTAATATGGCTTTCAAGTCTTACAAATACTATTTCACATGGATCTGATAACAGTAATATTCATACCAACATTCTGCTACAGAAATAGCTGAAAGGCGTAATTTGAATGGATCCACTTATACAATGCAGAGACATGAGATAAAAGAACTCATTCAGATGTCAGTTATAACGAAACATAGCATATCATATAGAAGATGTATCAGATTACTGAAATAATGGAAATAAACAAACCACACAGTATAATAGTACAAAAGCAAGTGTCCTTCGGAGCTGGGCCCTTGGCTACCAATGGAACGCTGCCTGAGGTTACTCCAGATGCAGAGACGAAATGAACACCAAGTCTTTTATATTAATTGCATCAACAAAAGTATAACAACGTCAGGTCTCAGAGAGACTCAATGATTACAGTTGGTTCTGGAATTGAAAATTACAAAGACAGTCCTCCTCTGTTCAATGGCGTGGTGCCTTTATATAACAGAAATGACGGAGGTATCTAGATAATCAAAAGATAACTTAAAGCAGTGATCCCTCAAGATCAAAGATCCTGAGGGATTCGCTAATCGTTCGATTCTTCTCTTTCCCTTCTTGCGTTCTCCGTCTCAGTATCCCGCCTTCTTTCTTTGGGCTATTCCGCTCTAATTTTACTTGATCTTGTCCGCATCCGGTTCCCTGTTGGTGGACAATAGTTATTTTCCCTTTGCTCCTTGCTTTCAATCGCCAATCCTTTGTTTTCGCGTCTTCCTGCATAGAAACGTCAATCATTAGCACTTAAGCTTCCTTTATCGATTGTTGCACATTTTATCAAAACTCTTTATCTTCTTTGAACTCATAATGCAGAAAAGGTTACAACTATTATTGAAAAAACACTAGATTGCTAGTCAAAAGCAGACCTTCCAGGTGCTCCACACACCCCCCTGCTTACCCTGTTTCATGGCCTCATGAAAACATTGTAGTTGAGATGCAAGGCGGTGAGAGAATAGGCTAGAGAAGGGATCTCGTGAGGAGGCCGGCAACCGTGATGAGCAACTAGATGGTCAAAGAACTGGTCTATTTGATCTGCAGGCATCTCATATAAGGCCAGATATCCGGGTGCAGGGTGCCAAATAATTGGACTGCGAAATCGATACCCTAACCAGGATGGCCCTGCTTGCAGAATCCGTTCCCCATAAAGGTTCAACCGGCTGGCAGCCAGCTCAAAATTCTCATATTTGAATGGTTCCCTGAGCTGGATGCTTGGACTAGAAGTCCGGTATCGAAATTTTGCAGCATCGAGGGCAAGATCTTTAATAGTCAGGAAATATTCCAGACCGTTTCGGATCAAGTCTTCGTGCATGGGCCCTATTATCTCAATGACTCCTGGGGTCCTTATGAGACTCTTATGCTTTCTCCATAGCATCATTGGGTCTCTAGGTTCAGCTCGTATCCACAAGTCTAGGCTATTTTCTTGTCTCTGAAAGGTGTTATAAGCTCTGAGCCATTTCACCTGATTAACCCCAAATGAGATGAAGGCTTGGAATTGTACATCACCAACAAAAGGGCCAGGATTTAAATCAGTTTCCTGGTCTAGCACAAGATTGTGCAGGTAAAACTCGCATAATAACCTCTGAACTCTAACTCCATAGTGCTTGCAACAGTCTATAAAATCATTAACAGTGTTGATGTGGATAGGTGCTCCTACCCTAACGGCTTTTATTTTTAATCTCAGATATCGTTCAAGCAAAAATAAAGCATAATTTTTAGCAGGGGCCCTACAAGTCAAAACATCATTATATAAGGAACACACGGTGTCCATCTGCTTAACAACACTATCTAATCGACGAGTTACCTTAGCAACCTTTTCCTGCTCCTTCTGCCATCCTTCAAAGGCCTGGCTCTCGGACTGACTGATGTCTCGAAGTTGCTGTTGGAGCTCTTCGTATCTTTCCTTGGGGACTGTCTGTTCTCGCAATTGCTCGGCTTCCTGCTGGGCTTCCTTCATCATTTTATGCAAGGTTCTGGTTTTTGGGTCCTTCTTCCACACAGCCGTAGAGGCTGGGAGTTTAACCTGGACCTTCTTATTACGTTTCTTTGAGTTTCAGACCTGAATTACACCCGAGGGTGGTGCTTCTGTTTGGACTTCTTTGTTTTTTGTTTCCTTCTTAATGTGAACGAAGGGTTGCTGTGGTCTCCCTGCCATCGGAGCCTCTTGCTGTTCCATTGGAATGTCCATTCGTTCCTCAAGGCCAGATGGAACAGCAGTCTGTCCCTCCGCGCCATTTGGAACAACAGTTTGTTCCTCCATATCATTTGGAACAGCACCCTATTCCTCATTATTATTTGGAACAGCAGACTGTTCCTCGGCAGTAGGTCTCCTGATGGGGTTTCGTCCATCAAAGCGAATTCTTGTCCTTGGGGTTCTTGCTACCGTGGTCCTCTTCCTTTTCCCTGCAGTCTTTTGTATCCTCAGACTGGCTTTCAGCATTCGAATTTGCTGTCGGAGTCTGGCTATAGTGCCTAGCAACCTCTGCTGCTTCTTTCTCAATTTCGCAATTTCCCTTGTTTCGGCAGAGGGTTTGGTTTTCAGGCTTGCGTCTTCTGTGATATCTTCTGGCATCCTGGGGACAGATTGTCCTCGATTGTTATTTTCCATTTCATTATCATAGCCAGGCAGGTTTTCTCCCCCTGCCTCTTCTGCATGCATTTCCTCGGGTAATTCTCTTTCTGTGGGACCGTCAGGGACACCTCCTGTGCTGGAGTCCTAGCCATATTCTCCCATATTGGCCAGAACTACTGCCAGTTCCTCCTCACTTGGAGGGTCTTGCAACGGGCTACCCCCTGGTTGTGCAATTTCTTCTTCCTGATTGCCCTGTTTGGTGGCCTCTTCTCCCTCAGAGGGTTCATGTCCTTTTTCAATTTCTCCTTCCGGCTGGTTAGTCTCGGCCTCCGATTGCTCAGCATTTCCTTCGGAGGGTCTTCCCTCTGATTCTGGAGGTTCATCCGCAATTTCAATTCGCTGGGTCGTTGTTCCCTGAATTCTTTCCAACCTTCCTCGTATCCGGGCTAGCCGAGCTGACTTCCTTGGCCTCTCAAGTTGGTCGGGAGTATCAGTAAGTTCTGCGGGTTTCTCTGGTTGCTCTGGCGTATCGGGAGGTTGCTTCCGTTTTGAAGCGGCATGTCTCTCTGCTGCTGACTTCTTGCGTTTCTCTAATCGTTCCGGCGTGCTAGAGGATTGTTCAGGTTTTGGGGGTGGTGCAGCCGATCCCCCTTCAATTATTGCGACCAATTCCTCCCAAGAGCTTTTCTGTTGAGTGAGACCATGGCTCACTATCAACCGAATCAGCCCATGGTGGCTAACGACTGTTTCTATGTGCTGGGCCTTTTTCAGGCTTTGGGCCGCGCTATGCAGTAACGAATTTAAAAGTGCAGGGAGATTTACAGAACATTTTCCTTTTAAAACAGCTAAGAGTTTCAGGTGACGAGGTCTTACCACGTCTTTTCTCCCTTCGCAGGTGATATAGCTTTGTACTGTCTTCGCTAGCTCGGTCCAGGGTTCCCCTAGTGCTGCCGGCAAAACTCCTTTCCCTTTGACTGTCAAGCTTTGGCCTTCGTCCTAGAAAATTTCCATAGCTTTTTGTAATCTCTCCTTCTTCGGCCCCCATTTGGGTCCAGCAGCTGGTAATCCAAAGACTTCCGCGATGATATCCTCTGTAACCTCTATCCGCTTTCCTCTTACTACGGAGTAGTTTTCCTGCAAATTCTGCAGGAATTCCAACGCTACTGCTTCGTTTGATTCTTGCAGGCGGTTGAAGTAATTCAACCATCCTGCGTTTTCCAGGATTTTGCGAGCAGCATCAGAGACTGTCAACTTGTGAGGTTCGCTCCGGACCGTCCTTCAGAAATGGACTCAGAAATGGAACAGCAACTGTTTGCGGTATTTACGACGCAAAAAGGATGATCGATGCCAATTTAGGAAAGGACTACTCAGGGCATGCAACAAAAAGAAGAGATCGTGGACGGCAATCTCCGTGAGATGGAAGCATCATACCGTTAAATCATGCCATTTCCTTGTACATTATTTTGCCCGAATGGTATGCAGCCACGTAATCCATGGAGTAATGAGGTTACTTCCCCCCCCCCCCCGCGATCTGATAGGCTGCCCACAGCCGTCAAAGAGAGGAGCAGCAGCCAGTCGGGAGTGCAATCATCAAGTACATCATATGAAAGTATGCCATGTTGTAAAAGAACAATGAAATACCGAAACCGAGGCAAAAAGGTGGATCGCATTTTATATAAGCCTGCGTGATATAATGAGGAACCGGGGGATTGGACGTCTGTCAACTGTACGAAGTCTCCAGTAGTCATTGTCAGTTCCGTTGCCATGATTGGTGGTAATGTTCATGCGATAAATATATCGGGGTGTGACATATGATACATGCGAAGGATATAAGAGACAGAAAGATTTTAATATCATACCTGTTGGTGTAAATATTACGACTTCGATGCCATTAGCAGAGCTCTGCTGCCAACAGGTGTTCATAACCTTGGCAGAGTTGTTTATCTCACCCTCCGGAACCATGATCCTTTGTGTATATTTTGAAGAGTGCTTTGTCAAAATGCAGGCCATTATGCTGCCTTGGTGACCAGATAGTCATAATGCCATTCACAAGGTAGGCGCGAAACATGGTCAGGCCGGCTCGCGATGAGACCTCCTGTTCCAAGATTTGCTTGTTAATTTATTTTTGGACCATATCCCTGGTGTGGTGGCCATTATGGGAATGCCACTTCGCTTCCACCCTTATGATCATGGTAGGACGACTATGAATGAGACCTCCTATCCTGCATTTGACAACTTTCATATTTTGTTTTTGTTTTCTTTTGCAGAGCATCTCTCTTGTTTATTTTCACATCAGGGTGGTTCTGCACTCCTTAAGAGCGGGGAATGGTGGAAGAAGTCTTACGATCCCAACAGATAGATATAAATCATTCGTTCTTACTCCCAAGTAGTGATCAAAAAAGATTTTAGGGAAATAAAGATCACCAATAACAATGGAACCGGTAAATGACAATGACAGTGAAGATTAAAAGTTCACGTCCCTCCTCCTGTTCTTTTATACATACTGGCTTCATAGTGATAGCGATTTATGATGTGCTGATTTCGGTATCTCATGGTTTATGTTCACGGCATAAGTTCATTGTTGTATCTAAAAGATTGAGGAAACCATGGTCACAAAGCATCCTCCATAAAGACGAAAACATGACAATGGCATTCATAGGATACCATTTCTTTGAGAGGAGGCACTGAAAATCGCAAATGCTGTTCCTTTTGAGAAAGGAACAGCAGACACGCTCAAGTGCTGTTCCTTTTCGCAAAGGAACAGCAAAACACACAAGTGCTGTTCCTTTTCGCAAAGGAACAACAAAACACACAAGTGCTGTTCCTTTTCGCAAAGGAATAGCGAGACACACAAGTGTTGTTCCTTTTCGCAAAGGAACAGCGAGACACACAAGTGCTGTTCCTTTTCGCAAAGGAACAGCGAGACACACAAGTGCTGTTCCTTTTTGCAAAGGAACAGCAAAACACACAAGTGTTGTTCCTTTTCGCAAAGGAACAGCAAAACACACAAGTGCTGTTCCTTTTCGCAAAGGAACAGCAAGACACACAAATGCTGTTCCTTTTCACAAAGGATCAGCAAACCACACAAGTGCTGTTCCTTTTCGCAAAGGAACAGCAAAACACACAAGTGTTGTTCCTTTTCGCAAAGGAACAACAAAACACAGAAGTGCTGTTCCTTTTCGCAAAGGAACAGCAAGACACACAAATGTTGTTCCTTTTCGCAAAGGAACAGCAAGACACACAAATGCTATTCCTTTTCGCAAAGGAACAGCAAAACACACAAGTGCTGTTCCTTTTCGCAAAGGAACAGCAAGACACACAAGTGCTGTTCCTTTTCGCAAAGGAACAGCAAAACACACAAATGTTGTTCCTTTTTGCAAAGGAACAGCAAGAACACGCAAGTGCTGTTCCTTTTCGCAAAGGAACAGCAAAACACACCAGTGCTGTTCCTTTTCGCAAAGGAACAACAAAAACACTCCAGTGTTGTTCCTTTTCGCAAAGGAACAGCAAAAACACACCAATGCTGTTCCTTTTCGCAAAGGAACAGCAAGAACACGCAAGTGCTGTTCCTTTTCGTAAAGGAACAGCAAAACACACCAATGCTGTTCCTTTTCGCAAAGGAACAGCAAAACACACTAGTGCTGTTCCTTTTCGCAAAGGAACAGCAAGAACACTTGGAAAAAAAAAATCAAGGAAACATATATACAAGATGTTATGTACAAGTTATAAAATGAATTTCTTAAGCTATAGGTGAAGAAGATTGTGCTTCCTCTCCTAAAATTTTCATATCAGTATCTTGTCGCAGTTGTTGACAGAAGGATTCCCGAGTGAGTGGCTTTCGATAAAGGCGAACTCGGTGGCCATTTACTTTGAATGCATATCCAGAACCGTCAATTGTGACCAAGGTAAGGGTCCCATTCTCGTGTACCTTCTGGATTTCGTATGGTCCTAGCCATCGATTCTGGAGTTTCCCCGGGAAATCCTGAAACCGAGAGTCGTATAACAGAGCCCAGTCTCCTTCATGAAAGACTTTATTCTTGATCAGTGCATCGTGCCATTTAGCTCGCTGTTGTTGAATCAATGCTGTATTCTGTAATGCAGAGAGCCTGATCTCGTCTAATTCATTAATCTGCTGTAATCGGTTGATTTGTGCCTCACTCAGATCTAGGCCGACTTCCTGTGCAGTTCGTAGCGTTCGGATTTCGAATTCTATGGGGAAAATTGGCTGCTTTCCAAACACTAATTGATAGGGTGAATAGCCTGTAGTGCTTCTCCATGTGGTTCTGTAGGCCCACAGCGCCTCAGGTAGTCGAGCGGCCCAATCTCGCTGATGCGATGCAATGGTTTTTGTTAAAATTGATTCTATTACCTTATTACTACTTTCTACTTGCCCATTTGCCTGCGGATGCTATGGGGTAGTAATCTTATGTTGGACATGGTAATTGTTAAGTGTTGCAGCTAATTTATTTCCAACAAATTGTGGTCCACCATCGGTGATTAATTCTCTCGGAAGTCCATAACGTACAAACAAATGGAACAAGAATTGTATCACAGAGTCTTCTGTAGCCCTAGGTAATGATTCGGCCTCGACCCATTTAGTAACATAGTCTGTTGCCACCAGAATGTATGTCCTCTGATTTGATGATGGATTGATGGGCCCAACGAAGTCCAGAGCCCATCGTTCGAATGGCTCAATGACCAATTGTGGTCTCAAAGGCATTTCATCGGCTTGGCCAGGTTTTCCTGCTCGCTGGCAGCTGTCACAGGCTTGTGCAAACTTTTTCGCATCCTTGAAGATTGTAGGCCAATAGTATCCGGTCTGCAATACTTTATGTGCTATTCTTTTTTCAGCGAAATGTCCCCCGCATGGCCCGTCATGGCAAGCTTTTAGAATGTCGAAGATTTCGTCTTCTCGAATACACCTTCTGATTTGCATGTCTGCCCCTGTATGGAACAAATGGCCTCCAATCCATGAAAAGCGAGTGCTTTTCTGAACAATCTGCTTTGCATTCCTGAGGGGTTAAGTGTTTTGGTAACTTACCGACTGCGAGGTAATTGGCGACATCGGCATACCAGGGTGTTCGAACAACAACAGCAAAAAGGTGCTTGTCAGGGAATTGATCGTCTACTGCTGCTGTTTCGACTGCTTTCGGCATCCATGAGAGGAAATCAGCTACAGGGTTCTTCTTTCCAGGTCGATCCTTAATTGTGATGTCGAACTCCTGCAATAAGATCAACCACCTGGTTATTCTAGCATTCGTAACAGGTTTATTTGCAAAATATTTGATAGCAGAATGATCTGTATATAACACAATAGGATAGCCTGTAATATAATGTCTAAATTTGTTAACAGCATGTATTACAGCCAGGAATTCCTTTTCAGTAACAGTATAATTAAGTTCAGCAGAGGATAAGTTTTTGCTGATATAGTAAATAGCATATGGCTTCTTATCCTCTTCTTGTCCCAGGACTGCACCAATTGCTGTGTCGGAGGCATCAGTTGAGATTTGAAATGGCAAATTCCAGTTGGGTCCTCGAAGGATTGGAGCTATTGATAACAGGTTCTTCAATTCCTTAAAAACCTGGTCGCATTTTTTTGTCCACAAGAAATCAACATTTCCAGTTAAAGCATATAGAGGTGTAGCAATACGTGAGTAATGTTCTATAAATCGTCTGTAATACCCAGAAAATCCAAGGAAACTGCGTACCTCTGTTTGAGTAGTGGGAGTAGGGATGAGCAAAAGAATCTGAATTTTAGCCGAGTCTACCTGGATGCCAGCTGCTGAGATGTAGTGCCCTAGAATGAGCCCTTCTGACATCATCATGTAACACTTTTTCGTGACTCAGGCAAAGTCTGGTAGCGATACAACTTTGTAGGACTTTCTCCAGGGTATCCAGAGCTGGGTCAAAATCATCTCCATATGGTGTAAAGTCATCCATATACACCTCAAGTCCGTCATTTATGAGGTCTGCAAAGATGCTGAGAACATCTCTTTAAAATGTAGCAGGGGCATTGCATAGGCCGAAGGGTAGTACTCGATAGGCAAACGTTCCCCAAGGGCAAGTAAAGGTAGTTTTATCCTGATCTTCAGGGGTGATTTGGATTTGGTTATATCCGCTGAAGCCATCCAGGAAAGAGAAAAATTTCTTCCCTGCTAAAGTGTCCAGTACTTGATCTATAAATGGGAGGGGAAAGTGATCCTTCTGTGTGGCCTTATTTAACTCCCTGTAATCTACGCAGATCCTCCATTTCCCATTTTTCTTGGGTACCACAACTAAGGGAGAGACCCACTTACTGTCAGAGATGGGGTAAATAAAATTAACATCTAAAAGTTTCTGAAGTTCGGCTTTTACTATTTCTTTTAGATGGGGGTTGAGTCTTCTTTGTGGCTGGCGAACAGGTCTTGCATCCTTCTCTATATAGATGTGGTGGGTGCATAATTGAGGATCAATCCCCTTCATGTCAGGGTAATCCCACGCAAATGCTCCCTTATATTTTTGTAACAGACAAACAAGCTTCATTTCTTGATCTGGTGTCAGGTTGACGTTAATATTTAGAGTCTTACCAGGTTCGATTTCCACTACTTTACTATTGGCAACAACAGTTACAGGTATTGTTTGGTCATGTGGATCTTTTAAGGGGTATTCTTCTAGCTCACTATCAAATGTTGCCTCTATCATAAAACACTGTGTGTGAGAGCTAGATTCAGTTTGGCTGATGAAGTTATTGATAGCATCATCTTCTATCTGATCTTTAAAATCTAAAGCCTTCTGTACAGTTAATGGGGCTCTGATATTGTTAGTAAGGTATGCCACAGGATACTGATTGGTTTTGATCATTGGCAGGCTTGGCTGTGCTGGAGGATATAGAATGAGATTTTTAACATCTGGTCCTTTAGTTATAGTCATGTTTCCCTGCCGGCAACCAATGTAGGCATCGGCAGTAGCAAGCCAAGGTCTTCCTAATATTAGCGGATGTCCATCTAGTCGGGTTTTTGGATTAATTACCAGGAAATCGGTTGGATACTCCCAGGAATCTACGGAAACCATGACATCATATAGAGTACCTTCGGGTCAAACTACAGATCGATCTACCAATTCTAACAAGGTAGAAGTAGGTTCTACCGATGTGATGCCAAGCTTTTGGTAGGTGGAAGTTGTCAAAATATTGATTGCAGCTCCCAAGTCGACTAAAGCATTAGGCAGGGTTTGACCATAGATTTGGACAGTTACAATTGGGTTCCCGGGATCTTCGTATTTGATAGGTGTCTCTTTTCCTGATAACAGGTCGGATAAAGTTCCAACTACTTGGACTCTAGGGTTAGTAGTTATATTCCTCCTTGATTTTTTTTATGCACAGTTCTTTTATAGTCTTTGTGTATATGGGAATATCTTGAATGGCCTGGAGGAATGGGATTTTTATATACAGGTTTTGTTACTCTCCCAGAATGTCAAAGTCTGGATGTTGCACTGGTCGCGGTATGACTAATCGTTCCGGGAAAGGAGGAGAGGATGTATTTGTTTGTCGATGGGTCTGTTCCTTATTTACATCCTTTTGTTGTAGCGGTTGTTCTATTGGTAACTGATCTTCAATGTGACCTATTTTGTCTCCCTCTGTTTCTATGATACGTCCAGATCGTAACTGAAGGTCATTACACTCCCTTAAGTCAAGTCCAGTTTCTGATGTGTCTATGATTTGGATGGATTGGACTGGTCGATTATTAGGATTAGGGTTGGGTTGGGCTGGGAGTTGTGGCCTTAAATTAGACTGGGGGTTTTGTTGTAAGGCTGGCAGAGTTGGTTGAGGGAGTGGAATGGTTCCTGTTGACTGATATGTCGATCTTGGCCAATTGGTCTACCAAGGTGAACCTTGTGATGTGGGGGGAATCCATTGCGGAGGGTATGAATTGTTCTGCCAATATGGTGGGGTGTAGGGAAAATTTGGCCATCCGAATTGGTTTGTCTGATTCATCCATGGATTTGGAGAAGGAAATGGCTGTGATGACCAATTCGGGACTGGGGGTGTAGATTGATTTTGCCACATACCATATTGTTAAGAATTGTATTGTGGAGGTTGAAAAGAAGAAGCTGGATCCGAAAACATACCTGATTGCCTCGGTTGCCATTGGCGACGTTGGTTAACAAAGTATGCTGGTTCTGATTCTTCTTCTGCTTCTTTGTATACAGCCTTCAATCCAGGAAGTGAGGGGCAGCTTTCAGTAAGGTGGCCTTTCGTACAGATAGCACAGGCTTGAACTGTATCTAGCGGACATTCTTTGTGGCTGTGTTTTTTTCTGCATCGGGGGCAAAAAATTGCCAGATTTTGCTCTGCCTCCATTTGCTTTTGTTTAGCCTGCACAATATCAAGCTGAGTAGTTAATGTCCCTAGGATATCAGTTTTAAAATTTTCTAATAAATTCCCAAGTTCTACCCGTGTTACCCCTTCTGTTGATATTTTGTTATCTCTAACAAACCTATCATATTCTGTTGGTTTTATCTTTGTGCTACCCCTTGAACTCCTAATACATAAATTAATGATATCGGCAAAATTCTCTTGGTAAATATCTCCTTTTCCCATGATATTCAATGTTTCGATCCACTGTTCTTTCATACCTCTAATTAATGCAGTTTTCAACACATTGTCAGGCAGAGGTAATGATGCATAAGGGGATCTCTATAAGTTATACTGGAAGTGTTCTACATATTCCTCTAGAGTTTCATTTGGTCTGCCCGTCATTTGGAAGATTTCATCTTTCAGTTCCCTTGACCTACAGTAATCATGATATTTCTTGAGAAAGGACTCTTTCATTTGCTCCCAATTGTTTATGACTCCATCACCTAGACCCATAAACCATCTCAGAGCTGCTCCCTTCAAAGTAGAGGGAAACAACTTTAATTTCTGAGGATCAGTGGTGTAATCATACCCTCTACATAACACATCGAATTCAAATAAGAACGCATCAGGGTCCTCTGATGTCAGTCCGTGAAACGTTGGGATGTGCTGAAGAGGAATTGCCTTCATGGGGGCATTCGCAACAGAACCTACTATAGGATATTGCAATGTAGAAGTTTGGGTATTTGGCTGATTCTGTGCCATGGGATCGAAGATGTGCCAGTAACCTTCCGGGATTTCTAGGAGGGTGTTTTTAGGTTGAGAAGGGGCGGCCTTGGCAGGGGCTGTCTTGATGACACTCCCTTTATCAGGGATTTCTATCTGAAGGAATGGGGTGCTTTCAGTATTAATTCTGGCTGCGCTTCCCTTATCTGGGCTGTTTAACGGCTGGATTATCCTGGAAGGAGATTTCGGTTCCTCTATTTCCCCTGTTTCTCCCTCTCCTTCACAAAGGTTGCTTAAGTTCCCTTCTTGCAGCCGTTCAGACACAGGATTTTCAATTTCTTGGAAGTCCTGTTCAACGGTCTGACTCTGCACCTCAGCGTATGCTCCAGATGGTGATGCTGTAGCCTAAAGGGAATTGGTAGGCTGCTTAGAATAAGTCTTTCTGAGGCCTACTGACGGCTGAGATTCATTTTTCTTGTAGATTTCATCTATGAAGGTCGTTCGGCCAAGGGTCACCGGTCCTTTGGCTTTCTCAGATTTGGCTGGGGTTTTGGTATTCTTTTCTAACTTTTTCTGCTTAGTCATGCACTCTAAGAACTACTAAATCCTATCAACCAGCAATTCTACTAAGAGAGCGGACGGTGGAGCAGGGCTTTTACGTGCTCCGTACGCAGGTTCTTACCTTCCGTTTTTAAAATCCAACTCCCCCCTAGTAGATTTGCGCACTACTCTGTAAAGGGCAAATGGCTATTACTCCTCCCCGACAACGGCGCCAAAATGTAGAGCTGTAACTAGGGTCTCTCACACCACTAATTATCCCACATTAATAAGTCAATCCGGGAACGTTTTGTTATTGCAAGGAGTAACTCAATCCGAGGTTGTTTGTCCAAGTAATGCTCGGTAGTATAGTGTCCTAATGGTCTGAAAGGAAACAGATGCTAAGCTGTAACGAAACTAACCCAAAAGATAAAATCACGCAAGGCAGTTGATCAGTCAAGGGTATGGAAACAATAACCTATCCCTTTAGAAACTGATAAAGAAGGAAATCAGAGCATGGACTTATAGGTCTGGGGCTAAGCAGCGTCTTGCTGAGGCTCACAATAGCCTTAGGCCTGCTCTCACACTAAAACAACAAAGGCAGGTAAATCACGCAGCGAAAAGTAAAATGGAACAGCAATCTGGAAATGGAACAGCAGTAAAGAAATGGAACAGCAGTAAGGAAATGGAACAACAATAATGGAACAGCAATCCTCAACCGTATGTACACGTTCTCTACTACTACAGCAATCTGAGAATAATGGATGATATGACTATGTTCCTGAACGAGGTAATATGGCTTTCAAGTCTTACAAATACTATTTCACATGGATCTGATAACAGTAATATTCATACCAACATTCTGCTACAGAAATAGCTGAAAGACGTAATTTGAATGGATCCACTTATACAATGCAGAGACATGAGATAAAAGAACTCATTCAGATGTCAGTTATAACGAAACATAGCATATCATATAGAAGATGTATCAGATTACTGAAATAATGGAAATAAACAAACCACACAGTATAATAGTACAAAAGCAAGTGTCCTTCGGAGCTGGGCCCTTGGCTACCAATGGAACACTGCCTGAGGTTACTCCAGATGCAGAGACGAAATGAACACCAAGTCTTTTATATTAATTTCATCAACAAAAGTATAACAACGTCAGGTCTCAGAGAGACTCAATGATTACAGTTGGTTCTGGAATTGAAAATTACAAAGACAATCCTCCTCCGTTCAATGGCGTGGTGCCTTTATATAACAGAAATGACGGAGGTATCTAGATAATCAAAAGATAACTTAAAGCAGCGATCCCTCAGGATCAAAGATCCTGAGGGATTAGCTAATCGTTCGATTCTTCTCTTTCCCTTCTTGCGTTCTCCGTCTCAGTATCCCGCCTTCTTTCTTTGGGCTATTCGGCTCTAATTTTACTTGATCTTGTCCGCATCCGGTTCCCTGTTGGCGGGACAGTAGTTATTTTCCCTTTGCTCCTTGCTTTCAATCGCCGATCCTTTGTTTTCGCGTCTTCCTGCATAGAAAACGTCAATCATTAGCACTTAAGCTTCCTTTATCGATTGTTGCACATTTTATCAAAACCCTTTATCTTCTTTGAACTCATAATGCAGAAAAGGTTACAACTATTATTGAAAAACCACTAGATTGCTAGGCAAAAGCATACCTTCCAGGTGCTCCACAGCTTCCACTTTTGCAGCTCTACCAACAACAACAATTTTTCAGAATGTCATCCTTCAACAAGACTCGCCATTCGCCCACATGCATCATCAACTAACCGTGTAGCATCCTCCTGAGGATGAAACCATTCCACCTCAGCCGCTGGTTCTTGTGTACCAGTAGCTTCGTCAATGGGTTTGACCACAGTTTCTTTACTTTCCTGGCTTGCCTCCACTCTTACTGTTGGTTCTTGTGTGGCAGCAGTAATATCCACAGGTTTTTGCTCATCATTTACGTTTGGACCAACTTTGGTCTCTGCTGTTGGTTCTTTTGTAGCAACAAAAGTAACCATTGCCTCATGGATGTTATCTTTTTCTTCCTCTGCTTGGCTAATTTCCTCCTCGACTGATGTTCCAGTTGAAACAATAGTGTCAGTAAAGGGTTCTTGTGTATCCATTGCTTGATCACTTTCTGTGGATTACACTGTCTCGGTTGCTAGTTCTTGTGTATCAGAAATGTCCTTGACAGGTTCGGATGTAACAGCTTCCTAGTTGTCGGTTTGAGTCTCCCTCGAGGTAGCATCTACTACACAAACTTTGAATCCAGCTTCCATCAACTTCCCATCACAGGCTATACGCAAAGTTCTCGGGATTTCTCCCCTTCTAGCCCTGTCCATAGCCTCCGCCAAAGTATCTCAATGTGACCCTTATCCTCTACTTTGGCCTTCTGTCACCAATTGGTTTTTCAACCGGCTTCTTACCGATCCTCACTATTGAGGGCTACAGTTGCTCCTTTGTTACCTTTGGAGTTTCCCCAATCGTCTTTGTTTTCCTTCTGCGAGTAGTCCTGGCCCTTTTCTACATGAACGCTTCCCAATTTTTGCCTTGTTGGCTCAAGGCATCTAGCACGATGAGTTTAATAAATTCATGGTTTGTGACACATGTTTCTGGATGTGCAGCCATTTTTACAGTCGCGGCCATGTGTCTAATATTGCCTAGCAAGAAATACAGCAGTTTAATCCATTGTTGATGCGGAGATGGCTCAACAATGGGAAATAGTAATTAAACACGATTGTTGCTCTTCCCTCACAAGTAATGTAATTAATGAGGAAGAGAGAAACGTCTGCCCAGGGCTGGGGGAGTGACAGCCTATCAATTCCCCTACACTTCTTAACCAACGACTCACTTTCCTGAAGAAAATCCCCTTTTAGCAAGGGATCATTAACCTTCTTGGTGAACCATCTCTTCCCTTCTGCCTGCAATCCTATTACTCTAGCAATAAATTCTTCCATGACCTCCAATTTTAGTCCTCTAACTTCCGTTTGGTTCCTTTCCAGGTTCTTTGCGAATTCCATGGTCACGCCATTGTCTAGCCCTTCCAATTTCTGGAAGAATTTGAACTAGCCTGCATATTTGAAGACCTGAGATGCCTCAAGACAGCCTTACAAGGCCTCTGTAATTCCTGGTTCGTGTCATATCACTGCTCCACCCATTGATTCTACAATTCAAATGTTGTTTCACCTGCTTATCTTTTCTCTTGCACACACTCTAGTGGTTTCAACCTGCATTGCTACCTTCCTTCTCTCCAAGCACTCTGAATAGGGATTCAGTGCCTCCAGCAGGGGTAAATGATAGGGTGGTAGGGTGGTGTAGGTGTAGATTTGGATTAAGATTTGGCATGCATGGTTCATACAGCTTAATGGGTTTTGCTTTAATGGTGAGTCGTGGGGAGGTCTCATCAAAAGTGCCATTACCCTTTTTGGTATGATTTGGTATGAAGTAAAAATAACTCCCGGGTTGCGTGCCTTTATTGTTGGATTTTCCAATAATTACAAATCATGCGACAGTCATGTCACGACATGATTCGTTCCCCCCCAGCTTAATTATGACAACTGTCCTCAGCCATCAATTAGTCATGTTAACTTACCATAATTACAAAATAAATGGAATGCGATATTACCTTTTTGATGACGTACCTGGGTGACGTGGGGCATGGTGATGGGCAATGCAATGTCGAATCATACTCGGGCAGCGAGACACATGGACTTGGATTTGCTGATGAGGCTCATGGTGATGTTTCTGCTATTTATTACAATAAAATATTTCATTTTATTCCTAAAAAGTCGTCGGCTGTTACAGGTGTAACAGCCAAGACGACTGATATATATTAATTTAATTTTTACGAAAAGATAAAAAATAAAATATCGTGTAACAACACTTATCGTATGATACACTTTGAAATACAAATGTTGTTGCAGAGGGTGTAACAACTACCACCAAGTGGTTTTCAACTGCTACAAACAGTGCTTGTCTACACCTGCAAAAGGTTTTCACAACTAGATTATTATTATTATTATTATTATTATTATTTTTAAAGCACGGTGTAACAGATGCCACCAGGTGGTTTTCAGCTATTACTCTTATTGGAAAAGTTAATTTTTTTGCAGCACAGGGGTGCTTTCCCGTGTTCCCATAACCTGTAGATCCGAATTTGTGACAATGTTGACAAATGAACCCTTCGAGGTAGGTTTGTGATACAACCGAAGATGGTGTCCATTTACAAGTAATGATGTCCTTGCACTGTCAATGGTTACCAAATTTACAGTCCCATTGTCAAAGACTGCATCTACCTCATAAGGACCTAGCCATCTGGTGCGGAGCTTACCCTTGAAGTCCTTAAACCTTGAGTCGTATAAGAGAGCCCAATCTCCTTTCTGGAATTGTTTCTTCTTTATAAATCTGTCATGCCACTTAGCTCTCTGCTGCTGGATAATCTCTGTTTGCTGGATAGCAGCCAACCATTTCTCCTCCAATTCATTGAGCTGGTTCAATCTCTGCCTTTGTGCTATAGTCAAATCCAAATTGACCTGCAATGTTGTCCTTAGTGTCTTGATTTCAAATTCAATGGGAAATAATGGGTTCTTTCCATACTCAAGTTCATATGGAGAGAATCCAATGATGTTCCTCCATGTAGTCCTATATGCCCATAACACTTCCGGAAGTTTGTCAGCCCAATTACTTTGATGACTAGCCACAGTATTAGCAAGGATCCCCTCAATGACTTTATTAGTGCTCTCCACCTGGCCATTTGCCCGTGGATGGTAAGGTGTTGTGATTTTGGATGGATTTTATATTTCTCGTCCAATTCCCAGATCTTATGAGATGTGAATTGCGGCCCTCCATCTGTGACTATCTCCCTGGGTATGCCAAACTGGATGAAGTTGTCTTCGAACAGAAAATCTGAGACAACCTACTCTGTGGCTCTAGTTAGTGCCTTCGCCTCGACCCAGTTCATGACATAGTTGGTACATACCAAGATGTAGGATCTCTATCTAAATGAAGGATTGATTGGTCCCACAAAATCCAGAGCCCACTTCTCAAAAGGTTCTATGACAATCTAGGGCTGTAACAACATCTCATCTGATTACAATGGTTGGCCCATCCTTTGAAAACTATCACATCCCTTCAAAAACTTCTTGGAATCCTAAAATATTGTTGGACAGTACTACCCTGTTGAAAGGACTTTGTATCCTATCCGTGTATCTGCGAAGTGTCCTTCGCAAGGTTCCTCATGAAAGGCTTTGAGGATATCAAAGACCTCATCCTCTCCGACAAATCATCTGATCTGGAAATCAGGTCCAGTGTGGTAGAGGTTCCCACCTATCCAAGTATATGTAGCACTTTGTTGTATGATTTTATTTTTCTCCCTGAAGAACAAATACTGGGGAAACTTCCTTGCAACAAGATAATTGGTTATGTCTACATACCAAGGTGAGTAAGTAGAAATAGCAAAAATTTATTCATCAGGGAAATAATCTTCAGTAGGAGTGCAACTATCATCAATGGTTAGCCTAGAAAAAAATTCAGCTACTACATTGTCTTTTCAGGTTTATCTACAATAGTGATATCAAATTCTTGTAATAGTAATAACCAGCATGTAATCCTACCATATGTAATTGGCTTATTCATTAAGAAACGAATGGCAGAATGGTCAGTGTATATAAATAATTGATATTCGATGATGTAATGTTGGAATTTATTGATGGCGTGCACGACTGCTAAGAAATCCTTCTCAGTCACTGTGTAGTTGAGCTCAGCTGGAGTTAGATTTTTACTTATGTAGTAAATGGTGTAAGGTTTCTTATCCTCCAGCTGGCCCAGAACAACACCTATAGCAATATTTGATGCATTCGTAGCTATGTGAAATGGCAGTTCCCAATTAGGTCCTCGCAACACTGGGGCTATTGATACACAACCTTTCAGCTTTAAGAAGGCCTACTCACACTTCTCTGTCCACAAGAAATCCACATCCTTCATGAGCAAGGAAAATAATGGTGATGCAATTCTTGAAAATTTTTCTATAAATCTTCTGTAATACCTTGCATGCCCCAAGAAACTACATACCTTTTTTTGCGTTTTGGGGGTTGGAATTTTTAGGATTACCTCTATTTTTTCAATGTATAACTTGATTCTGTCAGCAAAAATGTAATGTCCAAGCACGATCCCTTCAGTCATCATCATGTGACATTTCTCCATGCTTAAGGCAACATTAGTCTATACACATCGTTCCAACACTTTTTCCAGGTTGACTAATGCTGCTTCAAAAGAATCTCCATAAGGTGTAAAATCATCTATGAAGATTTCCAAACAGTCATTCAATAATTCCCAGAATTTCCCTTTGAAAGGTTGTTGGTGCATTACAGAGCCCAAAAGGCAGCACTCTGTATGCGTAGGTTCCCCAAGGACAAGTAAAGTTTGTTTTATCCTGGTCTTTTGGGGCGATCTGTATCTGATTGTAGCCATTGAAACCATCCAAAAATGAAAAGAATTTCTTTCCAGAGAGAGTATCAAGGACCTAATCTATAAATGTAAATGGAAAACGGTCCTTCTGAGTGGCCTTATTGAGTTCTCTATAGTCGACACAGACTCTCCACTTGCCATTCTTTTTAGGAACAATGACAAGCAGTGACAAACACTAACTGTCAAATATTGGGTAAATAAAATTAGCACTCACGAGATTTTGTAGTTCCTCTTTCACCCTTCCTTCAATGCAGGGTTCATGCGCTGTTGTGGCTGTCTGACTGGTTTGCAGTCATCCTTCAAATAAATATTGTGAGTGCATAGGTTAGGGTGGATCCCTTTCATATCCGTATAATCCCATGCAAATGCCTTTTTATACTTCTGCAATAGCTGTAACAGCTGTTGATTATGTTCAACAGTCAAATTGGGGCTAACATTCAAAAACTTTCCAGCCTCAATCTCAATTGGGTTGCTAGCAATATTCAGAGTTGTCCTCATTTGTTCAAAATCTATATCTTCCACCTCTTCCTCCTCATTTTCATTTTCAATAGAAGCAACAGTCAGGGAATTACTAATAAAACCATTAATAAATCATCTTCTATTTCATCTTTAAAATACTCGGATTTCCCCAGAGTGAGGAGTGGTAGGGAAAGATTTGACTCAGGCTCAAACTCATCCCACCAAGGGTTGTACACATCCATATTTGGTTTTGGGGGGTAAATATTAAGGTTCTGGGTTGCCTGGCCATCTGAGATCACCATGGATCCTGCCTTGCAGCCTATAAATGTGTCCGCAGTGGCCAGCCAAGGTCTCCCTAGGATCAAAGGATGCCCCCTCAAATTGGATTTGGGTTGTAAAATAAGGAAATCAGCCAGGTATCTCCAGGAAGCTACCGTAATCACTATATCTTCTAACATCCCCTCGGGTTTAACATGGGACCTATCTACCAATTCCAGCATAGTAGGGGTGTGTCTAAGTCCTTGTAGCCCGAGAGCAATGAAGAGATCTTTCGTCATTACATTAATGGCAACCCCAAGATCAATTAATGTATTAGCTATGAGTTGATCATTAATGTAGACGGTGACTGTAGGCTTGCCTGGATCATTGTGCTTAGTAAGGAGAGGCTGAGCAGACATTAATTCAGATAACTCTCCCATCACATGTATGGTGGCAGGGTCTTTAGGCTTTCTTCTAGGTTTCTTGATGCACAAATCTCTCATTGTCTTGGCATATATAGGTACTTCCTTAAGGGCTTGTAGCAAAGGGATTCATACATACAGATTTTGCAACTCCCTAAGGAAATCAGATTCAGGCTGGGAAACCATCCTAGGTACAGCCAGTCTCTGAGGATATGGGGGTTCCTGCGTAACAACAGTTGAATCTGTTGTTACAGGTGTATCAGCCTTCCTTGAAGTAGCTGTTACATGTGTAACAATTCTTCTCGGGTTGGTTGTTACAGATGTAACAACTTCCTCTATATCAGTTGTTGTAGGCACAGTAACTACCTCAGAGTCTCCGACTTCTCCCTAGATGGTTCACAGTCTTCCTCCGTAATGATATGGGAGTGACTAGGGCTAATTACCATGCCTGATCATAATTGTATTTCATTAAATTCCACGGGGGTAATAAGGTAAGTCTGGAAGTTCGTAGGAGACTCCATGCCTTGAGCTTCTTTATTGTTTGGGTTTGGGTTACGTTGCACAGGTAGTTGGGGTCGCACAGGTGGCGGAGGAGAAGAAGCTTGGAAAGGAGGTAACTGCAGCTGCTGCTGCATGGGTGGTGCAGGCAAAGCTGAATTCTGGGCATTTCCTCTCCAGTTCTGGTTCCATGAGTATGGTTGGGGTTGAGGATATTGGACAGGAGGAGATGGAGACCATTGGTTCCAGGGTGAAGGGAACTGAGCTGAAGGAGGGGCAGAATATTTCCATGGATATGGTTGATTATTATATGCATTGTTCCATGAATTGAAAGAGGAAAAGTCTTGAGACATACCTGGAGGTCGCGGTTTCCATGGCCTCTGTGGTGCAATGAAGTAAGAGGACTGCACCTCTTCGCTTGATTCTCTAAGTGTTTCCTTTAGTCTAGGAAGCTCTGGACACTTCTCTGTTGAATGTTCCAGCTCGCAGATGTTGCAGAGGCTGATGCTGTTCAGTTCACATTCCCTGTAAGGATGTTTCTTCTGACAAGTCAGACAGAACACAACTAGGGGTGTATCAGCTTCTGGTTGTGCCTTTTTTATCTATGTTGTTGTTATCTGGGCTGAGAGAGTATTAAGGATATCAGTCTTGAAATTTTCGTACAAATTTACGATCTCTGCTCTGGTTACTCCTCTGCCTGCAGATTTTTGTCTGCGAACAAAGGCATCCCGAATTGTACTTCTTACTCTAGATGATCCTCGAGAGCATTGTAGGAAGAGCTTGATAATTTCCACAAATGGCTCTTGTGATATATCCCCCTTTCCTAATAGGTTTAGGGTGTCAAGGTAGTTGTCCCTCATTCCTCTGAAAAGTATAGTCTTCAAGATTTCCAGGTCTAAATCACTATGTTTAGACATCTGCAAATTGTAGTGGAACCATTCCACATAATCTTCTAGGCTTTCTTCCTCCTTCTGGGTCATTCTAAATATTTCTTCCCTCGAGTACCTAGTCCTACAATAGTCTTGGTACTTTGACAAGAAAGTTTCCTTCATATCATTCCATGTTGAAATGGAAGCAGGGCCTAATCCCATGAACCATCTCAAGGTTGCTCCTATTAAGGTAGCAGGGAATAGTTTTAACTTTTGAATCATAACTTCTACACAAGACATCAAACTCAAATAGAAATGTATCAAGGTCATCCACAGTCATCCCCTAAAAGGATGGAAAAGATGATAAAGGAATATTCTTCATAGGAGCTTCACCCCTGAGATTCCTAATTGGGAATTCAAAAGTGGTAGTGGTGGTGTATGTTTTAGCATTGTTATCATTTTTCTCCCCCATGATCAATTTTTCTAATCCTTCCTGTAGAAGACATTTTTCCAGTTGCATTTGTGATGGCTCTGCAAATGCAATTAATGCCTCAAATACTCCTGGAGTTGGTTGTTTCACCGCACTACTTGTATCCAGATATTGATAAGTCTCTAAGTGCTTCTCCTTCTCAGGTGTCTGATGTCCCCCCTTGGTTTCCCCTTGGCCCTCAGTCCTCAACTTCTGGCTACTCACTTCCCCTTCCTGCTCATGAATGAAATCCTTGACCTTGAAGGTATGAGTGCTGGCCTTAGAATGATATGGTCTCGAGATGGAGGGATTGGAGGTTTTTGATTTCGCTATGGGAGTAACAGCCTTCCACAACCCTGTCTTCCTTGCATTCGTTTGAGAGCTGGACTTTTCTTTTTCTGCCTTGGAGATTAATTCCTGAATAAATGTCTTCCTTCCCAAATCTTCACCCTTCGTTTCCTTTTTACGACCTGTCATTCCTGTGATATATTAGAGTGGGGGTGATTTCAGTATCTCTGTAAGTCCTAAAAAGTACACACATGGACCCTATGTGTATCGAATTAAATTCTATGTATCTCAAACTTTGATAGTGGTCATCCTGTCCATGTATGTTAGAGCGATGCGCGGGTTCTTAGCTCTTGTCTTGCCGCCCAGCAACTGAAGAGCTGAAGACACACTAATCAAAGCATCAAAATTTCCTAAGTGTCCTAGTGATCACAATGGTGAGCCCGCCTAGGTATGTTAGAGCGATGCGCAGGTTCTTACCTCTCATCTTATTGCCCAGCAGCTGTGGACTAGGAACACTTTCTATATTAAACAAATAACTTGGCTGACTGTATTGTCAAATTTCCATCCCTGGCAATGGCGCAAAAATGTAGTGTTGTTTTATCAACCTTAATTTACTCAGACTGCAACATTAATTATCAACCCAGGGTAGGTCTTGCTGCTTCAATGGAGTTTGCACTATCTGTGTTGATAAACTTCAGCCAAGCATAAGAAATTGCAAAAAACTGTAAAAGGTGTCGCTGATCTAAATTACTGAATCAATCATGTATGCAGATATAAAAACCATCCACAGATTTAAATCACAACTCGTAGTTATTGAAATAAATGTGCACCACACCTAAAGCTAACATCTATTCCAGTTGGTTACTATTCCTTTGTTGTTTAACTCTGTGTAACAGCATAAGATAAATAGAAACGACAACGACTACAATCTACGATATGTGTAGTAACAAAGAGAAACTATAAATCAATAAACTGAACTGAAATGTACACTACCTAATCACTGCAATCCCTGCCAAAGAGGAGGTCCCTTCCTCCTCAGCAGGGTGCAAGAAGACACAAAAAGTGATTAGCGGATCAGTTGAGGAGCAATAACAGCATCACCATGCCAATTGATATTAAAATAAGTTCAGGAGTTATAGAAACAGAGTAACAGTACTATTCTATATGCGCATGTTTGATACATAAAAAGCCAAGTATTTTATAACTATTACATCCCGAAAATTAGAAAATACATCAGCCATGAGAATCTCTGATTCTCATGCTGATCGAAAAATAAAGAAGTTGCAACCTACTGCTAAATAAATATACATTAGTTACAACTGATTGAGTCTTGTTTCCTCAAAAATAAACAATCTACTGCTGACAACTATGATGTGGAATAGTACCCACATTTCTAGCTTCGGTGTAACAATATTGAGCAAATGATGGTTCAGGCTGACACGGCATAACTGAAGATAGTATTGTTGGTGTAACGGCGGATCCACGCGAGGTGTAACAACAACCTATGTGTAACAACAACCTGTAACAGCACCGATGTGTAACAGCAACCTGTAACAGCACCGATGTGTAGCAGCAACCTGTAGCAGCACCGATGTGTAGCAGCAACCTGTAACAACGGCCACCTGTAATAGCACCTAGTATGTAGCAGCGAGATGTAACAACACTCAGGGTGTAGCAACGAATTGTTCAACCCTTTCATGCAGATAAGTCATGTTGCTTGTCTGCTTCCGCGAGCCAACACCTGAAAAAGATAAACTTCCCAACATGTTCCTCTGATGCTCATCCAGTTAGCCTCAAAAATAAATAAAGCCTATCATTTATTTGGTAAAATACAGTAAAGTAACATGACAGTAAAATGGATGAAAAGGTAAGAAAACGGGGAATTTGGTCATATAAGAGCACAGGTCTGAAGGACATAAAGGTCAAAACAAGGGAAAGAAGGTGTGGAAAATGAGTGAAAAACCACACCCAACAGGTACAAAGGAAGAATCTATCTAAATTCAAATTCCAAGTTTAAATATAAGATACTCAAGGAGTCACATGATTCACTATCAGTCGGACATGTAGGATTCTTTAAAACTTACTAAAATGCACGTCAATCATTCTTTTGGAAGGGGATGAGTCACGATATTCAGAAGTATGTAGCAAAATGTGACACATTTCAAATAAATAAAAGTGAAAATATTATGACAGATGGATTACTTCACCCCTTAAACATTTTGAATCAGAAATGGAAATAAATATCAATGGAATTTATTAAGGGATTGCTTGTATCTGAAAGCAAGGACAAGATTTTCATAGTGATTGATAGAATCACCAAATATGCTCACTTTATGGCAATAAAGAAATCAGACTCAGCTAAACAAATGGCTGAAATATTTTACAAAAATATATATAAATTACACGGTTTTTTGAAAGTCATCGTGAGTGATAGAGATGCCAAATTCAAGGGTAATTTCTGGAGGGAATTGTTCAACCACATAGCATCCTACCTAAATATGAGTTCCGCTTATCACCCTCAAACAGATGGACAAACATATGTTGTCAATAAATGTTTGGAAGCTAACCTACATTGTTACGCTACAGAAAAACAGAGTAAGTGGGCTCAGTGGTTGCATCTCGCTGAGTGGTGATATAACTCTAATTATCATACATCGGCAAAAATGACTCCATTCCAAGATTTGTATGGATACGAACCTCCAAAATGGAAGGATCTATCTACCATCCAGACGAATCTTCCTACTGTTAAAAGCCAACTAGAAGAAACCCAGAAAATCTTCCAAACCCTAAAATAAAACTTAAATAATGGAAGGAACCGTATGAAGCAATACGAAACTCCAAAATGGAAGGATCTAGCTACCATCCTGACGAATCTTCCTACTGTTAAAAAAAAACTAAAAGAAACCCAAAAAAACATCCAAACCCTAAAAGAAAACTTGAATAATTGAAGGAACCGTATGAAGCAACAAGCAGAACGAAACATAACCGAAAGAGAATTTGAAGTTGGAGAATGGGTATTTGTCAAACTCCATCAACAGAAACAGTTATCCTTGAGAAAAAAGAAAAATTAAATTGGCACCGAAGTTATATGGACCATATCAGATCAATAAAAAGATCAACCAAGTTGCATATAGTTTAAGCCTTCCGAAGAAAAGTCATGTTCACAACGTCTTCCATGTCTCCTGCCTTAAAACAACACTGGGTGACCACCAATTAGTGCAAACAATGCTTCCATCCCTAGATGATGAAGGAAGGGTCATTTTAGAACCAAAAGGTATCATAACTACCAGAGAAAGGAAGCTTTGATCTCATGTAATCAAGGAATACTTGATCAAGTGGAAGGACTTACAAGAAGAAGAAGCTTCTTGGGAGGCTAAAAAGTTTTATCAGCAACATCCGTTGTTATGTATTCTTTGAGGAAAAAACATTCTTTTGAGAGGAAGACAATGTTATATAAAAAAATTAGTTAGTTTATAAGTTATTAGGCAAAGGGCATGATCATAGATCATGCCCATTCACCAAGAGGCACCCAAGGAAGTGTATAGCCAAGGCCTCCCACAAAATGTAAACATCATTTATTCATTTATTAATAAAATATTTATCATGGCTGTCAATTGTTAATTTTGTGTTCTAGAGAAGACATCAAAATCAGAGATTGAGAAAGGTCCCTCATGGTTACCATCAAATCCTCCATGTATTCAAGAGAACAATCAACAAAAAGAGGAATATTTGAAGGTCATGGTAGAAGAAGACATGAATAATGATCCAAATAAGCAATCAGACCAAGGGCATGAAAGTTATATTGAGGCTTGGTTCCAGACAATCACTAAGTTGCAACAACACTCTCTTCTTTAATTGTGCTTGATATCATCAAAGTCAAAGCATTTGATCACTCAAATCTAGGTACATATCAAGCATACATTTCAAGCCTCCACATCATTTTGTTTGTCATCTTGATGTGCACATGGCTCCATTGGAAGTATTATTATACTTGAAAGTGATTTTGCTTTTCAAGTAGGGTAGTGTATAAAAAAAATGAAAATAAAGTGAAAAAATAAAAATCTCAGGTGAAAACCTCCTTGGAGGAGCCTTAGATTGGCTCGTTGATTGAAAACCTCCATGAGGCGATCAATGGGTTGAAAATAATAATAATAATAATAAATAAAAGATCCTAGGTGAAAACCTCCTTTGAGGTGCCTAGGCGGACCTACTAGTTGAAAACCGCCTTGAGGCAGCTAGTATGCCTAGAAGAAAGAAAAGGGAAAAAATAAAAAAATCATTGCTCCATGTATCTCTTTGATGAATGTAGGTGCTCTCCAACATCTACGAGGAACAAAAACAAATTTCCACCAAAGAAATAAAAAATAGGTCAAACCTAGTCAATAGAAGTCAAATTTTTACTTTCTCCTCCTCTACTCAAATGCTACAACAAGGCCAAGGCCATGCCAATCCATCACCCTCATCTATTTCCACCATCCACCCATCATTCTCAAGATTCTACCACTCATTTTCCTTGCTATCCCAAAATACTACAGGAAGGCTCTGTTTTACTACAAGAAACAAAATACATAGACAGATTTTTTATTTTTTCCATAACTTGAAAAATATGCATCCATTTAAAAAAAAAATCATGGGGAGATGCATATGGATGATGGTAACATGCCCAAGAAATTTCATCAAATTCCAGTGCACGGTTTCCAAGAAATAGACCTCCATCACCTTTAGCCATTTTTATTTTTTTATCGAGATCTGTGCATCCATTGACCAATTTTTTTTTATGGGGAGGTGCATAATGATGATGGAAACATGCTCTGAAAATTTCAGGTCAATCCATTCTACTGTTGGGGAGATATGGACAAAACAAATCTGCTACAAGAAGTCGTCCTAAATTACTACAGGAGTTTATTGTAGTACTATAGGAAGTTCTGAAAATATATAGGAAAGGTAGTCTGATGGAAAAATTATGATGCAATGCCTATTCTATGATAGGAAAAAAGGACATTGACTTCACCACATCTCATCCAACACTCATCATGACCATGTCACTCTATGGCCACACCTTCCACTCATTCCAATACCTGTTTATCCTCCAATAGAGAAAGGACACAAAAATTCAAAAAAGGGTAGCTACGAAAACCTATTTGGAAGTAACATCAGGCTCTAGGCCTAACCTTCAGCACCATGATTGAAAGAGGAGAAGCATAACTACAGGCACAATGAAACTCCTCTAGAGCTCAGTAGCAACAAAGGAAGCCATCACCTACACATCAACAAGAAGACAACCCATCAGCAAAATAAGATCAACAAAAAAGAAAAAGGCAGTCAAGAAGATGTACCTAAGTCATGAGAAGCACAACAACATCAACTCAACAGTAGCATGCATGTCTCTCCAACAACCATCAGGTAGGTACAAGTATGAAATATTCTTGACCTCTTCTCTTGAGCATATTATAGTTAGAAATTTGTTGTCAATGCATGAGAGATGAAGTTTTATAAGCTAAGGATGGGTCAGTAGTCTCAGCCGCCTTCAACTAGTTAATTGTAGCTCACTCCTTCATTCATGCAATGTTGAAAAGTTAAGGGTGGTGATTTCAAGGAATGAGGACAATAGTTAAAGGAAGAAATTTTTGCAAAGGTCGAGTCACCACAACACTCCAAGCCATCCATCCACTTAATATTCACTATATGTCCATCATTCATCTATC
Source organism: Pinus tabuliformis (assembly GCA_031772625.1). Taxonomy (NCBI): domain Eukaryota; kingdom Viridiplantae; phylum Streptophyta; class Pinopsida; order Pinales; family Pinaceae; genus Pinus; species Pinus tabuliformis. The sequence goes on along the minus strand of CM062820.1, from coordinate 1,706,535,904 downwards.
CCATTTCATAATTTCACGAACAAAACCTATCTCACCCTAAAGATTTCTTGAAAAAAGAAAACAGAGCATCCTCTCCATTTTCACAAACCTACAATACAGTTAGAAGACTCTGAAGGAAGAAGGAATGACTACTACAGGAAGGCAAGATGTTGATACAAGAAGGAAGAAAGAAAAAATTGTGCTAAAACTCAAAATGATAGTGCCTAAGAGAGACCTAATCAAAACAGAGAACTCTGAGGCCATTAGGCAACCATCTAGGCCACAAGAGAGAAGAAGAAGGCAACAAAAGGAAATGAGGCATCCACCATCAAAACAGAACTCAAACTGCAATGATGAAAAGAGACTTTCCAAGAGGTATCTAATCTCTTTATAGCTTTTTTCCAAGGCCTAAAAGATGTTATAGAAATGAGAGAAAGGCATGAGAGTCAAGTTGAGGGCCTGTCCTAGGCTCAGACTATCATTTATGCTAAAAAAGGGTTTCCTGTAGTTTTAATAGGGTTTCCTGTAGTTTTGACAGGAATTACTATAGGATGTCCTAGTTCTCATCTAAAGGCATTTTGAAGGTTTCAGAGGTGTCCAAATGGTGGAACAAGATAGAAGAAGGTTGATAAGGATGTGGAATACCTTGCCAAATTGAAAAATATTCAAGAACCGATCTTGAATAAGGGGAAGAAGGCAAACTAATGGTCTCAAGAAACAAGGATTTTTCTTTGCACAAATATGTTTTTGGGCTTGTCCTTGCAGAACTTACAGCCAAGATTCTTAATGCACAAGAGAGAGGCCACCAGGGCCATGAATGAGGCACAATGAGGTCACTAAGTTGCTCAGAGGATGAGCAACACTTTCAGCAGGGGGGTATGATGGGCCTCTAAATTAGACATAAATTAAGGCCCATGCCTCTAAATTAAACATAAATTAAGGCCTATGACCATCCTTCAACACATTAAACCTCTCTTTTTGCATTAGATAATGTATTTTTAACTTTAATATATTCATTAGGAAGGTTTATGAATAATTGCATATTTGTGCCTAATATTATTTATTTTTGTGGAATATTATGAGAATATTGGGCAGATTATGAAGATTTGGAGGAGGAGATAATTTAGGGACTTGCTCCCTACTACAGGAGGATCACTATTAAATAATAAATCAACAAGATATTATGGAATTATGGCACAGATTGTGGAACTCCAATGATTGAGAAAATCTAGGAATGTGTTCCCTGTCATTTAATGTAGATTCCTAGTATTGGGAACCAGATCCACTAATCAAGGGATTTTGGTGGGGAAAGCTTCCTCCATTCATGGGGAATGATTCTTAATAGTTTTATATAAGTACCAAGTCGAATTTTCCTCTACGGATATATTTATATTAGTCTTCTTGTGGAGAGAACTCGTTTTTTTGCAGCTCCATTGTATTTTCTTGCAGGGATGTAATTGTATTGATCAAAATAATGAAGATTGGTGTCATGTTCATCTTCTAGATATTGTTCTCCTTCATAGGTCCCTAATTTTCCTTGGGCTTGGCCATCCTAGGAGCCTCATATCCCTTTTGTATAATTTTCTTTCCTTCTTTTCACTTCTTATTCACATGCATCTCTTGTTTTTATTTCTTTCTACTTCTGCATTTAGTATTAAGGATTTCTTGTTGTAGGATTAGGTTAAATGGTTGATGTAAGTTATTTTGCAGGATCACAAGAATCATTTCATCCTTGGAAATATTTGGAAGGTTATAGTAATCATTGAGCCACTTGGATTAGTTTTCTTATCCCCAAATCTAGATTTCTGGAACTCCTTTGTGACAAAGAATAGTAAATTTATTCTATTTTTTAGAGAATACTAACGAGATTCAATCAAGTTTGTTCCACTTGAATTATATCATAAAAACATTCTAGTTCATAACAAAAATCACCCCATTGAATTTTCACTTGATTAGGTTAGGAATTTTATAGATTTACTAGCTCACTAGTTCTCGAATTTCTAGATTTTCGACTAGTAATTTTCTACTATTTTTTAGCATGGGTTAAAAGAGGTATTTTTGAGTGATTCCACTTGGAATGGGGACTTCGTTATGCCCATAAAATTGTTGCATCAACATCGGGGAAAACCACCTGGCCCAGACCTTAAAGCAGCTCCTTTTCCGTTTGGTGTGGTGGCTCTGACTGGATGTAATGGGACCAGTTTCCCAGTGATATATGAGTTGATGGATGATTGGGTGATAATGAATAATGGGAGTGATAAGTTCTCTATTCTAAAGTGAAAAAATATACAAGGATAACTAATATATCCTGGGAATTCTTTTTCTTAGTGCGATTCTTGACTGTTCTTATTGACAAGTAAACATGAAGATGACTTACTCTTAAATAAAAATATTCATTCATATGATAATTACTTTGTTCAAGTAATTGAACAAAGTAATAATTAAAACATTATCACACTAATCTTAATATATCACTGACATATATATATGAAACATGACAAATCAAAAACATCCAAAAGTGATAAATTAACGAATTGTTGTGGACACACACACACACACACACACACACACATATATCAATAATAGAAAAGTTGATAAATGTTAATTCACACAGAAACATAAAGCAAAAACATAGATAGTAGTACCGTATGCATTTGTATCTCCTCCGATGTGAATCACATTCAAATTCTGCCTTCTAATTTGAGAATACTTTCATAGGAAGCAAAGGTGCATATCACATAAAAGCCTTCTTTGTCAAAATTCATAATTCTAATCCAGTCTTTTATAAAAATAAATATATCGGAAGCATAGTAGTGAAACTTCCGATTCAAGTCTTAATACAAAAAATTGAGGACCCTGTCCAAAAACATGAAAGGGTCTATAAATACTACAAAAGTAACAAACTATGAAAGAAATATGCTATGTGCTGGTATAACCAAAACATAAAAATATGGAATTCATCTTGAAATAGTAGTGTTGCAGTCGATCGAAAAGGTTCACTGTATCGACTAATCATCTTGTGATTGGAGCTGACAAATGGCAAGCATTGGTTGGATTTCTGGTGGCTGACTCATACGCGAGTGTAACTGAGCTGTGAATGTGGCATCGACAAGTTCGGGGATCATGTGATCGATCACATCTGCAAGACACTTCATTTCCATTCGTTGACTATGTGGTTTTACAAGGAAGAACCAAAATGTCTCCCATGTTAAGCTGTGAATGCCTGCGATCAGTTTTTCTCTTTGCTCCAGTTCCTGTTTCCACTGCTGCTCTATTACTTTCACCTGTGGGAGTTTGCCTTGAGATCATTCTATTATTATATTACATAAATACAAACTATTGTTGATTAATTCAATCAAATTATTTGTCGTCGATCTGCATCTGGATGTAGCTCTCTCAACCTTCATTAATTGAGACTCCCATTCGGAAAATAGAATTTCTTTATGTGACTCCTGTATTTTTGGAAGGTTGGCATCTTTTCATTCAGCTGGATCTTGCCAAGATAGAAACTTAGTTAAGCTTTCATCTACCTTCTCTAGCTCGAGCCTTGCGTCTACTGACTTACCGATCATAGCCTCTGAGATATCACACAAAGGAGCAACAGACGAGATATTATAACACAGAAGGTCCAACTGCCAAGATAGAGCCTTGGTCATCTCCAGGGCTTCAGTTCTGAATTCTTCTACCTTGGGATATCCTTTGAATCGCTCTATTTCATCCTTCATTTGAGTGATTTTCTGTTCCTTTGATTTACTCATCTACTCATTGAATAGCTGTAGTTTGCTCAATGCTTGAGACAAATCTTGCTTCTTATGAATGGCTTGCTCATCAATTCTTTGCTTTTCATTAACTAATTGCTCATTCAACTATTCATTAACCTATTTCTGTGCCGCCAACTGTTGTTCAAGATGCTTTATTTTCTATTGTTTTTCTTGTAACTGTGCTTCTAGCAGAATGATCGCTTGGTCCTTTTCTTTCAACAAGTTACTAACCTCTGATGCCTTATCTATTTTTGCCGTTGTATATGCTCCGGCATACTGAGAAAGTTTCGTTAAATCTTCAGAGGTATTTACTTCCTCCCTCCATACCACATTCATCATTTCCATCTGAGGAGTCTGTTAGCGCTCGAATTTGCCTCAGGCTGAGGAAGGCGAAACTCAAGGCAACATCAAACCAAGCTCAGCCTCGTAGCTAGCCCTACGAGGACAGGAGAGGGCTCTCTCCGGGTCTATCTCAGCAAAAGGTCTTCAAAGGGGCTGAGATGACCGATATGAAATACTAATTTTAGGCTAGTAAATTGATAAAGATAGTTTGATTTAAGATTTTTAGGGTTTTGTTGGAAAACAGGGAAAGGCAATTTTGGGTGCGGGGATGTGACACAGTTTTTGCAGAGGTCTTTTTGGGGCAAGGTAGGAAATCGTCCTGATGTCTTTAAAGGAATTGAATGGATAGAAATGACTGGTGAGGAGCTAAGGAGAGCGAGAAACTTTCAGGAGTTCTCCTTAAACAGATGAAAACATAGATATTAAACAAACTTAAAGGCAAAGCATACAAGATTATGAATTCTACCTCAACACTTCATTTGTTTAATTTGCAGAAGAGAATAGTAGGAAAATGATACACATAAAAAACTTACAAGTACATGAGAGAAACACACCATCAACACAAATAACCACAGGAATCCCAAATAGTGTTGCAAAACCCTGGTCTATCCTTTGCCAAAATTGCAGATAAAATATGTACAATAGTGTATCAAGCTATTCCCAAGATTCCAACCATGAAAATGACTAAGAAGATACATAATATAGGCAAGCTAACACATTTTCTTGCCTTTAGGGGTCAAGTTCATCATCCTAGGAGCTATTTCAACCAATTCTAAACAAAGCACTACAATCTAGGTAATCAAAACATCTTGCCTCTATAAGCTAGGAAACCAATTCATTCATTAGTTTTTTGCTATTTTATGAATGAATCTTCTAGAATAGGTAAATAAGTGTCATGTCAACATGAAATTTCATTAATTACATCAAGGAAGGTGAAAAATCCCACCAAAAGTCAAAACTGGTCAAATGGCTGCGTTTTCCTGAGCTGAAGATGAAAAACTTGGAAAATACCCTGATGCGTAGCACGCCTTTCAGCCCACTTTTGGGGCACTTCCCGGCATCCAAATTGAGCTCAGGTGGGCTCGTTGGAAAGGTCTGATGTCTACTTTCCAACCCAAGTGGAATTTTTCAATTTGGTGCCCATTTGCCCCTCCAAAAATGCATTCTCCCAAGACTGCTTCCTGTGTGTCCAAAAAGGGGCAGTAAGGTCATTTTTTGCATGTTTTTTGACCTTTTGGGGGCCCAAAACTTGATGAAATGTCTTGGCAGTGGTTGAGCAGGTGTATTTCATCATGAAAAATCCAAAAATGTAGACCTTTTGTGAATTGGACCTCCCCATCTTCAGGGTAGTGCGCGGCACGCTACGCGTGGAGGGCAAAAACCTGTTTTTAACACAAAAATTTCAAAATTGACCAAAAGTTCTCCAAATTTTCTGAATTTTGAGCTGGGGGTGTATCATCAAGTACCATGCTCCTTCAAGGAGGCTTCGGCCAAAATTTGGAGTGGATCGGGCCTTTTCCACCGTTTTAGTGCCTTGCTCAAACATGCATGCGAGCCCAGTAATGATTCTTCATGTGACGAAGCAAGTCTTTGTCTCTATTGGCTTTCGCCAACAACCCATCCAAGTGTCGGTTGACCTTCTCAAGTAAAAATTGCCGTGCAACAGGTGTCAAATCACCCGGTCTTTTACGGGCCAACCTACGGTTTTCACGGATTCGTTGCAGCTCTATAAGTGTGTGCTCGTCCTCTAACTGTTTATTACGCTGCTCTAGATACCTGATATTTGAAGCTGTCTCATCATGACTAGTAACAAAACCTGATGGCTCACCTGAAGGCCTCTCCTCATGCTTGGGCTTCTTGCCCTTATCCTGTACCTGCGGTGCTACTGTCGAAAGCGAGTCCCCTTCCACACGAGGTGGAGATAACACTCACTATGCTGATGAAGTCAACGAGACCCCTTCCACCCCGGGTGGAGATAGTACTCGTCGTGCAGATGCAAATAAGGCCCTGTGTCCTTGCTGATATGTCACACATGCTGGAGCGCTGACATGCTCTATCTCAGGAATGTCAAACTGATGTGAAGGCCCTCCCTTGTCATGAACAATCTCAGGAGGTGGTTGTGGCGCTGTGAAAAGTTCACGAGAAATAAAATCCTCCCAAGTAATGCCCTGTTGTGCCAACTGATGCATCACTATGATTTTGATCAATGCATAATGATAGATGCTTTAATGTTGATGTGTTGGGCTCTTTCTTTGTACTAAAGGCACCATCCTCTCTATGTTGTGACACATGAAAAATGGAATGTTCATCATACGTACCCTGGTAAAATGCATCAACAAACAGACATGGTACGCATAGAGACGTGAGAATCTGCCCTCGCAACTGAAATATCGAATGATAAGTTTCATCAATGGTGCATACTCATCCCTTAGTGTTATAGACATTTTTGTGCCTTACAGCATTGAGCATGAAATGTCCATAATCCAAGGGATCCAATGTCCCTAAAAGAGTTGTTCCTGCTCCTAAGGGAACAAGGTCAACCAATGACAGCTTCTCCCAGAAGTTCTTCACCAAAAACCACTCAGAAACAGTCAATTCAGATGCTCTGCTAGCTGCCTGCGTTGCAGTGCACCCCAGTAAACTAGCTAGGTGCGTTGCAACGCACCTAAAAGCACTACCAGGGTGCGCTGAGCGAGAAATTCCAAATGGCAATGTCATTCTGCAAGGTGTACAGACACTAGAAGCTTCCAGAATCTTCCTCAATGACACTTGCCTCAATGAATTCGACTAGTGATGAGTAAGAGGCTCTCAACCTCCAAGTGGAAGCAAGAACTGACAGAGGGAAGCCACAAGTCAAAACATAAGCTGACTCATCCTCTCTACTTACATCTATATATGGATCTCTCACCCAGAGGTCCAAGAGGCCGGAATTTTGTACTTTGCAGAGAATTGCTGTTGGTTTGAGATTGAGATTAGTACATTGGGTGATTTATGCTTTGTGGGAGGAGAAGAAGGGATTCCTTTGCTGGGAGGTAGATGCTGGATCGGAACTCACTTGGTTGTATCTCCTCTTGGAGTTTCTTATTCTATCAATAAACTATTTGAGTTTCTCCCACATGCTGTGTATCAATGATGTTTTGTTATATTTGCATGTTTAGCTTAATCTGATCTTGAGCTTTTTATGAATGTATATCTGTATCTTCGTGTAGTTTCTCTCTCTTGTGATCTTGCAGGAATTCGGTGGAGCTGGGCCGGTAAGGGAGCCGGGAGCTGGGAGCTACTGAAGAGAGGAGCGATTGGATCAACAAACTAGCGAAAGACACAGGTTAGTTAGATCCTTCCTCCTCATTTACATTTCATAAAGAAGAAATACTCAAATAAGTTTCCTTGTTTGTTGCTAAGGCACTATCACACCTTAGAGTGGGATAGGGGCATTCCGAATGGATACTTTTCCCAACAACAAATTGGCGACTCCGCTGGGGATCGTACCTTGTTAGTTTATTTGTGTTTCTATTGTTGTTCTTCTCATAAACTTAGGAGTGCTGAATCGAACTGCATTTGCCATTTACAAATGCAAAGTAGAGATCTATCACTCTAGTCCACTCACTGGGCCTGTTTATGATCTGAACAAACTGATCCACAAGTGCTCTAACAGCCCCTTGTGATAGATCTTAGTCCTCCTTTAAATCATCCCTCTAATTGTACCTAATTGATAACTTTTATCCGGCCAAAAACTGTAGATTAAACTGCAAACCGTGACCCAGAACCCAGAAACAACTCTCGTTTCTGCTTCAGCGCAGACTCTGTGAAGAGGTTCTGCATTTCAATGCAGGTCCCGTGAAGGCTACCTGCGCTGAAGTTCAGTTTCTCTGTGCTTGGGGTGCGCTGATCAGCCTTTGCCTTGTGCAGCTGTGGTTCCCTGCTTCCTTTTGCTTAGTTTTATCTATGTTTTTTGCAGCCTGTTATCAGTGTGTGTACTTATCTGAAACCCCTTTTCTTTGCCTCAATTCCGCCTCAGTTGTATAAAGAAACTGTATTTATTCTTTGTGTATTTGTTACATCATTTGCAGTTTCCCATCACAAAAGTAAACTAGTCATATTGTCGCCCTTAGATCTAGACCTGTCGTAAGTGTCACTTTGATCTTAGGAGCGAGTTTGCTTGCTATTCACAGTTGATTACGCTTTTACTTTTGTCTTTTGGTTTGAATTTATGCATTTCCAGTGTCGAAACAAGTAAATCATAAAGTGTCGTAATCGTCTTTTTGATTGTGTTTTTTCACTTGAAATCGAATTCAAATTTGTACAACAGCTTTCTTTTTAGGCATCAATATTAAGAAAGTGAAAACAAATACATGCATATGTGCATTTGCATTTTGACAGTTTGTATGTGTTGATTTAGGAAAAGTGCATTTACAGTGTGCTCTATGCTCTTTGAGAAAAGTTTGTGTCTTTCTTTTCCCCTTGTAGCTAGGATTTTCATTGTTGAAAAGATATAAAAGCTTGCTTATCATCTTTAGACTGCATTTAGGAATTGTATCATACATCTCGTGGTGATCCAAAAAGGAAAACTTCTAAGAAAGATCAACCTAAAATAAATTGAATGAACTTAACAACGCTTTGTAACTTAACGCACAACATAGAGGTCTAGGCTAGAGACGTGTTCCGACGTCGTAAAACCTGGTGACTGTCGATCTCGCTGATGGTTGGGTGATTCCTCCTGAGAGACGATAAGCGCCAGTACAGACTATGCTCCCACGTACCGTCGAGTATATATTGGGAGACCCCTATAGGCTTAAAACCTTTATCCTTAGGAAGTCGTGTCGGCCGCCCTACTGATCGCAATGCACTGAACACAGCATTCGGGAAGATTGACCGCCCGTACCTTAAAAAGTATTCTGCGGTTTTGCGAAAAGTTTGGCACACCCTCTACCTAGAACTCCAGAGCAGTTTCTTTTGGCCTTTTTCAGACTCTATAACGGAAAAAGTCCATCCGAGCATTTGTCACTTCGGGCTCGTTAAAACATCGAAGGAGACTAGAGTCATCTTTAGCTTTTTCTCGACTCTTTAAAATTGAAAAAGCAAGTTGTGTCTAAGCGTCGTTAAAATTTATTTTAAACGGAATAATCACCCTCTTTCCTGCGTTGATCTTTAGGTTGAGAAAATGGAGCCTACCAACCAAGGAATTCCCCTTGGTGGAAATCCTAGTCCCTTCTCCTCTTGGGGAGATGTTGGTGTGCCCCATATGGCCACATTGTCGCTTCCAGGACTGACAATTGGCTTGCCGGTCTGGCTCTTCTCAACCAATGTCGTTCAGAACACCATTATTCCTGAACAGTCGAATCAACAGTTAGACTAGTCCAGAGTTACCCACCAGCCTTCTACTTCCTCTAATTCTTCCTCTCCTCCTTCCTCTTCGCTTGATGGAACTGGTAAAACAAAAAACCAAGTTCCTAAGGAGAAGAAGGAAAAGAAGAAGAAAGAGAAGAAGAAGAAGGAGCCAAAAGCGACTGGGGGCAAACAAGTGTCATCTAACAAAAATCCACACACAGCACTGCCTAGGCCTAAATCTCCATGTGTCATATGCAAGGGAGACCATTTCCACAGAGATTGTCCCTGCATCCCTCGGATACTAAGGGACTGGTCTCCCCGTTTGCACAATCCGGTGGCATCAACCTCTGATAGCCATGTTGAATGCACACCGTCAACTAGCGAAAGTGAAGTCCTTGGACAAAAAGGGAGAGCTAGATCTCCCTGTAGACTGTGCGAAGGCAATCATGCTATCCACCGTTGTCCCTTCTTAGACGAAGCGAAAAGAGTTTTGGACGATCGTCCGGTTTCACCGTTACGACTTCCTCCTGGATATAAAAAACTCTTGCCGAGTCCTTCGTTAGTTGAAAATCCAGCTGGCCCGCTCAAGTGGTCAACTGAAGCGCCAGTCATTGAAGATGAATGAGCTGAATCCATACCCGACAAAAGTCAAAAGGTCGAGGCGGCAGTTGACCCGGTCTTGCCTTCAGAGGATTTATCTTCGAATGATACAGTCACTGAAGAGGATAAAGATGACACCATCCAAATTCTCTTCATCAACACAAACTCCGACGAGCATGGGGGCAATCCCCCCATTCCTTTATCGCAGGAAGGAGGTTCGTCAGAGCGATATCCAGCCGTCTACTCGGTCCCACCACCAAGCAACCTAGTTGTTTCCTTCGACTGGAACCAACTAGGCAGACCCCGTTTTCCAGTGAACATACCATTTAGAATTATCGTCCAAATATACAGAATGGTCATGGCTGGCACCATCATTGATGAGGGGGCATCTGTGAGTATCCTTTCCTCTATTGCTTGGAAAGCGCTTGGTTCGCCAGCGCTTTTGCCTGAAATGAGAAATCTGACAGGCTTTGATAAAGGAACCAGTCGACCTTTAGGGATCCTCCCCAATGTGCCCATAAAATTGAAAGGGAAGACCATTCAAATGAACGTGATGGTCGTTCAAGGACCCTTGGATTATAACCTACTCCTTGGACGCGACTATATATATTGCATGGGAGCCATCGTCTCCTCACTCTTTAGAGTAATGTGTTTTCCGCACGAAGGAAGAGTGGTCAAGCTCGTGGACCAGTTTTCATTTCCGGGATCACGCATCGCAAATAGTCATATACCATCCCTAAATGGTCTCTTCACGCAAGAAATGTCTCAACCCATGGTCCGTCCTCCCGATGAGCGCGAGTAATTCGGAAGGATATGACTGGAACCCAGGGGGCATGCGTCCTGGTCTGCTTCGGCAGGAAAACTTCGGGTATAGGGTAGGTTTCCGCAGGAGAATATGACTAGTCTGTACCCCGTCCGTCTTGGAAGAGGGGTTATTCTAGAATAAGATTCTCTTGTTAAAGTTATGTGAGTTGACAGAACTGAGTCAATCACCTTTGTTTATCTCGGTAGACATCGTCGAAGAAATGTTTTGTTTGAAAGATTAACAGGACAATCTTTGGGTAACCTGAAAGAGGTAGGCCTCTCTCGGTAAAACAATTGTTTTATCGGACTAAAGTAGGGGTAACTTTGAAGCTCTGTCTTATACCTGGGGGCATGCAAACCTTTTGGAGTGCAAGCAAGGGGCGGCTATTTATTTTTTAAATTTTTAGGACCTCTAACCCTTTAAACTCGTAGGATTAGTCATTTCCGAACTTGCATAAAGAAAGGATTCCAGAGCAAAGCTTTGTAAGGCGCAAGCTCCATAAAAAATGGCATCTTACATGAGACATTCTTATCATATGACTGGATTAATCGAGCAGTTTTAGCACATAGTTCATGCTCGTTAAAAAATAAACATAAGATCGAGCAGTTTTAGCACATAGTTCATGCTCGTTAAAAAATAAACATAAGACCGAGCAGTGTTTTTCCGCATTTAAGCTCGTTAAAAAATGAACTACCCTCCAGTAAATAACCACCGTGAATGTAACATTATCAGCCATTAAAGCCTTGGTCGTGTTTGCACCGTCACCTCCACTTTTCCATTGGCCGATCATTCATCTCCATATTGATTGTTTACCCATTTTGAGGAACAGCTGCGAAGAGTGATTTCACTAGCCATCCTTGTGACACTGCCGTGATTGGAAAATTCCAACCCTTACCTGGAATCAGCTGCTACCCGTTTATCACTCGTTCCTCAAAAGACGAGTCTTCTTTAAGCTCTTTTCATCTGACTCGTAAAATATGAAAAGATTTCCGAGTTTTGGCCTTCCAGCTCGTTAAAGCGACAGGAAGTGATATCCCTCCTCTAGATTTTAATCTTTTTGGACCTGAGGGATTATTGCACAAAAAGATCGAGCGCTTGTTTTGTTCGGCTCGTTAAAACTATCAAAAATTAATCCCTTCTGTATGGTTTTATACTTTTTCGGACTTAAGGGATTAGATGACGAAAAAGGAACGTTGGAGTTATCTTTACGTACCTTTTCAGACTCTCTAAAAATGAAAAGGACCGAGTTATCTTTGTCGTTAGACTCGTTAAAAAGATCAATAGCGACAAACTTGTCTTTAGACGAGAACGAGTTTCACTATCGCTAGGCTCGTTAAAACATAGCGATGGGTTTGCCCGAAGGGCAAATTATAGAAAAAGCATATGTTATCCTCCTCAAGCTTGACAAAAATAAAGAGGTACTGGTAAGAAATGACTGGGGAAAAATTGGGAAGAAACTCGAAGAACTTTTATTGGTAGCAAGTCGCTCTTGAACATGACACTTCCACTCCGTGCCTGAGTCGGGTTGGGTTGTTTCATTCACCGATCACATCACCATGGTCTCGCCATACCATCCATCTTTGGGGTAAATGATACCAATCCATCACATAAGTGTCGCCGATATGTTCAAGAGAAGTCATCCAGAGAAGTCAACCGTGTCCCATCCACTACCATACATTATCCTTCATTCTTTCATGACCGCCACCCTGAACCATATATCATCAGATCGTTTTCACCTCCATAAAAATCGTTTTCTCTGTTCCGTGTCACTGATGTGGGATACATTAAAGCCCTCCTTTGACAGATCGCTTCTTGTCGACATCAGCTCATTATCCAAGAAGTTGATCTAGGAACACCCCCTTCAGTACTTTGAAGCTTGCATGCCTCAATGGCAAGTTTCTCACTTCCGGTGACAGGTATACGTCAATGACCTTCGACCGAAAGATTTTGCGTGGTGTTCGATGCCAAGTCCTTTATTCACACCACGTGAATTGTACTGCAGTACCTTGAGGGTCATTATCATCATCGGTGATTCCTCTCGCGCTTGCTAACAGTTTACATCATTGACTGGTAATCAAGCGATGTCTTTCCATGTTCGACTTCAAAACATTTCTCACATGGATCGACTTGTACTTAGAGTGAAGATCGGACGAGATTGAAGACCTCGGATCTAGTTTCATCCATTCGGGCTGCGATATATATTCAGGAAAAATAAAGACATTGACATGTACAGCGTTGCAGCACAGATAATCATCCTACCAAAAGGATGATGATTTCATCAAAATCATCAGTCTACCATCAGACGATTGTCTGTTCTATGTACAGAAAAATGAATTTATAAAGCTGAGCATGGGAATGCCCGCCTCAGCTAGATCATGAAAATAGTATGAAAAATAATGTATTGTATTGTATTTTATTACAGGTCTCCTCCCAGCATTGGAAAGAACTTCGGATCCTCCTAATAAATCATTTCACCCGATAAACGGCCTCATACTTTAGGGGGCAACTGTTATAGACATTTTTGTGCCTTACAGCATTGAGCATGAAATGTCCATAATCCAAGGGATCCAAAGTCCCTAAAAGAGTTGTTCCTGCCCCTAAGGGAACAAGGTCAACCATTGATAGCTTGTCCCAGAAGTTCTCCACCAAAAACCACTCAGAAACAGTCAATTCAGGATCAATTCAGATGCTCTACTAGCTGCCTGCGTTGCAGTGCACCCCAGTACACTAGCTAGGTGCGTTGCAACGCACCTAAAAGCACTACCAGGGTGTGCTGAGCGAGAAATGCCAAATGGCAATGTCATTCCGCAAGGTGTACAGACACTGGAAGCTTCCAGAATCTTCCTCAATGACACTTGCCTCAATGAATTCGATTAGTGATGAGTAAGAGGCTCTCAACCTTTAAGTGGAAGCAAGAACTGACAGAGGGAAGCCACAAGTCAAAACATAAGCTGACTCATCCTCTCTGCTTACATATATATATGGATCTCTCACCGAGAGGTCCAAGAGGCTGGAATTTTGTACTTTGCAGAGAATTGCTGTTGGTTTGAGATTGAGATTAATACATTGGGTGATTTATGCTTTGTGGGAGGAGAAGAAGGGATTCCTTTGCTGGGAGGTAGATGCTGGATCGGAACTCACTTGGTTGTATCTCCTCTTGGACTTTCTTAATCTATCAATAAACTATTTGAGTTTCTCCTACATGCTGTGTATCAATGATGTTTTGTTAGATTTGCATGTTTAGCTTAATCTGATCTTGAGCTTTTTATGAATGTATATCTGTATCTTCGTGTAGTTTCTCTCTCTTGTGATCTTGCAGGAATTCGGTGGAGCTGGGCCGGTAAGGGAGCTGGGAGCTGGGAGCTACTGAAGAGAGGAGCGATTGGATCAACAAACTAGCGAAAGACACATGTTAGTTAGATCCTTCCTCCTCATTTACATTTCATAAAGAAGAAATACTCAAATAAGTTTCCTTGTTTGTTGCTAAGGCACTATCACACCTTAGAGTGGGATAGGGGCATTCCGAATGGATACTTTTCCCAACAACACTTAGGAATCTGAAAGGAAAAACTGCAGTCAAGTGTCTCACACATCCGGGCTTAATATATGGCTCATAGTGAAATCTGTCTAACTTCTGGCGTTTACTCCATTCCTCCCCTACATTTGGTATCCCAGTGGCCTGAGCAATAGTCTCGGGTGACAAGGTGAAATTTACTTAGGCAAGGTTTACATGACCATCCTGCAAATGTAGAACAAATAAACGGACTAGTTCCTGATGATGCTGGATTTGTGAGATCCGCTCACAGTATTCAAAACATGATAGATACCGAAAACAGTCCATTGCAAGTGGACAAGCTTGCAATTGAGCCAAAGAAGTAGGCTCCTCCTTGACATGCCGACCACCTTTGCCACCTTTGTGATACCTCCTTGGCACACTTACCTTTGGTGTAGAATCACTATCATAATCCTGCTCATAAGCTGACTCAGTCTCTGACATGTTATATATGCTGATATACAACTGTGTCCAAAATTTAACTGTAGACTTTTCCTTTCTCTCAAAATGTTGTGATTTGATGCATGAGAAGAAATGTTTGAATGTGTTTCAGGAAAAGTTCTGGGCATAAACTCCAACGCGTAGCGCACCTCACCCAACGCGCCACATGCTCCTGATGTGTAGCACCCGTGCAAAATAACACTGCAAATTGTGGCCTGATGCGTAGCACGCCCCTGGTGCGTAGCGCGCCCACCCTGATGCGTAGCGCGCACTCAGCTACATAGTGCAATTTGCAGGAGGCTTTTAGAGGCCTTCCCGGTGTCCAAATTGGGTGCAGGATAGCTCTTTGGAAAGGTATTTGAGTCTACTTTCCAACACAACTAGAATGTTTCAGTTTTGAGTTTATTTTCCTTGTCAAAAATTAAATCTCCCAAGACTGGTCAAAATGTGCCAAATGAGGCTGCCTCAAGGCAGAGTGCTGTTGCAGTCAACTTTTGAATGTCTTCCTCAACTCCAAATTGAGCCCATGATAGCTCACTGGAAATATATTTGTGTCTAGTTATCATTGGACTCATCAAGAAAGTCATTTAGCATACCAAGATAGGAGAAAACTTGATTTTCCCAAGGTCACTTCAAAGGTGCATTCGATTCTCCTAAGGCAACGATATTTTTTACATTTCTCTAAAACCATGACACCTGTGTATAAAGTGAAGGAGGTTTTTATTCCTTGGCCTGTTGTGGACAAAAAACGTTCTCAGTTTTTCCAAATTCATGTTTTGTTGCTCTGAAACATCTTTTGAGTGAAACCTATCCCGATGTGTGAAACCAGGGATTTTGTGGAAATGAAGCGAAATGAAGGGGATAAGGGGCTTCTAAATTCTTGGGGAAATTTTTGGAAGTAGGGACAGATGTTAGGAAGTAGGGGAAAATGGAATCTCAGAGATCGAGTGAGGGGAAGGGGTCCAAAAGGGAAAAACACAGGCCCAACCTAGAAAATTGCCAAGTTGTAGCAAGAAACTAGGGTTTGTGCGAAAATGAGGAATTTGGGGGATCTCAGAGATGGGAAGTGTTTGATAAGGTACATGAAGGATAGGGGAAGGTGTATGAACATCTGGATACAATTTTTTCTAATGATTTGACCATCCAAGAGAAATTGCCTTCAAAACCCTAGGAGAGGGAAATGAACCTTGCCTAGGCGCAACTAAAGCATGAACAAGGTGTAAAATGACCCAATGGAACTTGACATGATGATGACAACCCTATGAATGATGATAGACTCAGCTGAGTAGTGAAATAGACTGACATTTGGGCAATATTGAAAGGAGTGAAAGCAAACCTTAGACCTAATGCCTAGTGACCAAATTTTGCTTGAAGACTCACTGAAATAACAAAATTTGACCTTGACACTCTGAGACCACTTTGTAATAGCATATTTGATCACTGGAGGAAGGCTGGAAATACTGACACTAACAGAGTCAAAAGAGGAGAGTGATCAATTTTCCTCTTTTTCCTTTTCCTTTTGACTACAGCCCTATGCTTAGGGCTGTAGAAGACATCTAGTGGTGGTATTTCTTCTACATGCAAAACAATATCATTAGAGGGATTTTCAGGGATTATCTCTATGTCATGATGAAGCTTGGGTGGGCCGCTTGTTCCTATAATCGAAACTGTGTTGACTACTGATTTCTGCGCTATGGACACCTCTGGTGTAGTGAACCATTAGGTATTCTCTGGATTACTGATGATAGAATCGAATTGTTCCCATTCCTTAATTAGTTTAGGGTCAATATTGATGTCTGAATCAAGGGGTTCACTAATTGTTACTTGCTTCTGTTCATGTTCTGGTGTCTTCTTCTTTTCAGGAACCTTCTCCCTTTCAGGAGCATTCTTAGTGATTTTTTGTTCACTGTGGCCTTGTGGTTGAACCGTTGAGGTTGTAGCTAACAAATCTAAAGGCAGGGTTTCCAATCTCCGGGCTCTAAGACTATTGAATTTTTCTAGTCCTTCTGTTCCCAATTTAGTTTTAGCCAATCCTTTGACCTGAAAAAATAGTTCTTCTAAAGAAAACAAGTCATCAAATCTATCCTCTTCATGATCAAATTTGGTGATTTTAGTCTGAGAGGTAACATTATAGGCAACCCTTTTAGGGTCATACTACCTTTTTGGAATAGTTGCGAGATTTAACAACTTGATTTTCTTGGCCTCTTTCTCTGCATGTTTATAATCATGCAGGGTAAAGGTGCCACACCAAAGGGGAAATGTAGTCCACATGTGTTTCTTGGAGTCCCTAAGGGTCTTTGACATTCATGGAACTGTTATCTGATATGCTAATTCCTAGGCCAATAGTTTATCGGGGACATACAGAGGAAGAACATGAGGATCAGTGAGACTGCTGAAAAGCCTTATATAGGTGAATTTCTCTTCTCCAAACCAGCTACCCACTGCTGTTAGGTCAATTGCTGCTTCCTCGTATATCCTAGGGGCAGGCTTATTGAATAAGGAGTAATGTACAGGAAGAATAAAACCATTACAAATTATATACAAATGGTTCCTATAATGGGCCTTCCATAGCTCTTTGTGATAGATGTGAACGAGATTGGGATCCTAGGGAGTCCATTTCCATCCGAGAATGGGGTATTCGGAATTAAAACAGATGGTGTCCATAATGTAGCCACTGAAGTAAAAAGGGGGTATCATCTGGGAAACCACAGACCTCTTTCTTCTATATTCAAGTATCTCGGTGTCCATTTTGTTAGACAAAATGTTTTCCCAGTCCACGATCTAGCCATTAATTGTAGCTTCCATTAAATGAACCATATTTATAGAGAAATTAGCAGAATTATGGACTCCAAAGAGTCTGCACATCAATGCACCAGCATAACAATAAGGAGAGGCTAATGAATCTACAGAGTGCATACCTAATGTCTCGTGCTTGTGTTTGCTCAGGAAGTGTCTCCATTGCCTGATAGGGTTTGATTCAATGTCGTTTTCCTTCGCAAAAGCTTTTAAGAATGCTTTATTGTAATGCTTCTCTGGCTTGGGTAAATGATACATTTGTCTGAGATCCTCTGCTCTAAGCGACCCAAACACTTTTCCTTCAATTGTACTAAACGTCCTATTTGTAGTTGCAATGCTTTCAACAATCCATCTGACCACGTCATTATATGGCAAAACTTTGGCCTGTGCCACTATTCTATGTAGGTATGAACAAGCCAAATCTTTCAAAGTGCTCTCTGATTTGCTTGTAGAATCTGCTGTAGCTTCCTCTTCAATTTCATCAGATTCCTCTGCTTCTAGTAAATTATAGATACTCTCCCTGCTTGCTTTTCCTAAACCAAGGCAAGTCGTATCTGGTATCAATCCTTTCTTACTTGGTTCAAGTTCTTTGACTACGGTAGGGGCCTTGGCTTTCTTCGCTTTC
This sequence comes from Pinus tabuliformis, assembly GCA_031772625.1. Taxonomy (NCBI): domain Eukaryota; kingdom Viridiplantae; phylum Streptophyta; class Pinopsida; order Pinales; family Pinaceae; genus Pinus; species Pinus tabuliformis. The sequence goes on along the minus strand of CM062820.1, from coordinate 1,706,517,674 downwards.
TTTCCCATTTTTTTCGGATTCATGACTTCAGAGAAGCTCTGCACAGACAATGGAAAACATAACAAAGAAATATTGTTACTGAAAGCTAATATGAAATGAAAACAGTTAAGGTAATTCACATATGATAAACCAAATGTAATTAAGAATCATCACGGGTGAAATCCTCGAAGGATTCACCCTTAATTGCAAAATTAATAACCATCATAGCCACTAATCGTAGTGAATAAATGTCATAATTACCCGTCGCATTGGCCCTATGCTTGATGATCCTTTCGAACGTGTTTTTAGATCTCCCTGATCAGTGATCAATGATAAATCGTGAATCGCAATCACGAGATTCAATGGGTAAGGTTTAATGTGATAGCCTCGATAGCTCTGATTGCGATAAAGGAAAAAATAATAAGGCAGAGGTATGTTTTAAGCGAATTGGTTTGATTTATTATTTAAAAGACCTATGTTCGCAAACCATACCTCTTAACGAATTATCCTTGAAATGCGCGCCTTTTTTATGAATCGCAATCAGGGAATCCACTAGTGCTTTAGTTCTTTGTCATATGATACCTCCGACTGCCGATTGCGATTACGTTTATCGGATCAGAGCTTTAGCATAGGCCTTTTTGGAACGCATCCTTATATCTTTGCGATATGCGATCTCCGATCGCTTTATTGCATCATAGATCATCTTACGATGGTTTGTCAAAGGAATACTTCATGTTTTATTCAAAAGGTTTCAAATAATAATTCAATTAGATTGGGCCTTTTGATAAAGGTTTACATGTATGATATGATTAATGCCAGGTATGTAGGTTTATTAAATCACAAATTTCACTAAGTTTATTAAAAAGGGACCCATTTCTAATTAAAGGTTTTTTGTAAAAGTTTTTTAGAAATGGGGGGGTTGTTGTACAACACAACAATTGGCGATTCACTGGAAAAAATAGTTATCTCTGAGAAAGTAATGCAATATTCTAACTTTCTTAATTTGAAAACCATTGAGTATAGAAAAAATCTAAAATAACTAGATAATCATGAACTCTGAATATAATGAAAAATGTTTATGTAATTTGTTGGCATTTTGGCACAGGAGTGGCGCTATGGTACAGGTGTTGTCCTTGATGGCAACTCTCTTTGGTAACAGATCTCGGTTCAGGTTTTCAGAATGAAGGAAAAGACATATACACATGTTCATCTAGACGAAGGTGCATATACACGCGGATTAGACGTGTCAAAGGCGCGTATACGTATGCACGCACTTTCATGCAATTAAAAGCGCGTATATGTTGGAGAACTTATTTTTGGTCCATGGTAGTTAGTACTTGGTGTTTAAACCTATGGTGTTGGACCATGGTATCTCGTCAGAAGCATTGACCCTTGATATTGGGTCCTTGGTATTGGTTTATTATGGTTTTGGACCGTGGTATTGTGGAAGGCCTAAAACTATAAAAGAGGAAGGAGATCATGTGGTAAAGTATCATCTGAATTATTGAATATCTGATATTGTGATAGATTTGGAATACTGGTGATTCGGTTATGGTGCAGATCTAGATCTGAATGAAGGAAGAACATGAACGCAAGAAGGATAAGGACTATTGATGGATCAAAATCTCAAGGCTTGAACATTGGTATCTCTGTATGATTTTGATCTGTTATATGTGGCGCACTCTTGATCTATAAATCTGGGTTAACTAATGTCTGAATGCTTAAAAGAATAAATTATCCTTTATAGATCTGTACGCAGGTTCAGTGAATTGCAGGTGCGTATACACGCTTTTTCTGTGAATGAAAGAAGCGTATACGCAGGTTGGTTGTGGTACAGAAGCGTATACTCACAGGTTGCTGAACAGTGAAGTAGCGTATATATCTTGATTTATGTTCTAGCTGCTTTTGTTTTATTACTACAGAGTTCTGGGTTCAGAATTGGTGTTTGATTATAGTTACTGTGTTCTGGGTACAGCGGTCAGAGAAGTGTTTATATTTTTCAGCTTTTGTTTGGTGAAAAGGAGTTTGGGTTATGCAGAAATTCTTGATGTTTGATTGATGTTACTTGTGGATCCAGTCTGAAAATTAATGAAACGAGGTCCCTGAAAGCAAAGAGAAGGTTGCAGCCTTCTGCAGGTAGGAGCCTGCGTACTAGTATCTCAAGCTAGTACAAGAAATTAGGGGGTTGGAGCTCCCTTCTAGGAAAGCTGGAGAATGAGAGAGATTTGTAGCTCTCTGTAGGTTGCAGCCTGCATACTGGTAAAGAATGCACCAGTACAAAACATTGTAAAGAGAAGTTTCTAATTAAAAAGAAGATAGAGACAAATTGCAGCAGGGGGTTTTCACCCACATTGGGTTTCCTCCTTATATCTTGTGTTCTTGTGTGTGACTGTCTTCTGCTCTGTTTCACTATTTCTGGTACTGTTTATTTGCTTCTGATACACATATTAATAACTGACATCTAAAAGATAAATCAAATTATAAGTCTGCTTTGTATACGAGGGTTTCTTTAACTGTAGTTGCGTATATACGCGGTTTTTATTAACAGAAGTAGCGTATATCATTTGGAATTGAAAAAGGAAATATTTGACTTGATAATACTGATTCACCCCCCCTCTCAGTATTATTTCCAACAATTGGTATCAGAGCAGGTCCTTCTGAAGAAGCTTGATCGCTTGAAGGAAGATCTTTCATCATGAGCAACTACGAGAGGGAAGCATCAATCAGGCCACCGGTTTTTGATGGGACAAACTTCGTATATTGGAAGGTAAGAGTTACTGCCTATCTTCAATCTTTGGGTACAGAAGTCTGGGATATCATAGATACAGGATATACTTTTCCAGCAGCAACTCCTACAAATCCGGCTGAGAAGAAGAAATGTGAAACAAATGCAAAGGCGGTCAATACTCTATTGGGATGTCTATCGCAATCAGAATTTGTCAAAGTTATGCAGTATAAATCCGCAAAAGAAATATGGGACAAGATTGTTCTGAGCTATGAAGGAGATGATCAGGTAAAAAGAGCAAAACTTCAAACCCACAGAATTCAGTACGAAAATATCAGAATGTATAATGATGAAAGTGTGGCTAACTATTTTCTTTGTGTAGATGAGATTGTTAATTGTGTGAAAAATCTGGGTGAAGAAGTAAAAGAGGCTGTTGTAGTTGAAAAGGTTCTAAGATCTTTGTCCCCTAGGTTTGAGTCTAAATTTTCTGCAATAGAAGAAAAGGAGAATCTTCAAAACCTTAAAATGTCACAGTTGCATGGAATTCTAACTGCTTATGAAATGAGGAAAGGAGGACCTTCAGACAGGAAAGAAGCTGCCTTCAAAGCTTTCGGCAAAGGAGACTACTATGAGTCAGGACACATATCAGAAGAAGAAGAAGAATCAAATTTTGTCAAAAATATTCAAAGGGGTGCTGGACAATTCTGAGTTAAGTTACCTTTCAAGTGCTTTGCTTGTGGAAGAGTAGGTCACTATGCTGCCAAATATCCTCATAAGGATAAGATTGACAAGGGGAAGGAACCTGTTAGATGGAACAAGAAACAAAATCCAAATAAGAAAAGCTATTACACTCATGAAGATAGTGATGGACTTTCAAATAGTGACGAAGATGAACGAGGTAATGAATATAAACTTTTAATGGCTTTTGAAGATGATGACTACATGGATGCTTTAGATGTAGAAGGTTTTTATGAAGAGATGTCTAATCTCAAAGTTTGCTTAGAAGAGAAAAATGCAATTATTGATTCTCTGCAATGTCAACTGGCTGAAAGGGAAAAACATCTTGAAAAATTAGAATGTGAAATTGTTGGTCTTAGAAAGGAGATTGAGAAAACAAAAGCTATTAATCTTAAATTTGTTAAAGGATCTGAAACTCTGGATGAGATTATCAATGTGCAGCGTTCTCCACTAATCAAGACAGGTCTGGGATATAATGGAGAAACATCTCAAGCATCCACATCCAAAATTTATCTTGATGCAGCAAGGAGGAGCAAGCAAAGGCCTAATAGAAATCATCAGGTAAATCAGGGACAGTTTACCTCAAGAACAAACAAAGACTATCAAGAAAATCGGGGGCAAGCTACCTTAAGGACAAATAGAAGCTACAATCAGCCAGAGGTAAAATCTTCTCAATTTGCCTCAAGAATGGATGTCAGTAGAAACTACAATCGGTTGGATGATAGATTCGATAATCGCAGGAGTTTCTTCAATGGCCAATGTTTCTCTTGCCATAATTTTGGTCACAAAGCAGCTCAATGTGTTGCCTATAAGACAATCATGACTAGAGAAGCTAAAAAACAAAGGAATATGACTGGGATCACGAAAAGGACTTATAACAACTTTTCGGCCCTTGAAAATGAAGTTGAATGTTCTATTTGTAATAACTTTGGTCATGAAGATTCTGAATGCAGAAGCAGGTTTTGGAAGACAACTGAGAAGGAACAAACCTCAAGTGCCAGAACATGGAGAATGAAGGAACCACAACCAGAAAGATGTGGGATAGCTTTTTATGCAGAAGGACAGGAAAAGCTATGGTATATCGACAGCGGATGTTCGAAGCATATGACAGGGGATATAGAGAAACTTTAATCATATACTGCATTAGAAAAGGGAAAGAAGGTTTCCTTTGGAAACGATACCCCTGCAGCTATAAAAGGAAAAGGCATTGCTCAGTTGAAAGAAAAGGTCAAGGCTGGAAATGTTTTGTATATTGATGGCTTGAAGCATAATCTACTGAGTGTTAGTCAGATGTGCGATCAGGGAACCGAGGTAATATTTCGATCAAATGGATGTAGTGTTCGTGATCTTGATACAGGAAAACAGTGATCAAAGGCAGAAGAACTCCAAATAATCTATACATATTTGAAGAAGGACAACAACAATGCTATTTGAGCAAGGATGATGAACACTAGTTATGGCACAGGAGGTTGGGGCATCTAAGCTTTTCAAAAATAAGGAAAGCATGCAAATACCAGGCAGTTCGTGGTCTTCCAGATATCAAAATTCCAGACAACACCATATGCAAATCATGTCAGTTTGGAAAGCAAACCAGAACTAACTTTCCTGAAAAGGAAGGATCAGCTAGTAGGCCTCTTGAGCTAGTCCATACAGATGTATGTGGTCCATTCAGGACAAGGTCACCTCGAGGAGAAGAATATCTTATATTATTCATTGATGACTTTTCCAGGTTTGTTTGGTTAGGACTTATGAAGCACAAAGATGAAGCATTCGAAAAATTCAAATCCTTCAAAGCCTTGGCTGAAAATGAATCAGATTACAAAATTAAGTGCCTCAGGTCCGACAGAGGTGGGGAGTTTACCTCAAATGAATTTTTCAATTTCTGTGCAGAACATGGAATAAGAAGGGAATTCTCTACGGCTAGGATTCCTCAACAAAATGGAGCGGTGGAAAGGATGAACAGAACAGTCCAACAAATGGCCCGTGCTATGCTTGATGAGTCTGGAACTCCCGCAACCTTCTGGGGTGAAGCTGCATATGCTACGGTTGTTATTCTCAACAAAACAAATGTCAGAGTGAACAGCACTCAAACTCCTCATGAGCTCTGGTATGGTGAGACTCCTTCGGTAAAGCATTTCAAAATTTTTGAGAGAAAATGCTATATTAAGAATACTGATGAGCAACTTGGAAAACTTGAACCTAGAGCAGATGAAGGCATTCTCCTTGGTTATTCTCCTCACAGCAAAGCATATAAGTGTTACAATAAAATACTTGGAAGAATTGTTGACAACATTGATGTATTGGTTGATGAAAAAGGATACATCCCTAGGCAAGTAAATCATGAAGATATCGATGAGGATGAAGACTACTCTCCAAATTAGACAAATGATGAAGAAGAACCTCAAGAGGCACTAGAGGGACAGACAAGGATAGAAGAGAAGACTCCATCCAGGTACGTTCAAAAGAATCATCCAGAATCTCAGATTTTGGGGCAGAAAGAAGCAGGTGTACAAACTAGAAAAACAATTGCAGAAGCCTCAAGCTATTTGGCATTGCTCTCCTCCACTGAACCACAAAATGTAAAAGAGGCGTGCAAAGATGAATGTTGGATCAAGGCTATGGATGAAGAACTTGAGCAGATCGAAAAGAACAAAACTTGGGAGTTGGTTCCTAGACCAAAAGATAAGAATGTCATAGGAACAAAATGGATCTTCGAGAACAAGTTGAATGAAAATGGGGAAGTTATTAGAAACAAGGCCAGGCTTGTTTGTAAAGGGTATGCTCAACAAGAAGGAATAGACTTTGAAGAAACTTTTGCTCCTGTTGCTAGACTTGAAGCCATTTGAATGTTCCTTGCTCTCTCAAGCTTTCAGAAGTTCAAAGTATGTCAAATGGACGTGAAGTCAACTTTTCTGAATGGAGACTTAGAAGAAGAAGTATACATCGAGCAACCAGATGGTTTCATCCTTGGGAATGATCCAAATCTTGTATGCAGACTTAAAAAGGCTCTCTATGGGCTTAAACAAGCTCCAAGGGCTTGGTACTATCGTTTGGATAAATACCTTCATCAACAAGGTTTTCAAAAGGATCAGCAGATAGCAATCTCTATATAAAAATTGAAAATAACAAATTGCTAATACTTTTTGTGCATGTAGATGATATTATCTTTGGAAGTAATGAAGAAGCTATGAGTCAAAGCTTTGCCTTGGTGATGCAGAAAGAATTCGAAATGTCCTTGCTCGGAGAACTGACATACTTTCTTGGATTGCAAATCCAATAAAATGAAGGCGGTATCTTCTTGTCTCAAACCAAGTATCTCAAGCAGATTCTGAAGAAGTATGGCATGGAAGATTCAAAACCAGTATGTACCCCCATGGTTACAGGATGCAGCCTCAGTGCAAATGATGAATACGCAGCAGTGCATCAACCAACCTATATATCTATGATTGGAAGTTTACTTTATTTGACAGGTACCCGACCAAACATCATGCATGCAGTGGGAATAGTTGGAAGATTTCAAGCAAATCCAAACGAAACTCATCTTCAGGCAGTCAAGAGAATCTTCAAGTACCTTCAAGGAACTCAAAACTATGGCTTATGGTACCCTAGAGATACAGATCTCACACTTCATGCTTACACAGACGCAGATTGGGCCAGAAGTGTGGATGACAGGAAGAGCACAAGTGGTGGTGCATTCTTTATGGGTTCCATATTAGTATCTTGGTTCAACAAGAAACAGAGTTCGATTGCTTTATCTACAGCTGAAGCAGAATATGTGGCTGCAGCATCTTGTTGCACTCAACTTCTTTGGATGATGCAAACCTTGCAGGATTTTCAAATCACCTGTACTCCACCTGTCTCTATCTTATGTGATAATACAAGTGCAATAAGCATTTCAAAGAATCCTGTCATGCATTCAAAGACCAAGCACATACCTATCAAATATCACTTTCTTTGGGAACAAGTGCTTGAGCAAAAAGTCAAGTTGGAGTATGTTCCTTCTAAGGAACAAATTGCTGATATACTCACCAAACCACTGCCCAGGGAAACTTTTGAGTATCTCAGACAGAAGCTGGGAGTAGTTGATGCTTCATCCTGTTGTTGAAGCTTGTCTGTTTTCAAAGAAAAGTTGGTGTACGCATGTTGGATAAGGGGAATCCGTGTACATACGCCAATTTATGTAGGTGCAGTCGCATATATGGAGTTCTGAAGAAAATCAACAAGGATAGACTCTGCTTGAAGAGAGTCTGATATGGGTCTGACAGAGACCATCTGACATAGGTTCAGGGGGAGCAGACAATCTTCTAATAATGCATTGTTGGCATTACCTTAGAAGCTCTTGGTTCTAGTACTCAAGCTGTTTTTGGTTCAGGTGGATCAGCTGCAGAAAGAAGATCAGAAGGTGAACATGATTGCTGATATATACAGTGATTGTCAGATGCTGCTGATAGTAGTTATTGGTGATTTTCATAGTCTTGATGTTTCGTCTCTATGTCATGTATATCCTTTTTTATCAAGGTCATGTAACGGCCTATTTTGGTTTCCCCACTATGCCTAGGATGATTGCTGTGATTGGTTGTCATATGTAAATTTCTGATGTATCCCCACTTGGTTGGGTGATGGTTGTATGTATTGAGTCTTTTGGTGATAGGAAGGTCTTTTATGATGTATAAGTCATGGTTCTTCTTGAAGAACACCTTTTTGCAGATCTTGCCTACAGTCAGGGGGAGCATGTTCAGCACAACAGAGCAGAGATATCAGCATGTACTCAAGGGGAGCACAGCCCTTTGCCCTTGATGACAAAGGGGGAGAATGACTTTGAGGATCTTGGGGTTGCCATCAAGTCCAAAGGGGGAGATTGTTGGCATTTTGGCACAGGAGTGGCGCTATGGTACAGGTGTTGTCCTTGATGGCAACTCTCTTTGGTAACAGATCTCAGTTCAGGTTTTCAGAATGAAGGAAAAGACATATATGTAGGTTCATCTAGATGAAGGCGCGTGTACACTCGGGTTAGACGTGTCAAAGGCACGTATACGTATGCACGCACTTTCATGCAATTAAAAGAGCGTATATGTTGGAGAACTTATTTTTGGTCCGTGGTAGTTAGTCCTTGGTATTTGAACCTATGGTTTTGGACCATGGTATCTCGTCAGAAGCGTTGACCCTTGGTATTGGGTCCTTGGTATTGGTTTATTATGGTTTTGGACCGTGGTATTGTGGAAGGCCTAAAACTATAAAAGAGGAAGGAGATCATGTGGCAAAGTATCATCTGAATTATTGAATATCTGATATTGTGATAGATCTGGAATACTGGTGATTGGGTTATGGTGCAGATCTAGATCTGAATGAAGGAAGAACCTGAGCGCAAGAAGGATAAGGACTATTGATGGATCAAAATCTCAAGGCTTGAACATTGGTATCTTTGTATGATTTTGATCTGTTATATGTGGCGCACTCTTGATCTATAAATCTGGGTTAACTAATGTCTGAATGCTTAAAAGAATAAATTATCCTTTATAGATCTGTACGCAGGTTCAGTGAATTGCAGGTGCGTATACACGCTTTTTCTGTGAATGAAAGAAGCGTATACGCAGGTTGGTTGTGGTACAGAAGCGTATACTCGCAGGTTGCTGAACAGTGAAGTAGCATATATATCTTGATTTATGTTCTAGTTGCTTCTGTTTTATTACTGCAGAGTTCTGGGTTCAGAATTGGTGTTTGATTAAAGTTACTGTGTTCTGGGTACAACGGTCAGAGAAGTGTTTATTTGTTTCAGCTTTTGTTTGGTGAAAAGGAGTTTGGGTTATGCAGAAATTCTTGATGTTTGATTTATGTTACTTGTGGATCCAGTCTGAAAATTAATGAAACGAGGTCCCTGAAAGCAAAGAGAAGGTTGCAGCCTTTTGCAGGTAGGAGCCTGCGTACTAGTATCTCAAGCTAGTACAAGAACTTAGGGGGTTGGAGCTCCCTTCCAGGAAAGCTAGAGAACGAGAGAGAGTTGTAGCTCTCTGCAGGTTGCATCCTGCGTACTGGTAAAGACTGCACCAGTACAAAACATTGTAAAGAGAAGTTTATAATTAAAAAGAAGATAGAGACAAATTACAGCAGGGGGTTTTCACCCACATTGGGTTTCCTCCTTATATCTTGTGTTCTTGTATGTGACTGTCTTCTGCTCTATTTCATTGTTTCTGGTACTATTTATTTGCTTCTGATACACAGATTAATAACTGACATCTGAAAGATAAATCAAATTATAAGTCTACTTTGTATACGCGGGTTTCTTTATCTGTAGTTGCGTATATACGCGGTTTTTATTAACAGAAGTAGCGTATATCATCTGGAATTGAAAAAGGAAATATTTGACTTGATAATACTGATTCACCCCCCCCCTCTCAGTATTATTTCCAACATAATTTCTTTCTCATCTTAAGAACAAAACATTCTAAGTTTAATTAAGCCTTGATTGGTTGATAAAGATAAAACAAGAAGATTTCTCCAACTTAGCTTATATAATGGCTCCATTTTCATAGGTAGAGCCTTTGTTGCTAGCAAACATTTATAGTCTCGAAAGGGTTACCTTTTAACCATTCAATCATTCATTGTCCCATCCATTTCAGAGTATAATTTCTAAGAATAAATCCAAAAAGATATGTTTCTACATATTTTTGTATTTTCCATCTTCTTTATTTCTTATCTTTAAAAGATAAAAAACCATTGTCCTGGTTTGGTGGCCAGCTGTTGACAATGCCATTCACTCATTGTAATTTAACTGAACAAGTTGGCTCGTGATGAGACCCCTTGTCTTATAATTATAAGCCATTACCCTATTTTGGTATGTCGTTTTGGTAATTTCAGTTCAATTAGTTCCCTATGATCATGGTAAGCAGGCTCGTAATGAGACCTCTTATCTCTTATATCGAACATATTTTAGAATTACACTCTGAAAAATCATAAACTTTTTTGGATGGGGTGAATGATTTACTCCTTAAGAGAATATGGATGACAATTTAAGAGTTTTAGATGCTAAGTTTGGATCGGTCTTTGCTTTTTATAGATAACCTCATTTAGGCTTTTAAAAACTTAGGATGATTTACAGTATTTCCAAAGGTTTGAAAAGATTTTACAAAAATAAAAAAGGTTTTCAGAGTATAATTTTATCTAATTCTCTAGAATTTTCTTCTTTTCCTTTAAGGCTCTCATCTATCAAAAGTAAATATTAACACTATTTTCTTTAAGCTATTTTTTCAAAACAGTAAAGGCCAATAGAAGGCTATTTACAACCTTATTTTCTAGCAAACAAACAAAACTGCAAATTCACACAAATACAAATATAAATTGAATATTTACAAATAAGAAAGGGTTACCTCCTTATGTAAAGAATTTTTTCAAGATAAACCCATTAACAGGAAGAGAATCTCTCTTTCCTAATAGATCTTGTAATATAAATGTTGATGGGCCTATCTTCTCGATGATTTGAAACGGTCCTAGCCACATTTTCTGAAATTTAGTGTGTTTTCCTTTATCCTCGTGTGCTTTGTCCCATTTTAAAACAAGATCACCAACTTGTAAAAATTTTGGGCCGGTAGAAATTGTATCAAAAGAAGACTTAATAACTTGTTGATGCTTTTCATGTGTAATTTTGGCTTTCTCTACATCTTCTTCTAATTTAAGGATTTGATTATATCTTAATTGAATAGAAGATGAGGGATTTTCTTCAATAAAATGCACCAGGGCCAGAGATGGGAGTGCTAAGTTTGCTGGTATGACAACCTCCTTTCCATACACCAGATTAAATGGAGAAGTGCCTATTAAGGCCTTCTGTGTTATACGGACTGCCCATAATGCAAATACTAAATACTTGTGCCAATTCTTTTGATTCTGATCAACAGTTCTCTTAATGATTTTGATAAGATTTTTATTGGTTGATTCTGCTAAACCATTACCCTGAGGGTAGTATTTTGTAGAGTATTTAAATTTAAACCCTCTTTTGATAGCAAATTCAAGTATGGTATTACCAGAGAAATAAGATGCATTACCAAAAATGAGAGCATTAGGTACACCAAACCTAGTAATGATGAACTGATCTATGAATTCAATAATTGCCTCAGAGTTGGCTGCCATCAAAGGAATTGCTTCTACCCACTTTGTAAAGTAATCCATGGCTGTAAGGTTGTATTTGTGTTGTTTGGAAGAATGTAGAATAATTTCTCCAATGATATCCAGTCCCCATTGTTCAAAGGGTTGCTCGATGTTGACTGGTTGCAAAGGAAAAGCTGGTTTTCTTTGTCTTCACTAGCAGTTTGACACATTTTGTATTTCCTTACATATTCATTGGTACCTTTAAATAAGCTAGGCCAGTAATACCCAGCATGTATAGTTTTGTGAGCTGTTGTATCAACTCCAAAATGTCCACCTACTGGTCCATCATGTAATTCTTGCAAGACCTTTTGTGCTTCATTTTTTTCAAGGCATCTTAACAAAATTGAATCATAATTCCTTCTAAATAACACATTATCAATAATCTCAAAATGTTTTGCTTTCAATCTTAAAGCACGTTTATTTTTGTAAGAGAGATTAGGAGGATCGTATCCATTTTTCAGGTAAAATAATAGATTAGCATATTGAGATTCAACATTTATGATACTTATCTCATTGATCTCCTCAATGTTGTTTGAACCTTCATATTCCTGGATATTAGAAGCTCCTGCTAACAACCTGCAAAAATCTTGACCTTTGACAATATTTGCTGGTTTAATGTCCAAATCATATTCTTGTAATGATGTAACCCAGTTTCCCCTTTTTTCTCCTAATTCTTTTTGTACTAGTAATTGTCTTACTGCTGAAAAAGGGACTATTACTTTCGTATGAGTCTTTAAGAGGAAGGGCCTAAAGTGTTTAATGGATTTGAACACAGTGAAGGCTTGCTTTTCAACTTTGGAGTAATTAAGCTCAACACCTTAAAGATTTGAACTATAAAATGATATAGGTGCTTCCATGTTTTGATCATTGATTTGTGTCAGTACTGCTGCATAAGAAGTATTGGATGCTAAAGTATATAAAGTAAAATGATTAGAAAAATTTGGAGTGTTTAATGCAAGAGAATTTATGATTGACTGCTTGATTGAATCAAAAGCTTCCTTTTCTTTATGCCCCCACTTGAACACTGAATTTTTCTTGATCATATGTTGTAATGGTAAAACAATCTGTGAAAAATCTGGAACAAATCTTTTTACAAAATTAATTTGACATAAAAAAGATTGCATTGATTTTTTATTATGAGGAAGTGGAATATCAGAAATCTCTTTGATTCTTTCTGGATCAATATAAATACCAGCTTTTGAGACAATGAATCCTAAGAGTTTATCTTGGTCAAGAGCAAAAAATGACTTTTTGGGATTTAATGAAATTCCATACCTTATACAGTGTTCAAAGATCTGCTTTAAATCATGCAAATGATTTGATCTTTTCTTGGAAAAGATAGTAATGTCATCCAAATACACAACTACTGACCTATTAATCAGACCTTTGAATGCTATATCCATTGCTCTCTGGAAGGTAGCTCCAGCATTAATTAAACCGAAAGGAATTTTTTGGTAGGCATATGTTCCCCACTTAGTTCTGAAAGTAGTCTTGAGTCTGTAATCAGGGTGGACCAATATTTGGTTATACCCAGAAAAACCATCCAAGAAAGACATTAATTCAGAACCTGCTACTGAATGAAGAGTTTGCTCCATTGTTGGTAGTGGGAAGTTATCCTTTTGACTAGCCTTATTAAGATTTCTGAAATCAATACAAATTCTAATGTCACCATTCTTCTTCCTGACAGGCACTAAGTTAGAAACCCACTTTGAATGTCTAACAGGAAAAATTATCTTAGCCTTTAAGAGTTTGTTTAACTCTTCTTTAATCTGACTTTCTATGTTTGGATGAATCTTCCTCAATTTTTGTTGTACTAGTTTCTCTTTAGATATCATTGGAATCATATGTTGTATGATAGAAGTATCATATGTTTTTAAGTCATCATAATTCCAAGCGAAGACATTTTTTTATCTATTCAAAAGTCTTATAAAATTAAGTCTTTCTTCTAAAGTAAGTCCTAATCCCATATTGATAGTTTGTGGTTTGGCCTCAGTGCCAAGATCTATTAATTCGAATCTCAAAGTAGAACTTTGAAGTTTTGAATTAGTAACTTGTTTAAATATAACCTTGATGTCATATAGATCCTCAAGCTTGACTACTAATTTAGGTATAGAATTTTCCTGAAGTCTCTGCTTCATTTGAAGATCATGCTCACTCTCATCAATAATCTGGTCATCATAGGATTTATCAGAAGTTAAGAAATTCAAAATGTCATCATCATGATTGAATACTCGCCAGTTAGTGACATTGTCTAGAACCGATGGTATGAAAATTAATTCTATTGAAAATCTATCAGGGCTGTAATCCTCGAATGGAAGGAGCTTGGAAGCAACATTGGCTAGTAAATCTATTGCGGCATTCTAAGTTCTAGCAATGGGAGAAATATTAAATTCTAGAAAATGAGATATAAGGTCTTGTACCAAGGATTGTTTAAGGTGACTAGAGACCCTCCATATCATATGGATCTTTAGCCACTTTCTTCTTTGAATCGTCTTTAAAAGTAACTTTTTTGGATTTTCATTCTTCAATGGCAGTCTTCTTTTTTAAGGCGATGATACGTTTTTCCACAGCGATTGCTTCTTTCATATTCTATGCTAAAGTGGGCTTCGCAGCTCTGTCAACAAAGATTGCTATGTTTGAGGGTAAGGCCGATATGTACCATTCACTACGAACCTCTTCACTAGGCTTCAATGCAGTAGGAATATTATTTAGAAGCTTATTAAATCATGAATTGAAATATTTTATAGGCTCTCTTGATTCCGTTTTAAGATTTGAGAGATCATTGATTAACGTTGCTGTAGACCGGTCATCACCAAATTTAGTCAAGAACTGCTCTTGGAAAATATTCCAACTAGTAATGGATCCTGATGGTAATGAAAAATACCAAGACCTAGCTGCTCCTTGTAAGGTATATGGGAAAATCCTAACAACCACGTCTTCTTCAGTAACTCCATTTAAATTTACTGACAACATAAAATTATTTATGTGTTCTTCTGCCAGTATGCCTATATCTGGGTTAAACTTTGGTAGCCATTTCTCGGGATGAGCTGGCAATGGATTTAAAGGTGCAGGCATTGTGACTGTGCCTGGATTGTTCCATGGCCTCTGTGCCATTGTTGAGCTACCAATAGAGGAAAGCACAGATGAAGTCACTAGTGGTTGGGAAGACGATGTTGAAGTCCCAGTACCTTGTTGGACAACAATATTGGGTGGAGGAGTGGATGGTTGAATTTGCAATGGACTAGATGAAATGGATGATGATGATGAAAGAGTCTCTATTTTAGACTCTTCAGGTGTCTTCCTTGCTCTTTTTCTTTTGGGCAGAGGAAATTTTGTTGGTTCAATACCAAGTTTTTCACTCTGTAATCTGGTAAGAGGATGGGAAGGAATGTGTTGCGAAGTCACACTGCCTTGAGATAAATCAGACTTCTGTGGTGATATTGAGAATCCTTGAAGTTTATGAATTAAAGACTGAACTTTAGGAGGTTCAAGAGTAGATTTATCTGAAATGTTTTGGGTTTCAGCAGTGATTGTTGTTTTCTCAACTTCTTCCTTAGTAATTGGGGATTGAGAATGCGAAGGAGAAGTCAGAAGTGATGTGGAGGGAGATTTACTCTCAGAATGGACTTTAGGTTTGGATTTGCTCGCCATTCATAGTTCAGCTCTCCTTCTAGCACCAAAAATGTTGATGCCTCTAAATTCGTTGCATCAACATCGAGGAAAACCACCCGGTCCGGACCTTAAAGCAGCTCCTTTTTCGTTTGGTGTGGTGGCTCCGATTGGATGTAATGGGACCAATTTCCCAGTGATATATGAGTTGATGGATGATTGGGTGATAATGAATAACGGGAGTGATAAGTTCTCTATTCTAAAGTGCAAAAATATACAAAGATAACTAATTTAGCCCGGGAATTCTTTCTCTTAATGCGATTCTTGATTGTTCTTATTGACAAGTAAACATGAAGATGACTTACTCATAAATAAAAATATTCATTCATATGATAATTACTTTGTTAAAGTAATTGAACAAAGTAATAATTAAAACATTATCACACTAATCTTAATATATCACTGACATATATATATGAAAGATGACAACTCAAAAACATCCAAAAGTGATAAGTTAATGAATTGTTGTGGACATATATATATATATATATATAGATATAATAGAAAAGTTGATAAATGTTAATTCACACAAAAACATAGATAGTAGTACTGTATGCATTTGTATCTCCTCCGATGTGGATCACATTCAAATTCTACCTTCTAATTTGAGAATACTTTCATAGGAAACAAAAGTGCATATATCACATAAAAGCCTTCTTTATCAAAATTCAGAATTCTGGTCCAGTCTTTTATAAAAATAAATATATCGGAAGCATAGTAGTGCAACTTCCGATTCAAGTCTTAATACAAAAAATTGAGGACCCTGTCCAAAAACATGAAAGGGTCTATAAATACTACAAAAGTAACAAACTATGAAAGAAATATGCTATGCGCTGGTATAACCAAAACATAAAAATATGGAATTCATCTTGAAATAGCAGTGCTGCAGTCAGTTGAAAAGGTTCACTATCTCGGCTGATCATCTTGTGATCAGAGCTGACAAATGGCAAGCATCGTTTGGACTTCTAGTACCTGACTCATACGCGAGTGTAATTGAGCTGTGAATGTGGCATTGGCAATTTCGGGGGTCATGTGATCGTTCGCATCTGTGAGACACTTCATCACCATTCGCTGACTATGTGGTTTTAGAAGGAAGAACCAAAATGTCTCCCATGTTAAGCTGTGAATGCTTGCGATCAGTTTTTCTCTTTGCTCCAGTTCCTGTTTCCACTATTGCTCTATTACTTTAACCTGTGGGAGTTTGCTTTGAGAGAATTCTATTATTAGATTACATAAATACATACTATTGTTGATTAATTCAATCAAATTATTTATCGTTGATCTACATCTGGATGTAGCTCTCTCAACCTTCATTAACTGAGACTCCCATTCGAAAAATAGAATTTCTTTATGTGACTCCTGTATTTTTGGAAGGTTGGCAGCTTTTCCTTTAGCTGAATCTTGCCAAGATAGAAACTTAGTCAAGCTTTCATCTGCCTTCTCTAGCTCGAGCCTTGCGTCTACTGACTTATCAATCATAGCTACTGAGATATCACATAAAGGAACAACCAATGAGATATTATAACACAGAAGGTCCAACTGCCGAGATAGAGCCTTGGTCATCTCCAAGGCTTCAGTTTTGAATTCTTCTACCTTGGGATATCCTTTGAATCGCTCTATTTGATCCTTCATTTGAGTGATTTGCTGTTCCTTTGATTTACCCATCTACTCGTTGAATAGCTGTAGTTTGCTCAATGCTTGAGACAACTCATGCTGCTTATGAATGGCTTGCTCATAAATTCTTTTCTTTTCATTAACTAATTGGTCATTCAACTGCTCATTAAGTTGTTTCTGTGCCACCAACTGCTGTTCAAGCTGCTCTATTTTCTGTTGTTTTTCTTGTGACTGTGCTTCTAGCAGAATGATCGCTTGGTCCTTTTCTTTCAACAAGTTACTAACCTTTGATGCCTTATCTATTGTTTCTGTTGTATATGCTCCGACATACTGAGAAAGTTTCGTTAAATATTCAGAGGGATTTACTTCCTCCCTCCATACCACATTCATCATTTCCATTTGAGGAGTCAAAAGAGGAGAGTGATCAATTTTCCTCTTTTTCCTTTGCCTTTTTTACTACAACCCTATGCTTAGGCAGTGGTGATATTTCTTCTACATGCAAAACAATCTCATCAGAGGGATTTTCAGGGATTATCTCTATGTCCTGATAAATCTTGGGTGGGCCGCTTGTTCCTACAATCGGAACTGTGTTGACTACTGATTTTTGCACTGTGGACACCTCTGGTGTAGTGAACCCTTGGGTATTATTTGGATTACTAATGATATAATCGAATTGTTCCCATTCCTTGATTAGTTTAGGGTCAATATTGATGTCTGAATCAAGGGGTTCACTAACTGTTACCTTCGTTTGTTCCTGTTCTGGTGTCTTCTTCTTTTCAGGAACCTTCTCCCTTTTGGGAGCATTCTTAGTGATTTTTGTTCACTGTGGCCTTGTGGTTGAACCATTGAGGTTGTAGTTAACAAATCTAAAGGCAGGGTTTCCAATCTCTGGGCTCTTAGCCTATTGAACTTTTCTAATCCTTTTGTTCCCAATTTAGTCTTAGCGAATCCTTTGACCTAGAAAAATAGTTTTGCTGAAGAAAAAAAGTCATTAAAGCTATCCTCTTCATGATCAAATCTGGTGATTTTAGTCTGAGAGGTAACATTATAGGCAACATTTTTAAGGTCATACTGCCTTTTTGGAATAGTTGCGAGATTTAACAACTTGATTTTCTCGGCCTCTTTCTCTACATGTTTATAATCATGCAGGCTAAAGGCACCACACCGGAGGGGAAATGTAGGCCACATGTGTTTCTTGGAGTCCCTAAGGGTCTTTGACATTCCTACAACTGTTATCTGATATGCTAATTCCCGGGCCAATAGTTTATCGAGGACATACAGAGGAAGAACATGAGGATCAGTGAGACTGCTGAAAAGCCTTATATAGGTGAATTTCTCTTCTACAAACCAGCTACCCACTACTGTTAGGTCAATTGATGCTTCCTCGTATATCCTAGGGCCATGCTTATTGAATAAGGAGTAATGTACAGGAAGAATAAAACCATTACGAAGTCTATACAAATGGTTCTTATAATGGGCCTTCCATAGCTCTTTGTGATAGATGTGAATGGGATTGGGATCCTGGGGAGTCCATTTCCATCCGAGAATGGGGTATTCGGAATTAAAACAGATGGTGTCCATAATGTAAGCACTGAAGTAAAAAGGAGGTATCACCCGGGAAACCACAGACCTCTTTCTTCTATATCCAAGTATCTCGGTGGCCATTTTGTTAGACAAAATGTTTTCCCAGTCCATGATATAGCCATTAACTGCAGCTTCCATTAAAGGAACCATATTTATAGAGAACTTAGCATAATTGTGGACTCCAAAGAGTCTGCACATCAATGCGCCAGCATAACAATAAGGAGAGGCTAATGAATCTACAAAGTACATACCTGATGTATCGTGCTTGTGATTGGTCGGGAAGTGTCTCCATTGCTTGATAGGGTTTGATTCAATGTCATCTTCCTTTGCAAAATCTTCTAAGAATGCTTTATTGTAATGCTTCTCTGGCTTGGGTAAATGATACATTTGTATGAGATCCTCTGCTCTAAACGACCCAAACACTTTTCCTTCGGCTGTACTAAGTGTCATGTTTGTAGTTGCAATGCTTTCAACAATCCATCTGACCACGTCATTATATGGCAAAACTTTGGCCCGCCCCGCTATTCTGTGTAGGTATGAACAGGCCAAATCTCTCCAAGTGCTCTCTGATTTGCTTGTAGAATCCGCTGTAGCTTCCTCTTCAATTTCTTTAGGTTCCTCTACTTCTAGTAAATTATAGATACTCTCCCAGCTTGCTTTTCCTAAACCAAGGCAAGTCGTATCTGATATCAATCCTTTCTTACTCGATTCAGGTTCTTTGACTATAGCAGGGGCCTTGGCTTTCTTCACTTACTTTCCCATTTTTTCCGGATTCATGAGTTCAGAGAAGCTCTGCACAGACAATGGAAAACGTAACAGAGAAATATTTGCCACTGAAAGCTAATACAAAATGAAAATAGTTAAGGCAATTCGCATATGATAAACCAAATGTAATTAAGAATCATCACGGGTGAAATCCTCGAAGGATTCACCCTTAACTGCAAAATTAATAACCATCATAGTTGCTAATCGTAGTGAATAAATGTCATAATTACCCATCGCATGGACCCTATGCTTGATGATCCTTTCGAACATGTGTTTAGATCTCCCTGATCAGCGATCAGTGATAAATCGTGAATCGCAATCGGGAGATTCAATGGGTAAGGTTTAATGTGATAGCCCCGACAACTCCGATTGCGATAAAGGAAAAATATAATAAGGCGGAGGTATGTTTTAAGAGAATTGGTTTGATTTATTATTTAAAAGACTTATGTTCACAAACCATACCTCTTAACGAATTATCCTTGAAATGCACGCCTTTTTTATGAATCGCAATCGGGGAATCCACTAGTGCTTTATTTCTTTGTCATACGATACCTCCGACTGCCGATTGCGATTACATTTATCGGATCGGAGCTTTAGCATAGGCCCTTTTGGAACGCATCCTTATATCCTTGCGATATGCGATCTCCAATCGCTTTATCGCATCGGAGATCATCTTATGATGATTTTTCAAAGGAATACTTCATATTTTATTCAAAAGGTTTCAAATAATAATTCAATTATATCAGGCCTTTTGATAAATTTTTACATGTATGATATGATTAATTCCAGGTATGTAGGTTTATTAAATCACAAATTTCACTAAGTTTTTAAAAAAGGGACCCATTTCTAATTAAAGGTTTTTGTAAAACTTTTTTAGAAATCGGGGGGGGGGCATTTGTACAGCACAACAGGACCTAAGGAATCCTAGTTAATAAAAAAAAAATTCCTATCCAATTTGGATTTGATTTGCTTGGTCATTCGATGAATTATAATTTCATATAGTAAATCTATAGCATCGTGTAGTAAATCAGAGGATCCTACAGGAGAACTAGGGGATCCTGTAGGAGAACTAGTACATCCTGTAAGAAATCCTGTAGCGGCCTATTTTGAGCCCGAATTGAGAAAAAACATCATTGAAATTCGGATTAGGCCTATACTTGACCTCCATGCTATCAAGACCATTTTAACCCTCTTCCTCCATACCTGTCTCCCCTTCCAAAGAACAAGTGAGGATTAACATTTGCATTTATAGAACAAAAAGATAAAAAAAAAAAAGAGTTATTTATATTCACATATGCACATAGAAATTAATACTACCTAGATCAGACTTCATGCTCAGTTAGTTTAAATCATCACATGTGATAAATAGGGTTAAGTTAGGTTTCTTTTACATTTAGCTCATGATCTTTATGCAATTAGAATATGTTTGTTTCCTTGTACTTTATTTCTTACAATAGGTTAAGGTTTCCATTTCGAGAATTTTCATTTTCTGCAATTAGTTTAGGATTTTGTTTTAGTACATGCACTCCATTACATCATGACAGCAAAGGAAGGACACATTGTATGTTGCACATATACTGCCGATGCCTCTTAAGTTTGTACGAACTCCAGGTTGATAGTTAAAGTTGGTAGCCTTGGGAGTTGCAGCATTCTTGTTTCAATACCAAGGCTCATCACAAACTTAGTAGGAAAATATGGCCACATCCTTTTATTAGAATCTTTCAATGTTTTAGAAATGTCATAACCCACTGTTTGATAGACTACTTCTCTACTCAGAAAGTTCTCGGGTATGTATGAAGGCAAGACATGAGGATTAGATAAACTTCCATAAACTCTAATATAAGTAAATAGGTCCTCTCCAAAGCAATTCCCAACCTTCTAAAGATCATCTTCCACTTCCTAAGACATTTGAGATGGTCTTGACCCAAAAATAGCTTCATAAACTAGAATTATCACCCCATGGAAAATGTGGTAGAAATGCTTTTAAGTATTTAGATTCCCATAGGACATCATGGTAGATATGAATGTGTTTGGATTCTTGGATAGTCCATTTCCATCCCATAGCCAGGAAATTTATTGAAAAGAAAAAAACATCCATAATATATGTAGACATATAGAAAGGATGAATTTTTTTTTCAGAGACACTTCTTCCCTTTCTAAATTCCAAGATATGAGTGCCTATACTATTAGAAAGCATAATGGCTCGATAAAAAATGAAACCCTTAGTCGCACCACTAATTGAAGGAACCCAATCATTAGGAAATTTTGACACAATAGGTTGTGCATACAATAGACACATCATCGTCACTACTTGGAAAAATGAACATTAGAGAAATTTTGAGATCTAAAATGGGCCTCCTAAGAAAAATGTACAAGCAAAATAAATTTTATAAGAACCAATAAGATTCAAGATGATGATGTCAACCATGGGGGATGATTCACCATTTTTGGAGTAAAAAAGTAAAAATATTAAAAAATAATAAAATAATAAAACTATTTTTTCAACTCGTATTTTCATCTTATCTCCCTAAGGTTTTACTCAAATTTCGAGTGGGAGTACTCTTTGGATGAAAAATTTGATTCCTCATCCAAGGAATACCCATGTTGCATACTTTCGATGGACCCTGCTACATGAAAAATGAGAAATACATGAAAAACACATGATTGCAATCACGCTTTTTCATGTATTTTTCATTTTTCGTGTAGTAGGGTTCATCAAAACTATGCAACTGGGTACTACTTAGATGAGGAATCAAATTCTACCAACAAGTGTTGCTGCTCGGAATTTGAGTAAACCCATAGAGAGATAAGTTGAAAATACGAGTTGAATTTTCTTTTTCTTTTTTTTCCCTCTAAAATTTGATGATGTAATCTAATCTTATTTTATTATTTCCACTATAATTTTATAATTTACTTAGGAGGCCCATTCTAGACCCCAAAATTCCCCTAACGGGAGAAAGGGAATCAATTGTGTATTTACCTAAATCCTTGGCTTTATTCTTATTAGGGTCTTTGTGCCACTGCCTAATCTGCTTCAACGAGTGTCCATTTTCCTTCACAAAAGCTTCAGCAAATTGCTTATTGCATACATATTGTGGTTTCGGAAAATTATACATTTTTTGTAAATCTTTGTTCACTTTGATTTTTTTATGTGACTTACTGAAATATCCAAATTCTCTAACACCCAACGAACCATATCAGTGTAGGGAATTTTCAACTTATCTCCCTAGGGAAACCTGTGAACCATATTCCATAGATAGATATGAGGAAGTTTGATGGCAAGGATCCCATAACATGGATACTACATATGGAGAAATATTTTGATCTACATGATGCGCAACTGTTGCAAAAGGTACATATTGCATCTTTATATTTAGAACCGAATCAATTTTTATGGTATAAAGGGATTTTTTCTTGTAAACCACTTGTCACCTGGTCAATTTTCACGAAGGAAATGATAGCACATTATGAGGATACAAAGAGAAACACCTTCTTTAGCCAATTGATAAATATCAAACAAAAGGGTTCAATGACAGAGCACATTGAGGAATTCCAAAAATTGAATATAAGGGTAAATGATATTCTAGAGAAGTAGAGGATTGATGTCTTCATAGGGACTTTAAAGGATAACATTCAACATGAGGTTCATCTTTGGGAACCTGATTCATTGGAGAAGACATTCAAGTTAGCAAGAAAAATTGAAAGCAAAATTATGGCAACAATAAATCCTACCATTCACAATTATAAAGATGGAAGTGTTGTTGTTCCTAGCCTTCCACAACCTACAAGGTTGACACCACAAAAATTGGAAGAAAAAGGAGAAAATGACATTTGTTACAGTTGCGATAGCAAATACACTAAAGGTCATAAGTGTGCTGAGAAGAAAATATTTTACATTGATTGTGAATACGACGAAGAAAAAGATCAAGAAACGTCAAAATAAGAGGATATACACCAGGAACCAACCCTAGAGAAAGAAGAAATGAATGACCATATCTTGTAATGCATTGGCAGGAATTACCACTCCTCAAACTCTCAAGATAAAAGGACATATCAAGAATAAAAAGTATAACCTCACTTTCACGCAAAATTGAATGGAATAATAGGCAGATCACCATCGTAGCGAAAGAATTTTTGACATAGGTGACTTGGTATTTTTACAACTACAGCGATACAAAAAAATGCCCCTCAAGCAAGTTAAGAAGGATAATAAATTATCACCAAAGTACTATGGTATTTATAAAGTGTTACAAAAGATTGGTACTATGGCATACAAATGGAGCTTCTTTCATCTTCTCGAGTGCCCCCGTTTTCCATGTTTCATGCTTAAAAAAGGTTATAGGTGACAAGGTCCCAGTTCAAACAATATTGTCGCAACTTCACGAGGAAGGAAAAATCATATTTAAACCTGAAGCAGTCATGGAAATAAGAACCCAACAGCTACAAAATTGATCAATTTCAGAGTATCTCATCAAGTGGAAGAACTTACCCGCTGAAGATTCCACATTGGAGGATGAGAATTTTATACAAAAGAATCCAGAACTATTCAAGCAATGAGGACAACAATTTTTTAAGGAGAGGGGCATGTTAGGTCCCTATACTACTAGTGCAGCCCCTTATTGTTATTAGTGCAACCCTCTTATGGTATTCTTGTGCCCACGTAGTCCCCATGTTGTTATTATTATGCCCCATAGAAGTTCATTATTGTTATTGTTGTGCCCCTACAATATTATTGTTATGTAGGCTTGGATTATATTGGGACCACTTAGACTCCTATATATGATCCGAATAGAAAATGGCATCAACCCATGGCATTCATCCACCCATGTTATTCATTCAGCCATGGAATTTACCCATGGTATTGTAATTGGCATCCACACATGGTATTTTCCCATGGTATTGTGACATCCACCCATGGTATTCATTCACCCATGGTATTGTAACTGAAAAATACTATAAGTAACAAGTCACATTTTTTAAAAGGATAGTTTGTCTGCCACAATGTAGCTTTTACAGTTATTCTCCATTTTAATAAAAAAATTCTTTGTGGTTTTGTTTATTGGGCATTCTCCTATTTTTCTTCTGGCATTTCAATTTTTCAGATCTTGGGGGCCTCTCCCCCAAAATCCATTTCAATTTTTTAGATCTTGTGGGCCTCCCCTCAAGATCTGAATCAGTGGTATCAGAGCAAGTTACGATTCCATGGGAATGAGGGTTTAATTCATATTTTAGTTTCAAAATTTTGCAGCAATATTCAACATACTTTAAGCATGTGCTGCGACCTCCACAAAGTACTTTCTTGGGCCAAACATGAAGAATTTTTCTTTTTTCATTTTTTTGCAAGAATATTTTTGGGCATCAAGTTTGCAGATAAGATCTAACACATTTGGTGAAAAAATTACAAAAACAAATAACATATGGATTCCTTGTGGGAAAATACCAAAATTAAAAAAAAACATTCGGCCGAATCAGAGTCCGGATGAGGGAGATATCGTTGATTTAAAATCAGCTATGTTGTAGATTTTTTTCTGACGAAAACTAGTGGACGTCAACTCTCCTATGATTTTTTGTAGTTTTTGTGCAAAATTTCAGAACAATGATTGTAGGTCTGAGCTCTTCTCAAAAAATCACCCAATTTCAAAAAATAATGGGTTGAATCAAAGTTCATATGTGGGAGATATCACTAATTTAAAATCAACTAATTTTTCAGAACTTTTGTGAAAGCGGAAAAGTTACAGTGCGAATTTGAGATTCTAGGGTCTTTAGATAAGGATTTCCAACACATGGGAAGATGAAAAATGGTCCCTTCTATTTCCAAAAATAGGTTATATTAAATATTCTGAGTTATATTGACAGAGTTATGTCCATTTTAATTTTGGAGCAACATTCAGAGTGGGTTCCCTTTGGAGATGTGCCTTCCCACCCCACTTTAGTGGGTACCTACCTCACATTAATCAGTTTCATCATAGCAACATTCAGCTTGGGTTCTTTGGAGACTTGCCCTCCCACCCCAGGTTATGTAGGCACCTGCTACTTCATCAACAACCAACATCACAGTTATGGGTCAACCGCACAAAATCATTGTCATCAAAGTCCATTTGCTAGGCCGCACACTGTTAGTATCACAGTTGGTCACAAGAATTACAAGGTATCTCCATCCTCAGATCTTTGTTTGTCATGGCTATGGGTCATCCACAAACCCACACTTCATCGAAGTCCATTTTCTAAGATGCACACTATCAGTATCACAATTGGTCACAAGAATAATAGGGTATATGTATCCTTGGATCTTCGTTCATCATGGTTATGGGTCATCCACAAACCCACACTTCATCGAAGTCCATCTGCTAGGCCGCACACTGTCAGTATCACAGTTGGTCATAAGCATTACAAGGTATCTCTATCCTCAAATTTTCGTTCATCATGGTTATGAGTTAACCACATAAAACCCTTCTCTTCAATGACTCTTCATATTCAACAAAGGCTTTGCAGGAGGGAACTTCATGCAATGGGGACCATTGCTTCTTAAGGAGTGAGGAATGATCTGAATGGAAAATGGCATCAACCCATGGTATTCATTTACCCATGTTATTCATTCACCCATGGAATTTACCCATGGTATTGTAAGTGGCATCCACCCATGGTATTTTCCCATGGTATTGTGACATCCACCCATGGTATTCATTCATCCATGGAATTGACCCATGGTATTGTAACTGAAAAATACTATAAGTAACAAGTTGCATTTTGTAAAAGGATAGTTTTCCCACCACAATGTAGCTTTTACAGTTACTATCCGTTTTAATAAAAAATTTCTTTTTGGTTTTGTTTATTGGGCATTCTCCTCTTTTTCTTCTGGCATTTCAATTTTTAGATCTTGAGGGCCTCTCCCCAAAAATCCATTTCAATTTTTTAGATCTTGTGGACCTCCCCCCAAGATCTGGATCAATATATAGAAAGGAGGCATTGTCATTTTTATCATTCGAGAATTGTTGATTTGTGTAATGTAAAGGAAGTTTACCCCACAAAGAGGCTGATTTTTAAGTCATTGATCTATCTTTTCTATATTTTGGTGAGCTGGTTTCATAACATGGGTCAATTCTATGAAGGAATGAATTAGCAACATCTTTTGTCGTATGCTCAGAGAAACGAACAAAGTCATATGTTGTAATTGTTCTTTTTGTAACTTCAGGTCCCTCATCCTCAAAATATCGGTAAATGGACTCCCAGGAGGAACGTCCAAAATCCCTGGTACAGACTGAGTCAGAGAATAATTCTACTCTTGGACTCTTTTCATCAGTATCTTCAGAAAATGGACTGGAAGGTTGCTATGGAAAATCCTTTTTCTTGGATTTCCCTCTATTCATTTCTTCGTGAGGAAGAGAATCAAAGTTTTCCTGTAATGGAGATACATAGGAAATCAACATAGACACTTACTTAGCTAGAAATTATCATTGATAGAAAATAATATTTTATAGTAAAAAAATCTTTTGGAACGAATTTGATGAAACCAAAGTGAATTAAATGTAAAGTTTTATGTTTTCAAAGCTTATTAAAATCCATTTAAACCCACTAAGTACATCTAATGTGAGGCTATGTGATAGATTCCACGTCAATTTCGAGATCAGGATATCAGAGAGTTGTTTAAAATAAAGTTACGATATTTCAGATCTCTGAAATGAGAAGCTCTTGGTAATACAAAGGTTATACAAAGATCCCTCAAAAAGAGTCTCGATGTGAGTGTCTTGATGAGAAATATAGAAATTTTATCGGGAGAATTATTTTCGTAAGACTTATAAAATAATGTCTCCAAAATATAGAATCTCGATAAAATACCCATAGTCGAATATTACAAATGTAAAAGGATATCAAGTGTATAATTTCAGAGGAACCACTTTTCGTAACATTATTTTTAGAGAGGTTCCAATGAGAGAAGTTCTGAAAAGATTATCACTGAAAATTGATGGAATTTCGGAGGTTTGTGTTTTCGTAAGTACGATAAAAATACTGTTACGAAATGAGCAGTTCTAAAACGAGAGTATTTTAATCAAAAAGTTTTTAGGGTTTGTAATTTCAAGAAAGTCTCTAAATTACACTTTACAATATTAAGAGCTCGGAAATGGGAATTCTTTAAACCTTAATAAAGGCATCGAGAGGTTGGATTTCGGGGGTGAGCTTTCGTAACGTTTATTAAACAAAACTTAGGAAATGAAAAAGAGTTGACAATGAAGGACTTTATGTAAATAGAACTCTGGGGAGTGGGTCCATCACAACTCCATTATTTGGTAACATTTATGAAATATGGTAACATTTATGAAATATGACTGATAATACTTGTTCTGAAAAGGGAAAAGACCTTGAGTTTTATATAAGTTTTGTTCTTTTAACAACACTCATAATAATATTTCCCTATTGTCCTTTTATTAAGGAAAAAAAAGTATTTTATTTGAAAAACTAAGTATACTAGAATAAAGGATCCCCATTATTTATTAGGAACTAACTAAAAATGGGGGCTTGTTATTTCGCTACAACATGCTTAAAAAAAAACTCCACCAATTTGTCATAGATCTCTTTTGATGTCTTCAACTTTGCTACATAATGGATGAGAGAATCCTTAATTGAGTCAATGAGGATTATTTGAGCCTTTATTTCTCCTTTCATATACTTTGATAGTGCTTGAGATTTCTCTTGTGGTGGTTTGGTGATTGAGCCCTTGACATATTCAATAATTTCATTCTCCATGAAAAATAAATCTATTCTCTTCTTCCATGAAAGGTAGTTTGATGTACAAACAAGTTTATTGTTCTCCTTGCATAAAGAAGTGATTTGGTTTGTAGGTTGAGACATAAAGTATAAAGTACTTACTTGTCAAATGAGGATACCTTCTTGATGGTATTTTCCACTAGTTTCTTCATTTATTATGTCTTCCTCCTTAAATATGACAATTCTCCTTATTCAAAATAAGAGAAGACGGACTTATTCAATGATGTTTGAGATGAGATCCTTTCTTCAATAAGAGGGAGATATCTTTGATTTCTTTGATGACGTTGAAGTGCTATTCTTTATTCCTATTAGATGATGATGTAGAATGTGGAGACTTCCCAAAATATTTCAAGTGTGTAGGGTCCTTGTTTATTTTAGTGGAGATAGAGTCTTTGAGGTCTTATTCTTCTTCCAAGAGTTGTGATGATGTGATCCTTGTGATGTGATGGATAGTCCTCCTTGATGACTTTTGTTTCTCCTTAATTGTGTCCTTGTGCTCGAACCTTAAGTATCCTTCTTTAATTGGATGATATTTTTCAAGTTGCCTTTCCTTGTTGTTGTCATATTAGCTCTAATACCAAGTTGAGAAATCTAGGGGCAGCTAGATTAGGTGATTTGTTGAAATGTGTAACCAGGTTCGGTCTTCATAATGTCTAATGTAATCATTATTTTATGTATTTGATAAAAATAAAATATATTATTATTATTGTGTAGCATGGATTTCATGCTCAAGATTATTTTATTTGTAGGTCAAGCACCCATTGAGTGCTTCTAGGTTTTTTCATCCAGTCAAAAAGTTTATTAATTCATTGTTATATATGTAAGACCCCATTAGGCATATTGAATTATGTTAAGAGAAATTATTTGAGTCATATATTGTGTCAAAGTCACCCTCCAAGACAAGTCATCTTGAAAATGACAAGTCGGCCTACAACTTGTGAGAAGGTAGCCTATTAGGGCTCCCAACTAGCCCACAAATAAGAAGCACTCAACCTCATTTGATATCAATCAAGCAAGTTCAACATAGCACAAGAAAGACTAGTGAAGGAAAGGAGAAATAAATGAAGAGAGAGCGAATAATTAAGGATTTTTTTGGGCCACTTTCATCTCACATGTTCGAGCAAGTTAGGGCATATTTTGCTGCAGCAAGAAAAAAATTGCAGTCACCACATAAGGATGAAATTTGGAGTTAGAAGGATCAAGATTGTTGGTCAAATTATCAAGGAAGAATCAACTCCCCAAGTGAAGGAAGAAAGATTCATTTCACACCATCTTTTCTCACACGTTCCAAACTAAGGTTTTTGTAATGGAAGCCAAAATTGCAGTCTTGAAGCAACAAGTTGAAGTTCTGAAGAGAGGTTGAAATCAGAAGTATTGAAGCAAGTTTGACTAGCGTTGAATTTGTGGAAGAGAAGCTCATAAAAGAAGAGGTTGATGTGGTCTTAGAGGAGGTTCATAGTTATTGGAATTCGTCATTTGAAGATTTTATAACAAGAGAAGAATTATTTTGGGTTTTCCTCTCAAGAGGAGAGGTTTTGACCCTAGCTAGCATCCTACATTCTCTGTCCTCTGGTCTCTTTGATCTTCATAATTTGGTAGTTGTTTGATGATAAGAACACATTAATAATCAATTGAAATAAGAAGCTTATAATAATTACATTAAGTTAAGTAAAAGAACATCACAAACAGTGATCAAAGTAAGAGAAATCACTTAATCTAGTTTCCCCTAGATTTATCAACAAACATCCCAGGCTTGATCATGCACAAAGGCATGCCCCAAGATGTCCTAAACAACCCATGACGACTTGAAGTGGTGAAAAACCAAAGTGGGTGGGGTTGTGTGACCTTTCATGTGATGGGACTGCCAAGTTAGATGCCTTGTGATGACAAGGGTGCCCATGCAATGACGTGGGCGAGTCATGCATGATGGGCATCATGTGAGGGTCACTGTGCGACAACATACCCATGACAAAGCATGAGATGGGTGTCAAAACTAAATGCATGGATGCAAAATAACCAAGTGGAAGGCATAATGTGCAATGGAAGAAATGCAAAGGCTTTGCGGGAGATGGTGCATGCCCGCACAAAGGCAGAGTACTAAGCAACTTTCACATGCGACAAGCATGTCATGCACGCAAAGCAAACCAAGGGGGAAAATTGGGCATAAATGTGTTAGGTTCCTATACCAATAGGTTTCATTTTTCATGATTGACAGTGGAAGTCCCAAATATGTTCATCTCTGAAACTGCAAAGGTTCCATATTTTCTATGCAAAGATAGACAGAATTAAAGAATGTGAAGAGGGTATGCCCTAAAAGAATTATCAAAGGGAAAAAAGAGTAAATTGGTCAAAAATAAAAATAAAAATGAACCCCAAAGAAAGACCAGGAAAGTGGCCAGTCAAAATGCCACTACTACCTTATTTGCAAGTCCACAATGTGCAAGTATTGTTGTTATCACACTTGATGGGTGGCCCAACAGTGCAATCTGGACCATGCCATGTTTAAATTGCTGTTATAGAATAGAGAAAGAATGTCTATCCAAACAGCTTAAGCTTGGCAGATGAGTAGCTAGGTAGAGAAATGAAGGAGCCCAACTGCTTAATTTGGGCCCTTGGAAGAGATAAGGGTACATTTAGATAGGAGGGCAGTCAAAAGAAAAGAGGATAATCAGGGTTTGCAAGTCTAAGTGCACCCATTCAAAAGGAAGAAAAAATGCTAGGAGTATTAGGCTGGGTAGGTAGTTTGAGGTTGCAGAAGCAAGGTTTGGATCACCTTTGTACTATAAAAAAGAGCTCATCCCATCGATGACACAAGTGTCAAAGCAGTTGTTTGGGGGCAGAACTTTGGAAGTATGTCTAATTCCCCTTTCAGTCCCCCATAAATCATTCACTAACATCCCCTGAAGGACCTTGGGATCTGCCCAATAAGTCCTGCTTTCACTTCATTTTTGAAAATTGCTAAGTCAAAGCTTTAACTTCCTTCAATAAGAAGAAGCCACATTTCTTGTGTAAAAGTCTTTTCTTCCACATTCCAATCACTTCCTATGTCTAAGTTTCATTTCTTAGATTTAGCCTTTTCCCTGCACTTTCACTCCACAAAATCACATTAACTTCTAATTTTACTATATAGCTCCCTAACCTATGTTCCCACCCCTATTTTCTACAAAAACTATGTAAAAACCCCAAAAATACATTAAATATCCTACCCTATAGCACTATAGCTATGTAACATGGTCTTGGGAGATATTAGTCCACTTGGGACTAATATGAACCCTTCCGCGTCCTAACCTGGAGTTAATCTAACCTTTGGTTAAGTTAACAACCATCCCCCCTTCTCACTCATAAACCCCATTGTCTTACCCTCCGCGCTCATGTTTTCAAAATTTTCGTTTAAAGTTTAACTAAACATTAAACTTTACCCCCGACGTATACCCATAAAATCCACTATCCAAAGTTTTGGACCCCCCCCCTCCGCTTGCAATAAAATATTAATAAAGGCCGGGTCCCGCACCTAACCCTCTGTCATTTTACCTGCGCCGTCCGCCGTCTGTTTCCCCACACCACAGATCAACGGTGGGTGGGCGTTCTCACTCCCCGATCCGTCGAAGGTTAGCGTCCGGGGGATGGGCGGTTTCCCTGCCGTACCCCCACCACGCGTCATCCTCCCAGCGTGTTCGGAGGCCCCTCCCCCGATACCGCTTATGCCGAAAGGTGGTGCGGGAGGAAACCAGAAACCGCCCTCCCCCCCTCTAACGTCAGCACCACGTCGCCACTAACGTCACCTCCACGTCGACCCACCGTTGCCCCGTGTCACTGCCACCTCATCTGCCTACGTCCCCACCCTGCCACCGTGTCCTGTGCCACGTCGTCGCCCGAGTCAGCTGCCACATCACCCTGCCGTACCCGGGACCCGCCGATGATGTCATGCTAACGTCATCGCAGAAAAGCGCCAAAAGTGCCAAATATGCCAAAATTTTCATAAAAACACGCAAATTCGACCGTTTTAGTTCATTTTTATTGGTTGAGTTGGGTGTGTTGCGCATGCTATTTTATATTATTTTGCCTCCAAAGTTCAAATTCGACCAATTGAGCTGTTGCCGCCTGCAAATCCACCTCCATCGTTCGCCATTGCACTAGCTCGACCACCCTCGGCGACTAAAAACCAGGCATTTGCTGAATTTCATCTGTTTACCCCTGTTCTTGCCATTTTCTCCTTTTTCACTCGCTTGATTACCTGCAAATTCCCAAATT
Source organism: Pinus tabuliformis (assembly GCA_031772625.1). Classification (NCBI taxonomy): domain Eukaryota; kingdom Viridiplantae; phylum Streptophyta; class Pinopsida; order Pinales; family Pinaceae; genus Pinus; species Pinus tabuliformis. Next base: position 1,706,485,447 of record CM062820.1, on the reverse strand, counting down.
AAAGACTCTGCCGCACCTAAATGTTGCCTAAAATTCATTGATAAACCCCCAGCTAAAAAAGAACCCTGTAAACCCGCACCCACTTGCAATTTCACCATCAAAGAACGATTTTTAAGTTTGTATTGCCGACAAATTTTCGTATTTACCGTGCATTCACCCCTTTTGCCAAATCCTCTGCAAAAAACTTCACTCATTCGGCTAAAATAATCCCCTTTCCCCTCTGCATTTTGCCCACAGTCCTTTAATCCAGAGAATTCATCAAAGAGAAGAGAAACCTATCTAAACTCTGCAAAAATTTACCTCTTTCATCATAATTTCAGATAGTCAAGACTATTGCTTCATTTAGGCTCAGTCTCCAACTCATTTGCAAATCCCCAGAAGCAGTTATCCTCAGTCTGTTACTGCTCTAAACTTTGTTCCAAGCTCAAGCTCAGAAAGACTTTAAAAATGGCCACTCCAACAGCTCTAAACATCACTCCTATGAATCCTCCCAACAAAGAGCTTGAAGCAATGCCTCTAGCTGATAAGGATTACCTCATTCAGGATTTGGTTGGGGACAGGAATCACTTGCAGACCTTCTGCTAGTTGAGAAACAGTTTTTTAGGAAACTGTGACATGTATGGCATATGGGAGTCTAATTTGCATTTTTACTTCCTTCCTTCTGTTAATATTTTTCCTGAGATTATCCGTCTGTGTGCTGAGAACTATGAGCCAACTCAGAGAGCTGTCAAGTCTCCATCTGGGAGCATACTTTTTCATATTACTCCTGACTCTATCAACCAGATGCTAAACTTCAAACAGACTTAGCTATTGTTTCCTTTCTCTATGAAATACTTGTTGGATGAAGGCTCCAATCTCTCCAGCTCTGAGATTGCAAGAATTGCCCAAACATTCATGAGGGAAGACCGCCAACCTACTCAGCCACCTCCATTCCTATATGTCAATTTCAATGAGGTGGGAAAGCTGCTTGTAGATATGATTTCCTCTGTGCTAGGTTTTAAAACAAGTGAGCACATTGATGAAATAGTGCTGGTTCTGCTATCTGCCTACAGCCCAGGACAACCCCCTGCTGTCAAGTATAACTATGCTAAGTTCATAGCCAATAAAATGCATAACCAACTAGTGAAGTTGGATAGGGAGGGAATCTTCAAATATTCATCATATATCTATCATTTTTTTATGTATTACCAGTCTGAATGCTTCCAATGCCCCATCAAAAAGTTGGATTCAAAGGGTGAAAGAAGGTCTGTTATCTTTTGGTCATCAGTTTTTCATCAAGTCCAAAACTCTCCATACTCTTATTATGAGTTCATTGACCAATTTGTATACCCAGTCTCTTATCTCCTAATGAGAACTCCTCCTCCTAGATTATCATATGACATGCAGAAGATCTTGCAGCTATCCAAGAGTTACAAAATAGGTGATTGGTATCTCTACCAAAATCACATTGTCATTAGAATCTATGGCTGTGATCTCTGTCCTTATAGGCTCCCAAGGTATGTGCCAATGAGACTTTTTGCCTTGGAATACTATAGGCAACTCATTAATTCTGATCTCACTCATTTTCATAGTGCTAAGAAGAAAGCTCGCCTAAAATTCAAAGACCATCTAGGCCCCTTTATTATGAACAAGAAAGAAGGTTGGCAAGATGCTGATCAAATATTGGGGCAGAAGCTCAAGTTGGAAAGGAGTTTCTGGTGGGTTCCTTATGACCTGAATGGCTTTATCAGTGCCAGAAGAGTTCAATATAGGCTGACAGCATATGAGCATTGTAGAACCCCACAAATTGAACAATATGCCAACCAAGATGAGTGGGTGGAAGGGACACTAGTTGAGGAGTTTACTCAAGAAGAAATTATGGAGCAAAATGTCAAAGATTTAGAAAAAACTCTTGACTTGGATTCTTTTGACCAGGTAACTTTCAAACGGCCACACCAAGTTGGAGAGGGCACATCCACCGCTGCAGCTTCACAAGCTGCCCAAGAAGCATCTACATCAGCGATAGTTACAGCAAAAGGAAAAGAAGTGATGGATGCCGAGCAAGAAATAGTTACAGAACAACCTACCACCTCAAAGGAGCAAACTCAAGAAAAAGCTCCTCCACAGCAAACAGAGGCACTGCAAGTGCCAGCTTTACAAACTCCTGTTAATGAAGAAAGAGGTAAGAAGTGAGACCGACAAGACTCCACACCTGCTAGTGGCTCTACCCAGCAGCCCGAAACCAAGAGGCAAAAGGTTGATCCTCCGGTTGAGGAGGAAGTTAGTGAAGAGGTCCTAGAAATTCCAAGGGGAGACAGGGAAACAGGCCAGCAAACACCTACTAGCTCATTCCAGTAAGAGCAAGAGAGGCAGCGTGGCATGGAGGTTTCCTCCTCAACACAACCAAGCAAGCGGCCACCTGGTATAAAAACTTCTTTCATGGAAATCAAGGCTCAGAATGAACTATCAAGAGTACAGTTATATGATCAGTTTCTTAAAGCAACACTTGCCAAACAACAGAGATTGATGGTAGCATATGATTTCAAAGAAGAAAAGATGATTCTCAGCCATTTCAAGCCTAAGATACAGCAGCCACAGTCAGCTGCAGATTATGTGAAGACAAATTTAGAGGTCCTTGCCAAGGACATTCACCCCATGGATCAAATAGAGTTGCACAAGCAAACAGGTGAGATGGTCTATGCCACTCTAGCAGATAAGGCCATGCTGGCCCATGAATTGAAGGAATCTTTGAAGAATACAAATACTCAGCTAGATTTGGAAAGAATGTCCTCCTCAGCCAAAGACAATAGAATAAAAACATTGGAGGACATTATTGTGGACCTAGGACATGATCCTAAGGATCCTAAGGGTGTCAGAGCCCTTATGAAGAAAAAAGAAGATGATATTGCTACCCTCAGAAAACAATTGGGGTTGCCTTCTACTGTGCACGCTCAAACTGCAGAGCTGGTACAAGAAAAAGATGTTGAGGATACAATGGATCTACTGATGAGAATGAACCAAAGAATAATTCAGATGGAGAAAGAATTGGAAAGAACAGTCCAAGGCAAGCAGGGAGAGTCGACCTCCCAGCCACCTCAAACAGTTCCAACTGATGTCCCTGTTCCTCCTACACAAGCAGCAGCAGTCCCTCCAGTCATCCCAACAACTACAGCAGCAGCAACAACAACAACACCTGAGTCTAGCATGAGCATGGATGAAATGATGAAAGTTGTCAAAGAGCTAGAACTTCAGGCAACAGAGGTAAAAGAGGCCAAGGAAAAGTTGGCCAAACTAGAAGTAAGCTACGATAAGTCCAAGGTGACAGTAGCTGAAAAAACAAGGGAAATTAAGGCCTTGAACGACAAAATAAAGGCCTTGGAGAAGGAGCTGAATTTGGAAAAGACTCTAGCAGAAATAAAAAATATTTTGTGGGCCAAAATTGGCCAATCAATCACTGCACAATGGAGATCGATTCAAACCATGCATGAACAGATGGAATTAATAGGCCTAGCTCAATTTGAGAATCAAAGGACTAGAGCAGCATTGGGAAATATGCCTGAGCAGGCTAGTAAAATGATTCATTTCCTGAACACTCATACCAAAGAAGAGTTGGCAGCATTAGATATCAGTAACAGGACAGACACTGTTTTGACAGTGAAAAAGGTGCTGACTCTAAGAAATTTTGTACAAAATCTAGAAAGAAAGTGTCAGGAAATGCAGGTAGAGGTAGATGATTTCAAGCTAAGGCTTGGAGCATTGCTGAGCAGAGGATTGCCCAGCCTATTGACCAGCGCTAGAAGACTGCTGACCCATGAGCAGTATGCCACCGGGATGAATAATTTTATTTCAAATCAGATTACAGCATCCACGAGTACCTCAGAGGAAACAGGACCTCCATCTGGACAGAGCCTTTATGACAAGCTGGAAAACTTATTTTACATTGAGCATGAAATCAATCATCTTTTTGAGGTCCCGCCCACTTTTTACAGATGTACTGAGGCAGAAGAGACATTAATAAAGACACAAAGACATCAACTACCTAAAGAAGATTGGTGGCAGGCAAGGCTGGAGATTTTGCCCAGGTAATTTCGGTCTTTTCCCTCTTCTTTTCAATTTCATATTTTGGTCAACCACAGATCATCCACAGGTTAGCAGAGTTGAGTATGCAGGCACCAGACACAACATAAAGACAACAGGAAGAGCAGGTCAAATCCGTGACTCAGCAAAGTATTGGGACAGCAAGCCCAAAAGCGCAAATTTAAAAGCAGAACCTCAGCCGACTCTGTTGGTTCCAAAAGTCAAAATTTTCTGACAAAGTGGACAACTATCACATTCATATTTACTGCAACATTTACTCTTTCATCTACTGTTCCTTAAGAGTTGGTAAAAGAAGTTATGAGTTATTAACTCATCAACTAGATATTTTGTATCTCTTTTTTGTATATATACCTCCCCACAGAACGTATTTGGGGTTGGTGATTTTCTCTCTAAGAGCTGCGCTGTAAATTTTCAGACTTTATAATACAAATGGCTGGTGAATTTCATGGTCTCTGCACTGTCTGGATGTGAAAGTAATGAACTGCGTTCTGCTACAGAATTCCTGTGTCGTTTAATGGAACAATAAGTTTTCCTAAACCATGTTTTGTCTTTCTGTGTTTGCAAAATTCACATATATGTTTCATGATCTTAGCAATAGAGAAGAAGAATAGCTCAGGACTTGTTTGAATGCACCCTCTGCTCAATCTCTGTTTCTAATTGTGTTTTCTTCAGAATTGGTCATAAATATGAATTCTTAATTGCTCATGTTTGCACCGATTCTTTCATTATGAATGTTGTTTAGGAATTCTTAGTTGCTCCTAGATAATATTCCTACACTCTCCCTCTATCAGCATAGTGAAAGATCCTTAACTGCCTTTCATTCCCTGATTTCATGCCATCGATTCGCAAATTTGAAGAATTGTTCCATAGATGCCTGTCTGGCTCTGTAGCATTACCTTTTCCCCAAGAAATACTTTCAGCAGTACACCATCATTGACTCCATTTCCCAATGGTCTAAGCTATTCTGAAAACTGCATACCCGTTCTGTTTGAAATCATCATCCAACCGAACTTAAAACAAACTCTGTACATCATAACTAGCCTAAAATTACTCCAAAACAAAGTTAAAATATAATGAGAGAGCCCTCTCTGGTTGCAGGTGGGCTAGGACCAGCAGCTAAAAGATTGGTTAGTGGTAACCTCGGTCGTATTCCCTTAGGAGCCAGGGAACAACCTGAGTGATAACAAAATGTATGTCAAGTTAGAAGGAGGAACACAGGTCAGCCAAAGGATGCAACTACCCAACCAAAGTCTCAAGACATGTATAAATAGAATTCATGTGAGTGGGAAAACCAATGATTGAAGATCACATAACATAAGAAGGAAGTGCAATTTTAAGGTAGAACGGCAAGGTAAAAATCATAATGAACGCAAAACCAGTGCAAGTCAAGATATGCGCTCGCCTTGAGTGAACAAGGAAAATGGTTGTGTCATTTTCTAAGGTTTGTGTTGGCTTGTAAGCGCAAACCCTTGGGCTATCCATAATTTGTGTATTACATATTTGTTGACTTTTTCCCCAAGTGTTGTGGTAGCAAACCTTTGGGGTTCGGCCTAACCTTGGATGCTAGATTTTGAAGTTGTGCTTGTGACAACAAGTCGACAGGGACTTGGTCCAAGGCATGTCTTTGTATTTTAAAGTTGTATATTATATGAAAATTGAAGTTTTAAGTTAATAATAGAAGTAAAGGGGATTTTTTTGGGTGTTCCCCCTCCCATCTATTATTGTTGTACATGTTCATGTTATGTTGAAGTGTATTGTTGTTCTCTATAGTTGTTTATTGTTGAAGTTGTTGATATCCAAATTGAATGAATGTGAATAAAGTAAACTGAAGTGAATGAAAAATTGGCTAAGTGTTGAAAGAACATTTGAAGGGATATTGTGTTGAAGTTGCTTGAAAACTTAATTCTGCAAAGTTGATAATGGCTTCACTAAGAAACACATAGGTTAGGGGCGTAGTCTAGAAGTAAGTAGTTATATGTCTTGCAACAAAAACTTGCCAGCGGTGCACGCCCTCAGTGGTATGATTAGTGTGATCATCATGGGGTTGTGACAAATACCCTTATAACCAAAATCTTACAATAAACTCTCAAATCGAAATAATGTATTATTAGTAAACCCCCATTTTTTAATTATTCCCTTTTGTACACCTTATGTCTAATGTGACATGATGTGTTGTCTTGGTCATTAGATCTTGTTAATGACCATGTAACCATATTCCATTTGTTTCTAACTATAGACCTAGGCATGGGTTGTATGTCCATTAGATTTTGCCACATGGTTGTTGCTCTAATGGGATATTATCACTGGCAAGTGCTCAACTTTTTACTCTACAGGCTTAGTCATGTGGTTGTTGCTTTAATGGATTCTTATGGCTAGAGGTGATAAATTTTTTGGCAAGACACATTACTAGACATTTACATTGTTTCACATCAATTTTTGACTTCTCATGTGGTTAAGTATGAACAATCGAACGTCGACCTCAGTTGCCACTTAGGAAAATCATCCCATGAAGAGGTCATAGATGAGAATGAGGTGGTTGCAAGGTAGTAGGCCCTTAGATTCATAATATTCATGGTCAGTTAGCTCTATCATTAGAATCTCCAAGGGTTTCTCCATTTTGTGCACAAGATTAAATATTGTGGACACCATATTACGAGAGACTTTATTGATCTTTTAGTGGCCTGGTGGTAAAGGAGAGGAGAGGACACCAATAAATCTTGAAAATAAAAGGGAAAATCACCTCATGCCTCCACCTAGGGGTAAACAAATTAAAGGTTTGAAGGGAGGGTAACATAGATAATTACTATGCATATGGTGACCAACATTCTTAAGAGTTGAAGAAATGCTTTGAAGTGACTATGGCCTAAGAAAGGAAATAATACTATATATATTTTTTCCTTGTTCTTATGTTGTATCCTTCCATCGATTTAAGGCAATAATACTATATATAATTTTTCCTAGTTGAATTATAATTTTTCCCTTGTTACCATGTGATTATCTTTCTTTTTATATGAATAGATATTTTTCTATTTTCACTTTTAGTTTTTTAACTTTCTTGAACTTGTAATGCAACAAAACAAAACAATGGAAATCCCAACATACACATCAACAATTTGGCCAACTATTAAATTCGACGGGCTATCGTCATTAATGATGTTATACATAAGAGAGCTAATGTTTTATTTTTTTTTAAATGGGAGAAAGTTCATAATACTTTGGGTGTTTCTTGTCACGTTTCGCTGATATTATCTATGTAAATTTTTATCATGTGCAAATAAACTTTCACTAATTAATATATTTTTTATATTTTCATATTTAAGGAAAATGAATGTTTACTTAAATAAATATAAAATTAGATTAAATTTTATGTTTAAAAGTATTTTTAATTTAAATAAGATTGAGAAGCAAGTTAATATTTTATTTTGTTATCATTAAAATTATTAACAAAATTATGTATTTTTGTTTTTAAATATTATTAAATTTAATTTTTTATAATAAATTAAATATTATTTTATTTAAATAATTTATTATTATAATATAATTTAGTATAAATTTATTTTAATAAAAAATAATACATAAATGTCTTTGGGGTGTAGCTCAGTTAGCAATTTTCATGAAAATGAAGTATTGTGGAAACTAAAAAATTGAAGGCTTAATTCATATAAACGTAACATAGTGTACGAAGAGGAGGACATAGATCATAGGCCTTTGAGGTTATAGCGATAGCAACCATAATTGATCATGTTTCATGCGAGTACGAGATTGACCTATTTGTTGATTCATCTAGTTACAAAATAAAACATAAATAAATATATTAGATATTTTAGCCCATAGAAAACTAGTGTAATTAGAAATTGGCAAATTTTCATGTTATAAAATAATGTAAATTATATTATTCAAGGTTCAAATCTCCATGGGTCAAGCTTATCTATATATATATATATATATATATATATATAATTGTGATAACCAAATTTAAGGAACTTCATAATCTTTTATAATTTTATAATTTAGTTACATATTGTTAGATCAATGGATTTAATTGTAACTCAATAATTATAATTGAATGATTAGTTACAAAATTAAATTTGTAATTATATATTGATTAATAAAAAAATGATTATGAATATTTTAATTTTTAAATATATAAATATATATATAGATATATATTTAATCATTTATTAATTTTATTTAGAAAAATACAACTCATGGAGTTATAAAGTTATATATTTATAAAGACCAATTAAATTAAGTTATATACCTATAAGCAACAATTAAATTAAGAGACTCATGTTCATGGATTATAAAGTTAAATTAAGAGGGGTTCATGTTCATAAATTATAAAGTTAAATTAAGAAGCTCATGTTCATGAGTTATAAAGTTATATATTTATAAGGAACAATTAAATTAAGAAGCTTATGAAGTCTATTAAGTGAGAGAATCTTGAAGTCAATCATGAAAATCTTTGTCAAAAATGATTGAAAGCTTTTAATGTACTTAAAAAAAATTACGAGTATCTAGCTAATTATATATATGTTATATAGGTTGAACATAAGTTATAAAATTATATGTTAGATATGTTGAACATGAGTTATATAATTATATATTTACAAGAGACTTATGAAGTCTATTAAAGTGGGAGAATCCCGAAGTCAATCATGAAAATCTTTGCCAAAACAAAAATTGGAGTGATTGAAAGCTTATAAAGTAATTAAAAAAAAAGTATGAGTATCTAGCTAATTATATATTATATATATGTTTTTATTGCACAATATGTTTTTTATGTTTTAAAGGGCATGGAGATATATGTAACGATGGCTTTAGTGGATGTACATATGGTTAAATCTCAGTGAACATAATGAAGGGGGGGGGTGGTCAAGAGATAGGTAATTATGGTTTTTTTACTTGTTTTTGACTAATATTGACTAAGTTAATTGTCTTAATAAATACTTGAAAAGTCATATTCAAATCTCAAACATATATGTTAAATTACAATATATGTAGTATTTATCATTAATATGAATATATGGAATCAAATATTTATGTTAATATATAGTAAACAAAAATAGGAATAACTATTCATGTGGTTATAAGATAATGATAAATTTGATATTTATTAATATTTATTATGTATTTTCTTGTACTAACTATTTATATGAATTTAGTTCAATTTCATTCATATTTTACTGCAACAAACTTTTTATTTCATTACATCAAATTTAAATAAGTGTGTGACATAGAGTATTTACATCAGTTTATTAAAAAAAATGATGAGGGATTCTTGGAGCTCTGCAACCCTAATGACCTCGCGGCCATGAGGTAGGCAGCGCGGAAAACCTCGAAAACAAGCAGACATGCACGGAAAACAAAGCGGACAAGAGGCTTAGAAATGACAGAGGAGACTAGGAGGAGAGAGATCCCCTCCTACAGAGATGCAACAGTGGGCGAAGGAACAAGCAATAGCAAATTGGAGGACAAGAAAAGGACACTGGTGTTAGTGTCGGTCATGATGCCCTCCATCGGTGATCAAAAGCTCTTTGCATTATGCATAAGTAGGTGTCTCATCGATGTCAGTTTTGCATTCCATTAGGCATGCCATAAAACTGATGGAGGAGCTGGTCCTTGTTCCCTTCTTGGCTTTGCTGGATCAGGTCATATCAGTTAATGAACTTGTGTCACGCTTGTTTTGTTTTGTCTTGAATTCCAAAGTCTTAGGTCTAGGGTTTCGATCAAAGGTCTTTGCAATGTCATGAGTCAAAAGTCCATGAGTCCCCAGCAAGCCGGAAGGAGGTATGTAAATATGTTTCATTGATATTTTCATCAGGTACAGCTCATTTATACCTTGGATTTGAAAACCATGTTTTTAAAGCCAAGGTCATGTCAATTTTGTAAAAAATAAGGAAATTTCAAAAATTCTTCAAAATGCCGGCAATAACCCTGGTCTCCTCGCCAGAGTCCATCAGATGGTCAACCTGCAAAAAGAACGGAGTTAAAGCACTCGAAAGATCAAATTCAGGACAAAGTGAACTCAAAACAGTGTTAAAAGTGAATGTCAAAACAAAAACATTAGAAAGTGGGTTTGGTAAGTTAATTTTTTTTTCAAATTGGGCCTATAAAGAGTAAATTTCCCTCTAAACAGCCTCATTATGCATTTGAGAGCTTGCAAAAACGAGTGAGAGGTCAAAAGAGGCGATTTGCAGAAAGTTGGAGTCATTCTCAGGGGCGCGACCACTCAGGCTCAGTGCGCGACCAGTTGGGTAGGGCGCGACCACTCAGCGACCCCTCTGCAGTGTATTTTTCTAAAGGGCGCGACCACTCAGGCAGGGCGCGACCACTCAGAGCAGGGGCGCAACCACTCAAGCTGTCTTCTACAGAACCACTCCAAATCGACTAAATCGCCCTCTTGCTTGCTCAACTGATCGAGGTAGGGTCTTCTAGTGCATTTGAATGCTTGAAACATGAAATGATGGGCTTGCATATATATGTTTATCACCAAGAAATGTAAGGAGAAATGGATTTGGGTGATTTCTTGTTCATGTAGGCATTATGCTAGGGTTGATGTTTTTTCAAGGCTTTAAATCCCTATTTATTCCCTCCTTGTTCCCTATTAAATTCACAAATGTCATATATATCTTATCTCAATTGCAATAAATACTAAATCTCTCATCCCAAATTCCTAAAACCCTATCCCTCCCCCAAATCCCTTTACAAAACCCTAATGCCCTTTCATGTATTCTACCCAAACCCTAATACCCTCCACACGGCAAGGAAAATAAATGAACAACAGCAAGGATAAAAAATGTTATGTAAAAAGAGAAAAGAGCAATAATATGGCAAAATGACCAAATAAAAAAAAGATGTTGCTGTGCATAGTCATTGGAAAATAGAAGACACACTGCTGTTGCATATCCATAGCAAAAACAAGAAAAATGCAGCTGTGTATATGTATAAAATGGACATATTGCTGTAAATATAGTTTGCAAAAGAATATTGTTGTGTCTCCCCAAAACTAAGCCCTGTTTTCCTCTCTACCCCTTCCCTAAAATCCTGTTCAATTAAGATCCCTTTTCCCTTATGACAAGATGTAAAAGAAGCCTTGTTCCCCTATGACTAAATGTACATAAAATCCTTTGAAAAACACTGTTTACCTTATGATGTACATTGAAAAAACAAAAAACTCAAAGGAGCAAGCTATCTATGTTGTCCTATACTCTTGTTGCAAATGCATGTCCTTTCCCTTGATGACTATCATACGTATTTTCCCTAATAAAGTATTTCTTTGCAAATGATTTCCTAATAATGGAAGATGAGATGATATGTTTGACATTTTGTGAATTATCCCTTAAAAATCCCTGTTTTTACATATTTTCCCATTCCTTATTAAAAATCCCTCCCCTAACATTTCCCTTATGATTTTTTCCCCTTGAAATCAGCATACTTCTCAGCATTTTTGCAGGCAAGGGCAGCAGTTTACTTTATCTATTTTCTCCACTTTGCTCAAAATCACCATGTCAACCACTGAAACCTATGAGCAAGGTGATGACCAGTCTTCTTCCACAGAGGTTGAGGTACAACGGAGGCCTCGTAGGGGAGGCAAAGGTGGTCATCATAAAAGAGAGGAGCCCAAGAAATTTTGAGAGTTTTGAGGCATTTTTAGCATTTTTGAGAATTTTACAGGTTTTGGCCATTTGAGTGGTCTCACCCCGCACGCGACCAGTCATGGGGAAAGCTCAGAACGGGGAAAACTCTACATTTTTGGAATTGTCATGCAAAAATACACTTGCCTATGGATGGGTTTCAGATTTTATGAAGATTTGGGCTTCCAAAAGCTCAAAATACATGCAAATTTTGACTTTCTGCCCCTTTTTTGAGTTGCAGAAAGCTGCCTTGGGAGAAATGACTTTTGAGGGGTCAAATCAACTCCAAATTCAGAAATTCCAGTGGGGTTGGAAAGTAGACTCACAGACCTTTCCAATGAGCTATCTTGCACCTGATTTGGACACCGGGAAGGCCCTCAAATAGAGTTGTCAATGCGCGCGACCAGTCAAAGTGAGGGGCACGACCACTCATGGAAATTTCACCGTTTTGACCAGTTCGGCCAGCAAAACACTGTTTTTACTTTGGTTGACTTTTGAGGCATGTAAATGATGGATTTTTGTGTAATTTTCATAGCACTTGGACACATTTACTCTCCTTTGACACTTCTAGAAGTTTCTTTGATGTAAATAGTGAATATTTAATGCATGGATAGATTACCTAAGTTTTAGAGGCAAGTTGTTTTGACTGCCTATTATCTAGTGCTCAGTTTAGAATTAGTTGAAACAGCTCCTAGGAAGCTGAGCTCGACCCCTAGAGGTGGGGAAAGGAGTTATATCATCTATATTATGCCTTCTCTTGCTCATTTTCATGGTTTGACTCTTGAGGGAGAAGCTCCTATTGTATATTTTACTTGTATCTCTGCAATTTGAGGAAAGGGAAGACCAGGGTTTTGCAGACATCATTGGAATTCTTGTGGACTATTGTGTTGATGGTGTGTTCTCTTATTTTAATTGTAAGTGTGTTTATGTGTTCCATCTCTTTCTTTACTGCAGCTTATTAAACAGATGAAGTGATAAAGTTTGAATTCATGCTTGCCATGCTCAGCTTTCAAATTTGTTTAATGTTTATGTTTTCCACTGTCTAGAGAGGATTCAAAGTCATTGTTTGCCCTCTTTAGCTTCTCTTCTTTCTTCTTTGATCATCCATCTCAGCTAAAGGCATCAGCACAAACTCCTACCTTGCCCCAAAGACCCACCTGCAAAAACTGAGCTCAATCCCCGCACCCTGAATCGCACTCCCTCCAATTGCCACCAAAAACACCAAAAACTTTAAATCAACCCCCCTTATCAGTTTACTAGCCTAATATCAGTGTTCCTAATTGGGTCAGCTCATCCTATTGAAAGATCTACCGAGTTTGACCGGAGAGAGCCTTCTCATACCCCGTAGGGCTAGCTACGAGGTGAAATGGTTTGATGTTGCCTTGAAGGTTTACCTTCCTCAGCCTAGGGTGAAATCTCAAGTGCTAACATAGTGGCGACCATACTGGGGAGAACAAACTTGTTTGCTGGTTGATGTGTTTGTTTCATAAGTCTTAGACGGATCCTGAAGTTACGCCAGGTAGCCTTCGAAAACGCTCTTGTTTTACATCAGCGCAAGTAGATAAACGCTGCTTCAGTCAATCTCCGTGAGCTTGTGAATACAGCACTTCATTTGCTTTTCACCCCAGTACATGTATCAAGTTCAGATCTGATTGTTGATGGTGAACAACGATCAGACACTTGACAGGCTGTAATCATTCACTTGGCGACTCTAAATCAGTTTCGAGACCAGATCCAAAGACTCCACTGGAGGATGATCCCGACCAGCAGAAACATGAAAGGAGAACATGGACATATCAGGTATTCAAGTTGGAATTGCATCCAAGACATTTTGTTCCTTGTTCTAAATTATTTCTTCTCTTTTCCCAAGAATGTCAAGAAGGCTTTGCAAAGTATATTGTATTTGAGAAAAGATCCCAGGCCTGCAGTTGATTCTTTCCCTTTGAAGATTGTGAATACCAAAGTTTTGCATGCCTTTAAGCTTGATCAAGATCTTTTTTCTGAATTTTGTGATGAACCTATACCTGCTGTACATACCCCTATACCTTGTAAAATTCCAGATCGGTATAAACCTCTTGTTTTACCTCCTGTTCTTCATGCTTTCCCCAAAAATTATGATCTATACTTGCCGATGTTTGATGGTGAATGTAAGAATGTCAACGCTGAGCAACATGTCCAGAATTTTGAGAATTTTCTAGATCTTTTTGAAGTTGATGAAGAAGATGTTAGTATAAGGCTTTTTGCTCTTTCTTTGCAAGCCAAAGTGAAGAGTTGGTTCAAAGCCCTGCCTGATGCAAGCATCTCAGATTTCCAGCAGTTTGTCAAAGTTTTTCTTGACAGGTGGATGATCGGGCAGAACCTTTTCTTGATTGTAGAAGAGTATAACCAGCTGAAAAGATTGCCAGGTGAGACAGTACAACAGTTTTCGGCCAGATTTAACCAAGTTTATTATTCAATGCCAGTTGATATAAGGCCTACTACTAGATCTGCTCTCTTGCACTATCCGGGCGCCTTTGGTCCAGAGATGGAGTTTCAGCTGAGAGAAAAGAATATTGCAACACTTCACGAGATGCAAAACAGTGCAGTAAGTGTAGAGGCTCATCTGCTGATCCGAAGGGCAAGGTTGAAGGAAGAAGAAATGAAAAACATAGATCTGGCCGAATCAACATCTTTAGAGGTGAAACTTGACATTTTGGTAAGTACAGTGGAAAAGATGATGGACAAGATCAACGCAAGGAATGCTTATGATGTTCAAACTCATGGCTCGCTGATTGAAGAAGAACAAGTTGCTGACCCAAAACATTTTGTTTCTGATCCAAGTTGTCATAGTGATTGTTTTATAGATCATTGTGAAGAAGAGAGATCTGTTGATATGACCTGCATGCTTGATGATGAGTTTTATAGTGATGATTTGCCTTGTTTTGATCAGTATGATGATGATTATGTTCTCCAAACAGAAGCTAATCTTGCAGACAAATCAGCAGCTAGTTTGTGGGAGGAGGAAGTTCATTTTCAGCAGCTTGAATACAATGTTCAGTCATCACATATCAGCTATGACAGTGACGAGGAAAGTGCAGCAAAGTTTGAAGTAAGTGAAGGATCTTTTCCTTTTTGTTTTGATTCATGTCAGTTCATCAGAGACAACTACCATGCAATCAGAAATCAGTTGTCAACAAGTCTTGATCTAGACCATCTTGAGAGCAATGAAAATTTTGTTCAAGACTTCTCATATTCAGATTTGCAACCTCCGAAAGCCATTGATTGTCCAGTTGCAGCTGAAGACTTGGAAGTGGACACACATGATTTAATGATTCAGGGTGACTCTATACCATTTTGTTTTGAATCAATTCAGTTTTTGAAGGGTAGATTGCATAGTAAATCATTTAATGTTGAGGATGAGACAGATAACAAAATGCTTGAGCAGCCTGTAGCATCAGATTTGCAGCCACTAAATGAAATTGAAGGGCAGATTACAGATGAAGGTATAGCAGTCGAAATACATGATTTGATGATGCAGCAAGATTCTATTCCCTTTTGTTTCGAAACATTTCAGTTTATAAGGCAGAATCTTCGTAAAATCTCTCAAGAAAAAGATGAACAGCTAGAAGGATGTCATACATCTTCAATGGATACATTGCAGCAGTCTTTTCAAGTTTTTCATGATCCCATAGCTGATGTTTTGGATGAGTTTTGCAGTCAAAATCTATCTCCATTGACTACATGTGAGCTTGAAAAATGTGCTGATATGAATTTGATCTGGCAGCCAGTTTCTTCGTCATTTTCAGCAGGGGTCTCATCACAAGGCTCAGATCAAAGTTTGCATGCATGGTATGAGGAAAAGAGAAGTAATCCATTGGATGAGCTAAGTTCCAGTGAGCTTGAATTTCAAGATCCTTATGCAGTGTTTTTGGAGGCGGATAAAGAATTCATTTCATTCAACAGATCTGTTTCTAAGTTGCCATCAGAGTTGCCTTTCAGTAGTTCTCTCTTGTTGTTCATAAGCAAACACTTGTGGAGAATTCGAACAGCAGACGGGATACTTACTTGGTTGCATTGGTTGTTTCATTTCACATGATCAGGTGATGAATGAAACTGTTAGAGTAGGTTGTGATGAATAAGCTCCACTTTGAGCATCTTTCTAGTTGGTCGATTGTGTTTAAGTATTGAGTCAGTTTTTAGTTGAGTCATGAGTCCTTTATGAGTCAATTTTTAGTCTTGTTGTTAAGTTAGTTTGTGTCAGTTTTCAGTCATGCATTTCAGCTTGAGTTTATGACTCCATTTCCCAATGAGTAAGGCACTGGTCTGCTCTCCCAGAGGTCTGAGGTTATTGGCACCTCCAAGGAGCTACCATCCCCATTGGAGCCAATGTTAGTGTCGGTCATGATGCCCTCCATCGGTGATCAAAAGCTCTTTGCATTATGCATAAGTAGGTGTCTCATCGATGTCAGTTTTGCATTCCATTAGGCATGCCATAAAACTAATGGAGGAGCTGGTCCTTGTTCCCTTCTTGGCTTTGCTAGATCAGGTCATATCAGTTAATGAACTTGTGTCACGCTTGTTTTGTTTTGTCTTGAAGTCCAAAGTCTTAGGTCTAGGGTTTCGGTCAAAGGTCTTTGCAATGTCATGAGTCAAAAGTCCATGAGTCCCCAGCAAGCCGGAAGGATGTATGTAAATATGTTTCATTGATATTTTCATTAGGTACAGCTCATTTATACCTTGGATTTGAAAACCATGTTTTTAAAGGCAAGGTCATGTCAATTTTGTAAAAAATAAGGAAATTTCAAAAATTCTTCAAAATGCCGGCAATAACCCTGGTCTCCTCGCCAGAGTCCATCAGATGGTCAACCTGCAAAAAGAACGGAGTTAAAGCACTCGAAAGATCAAATTCAGGACAAAGTGAACTCAAAACAGTGTTAAAAGTGAATGTCAAAACAAAAACATTAGAAAGTGGGTTTGGTAAGTTAATTTTTTTTTCAAATTGGGCCTATAAAGAGTAAATTTCCCTCTAAACAGCCTCATTATGCATTTGAGAGCTTGCAAAAACGAGTGAGAGGTCAAAAGAGGCGATTTGCAGAAAGTTGGAGTCATTCTCAGGGGCGCGACCACTCAGGCTCAGTGCGCGACCAGTTGGGTAGGGCGCGACCACTCAGCGACCCCTCTGCAGTGTATTTTTCTAAAGGGCGCGACCACTCAGGCAGGGCGCGACCACTCAGAGCAGGGGCGCGACCACTCAAGCTGTCTTCTACAGAACCACTCCAAATCGACTAAATCGCCCTCTTGCTTGCTCAATTGATCGAGGTAGGGTCTTCTAGTGCGTTTGAATGCTTGAAACATGAAATGATGGGCTTGCATATATATGTTTATCACCAAGAAATGTAAGGAGAAATGGATTTGGGTGATTGCTTGTTCATGTAGGCATTATGCTAGGGTTGATGTTTTTTCAAGGCTTTAAATCCCTATTTATTCCCTCCTTGTTTCCTATTAAATTCACAAATGTCATATATATCTTATCTCAATTGCAATAAATACTAAATCTCTCATCCCAAATTCCTAAAACCCTATCCCTCCCCCAAATCCCTTTACAAAACCCTAATGCCCTTTCATGTATTCTACCCAAACCCTAATACCCTCCACACGGCAAGGAAAATAAATGAACAACAGCAAGGATAAAAAATGTTATGTAAAAAGAGAAAAGAGCAATAATATGGCAAAATGACCAAATAAAAAAAAGATGTTGCTGTGCATAGTCATTGGAAAATAGAAGACACACTGCTGTTGCATATCCATAGCAAAAACAAGAAAAATGCAGCTGTGTATATGTATAAAATGGACATATTGCTGTAAATATTGTTTGCAAAAGAATATTGTTGTGTCTCCCCAAAACTAAGCCCTGTTTTCCTCTCTACCCCTTCCCTAAAATCCTGTTCAATTAAGATCCCTTTTCCCTTATGACAAGATGTAAAAGAAGCCTTGTTCCCCTATGACTAAATGTACATAAAATCCTTTGAAAAACACTGTTTACCTTATGATGTACATTGAAAAAACAAACAACTCAAAGGAGCAAGCTATCTATGCTGTCCTATACTCCTGTTGCAAATGCATGTCCTTTCCCTTGATGACTATCATACGTATTTTCCCTAATAAAGTATTTCTTTGCAAATGATTTCCTAATGATGGAAGATGAGATGATATGTTTGACATTTTGTGAATTATCCCTTAAAAATCCCTGTTTTTACATATTTTCCCATTCCTTATTAAAAATCCCTCCCCTAACATTTCCCTTATGATTTTTTCCCCTTGAAATCAGCATACTTCTCAGCATTTTTGCAGGCAAGGGCAGCAGTTTACTTTATCTATTTTCTCCACTTTGCTCAAAAGCACCATGTCAACCACTGAAACCTATGAGCAAGGTGATGACCGGTCTTCTTCCACAGAGGTTGAGGTACAGCGGAGGCCTCGTAGGGGAGGCAAAGGTGGTCATCATAAAAGAGAGGAGCCCAAGAAATTTTGAGAGTTTTGAGGCATTTTTAGCATTTTTGAGAATTTTACAGGTTTTGGCCATTTGAGTGGTCTCACCCCGCGCGCGACCAGTCATGGGGAAAGCTCAGAACGGGGAAAACTCTACATTTTTGGAATTTTCATGCAAAAATACACTTGCCTATGGATGGGTTTCAGATTTTATGAAGATTTGGGCTTCCAAAAGCTCAAAATACATGCAAATTTTGACTTTCTGCCCCTTTTTTGAGTTGCAGAAAGCTGCCTTGGGAGAAATGACTTTTGAGGGGTCAAATCAACTCAAAATTCCGAAATTCCAGTGGTGTTGGAAATTAGACTCACAGACCTTTCCAATGAGCTTTCTTGCACCTGATTTGGACACCAGGAAGGCCCTCAAACAGAGCTGTCAATGCGCGCGACCAGTCAAAGTGAGGGGCGCGACCACTCAGGGAAATTTCATTGTTTTGACCAGTTCGGCCAACAAAACACTGTTTTTACTTTGGTTGACTTTTGAGGCATGTAAATGATGGATTTTTGTGTAATTTTCATAGCACTTGGACACATTTACTCTCCTTTGACACTTCTAGAAGTTTCTTTGATGTAAATAGTGAATATTTAATGCATGGATAGATTACCTAAGTTTTAGAGGCAAGTTGTTTTGACTGCCTATTATCTAGTGCTCAGTTTAGAATTAGTTGAAACAGCTCCTAGGAAGCTGAGCTCGACCCCTAGAGGTGGGGAAAGGAGTTATATCATCTATATTATGCCTTCTCTTGCTCATTTTCATGGTTGGACTCTTGAGGGAGAAGCTCCTATTGTATATTTTACTTGTATCTCTGCAATTTGAGGAAAGGGAAGACCAGGGTTTTGCAGACATCATTGGGATTCTTGTGGACTATTGTGTTGATGGTGTGTTCTCTTATTTTAATTGTAAGTGTGTTTATGTGTTCCATCTCTTTCTTTACTGCAGCCTATTAAACAGATGAAGTGATAAAGTTTGAATTCATGCTTGCCATGCTCAGCTTTCAAATTTGTTTAATGTTTATGTTTTCCACTGTCTAGAGAGGATTCAAAGTCATTGTTTGCACTCTTTAGCTTCTCTTCTTTCTTCTTTGATCATCCATCTCAGCTAAAGGCATCAGCACAAACTCCTACCTTGCCCCAAAGACCCACCTGCAAAAACTGAGCTCAATCCCCGCACCTTGAATCGCACTCCCTCCAATTGTCACCAAAAACACCAAAAACTTTAAATCAACCCCCCTTATCAGTTTACTAGCCTAATATCAGTGTTCCTAATTGGGTCAGCTCATCCTATTGAAAGATCTACCGAGTTTGACTGGAGAGAGCCTTCTCATACCCCGTAGAGCTAGCTACGAGGTGAAATGGTTTGATGTTGCCTTGAAGGTTTACCTTCCTCAGCCTAGGGTGAAATCTCAAGTGCTAACAACTGGGACCATTCCTTGGAGCAAAATGGCAGGCAAGGAGCAAAGGTAAATGCCTGCCATGCACAACAGAAAGACCGAGATTTGTTATCCCTATGAATAAACTCGAGCGTTATCGAAGTTACATGAAAGACCATGCATTGATACGCAAGTTTATTGGCGTCTGGCCGTCTAAGAAAGACCTGACAAGATGGATCTAGCAGAAATGGTAGCCACGCGGCCACATCGAGCTGAAGCTAGGCGCACACGGATTCTTCACGGTAATCTTCTCTAACCTGCAAGATAAAGAAAAAGTTTTTGGAAATGGCCCATATTTCCATAATGATGCAGGTTTATTTATGAGGTATTGGGAGGAATGCTACAACCCGGATAAAGAGAAATTCCTAGCAGCACTAGTATGGGTCAGACTATTTGGATTACCTATGGATTTTTGGGACACATAAATATTGGAAGGAATAGGGAACACCATAGGTAGCTTTGTTAAAATAGCGGAATCAACTAAGAAAGGAAAATATGCCTCCTATGCAAGAATCTGCGTATACATGAACATTGCAAACCCCATACCAGGAGTAGTAGAATTAGAATACCATGAATAGGTATGGAAGCAGGCTCTAGATTACGAACACATACCTTTTAGATGCAAAAAATGCCACGAATATGGGCACCTCTACAAGGAATGCCCCTTAAGTGCAGAGGAGGAGGAAAGAAAGACTAAGCAACAAAGGAAAAACAAAGAAGATAATGAAGGGTTTCAAGAGATCAAAACTAGGAAAAGACCTACAAAGGAAACCCCTAAGGAAGGAAGAAAAGAGCAGCCAGCTAGAGTAAAAGAGGTGAATAGGTTTGAAATTCTGTAGGTAGAATAAGAAGACGAAGAAACCCGAGGCATGGACTACCAGGAGGAAAAGTAACAAGAAGGCAAAATAAATCAAGACGCAAACAACACCAAACAAAAATCCCAAGGAGAAACAGGGGAAAACGGGAGAAAAGAAAAGGAGGATAAACAAGAAAATGAAGTAATGGAAATAGATATGAGTAAAGGGGAAGACCCAACAACAGAAGAAGAAATTCTGAGGAAACTATTGGACAAGTGGAGGAATCTGGATGAGAGGTTTATCCTAGAAGAGGATAAAAAATTATACAAGGAAATCTTCCAAAAATATAAAGAAAAACAGGAGCAAGGAACTACAGGCATGAATGAGCAGTTAGGAATACAACATGACAATAGCCAAGAACAACAAAGTAAAGGAAGAGGAGGGAAAAAATGAGGAAGAAAGAATCTCCAGGAATCAATACAAATAATGGGAGAAATGTTAGTTAATATGTGAAGAGTAGTATCGCTCTCAACGGTCTTCCACCAAACCACCCAACCTTCTCAATGATAATCACATCATGGAATATCAGGGGGCTTAACAGCAAGGGTAAGCAAAGGTACCTGGCAGAAAGGATTAAAAAATAAAAACCCCAAATTATGATGCTTCAAGAAACAAAAATAACAGGGGGGAAAATGGAGGAGATTCTTAAAAAAATCAAGCCCACCTATGAATGCATGACACTGGATGCAAAAGGGAGTGCAGGGGGTATTGCAATTTTATGGAACCTTGCAGAAGTTATTGCAGACCATTGGATAGGAATGAAGAGGATCCTCTCAGGGAGATTTAGAATGATAGGACACAGAGAGTGGTTCCTAGTATCGGCGGTTTATGGGCCTCACATACCGATGGAAAGAGAGGCCTTCCTAACACAGCTGCAATGGTTGGGAAACCTGCACACAGAAAAATTGTGGGTGATAGCGGGAGATTTTAATATGATCACCTCCACTGAGGAAAAGAAGGGCGGACTGCAACGGGAGGATGCAGACATGGAAAGATTCAGGGAAACCCAGGCAGCCCTAAAAATGATTGATATAAACACCATTAATGGAAAATATACCTGGAATAACAGAAGAGGAGGCAACAGGCAGATAGCTTCCAGACTGGATAGGTTCCTAGCAACAGAACACTTTCTTGGGAAAGACATATTCTATGAAGCAACTATCCTACCATGCCAAGGATCAGACCACTGGCCGATAAAACTTGAAATTGCCATGAATAATCAAAACCAGCACAAACCATTCAGGTTTGAAGCCTTTTGGCTGTGAGACCCAACCCTCATAGAAAAGATGGAAAATTGGTGGCAGAATAGTGAAGAGGAAATAAAAGGAAAGAACAAGATGCACACACTCCAATTGAGATTAAAGGAGTTAAAAGGAAAAATCAAGAACTGGAATAGAGAAGAATTTAGCAACATCCTAAAGGACCAAGAAAAGCTCCAAACATAAATGAAAAGGATACAGCAGAAAATAATAGAAGAAGGGAGAACAGAGGAGCTAGCGCAGGAAGAAGGAGGGGTGCTAACCAGATTGGAGGAAAGAAGAAAACAGGAGGAAATTCTATGGAGGCAAAAGTCAAGAGTACAATGGCTGAAAGAGGGGGAAAGGAACACAAAATTCTTCCATAGAGCCATGTAGCAACACAGGCAGCAGAACATAATTTTCTCCCTAAAAAATGCCCAAGGTAACAGGGTCACTCAGAAAGAGGAAATGGAAAATTTACTGATACAACACTTCAAAGGCATATTGACGGAGACGCAAAGCAATAGAGAAGCGGAGATAGAAAAAATAAGGCAATACATTCTTAAAAAGGTAAACAGGGAGCAAAACATGGCCCTCTTAAGGGTAATCACTGAGAAAGACGTAGATGACGTAGTGAAGACAATGGCCAAAAAAAAAGCTCTAGGCCCGGATGGATTTACAGCAGAGTTCTTCCAAGCAACATGGAGCTTCATGAAACAAGATATTGTAGACGCAGTGGAAGAATTAAGATGTAATAAAAGAATGCATCCGCATGGAATGCAACTTTTCTAGCATTAATACCAAAGGTAGAAGAGTTTGATGAACCTCATGGCTTTAGACCAATAGCCCTATGCAATGTAATCTATAAAATTCTAGCCACCATAATGGTAAAAAGATTACAACCAATACTTCTAGAGCTGATAGAAAAAGAACAAACAGGGTTTGTGAAAGGAAGACAGATAGTGGATGGGATCATAGTCGCTCAAGAGGTGATAAATTCATTAAAGAAGTTGAGAAATAAAGGAATGATGATTAAACTTGACCTATCAAAGGCCTATGACAAACTCAGCTGGGAATACCTCCAAAGAATCCTAAAAGCATATGGGTTTGATGACAGATGGATAACGTGGATAATGTCAATGATATCCACTCCAAGCATGTCAATACTACTGAATGGAACCCCAACAGAAACCTTTAAGCCATCTCGCAAACTCAGACAGGGTGACCCACTATCACCTTTCCTGTTTATAATAGCAACGGATGGTTTAGGCAGATTAATTAAAGCAAGAGTAAGCAGTGGGGAACTTAAAGGTCTCAGATTATCGGGGGAAGAATTAGCCATTACACATCAAAAATTTTTAGATGATGTAATGATGTATAGTCAAGCAAATCTTAAAGAAGCAAAGAAACTAGTGGAAATCCTAGCAGAATTCACAAACGCATCAGGAACAGAGGTAAATAAGGATAAAACAGAAATATTCTTCTTTAACACCCCAATGGTGGCTCAAGCATTCTTAGCCAGAACAATGGGGTTCAGAATTGGAAAGCTCCCAACTAAATACTAAGGAGTACAACTGAGTGACTAGTAGAACAGAATAGTGAATTGGAAAGGCTTGATAGGGAAAATTCAAAAAAGAATGGACAATTGGATGTTTAGAACACTCAGTATACCGAGTCGACTCATCCTACTGAAGTTAGTCCTCCAAACTATGCCAATTTATTAGATGGCTAGTCAAGCGATTCCTAAAACCATATGTCAGAAAATGGTGGAAATTTTTAAAAAATTTCTTTAGCAAGGTTCAAGAAAAAAAAAAAAGTGGGCTTTGCTCTCATTGACATGGCTAAGAAAATTTGTCACAAAAGGGGACTTAGGCCTAAGAGATCCCTACATATTAAACCAAGTCATGGGTGAAAAATTATGGTGGAGGTGGATTCAAGGAGGGGAAGATTTATGGAAATCGTTATGGGAAAAGAAATATGAGATGGCAAGGTCACCCGAAGGCAAACTCCAAACCTAATCAGAAAAGAAAGGTTCAGCCATCTGGAACCTTGCAAGTTTTAACAGGGACCTGATAAGAGACCACAGTTTTTGGGAAATTCGAGAGGGGGACAAAGCAAACTTTTGGCAGGAGGCATGGCAGCAGAGAGGAACCCTGAATCAGGAACCTCAGATCCAAGACATCCAACAGTACACCACCCAAATGGAGGAAGATGCCGTCAGAAATCATTGGCTACTGAAACGGGATGGTTACTGGAGAAAATGGAAGATGAAGAGCGACTGGCCCGAAGCACTAGAAATAGAACAATGGATAAATTACCAAAATGAAATGGCAACAAGAAAAATTGCAATTAAAGAAGGACCAAATATAATAAGATGGGGTACACGCATAAAAGGCATGTTTACTATCTCAGAAGGATATCATATAAAGGAAGGGAGAACCGGAAACCCATACATTAAAAAATGGGATAGAATATGGAAGTTAAAAACTTGGCCAAAAGTGGCATTTTTTACCTGGACAGTGTTGCATGGGCACGCCTTAACCTGGGACCAACTGAGAAGGAAGGGGACGCACGAACCCTCATGCTGCGTTCTGTGCCAAAACCAAGAAGAAACCATGGAGCACATCGAAAACTCCTGTAGCGTCAGCAACAACCTGTGGCAAAATCATCACCAGCTCTTCAAGATTACTGACAGAAACATAGGTAGCATAAAAACAAAAATAGAGAAATGGAGCAGCAAGCCATACCACATGATGAGCCCCAGAAATGAGTAATTATATGGACTCATTCAGCCTCCTAATTCGACTTGATCCACCATTATCATTAGTTTATTGCATGTTTTTTATTATATTTATGCTAATAGAGTGAATTGGGTTAGTCATTATGCCAACAAGTCTAATGTGTGCTTTATGCAGATTTTTAGTCAATTTTGAGACAAAATCAAAGGTTTAAATGAGCACTTGGCAGCCAAATTCGTGGAGAGGATTTGTAGGAAGGTGTCCCCTTCATTTATGAGCTCTTACCTTGAATTCTCCACCACCAGCTCGGAGTTCAAGGGCCACCACATCGATTATCACAAGGGCAGCCGAGCAAGGGCTAGTAAAGTTGCTGTTAACTGCAAGTTTTGGCAGCCGAGTTCCTAAAGTTTAGGAGGGCTGTTGGGGTCCTCAATTTGTATAAATAAGAAGGCCTAGGGCCTCAGCTCAGTTAGCCAGTTTGTAGTTCGATTTTAGGAGGATTTAGTCAGATGTTAGTTAGATTTTAGTCAGTAGGTTAGCTCTGCATTTCAGCACATTTTCAAGATTTTTCTTGTGGACAGTTTTGGGATGTAACTATTCTTTTGATCAATAAAGATGAATCCAGCTTTGTACCAGCTCTAATCTTCCTTAGGAGGCTGTAGCTATTGGGGTTGGGCCCAACCCAAGTGCCCGATACCTCCTTTGTGTACTTTTATGTGTCTTTGCTGCATTCTTGGAATAAATTCTGTTATTTATGTTAAGATCTTACTTTGTGTTTTTGATGATTAAAATAGATTTTCATGCTTCAGGTTGATTTGACAGTTTGTTAAAGGAAAATATCTTCAAAAAAGGCCATCAAGCAACCCTTGATCTCACCTCTCCCTCCTTTGGACCATGAGCTGAGACCAAGGTGTCCTTGCTGCCATAAAAACATTGTTCTTGCTTCTTCATGCAATTTCTAGTGTTAGATTCTTAGTTGAAAAAGTTAGTACCAGTTGTGATTACATGCTTAGACCCATTATTGTTTGGTTTCCATAGTTGTTTTACATGATTTGCTGCCAATAAACTTTTGTTCATCATGCTTATGGTTTCTAGGTCAAATTAGGTTAAAGTAGCTAGATCTTTGGTTTTCTTAGTCTTTGTTTGATTAGTTTTGAAAAATAACATGTAGAGCACCTGTGAAAACTCCTCTCCTACCCTTACCCCATCAATGCAACCTTCTTCGTCCTCTAATTCATATTCTTACCTCTCGTTTGCCACGTTTTCTCACTTTGTCCTAGTTCCTACATTCTTGCACAACATTGCCTCTTATCTTCGAACCAACCCAATCGCCTTAACCACTCTTCATCCTCATTCACCAAGTCCTAGACCTCCTCACACCCTTATCTCACCTCCATACCCACTTCTTCACCTTTTTTCCACCATCAGCCCTTCAAAATTCCCTTTCGGAACATCTTGTAGAAACATCCTGTAGAAGCTACAGTACATCCTGTAGAACCCCTGCAGACTTCCTGTAGAAGCTCACGAAAGCGGTTTCTTGAGATCTGATCACTATGAAACTCTTTGGAAGGGTGCTAGGGACCCCTTAGGCCCTCTTCTCACCTTCCCAACCTCCTGCAAGCATTTCCTTTCGCCAATCAACCTCTGCACAGAAAAAATAGTCAAAGCACATGCATAATAACTCTGCGAAATTACTCAAAAATGAAAAAAGATGTTTTCTTCATATTTCTCTTCAGAAGTAGCTTAGTCACATGCATTTTACCTTTCTAGAAGTCAATGGCATCCATTTCTGTAGCTTTCATCCTTTTACTTGCACCAGTAGGGTTAGTCGGTAAAACTAGGGTTTGTTAGGGTTTGCATTTCCTTTCAGCTTTCCGCTTCTTTTTGCAAGTAGATTAGCCTCCTTTGAGTTAGCTTTCGTCCATCATATTTAAAAGCTTCTTCTAAGAGCTCATAGAAGTTGGCTTAAGCTCCTAGCAGACTTGTGCCAGCTGATCAAGTGACAGTTGTGGCAAGAGCTAGTACTTGTGCATATAGCACCGTCGCTTCCAAGTTTGTTACGAACTACCGGGTTGATAAAAGTAAATAAGGGAGCCCTAGGAGTTGCAACATTATTGCTGCAATACTGGAGCCCACCATCTTTTTGGCGCCGTTGCCGGGGAAGCGTCAGAGTATTGGTGATTGCTGCTTTTCTTCTATTTTCTACTACAACCTTCTGCTAAGTAGTTCATTTCAGCAAGCGTAGAGTAGTTGTTTCATTTCCATTCTGCAATTTCATTTCCACAAAAGTAGATTAGACATTTCTTGCTTTCATAGATTAACATTTCAATTTCGCAATTTCAATTCTGCAAGCGTAGATTAGCATTTCGATTCTGCAGGCGTAGTTTAGCATTTCATTCTTGCAATTTCATTTCAGAAAAATAGATTAGTCCTTTCCTGCTTTCATTTCAATTTCGCATTTTCATTTCAGCAAGATAAATTTTAGTTAGTTGCAGTTCAATCTATTTTAGTTTTTGCAGGTACAAGAAGAAAAAAGACAAAAGTCAACGAAAAAGATTTCATTTCATGCCTTGTACGAGTAGAGATAAGTCAGAAAAATGTTTGCACAACACCCCCACTGCTTCACACAGCCAACCTTCTCTCTTCTTCGATGGCTGTGATTAAGAACAACCCCTAGGTGGACAGTAAGACATATTTGAAGAACCTCTAGGGGAGAAGAAGAAGAAAACATTCCTCTGGAGCAAATGGCTGGAAACAAAAATGTTTGGAGCAGTACCTTTTCTTCCAACTCAACCATTGAAGGTGAAATTGGAAACATGTGGGAAGATGTCAAGAGCGAGATCAAACAGACTATTTCCATGCAAATAGATACCTTGTGGATCCAGAGGAAGCAAGAGGAAGCTGAGAGGGCTTTGGCCATCTTTTTTCCTAGGTGCACTAGAAAGCACCCTAGGGACGAATGTCCATTGCGCTCCATAGAAGTGTGTTTTGTCTGTGAAGAAGACCATCCTACGAATCAGTGTCCTTCCTTGCCTGGACTTAAAGTTGCATATCAAAGGGCCAAAGGAGTCACTGAATCACTCTATCATATGAACGAAAGGAGGCCATATGGACCCATACCTTACCAGCAAGGAATGCAAGGGACATCCCAAACCTATTACGACCCCTATCAAACCACTTCCATGCCTTCTTGGGGTCCCCCTGCTCATCCTTCCTGGTCCACACCCCCTCCTTGGTCATATCCTCCTCAATATCTTGCTCAACTAGCCACTCTTCCATTTCACCCCTATCGTCAGCCACAACCTCAGTGGAATGCACCTCATCAGGGGTGGAGGCCCCAGTACAACACTCCTCCCGCTCCTTTTCCTCCACCACCTGCTCAATCGCAACCATCGCCTCCTGCTCCACCAAGGCAACCCCAAATGCCTGCCCAACCACAACCCCATCCACATCCATCTCAAATATACACCCCCACTCAACTACTCGTACCACCATTTCCAAACCTGCACATTGGAGTAGCTCAACCCAATTACAATCCTGAGGCACAACATGTCCAAACGACTCCTCTTGAGCTTAATGATATTCACCATAGCTCAGGAAGAGTATTGCAAAAAAGAGACTATATTGAAAGCATTTAAGGACCGCATCCAGCAAAAGAAGATTCAAAAGAAAAGATCAAAGAACCATGGGCTGCACTTGATGAAGAGAAGGCATCAAAATCAAAGATCGAGAGAGTTCCCTCATGGTTACCATCAAATATTCCATGTATTTAAGAGAAATATCAGCAAAAGAGGAAGATGAGAAGGTCATGGTAGAAGGTGACATGAAACATGATCCAGATCAGCAAAAGGACCAAGGATATCAAAGCTATATTGAGATATGGTTCCAGACGGTCACTAAGTTGCAGCAATACTATCTTCCTCAACTATGTTTGATCCCTTCAAAGTCAGATCATTTGGTCTCTGAAATCCGGATCCCTGTGAAAGCATGCATTTCAAGCCTCCACATCATTTTCTCTCTAATCTCGATGGCACATGGCTCCATTGGAAGTATTCTTATACTTGAAAATGATTTTGTTTTTCAAGTAGGGTAGGGTAGGAAAAAAGAAAAAAGAAAAAGTGAAAATAAAAGGAAAATAAAAATCCAAGGTGAAAACCTCCTCGGAGGCGCCTTAGATTGGCTCATTGATTGAAAACCTCCATGAGGCGGTCAATGGGTTGGAAAGAAGAGAAAATAAAGAGAATAAGATCCCTGGGTAAAACCCTCCCTTGGAGGCGCCCAGGGCAGGCAATTAGGGTGAAAACCTCCATGAGGCGCCCTAGTTGTTTTCAAAAAAAAAGAGAAAAAGAAAAAGAAAAATAAACCTAATTTCCATTGAATAATTGCAGGTTGTAGCAAGGACATTGCAGGTTAGGAGGATCGCTCAAAACAAAGACAGAGGAAGTTTTGTGCCTTCTACAGGAAGTTCTGTGTCTTCTACAAGAAGTTCTGTGTCTTCTACAGGAAGCCTGCAAACAAGCCAAAATTGATCTCGGAAGAGAACCCGAAGGCTGGGAATATGTCCATGAGGCTTGTAAACATCCATATTTCCATCCCTCACCCTTCTCCATTATTTTTTCCATCTCATTGTGCTTCCTTCCTAAAAACTGTGTGTTCTACAGGAAGTTCCTGTAGAAATTACAGGAAGCTAGGAATGGATTTTAAAAGGCAGTTTGGTGAACATGATAGCTTCCTAAAGGGTTCATAAGTCCTCCTACAATATTCAAACCTCTCTCCCATTAATTCCAAGTCTGCATTATAGCCCAAGCTTGTTTTTTCTCACTTTGCAAAAAAACTGCAGAATACTTTGAAGCAAAAATACATAGAACAGAAATTTGTTTTTTCCCTCATGTGAAAACCGTGCATCCATTTACAAAACCGTTTTATGGGGAGTTGTATAGGGATGATGGAAACATGCCTGAGCAATTTCAGCCAATTCCAATGCACGGTTTCCAAGAAATCAGCCTCAATCACCTTGAGCCATTTTTGCATTTTCTCCATATCCATGCATCCATTTCAAAACCTGTTTCATGGGGAGATGCATATAGGTGATAGTAACCTACCCAAGCAGTTTCAGCCGATTCCGATGCCCGGTTTCTGAGAAATTGACCCCTGTAATCTTTAGCCATTTTCAGTTTTTCTCAATAACCGTGCATCCATTGACCATAATTTTTCTATGGGAGGTGCATAACAATGATAGAAGCATGCTCAAAACGTTTCAGGTCAATCCTATCTATCGTTTGGGAGCAATGGAGAAAACAAGTTGTTGTCCTGTAAAAATTCAGCATCAAGAGCATGAGGGTGCAAATGTGAACGTTGAAGCAGGCTCCTACAGTGTAGGTCCAACTAGAGGATACTTGCACTAGGAAATAATCCATGTATCAGAAAACATACCAGCATGCATCATAGAATATGAGCATGCAGCAACAAAAAGGACTAGGACATTCGACTTCCAGGTACGTGACTAAACCCATTCCTCTGTTTCATGAATGTAATTTAAGAACTGCATGAACAATGAGATGGTTGGGATTAAACAAGATCGGTGGCCAGCTAACTGACCACCCTCGTCCTATTCAGACAGTGCCTTGTCCAGTTATCTAGCGCTCAGCCAGAAATCATGCAGCATACGTGTATAGTCAACTCACATGAAATTTAAAAAAATAGGTAGTGTTGCCTGTTTGAACTCCAGTGCAACAGATGACAAGTGATTAACAAGAAGAGAACATACAGTTCATAACAACACTACAGTCTGCATGGGGCCAATGCACATCTGGCCACCTCATCTTCTCACACGAATCACGCTGCAGTTAAATGATGCTCGGCTGAAACTCTCACCACTCTTTGTTCACTGCGCCTTCACGACATTCACAACTGAAGCACACGTCCACCACTTCTAGATCAGCTAACCAGTGGTCCTCTGCAAGATTCCTACCTGATTTTTCGAGATTTCTTCCCTTTTTCTAAAAATCTCCCGCCTATCGGGCTCTACAGGAAGCACAGTTTCGTTCTACAGGAAACGAGAGCCTTCTACAGGAAGGCTTCTATAGGAAATGCAGGAAACACCTATGCAGAAAGAAAACCAGGGATTTTCAGTGAATTTCAAGCTCAAAACGAGGTAGGCTCAGGGAAGCTTCTTTGTGCATGATTTGTTTGTGCAAAGTGGTGAATTGAACATGGCATGAGATTGGAAAATCAGTGAAAAATCTGCCTGTGAATTGGAAATAAAACGTTTGCCTGTGTGTTGCACTAAGTTTCTCAGTTGTGTCTACATCAAGATTCTCCTCCACGTTTCTTGTCTTTAAAATTCTCTTGTAGAGAAGATATGCAACTGTGGGGGCCAACCTGTGTATGGAAAATTTTGAACTTGCATGTCTGTATGTGTGCTAAGAAGAGAAATTGAGCTCTGTACTCTGTTCGTAGAAACACAATTCTTCCTTTCATAAATGGACAGCCGAATTCTGGGCAGAGAGGGCTAAAAAAGTCCACCTGAAGGATATCACAGCCAAAGCAGACACACAGAAATAAAAGGAAAAGACAGATCTAGCAAAATAGACAGAAATAGTTGACACAGGGATTTCTACAGGATGCATGGAAACAGAACAACAAGAGGAGAAATCACCTGAGATATTGGCTAGGGAGGCAAAAGCTACACTTGCTACCTTAAGCACACCTCCAATACAAAAAGGGAAGAGAAAGAGGTAAACCTCCATGTACTTTAAAGCAAGGATGAGCACACGAATCAAAGTGGGCAGACCCTAACCACAGTCAAAGGAGCCAATTATCATTGAGGACACCACAACTAAACAAAAGGAGGAGTCTCCTTCAAAGATATCCATCACCTATGAATGAGGAAGCCCAAAAACCTCCACCTAGAGAGAGAGAATTAGGATGATGGACTCAAAGATAGCTCTACAGGAAGCTGAGACGGTTCTACAGGAAACTCTGGCTAATTTAAAAGAGACCAAGAAATTGGAGGAGAAGGCAGCCAAACAATCACAAGGAGAAGAAAAGACAAAAAAAATATTGGAGCCAAGCCCTCATCCTAGCTTGGGCTCATACTACAACCTGTTAGAAGTTGGGAAGATAATTCGTCAGAAATTTGCGGTACCACTCTTCTTTGCACTAGAACAGGAAAGGGTGAGGACTCACACTTGGATGAGGATTTCCAAGTCCAAGGGTGTGGTAGACATAGGCCACCTAGAAGAAAAACTCAAGGAATCAAGAAAGAATTGGCCATGGTGAGGCATGTGAAAAGTAGTCAAAGGACCAAACTACAGGAGGAGAATGAGTTGCTGAAACAGTATTTACAGCTACAGGGAATTCATAAGGAATATAGGCGCTCCATTTTGGGAGAACAACAGCAGTAAGAAGGGCCTCCAGCAGACAAGGAAACATCTGATGAACAGCAGAGAGAGGACGAGCTGCAGGCTAAGGTTGAGGCGCTAACAAAACAGCTACAGAAGAAGAGGAGCACAAGCAGTGGAAGGACATGGACAAGAAGGCAGAATTTTATGGCACACATGAGTAGACTACATCAGAAGCTTGGGATGATAAGGAGGCCACCAGGGCCATCAAAGATGAAGAGATAGATTAGTTGCTCAGAGGATGAGCAACACATTCAGTAGGAGGGTGACGATGAGCCCCAGAAATGAGTAATTATATGGGCTCATTCAACCTCCTAATTCGACTTAATCCACCATTATCATTAGTTTATTGCATGTTTTTTATTATATTTATGCTAATAGAGTGAATTGGGTTAGTCATTATGCCAACAAGTCTAATGTGTGCTTTATGCAGATTTTTAATCAATTTTGAGACAAAATCAAAGGTTTAAATGAGCACTTGGCAGCCAAATTCATGGAGAGGATTTGTAGGAAGGTGTCCCCTTCATTTATGAGCTCTTACTTTGAATTCTCCACCACCAGCTCGGAGTTCAAGGGCCACCACATCGATTATCACAAGGGCAGCTGAGCAAGGGTTAGTAAAGTTGCTGTTAACTGCAAGTTTTGCCAGCCGAGTTCCTAAAGTTTAGGAGGGTTGTTGGGGTCCTCAATTTGTATAAATAAGAAGGCCTAGGGCCTTAGCTTAGTTAGCCAATTTGTAGTTCGATTTTAGGAGGAGTTAGTCAGATGTTAGTTAGATTTTAGTCAGTAGGTTAGCTCTGCATTTCAGCACATTTTCAAGATTTTTCTTGTGGATAGTTTTGGGATGTAACTATTATTTTGATCAATAAAGATGAATCTAGCTTTGCACCAACTCTAATCTTCCTTAGGAGGCTGTAGCTCTTGGGGTTGGGCCCAACCCAAGTGCCCAATACCTCCTTTGTGTACTTTTATGTGTCTTTGCTGCATTCTTGGAATAAATTCTGTTATTTAGGTTAAGATCTTACTTTGTGTTTTTGATGATTAAAATAGATTTTCATGCTTCAGGTTGATTTTACAGTTTGGTAAAGGAAAAGATCTTCAAAAAAGGCCATCAAGCAACCCTTGATCTCACCTCTCCCTCCTTGGGACCATGAGCTGAGACCAAGGTGTCCTTGTTGCCATAAAAACATTGTTCTTGCTTCTTCATGCAATTTCTAGTGTTAGATTCTTAGTTGAAAAAGTTAGTACCAGTTGTGATTACATGCTTAGATCCATTCTTGCTTGGTTTCCATAGTTGTTTTACATGATTTGCTGCCAATAAACTTCTATTCATCATGCTTATGGTTTCTAGGTCAAATTAGGTTAAAGTAGCTAGATCTTTGGTTTTCTTAGTCTTTGTTTGATTAGTTTTGAAAAATAACGTGCAGAGCACCTGTGAAACCTCCTCTCCTACCCTTACCCCATCAATGCAACCTACTTCATCCTCTAACTCAGATTCTTGCCTCTCGTTTGCCATGTTTTCTCACTTTGCCCTAGCTCCTACATTCTTGCACAACATTGCTTCTCTTATCTTCGAACCAACCCAATCGCCTTAACCACTCTTCATCCTCATTCACCAAGTCCTAGACCTCCTCACACCCTTATCTCACCTCCATACCCACTTCTTCACCTTTTTTCCACCATCAGCCCTTCAAAATTCCCTTTCGGAACATCCTGTAGAAACATCCTATAGAAGCTACAGTACATCCTGTAGAACCCCTGCAGACTTCCTGTAGAAGCTCACGAAGGTGGTTTCTTGAGATCTGATCATTGTGAAACTCTCTGGAAGGGTGCTAGGGACCCCTTAGGCCCTCTTCTCACCTTCCCAACCTCCTGCAAGCATTTCCTTTCGCCAATCAACCTCTGCACAGAAAAAATAGTCAAAGCACATGCAAAATTACTCAAAAATGAAAAAAGATGTTTTCTTCATATTTCTCTTTAGAAGTAGCTTAGTCACATGCCTTTTACCTTTCTAGAAGTCAATGGCATCTATTTCTGTAGCTTTCATCCTTTTACTTGCACCAGTAGGGTTAGTCGGTAAAACTAGGCTTTGCTAGGGTTTGCATTTCCTTTCAGCTTTACGCTTATTTTTGCAAGTAGATTAGCCTCCTTTGAGTTAGCTTTTGTCCATCATATTTAAAAGCTTCTTCTAAGAGCTCATAGAAGTTGGCTTAAGCTCCTAGCGGACTTTTGTTAGCTGATCAAGTGACAGTCGCGGCAAGAGCTAGTACTTGTGCATATAGCATCGTCGCTTCCAAGTTTGTTATGAACTACCGGGTTGATAAAAGTAAAGAAGGGAGCCCTAGGAGTTGTAGCATTATTGCTGCAATACTGGATCCCACCACCACAACAAAATACTGAACCACGTCTAGAATCTGTCCATTGGTTTCCTCTTATGGAACCTATGGAAGGCACGAAACCGGGTGATATTCAGAGAAGATAAAAAAGACAAAGAGGAAATATGGAGCCAAACCATGAAGAACATAAGAGAAACAGTAGTCCTTGAAAATTGGAATGAGGAAGATTGGAAGACAGAGGAAACCGAGACCCGCATTATGAACCACCTATAGATCAAAGTAAAAAACATAAACAAGATAGGGAAGGAACACAAGGCAGGCAATGCAAGAGCCAAGGAAAGCTATAGGAACCTGCCACAGGGTTTCACTAAGCTAAACTTTGATGGCGTGGTAAAAGGCAACCCAAGGGAGGCTAGAATAGGAGGGATATTCAGAGACGATGAAGGGAAGATTAGATGGGCCTATGCCATGGACTGTGGAATCGCGACTAACAATGAGGCGGAATTCCACGTGCTAAACAGGGGATTAGCAATAGTGATAAGGGAAGGATACCAAAGTCTGTAGATCAAAGGTGATTCGATGCTGGTGATAGAAATAATTAAATAACTCTAGCAAGGAGTACCAGCCGAAAAACTGAGCAAAAGTTGGCGGGCGGCATGGGTAATAACCGAAATAAGCAAGTAAGGAAGGTTGCATACACCATACCGTCCCATGTGAAGAGGAAAGGAAACGCTCCGGCAGACCTCCTTGCGAACTGGGGGTGCCAGAACAAAGAGTAGCAGTGGGATGTGAGCGTGAAAGAGCTTCACCAGAAAGAGGAAATGAGACAATTAATTTATGCAGTAGAAGAAGACAGGCGCCAAAGTGAGCATCTAGAGAATTCACTTGGAGTTGACGGGAGGGACGAAGGACAACGACAGGTGCAAGTGGGACAGAACAGGTCAGACATGGAAAAACAAAGGACAGAGCTGAGTCGGATGACGGAGGGGGACAGAGGGAGGACAAGCCCAGAGAGATCGGGGGCAGAGATGGAAAGGTATGGAAGAAGAGAGGGCAGGACAACAAGTCCGAGGATGGGCAGCAAACCAGAGCCAAATGGCAGAGCAGAGTCACCAAACAGACGATAAGAGTAGCCGAGAGAGGAAAGTAATAAATGAAGGAAAATGGAGAGGACAGATGGGTAGCATCCCAAGGCAGGTGGGAAGGGATGTAGGCCAAGGAAGGAGGGAAGGGAGGACAACTAGTGGTAGAATTACGAAAGGAAAATGACGATGGGATAAAGCCTAAGGAAAAGGCAAAACATGCACTTTTCATGCAGATGTGCAAGGAGAAAGGTGGCAGGATCTAAAGAACAGACAACAAACGAGAGCCGAAGGAGACAGTGCAACAAAGGAAGGTAAAAGGGTATGTGAAACTTCCTCCTCCATCCTATGAAGAAATAACCAGTTTGAAATATAGAGTAGGAATGAAGATAGTTATGCAGCTCCGGGTTGATAATAGGAATTATGGTAGAAATTGTAGAGATAAGAAAGAATGTGATAGTGAAGAACCCGTGGGGGCTAAGGCTGGAAAGAAGGGTAAGAGTAAGGGTAAGGTGAGGGAGAGAAAGGGCTCACAGGGCCAAAATTTGCAAGACCCCCACAGTAGAATTGACGTCTTGGCAAATAACAGTCCAAGAAGTTTGCATGTCGTATTGAAATATGACAGAGGGGAAGGGAAAACCCAAAAACCAGGGAGGCATGAGTGGCACCTCATGGTAAGGGGTGAAACTGTAACAAGCCTTGATGTGGCTAACAATACCGAGAAAACTAAAACTGGGAAAGGGGCATGCAACCCAATTAGAGCGAGGCGTGACCTCTTGAGAAAGACTGAGCATTCAACTCAGCAAAAAGATTTTAGCATGCATAGTGCAAGTCAGGGTAAACAAGGGTACCCCAAAACCAAAAGAACCAGAGAGGCTATCGTATTGCCTAAACGAGGAGGAAACCAAAGGGAGGAACCTTAGAGAGAAGGAAAATGCAGGAGAAGAACCAAGAAGAGGGGGGGGTAGAAATACCCTAGATAAAAATGCAAACATAATTGCCAACACTGACATTTGTGCTCATTCTGTGATAGGTCTAACCCCAAGAAAGGGCGCAACTTCAAACTAGAATGAACAACTATATGCAAAGAGAGATAAGGAGCAGACGAAAAGAAGAATGGCTCCCAGGTGCAACAAGAGGACAGTTAAAAAAGAAGAAGGCACCAAGAGCGCAGGGAAGAAAAGGGGCAGGAAGCCGGGCAGAGAGCAAATGAAGAGAATCATTGACTCCTATATGGAGGGCAATCCGAAGGAGGTTAGAGAACAAATCTGGAGCTGGGAGAGAGATTTGAGAAATAACCTCAAGTGCAGAGACTTACCCATGGATGAATGGGAAGGAATGCTGCAGGACTCGGGGACTTCAAACGGCCGGAAATCGCTCTTCAAAAGGACTCTGCAACAATATTGGATCATGAAACACGTTGTAGCTCGCGCCATGACACTTCATCAAGAACACATGGAAGGGGAAGTCCTGGATAAGCAGGAAAGGAGTAAGTGCCAGACCATGTCTGGGTGGAAATTCTGAAAGACCTTGCGACAATACAGATCCAAACCTACAGGAATAATCTCGCATTGGGCCGGATTGAGCAAACTCTGTCAGAGATAAAGTGGAAATTGTTCCAGGGATGTGAGCTTCCGGGTCCTGGAGTGAAGGCGCCAAGTTCTTGAGCGAAGGCTTTAGTACAGATAGATTCCTCTGATGAGGATTAGTTTACTTTTTCTTTTTTTGTCTTTGAATGTTTTTAAAATGCAAAAAATAAGTAATCTTGTTATGTTCTGTAAAGACAATAGGGATAAGCTCTCGAGAAGTAGGTGGTTTTTGATGAACGCATTTAAATTTTGGAGTGGGTATAATGCTGACCGGTGGTCACCTGGTTTCCTTCCGGGCAGGTGATTGACCGGAGGACATGTTTGTAAAATTTTCTCAAAAAGTAAATATAGAGAGCTCTACACTGTTTACAAAAAAAAAGTGTGTGACATAGAGTGCTTCACATGTAACAAACCTTTTATCTCATCGCATCAAATTTAAATAAACATGTAACATAGAGTTCTTCACACATACATAGTGTAAAGTGGTTCAATATGACACAATTCTCAACATTGGCACTGAGAAGATGTATGGGAAAAAGAACATGTGGATGGTCAAAAGCACAAATGGTAAGCATGTAGGGTTTTAGAAATGGAATATTGAACATACATGCCAAATGGACTTCAAATTTTATTTCTTGATTTCCTCAAATGACCATGATATAAAGTTCATGCAAAAGATTCTTTAGTACTCAAATTTTAAGTACACATATACAAATTTGAAAATAAATTTTGTAAGGAGATGTTTATCCGTAACTACGAATTAATTGTCAAAACATTAATCCCCAAGAGTATTAAGCATTCTTTCTGAAATCCACTCATAGGATTGTCTTAGAAAAATACTTTGATACTCATTTAGCCTTGGGTTTGAAGATTTTCTGTTTATGCAACATGAAAAACACACAAAGATAAATTTTGAGTAGATGTGAGATGTTGTACAAAGAAACATTATGCAAAATTACTAAATGTTGCATCACAACATTCCTTACTGGTTATGTTGCATTATGAAATCCATCTTGTTTCACGTATGTCATATTATTACATGCCTCAATGGTTATGTTGAATTGTAATGTTCATTAAGGATTATCTCACATTTTGACCTTCCTTGAGGGTTTTGTTAGATTTCAAAATTCCTCAATGGTTATCTTCCATAATATAACCAAAGTCAATCTACAATCAACCATAGTTACCATTATGATCTCTACTCAACCAAATTCAACCATCATATTCAACCATGGTCACTTTTACTTAACAATAGTTAATATGTCACACTCAAAACACATTTAACCATAGTTAGACACTATCAACCATAATCAATTATAATTAACCACAATCAACCAAAGATAACTATACTTAATCTACAATCAACCATAGTTAACCATTAAGAACCATATTGAACCAAAGTCAATTATCGCCAACAATAATTAGCCATATTCAAACAAAATAAAGAATAGTCAACCATAGTCAACAATGATCAACCCTATCAACATGGTATACTATATTCAACCATACTTAACCACTGTTAACCAAAGTCAACCTACAAGCAACAATGGTTGATCATTATTATCTCTACCTAACTAAATTCAACCATAGTTGATCTAGGTTGTACAAGAACTGAAATGAAATGCAAGTTAGTAAATGGAACACACACAAATAATATAGTAGAGGTTACAACAATATGGTGAAAAACCAACTTCAATTAATAAATGAAATAGCAAAATATTGTAGAACACAAACTCACTAGAATGGTGGTAGCTATCTTTGAATAGAGAGGGATGGTGGAAACATGCATTCGCATAAGATATTACAAAATGTCGAAATAATTACTTTTTAACATAAATATAAAACCATATAGGTCCAAAAACATAACCCTAGAAGATGAAACACCAAAAGGTTTGTGGGCCCGAAGGTGATTGGTTCATACATCAATTTGCTAATTGTGTAACTGTTGCTTACAATATTTATTTGGGGTGCATGATGACTCATTGAAAAGCACTATCTATTAGAAATACTAAGAGGGGGCTGAATTAATATTTCATTTAGTTTTTAATATTTCTAGTTTAAAAACTTTTACAAATACAAAGCACAAACCATGCATAAACACAATAATTAAAAGAAAAAATTACTTGTATAACTTTATCGTAGATTACAACAATGAAGACAACAATACTCCTTTACAAATTCAGGCTCCAAACTATCAAATAAGGAAATCAATCCTTTTCCACAAACCAAGGCACCAACTTGGTAATACAATGAGGACACCAATCCTCTTTAACAATTTCAGTCACCAACCTAGAAAAAATTGAGGACACCAATCCTTTTCAAGCTCCAACCTATTCAAGTTGACCCAAGTAGACTTCAAAGATTCTCCAAAAGCTTGTTCTAATATAAGCTCCAAAAACTTATTCAAAACTACTTCAAAAAGGATTCAAGATGGGCTCTAATTAGATTAAATAACGGCTCCAAGACTCCTTCAATATAGACTTCAAAGACTTCTCCAAAACTCCTTCAAGATAGAATTCATAGAATACTCTTTATCATACTTCAGATTAGCTTCAAATCATGCTCCAAGTCAACATAAAAAAGCTTCAAGTTGACTCTAAAAACATGCAAAGGTTGGCTATAAATAAGGTCAAATGGTAGGTTGCCATAGGGCTAAATACAAGCCAGTTATAGGGTTGAATAAAGGGTTGTCACAAGGCCAAACTATGTTCTGTTATAGGGCCAAGGTTAGGGCCGAAGTTGAGGTCGCTATATGGCCAAGCATAAGCCAGTTATAGGGATGAGCCTCGGGCTATTATAGGGCCAAGGTTGAGGCATGTAATAGGTCTAAAATTTGTTGAGAAAGAGGTCGAGTTTCTTCCACAATTTCTTCAAATAAATTCTTCAAAAATTGGCCAATACTAAGATCTAGAAAATTCCTAACTACAACAGAGAAAAACCTTTTATATATGACTCCTTTCAACCTTTTGTCACTCCTTGGTTCATGAGATATGAAGCTCTTCTTTATTGTTCAAACAATTCGGAATTCACTTGTCTTGCTTGGCTAAATCACCTCACAAAAATGGGATAGGGGATGGCCTATTTATTGACCTTGTTAACTCCTAAATAGGGTCGACTTAACCCAAGTAGGGAAAACCTGACCTTTGGGAGTGTCTACTTGACTAGGTCCATAAAAGTTCAATTTTTAACTTAAAAATTTCATATCTCCTCAACCAAGAGGAGTTAGAGGGTGAGCCACCCCTTGTTGGAAAGGACTCGAGACGATATTTCAACCTATAATATCATATTTTTTATTTGGATAAACTTTGACATCAATAAACACCATTTTCTCAACAATATCCCCCTTTGTTATTGATGGAAACAATCAAACAACTATTTTCCTTTGTTATATGCTATCCCCTGACTTCTTTCTACTCCCCTTGAATTCTTTCTACTCCCACTAAATTCCTATCTCCCCCTTTTACATCAATAGCAAAGGGATGCTCTACTAATATGTAAGAGAGATGAAACCCAACTTTTGACTAAGGTATTCAAATGTTTCTCGAGGCATATGTTTGGTGAATATGTTTGCAAGCTGTTCCTTAATGCTAATATATTCCATTTTGATGTTCTAATCAACAACTTGTTCTTTGAGAAAATGATACTTGATTGAAATATGATTCATTTTTGCGTGCATGATTGGGTTCTTCAAGAGATTGATTGTGAAAGTATTGTCACAGAAGATAGTGATGAGCTCATTTATTTCCATTTTGATATCCTTCAAGGTTTCCTTCATCCATAGAATTTGTGTACAACAATCTATTGTTGCTTATATTTGGCCTAAGTTGTGGAGAGAGGTATAAACAACTATTTCTTAATCAACCATGATACAAGACAATCCCCTAAGAAAAATGCATTTCCATCGATGCTCCTCTAGCCATCAATGCTTCCTAAACAATCAACATTAGTGTATGTCGTCAAAGTAATACCATAGTCCAAAATCAAAGCTGCCTTTTGGATATCTTAATATCGTTTTTATAGCTTGAATGTGAGATTTCTTGGGGGTTTACTGGAATCTTGCCACCATTCCAACTTCTTGCATGATGTCTGATCTTGAAGTTGTCAAGTATAAAAGGCTTCCAATCGTTAGTCTATAGAGAGTGGCATCTACCTCAGGAGATTCATCATCCTTACTTAGCTTACAACTTATAGTCATGAGTGTACTTACAATAACACATTCTTCCATTCCAAAAAATTTAAGCATTTCCTTAAGGTATTTTGTTTGCATAATGAAAATTCCAGCACTGGTTTGAGTTATTTGAAGTCCAAGGAAGAAGGATAGCTCACCAATCATTGAAATTTATTGGGAAAATTTATGACTCATTTCATCATTGTTTCTACCAAAATTAGATCATCAACATATATGAGCATGCTTAATAGGTTTACTTTGTCCATTTTCATATATAAGTTGCTTCCTGCAACTCCTCTCTTGAACCATTATTGTTTTCGGCAGTGATCTTGATATGAATTTAAATAAGAACGCAAAAAATTACAGATATAACCATAAATATAGAGATGTAGAAGAAATAATACTTCATTTTATTAATATCAAATACTGAAATATGCTTACAAACAGAATGGAAATAAGACTAGCTCGGGCGATGGTAGCTTATCTCTGAGAAGAGATGTGGCAACTACACGCCTCTGAAATGTGTTACAATGAGGCTCAAATGCCTATTTATTATTTACAAACAATGGAAAACCCTAAACATCCAAAAACCTAACCCTAGGAGATGAAACACCAAACTATGGGCGTCGTTTGGGTAAATTGGTACACCAAATTCCCGG
Source organism: Pinus tabuliformis (assembly GCA_031772625.1). NCBI lineage: Eukaryota > Viridiplantae > Streptophyta > Pinopsida > Pinales > Pinaceae > Pinus > Pinus tabuliformis. The sequence goes on along the minus strand of CM062820.1, from coordinate 1,706,443,708 downwards.
GGTTGTAACTTTTGCATACAATCTCCGTTTGACACGCACAATACCTTGTTAGAAAGATCTATCCAAGGAATACAACTTATTAATGGAAAAAATTAATTAATAACTTGTGTTGGCCTCAGTTTTTCCCAAAAAACTTAGTTTAGGGCCTCAAAACGACTCCAAAAGTTCAGGACTTGAAAAACTGCCAAAAATAGTAAATTGTGCTACAAATAAGGAAACTAAAAAACTAAAATAAACAATGGTGGGGGTCCAAGTGGAATAGGCGGGTGGCCACCAATATCCACCTGGATCATTCCTCCGAGGAAACTTTTGTTGAACTTGGTCCCTGGTGAGCCACTTGCGTTGGTGAAGGAGTTGGTATGCTTTGAAAACTCGATATAGTTGGATAATTTGTTGTAATTTGTTCTTGATTGTGTGTCCATGATCCGATTAGTTGTGGCTTATTCCATGCAGTCTGGGTTTAACTCTGTAGGTGTGAGTTGTTCTGCAATGTCTAATGTGTCCAACAATGGTGAGAAGTATGGTCGAAGGCGATCCACAATGAACACTGGGTGCAGACCAAGGAATGGGGGAATGCTGAGCTCAAATGCATTGTCTCCCACAACCTTGGTAATGGTGTAAGGACCATATTTGAGTGGTCTAAGTTTCTGATAGGATTCGGTAAGACGTTCCTTTTGCAAATGCAACCAGAGTTTGTCGCCCACTTGAAACTTGTGTGGCAACTGATATTGATCATGTCGCTACTTATACTTGGCATTTGATTTCTCAAGAATGTCGTGGACCTACTAGTGGATGTGTTGGATGTTCTCAATGAAGTTGTTTACCTTATTGGCTTCAGACTAGACACGAGCCGAATATTCTTGAGTAGATGCAAATGGTATGACCACATCAATGGGACATAGTGGCTAGAATCCCAAGCCCACTTGAAAAGGGTTGTGGCCAGTCAAGCTGTGGAGAGATCGGTGTTGGACATAGGGTAGGCTCTCATCCCACATGCATGGATTCTTTGATTTTTACATGCGCAGAATTTGTATTATCATATTGTTCATGACCTCTGTCTGGCCATCATTTTGGGGATGGAAAGTTGTGGACTTAGTGAACTTGGTGTCCGGCATTGACCAAAGAATTGACCAAAATGTAATGAGGAAAATGTTGTCCCAATCTGAGATGATAAACTGTGGGATACCAAAGTGTACCCACACTCATTCACAGAAGAATTTAACAGTGGCTTCTACTGTGATATTCTTCTTGCAGGCCGCCATAATGGCCATCTTCGAGAATCTGTTGATGACCAAAAAAACACAATTTTTTCCATGCTTAGTAGAAGGAAGGCCCAACATGTAATCCATGGAGATGGATTCCTAAGGTTGACTAGGGGTATGTAGCATAGTATAGAGGCCTTGCTTCTTGATGTTCGGTTTGGCAATCACGCATGTAGTGCGGGATCAAATGGACTTCCCGACATCTTGTCGAAGATTCAACCAATAGAAATACTTTTGCAGTACTACCACCATTTTCTCGACCCAGAAATGCCCAACAACCTGACTGTAGTGCACCCATCCAAAATAATCTTGGCACGCTCGCTTGAAGGAACAAAAAGGTGTCCCAGGTGGCATAACAGGGCATCCTGGAGGTGAAAATCTGGAACTTGTTGACCCTCCAAGAGTGTTTGGTATGTGTGGCTGAATTCTGAGTCGCTTTTTTAGAGAAGTGGCCAATCATAAGTCTCGTTCCCACAAGAGTTGAGCACGGTGGTTAACGCCATAATCGGTGCTCAGTTGAGGCAATCTGCAACATTATTGGTGTTTCCCTTCTTGTACTTGATATTCAAATGGAACTATTGTAGGTATGTGGACCACTTCTGATGGAGATCATTTTGCAACTTCCCTTGCATCTGTATTAACTGCAGGTGTTTTTGGTTTGTGTGGATGATTGTTTCCTTCCCCAAAATGTAATGCTTCCATTTTCGACAAGCATGCACAATGGAATACATCTCTTTGTCATAAGTGGGATACTTTTGGGTTGTGTCTAAAAGTTTCTCACTGTGGTATGCCACTGGATGCCCCTGTTGAGTAAGGACTACCCCAATAGCATAGCAAGAGGCATTTGTCTCAATCTCAAATGGTTATTGAAAGTATGGTAATGTGAGCACTGGTGCATAGAAGAGACGATGTTTCAACTCCGTGAATGCCTTTTGTTGAGATTCAAACCAAAATAATTTTTCTTTTGCTCCTCCCTTGGTGACTTGACTCAAGGGCCAAGTGATATGAGAGAAGCCCAACATGAATCTGTGGTAGAAATTGGCAAGACACAGAAAGATACAGAGCTCTATTAGAGTGGTTGGGGCTATCCAATCCCGATTGACTTGGATCTTGGCTGGATCCATATGCACCCCTCATTCATCAATAATGTATCCTAGATACTGAACCTAGGTCATGCCAAAAGTGAATTTCTCCAAATTGGCACACAACTTGTGTTGCTGCAGTGTTTGGAGAACCTGTTAGATGTGGTGGAGGTTCTCTTCCCAACTCTAGATGAAAATTAGGATGTCATCCAAGTATACCACTAAATATGAGTCAATCCAAAAGGCATAACCAACCATTTGAAAATGACCTCCTTGAGTTTGAAGGCAGTCTTCTACACATCAGAGGGTTCGATTGGTACTCGGTGATATCCAGACTTCAAGTCGATCTTGCTGAAATATTCCCCCCCCCTTGAGTTGGTCAAGAAGGTCATCAATTTGTGGGATCAGGTACCTATTACGGACAGTGATCTTGTTTAGATCCCAATAGTCAGTACAGAGTCTCCAAGTCCCATCCCTCTTCTATACCAACACAATAAGTCCCCCATAGGGTGATGTACTCGGCCAGATGTGACCTTCCTGCAGCAACTCCTAAATATACCTCTTGATTTCGTCATTCTCCATAATGAAGCACTGATAGATTGGTCCATTGGGCAACCACGCACCTGGGGTTAGATCGATGAAGTGATTACAGTGCAGAGGCACCCTTGGGGGGGAGGTGAATATGTCCCCATACTCGTCCATGACCTTGACCATATGTTGTTGTCATGCAAGAGGGGGGGGGGATGTCTGGAGGTCATGGCCACCATCTTCTTCTTTCCCTGAGGGCGTAGCATCAGGAAAACAAATTTCTCGGTTTTGGAAATGAGCTTACTACATTGTTTTGTAGTAACCAAAGTGATGGTGGTAGGTGGTGCTACCTCTGGTATCCTATACATCTTATTTCGCAAGGTAACAATAATAACGGCCTTAACTCATACACAACATGTCGCTTCCACAAGTATGGTTGGCCTAATAATACAACACAAACATCAAGGGGAGCAACATTACATAATACCTCAGCCATGAAGGGATTGATGCTGTATGGAAGGTGGCACTGGTGCCTCACGCGAAGATCCCATCCTTGGTGAAGCCACCTGATGGTGTACAATTGTGGGTGTGATGTGGTCAATAAGCCCATCCACTTCACAACCTCTGCTGAAATGAGGTTCTTTTGGCTCCCGCTGAAAACAATGAACTATAGCGTGGAACCCTTTACCCACATCTGGGAGTGGAAGAGGTGCTCCTCCTCCTCTGTATCTTCAGGTTCTTCCTTCTAGATCTTCGTGGTGGCAATGGTGGCGTTGGGCTCCACATCAATAATTTGCTTCCCTTTTTCATTCCCCTTGTCAAATTCTGACTCAGAGTTGGAACATGCATCTGATTCTAAAGCCTTCAGCTCGGCCACCAGTGACTGCTTGGCCCAACACTCACTTGTGTTGTGAGTGGAGCTCTTATGGAACTCACACCACTTTCCCATGTCCTTCTTTAGCTTCACGATGTTATTCTTTGCTTGCAGATTTGGCGGGTTGTGCTGGGTTGCCCTGCCTTAGCTTTGTCCTTTGTTCTACAGTTTGGGGGCACCTTTCCCTTTCTTCGTATTTGTGGATCCAAATAATCGCTTCTTCTGTTTAAACTTCTGTTAGATATTGACAACGTATCGATACGTCGTTCCGAGCGAGGAGATGTCTAGGAACTCCATCTCGTCCTAATTGTACTTGTGTAGGCATTTGCGATACTTGAGTACAAAATGTTTCTCAAAATCCTTAATACCCAACTTCGTGTGAAGGGTTTGAAAAACATTGGTAAACTACGGCACATCTTGGTCCCTTCCCTACCGCAGCGTAGTCCATTTTATGTATTTATCCTCATAGCTCCTAACAGAGTAGTACTGCTCCTTGATGGCATCCTGAAAATAATTCCAAGTGGGAGCGAATGAAAACGGTGAGGTTGTACTTTCATCCTTCTACTCACAGTAGGTTTCCCACCAGTCCTTGACATGGGGGTCGGCTTTGAGAAAAGCAAAAGTAATCTTTTCTCGACTGGAAAAATCATGAACAGAAAAATATCCTTCTAGCAGATTTAACCATTTATCTACGACGTTTGCATCTATTTTGTCCTCAAATATGGGAATGTCAAAGTTTACTTGTACCTTAAAAGGAGTGGAGCTTGCAGAGTGATTGTTGGATGTAGATGCGCCACCGGTGGGTAGCCATTGAAGGATCTGGGAAAACTTATCCGTCATCGTGTTCCTTAGTTTCTCAAGGGCCTCCATGAGCAATATTTTGATAGGATCTCCTACTCCCTCGTCTTTATTTTCTTCCCTCATGGGCGGTCGTCAAGGTTTGCGAGGTTGATCTTGCAAAGGTTCAACCAGATCGAGCCCTAACTCCTTATATTCTGACGTCATTGGGGACATGCAAAGAAAAATAGAGAAATAGTAGACTGCTTTGATACCATTGATCCAGATTTAAAAAGGAACACAAAAAATTACAGATATAACCACAAATAGAGAGATTCAATAGAAATAACACTTCATTTTGTTAATATCAAATACTGAAATATGCTTACAAACAGAATGGAAATAAGACTAGCTCGGGCGATGGTAGATTATCTCTAAGAAGAGATGTGGTACCTACATGCCTCTGAACTATGTTACAATGAGTCTTAAAGGCCTATTTATTATTGAGAAACAATGGAAAACCCTAAACATTCAAAAACCTAACCTTAGGAGATGAAGCGCCAAACTATGGGCCCCATTTGGGTAAATTGGTACATCAACTTCCTGGGGTTGTAACTTTGGCATACGATCTTTGTTTGATGCATACAATACCTCGTTAGAAAGACCTATCTGAGGACTACAACTTTTGACTCATGTTCCCAAAAAATGTCATTTAGGGCCTTAAAATGGCTCCAGAAGTTCAGGACCCAAAAAACTACCAAAAATAGTAAACTATGCTACAAATAAGGAAACTAAAAGATACAAAGGTGGGGGTCCAAGTGGAATAGGCGAGTGGCCACCAATATCCACCTGGATAGGGTCTAGTGTTGCATACCAAGCTATTGGAGTTTCTTTTAACCCATACAAGGCCTTCTTCAATCTTCATAATCTTTATTCTATGACAAGTCAAATCCTTCAGTTGTTTGATGTATAATTCTCCCTTTAAATTTTCATTTAGAAAGGTTAATTTTACATCCATTTGGTAGACTTTGAAACCTTTCTAACATGCAATGCTAAAAAAAATCTTATAGCCTCTAACTTGGTAACCTGGGCAAAGGTTTCTTCGAAATCAATTCCTTCAATTTGAACATACCCTTTGCACACTAATCGTGATTTGTTTCTGGTAATTTTTCCTTCTTCATTCATTTTTTTTTAACACCCACTTGGTTTCAATTATGATTATATCCTTTGGATGAGGCACAAGATCCCAAATTTCATTTTTCTCAATCTAATTAAGCTCTTCCTTCATCTCATTTACCTAGTGTTAATTCCTACTTGAGTAAAATTCTTTGGTTTTATTTGGGAAAGAAAAGATATTTTGTTTTTCTTCGGGGTAATCATCATTCTTCTTTGTGTTTGTATCCATGCATCCATATCCCCAATGGATTCATTATCTAGATAATGCTTCTATAAAAATTTGAATGTTTTCATAGTTGGATTATGTGTTTCTTTTTCTTCTTGGATCTCTAATCCCAGCTCTTCTTTGGCAACATTTTCCTACCAGACATCTTAAAGATGATTTCCTTATTTCACAACCTTTGGCATGGAATATGAGATCATATCCTTGATTGCACATTTTGTTGATTCCTAGTAGATTTTTCTTAAGGTCTTCAACGTATAACACATTTTGTGCTTTTCCCTTGCCATTGTTGAGATTCATAGTGCATATTCCAACAATTCTAACAAACCCATTATCACTAAAGGTCACATTTCCTTCCTTCTCTTTTCTTAATGAGAGGAACTTCTTTTGGTCTCCTGTCATGCATCTAAAACATCCACTATCAACAAACCATTGGCTCTCCTTGTTACGGGCATGCATAACTATTCTCCATTTCTCAGGTGCAAATTCTTCAGCCTCCTTTTCTAGACTCCTTTCTTTGAATTTAGTGGGAAGTTTTGTGCTTCATGGTCTGTATTATTTCACCTGTAGAATTCTAGAATATACTTTGAAATAGGAAAAAAGGAATTATGAGTTCTAATCTGCTCTTGCGTTTTAATGCCAATAACCTTATTTTTTGGAGGTTGGTGACAAGTCCTATAAACCTTGCAATATTTTTCCTAATGACCAAAATTCTTACAAAAGAAACATTGACCAATCACTATAGTTTGATACCTATTAGTATAAGATTTCCTTGGTGAGTCATTTCTTCCAAGGGAGGGATGTCTGTTTGAGTTCTCATTCCTTGTTTGATATTTTCTTCCTGTTGGACTGATGAATACTTGGCAATTATTGAGGGGGGTTGAATTAGTGATTGTGTCTTTTAAATGACCAAACTCAAATTAATTTAGTATCTTCTAATATTTTCTTTTGTAGTTAGAAGAGATGCATATGTATTCAACATATAACAATGAATTCAAAATAATTCACACAAAAAAGACATTCAAAATTCAACACAGGAAGGCACCATAAATAAATGGAAACCCATAAAGGGAAAAACTACGAATTTTGGCTGAAGTGATGTGAAGGAAAGCTCCTAATTCCTCTTTTACATCAAATTTTCTATAGGATTCTACCTACATGAGGCTTATACCTTGAATTTATTTTTCAAGTTAAAACTTATTGGGAAGCTTCTACTCCCTCTTCTACAAGAACCAACCTACTCTTTTTTAGGCTTATACCTAAAAGGAGAAAAGCATGCCCTAAGAAAATTACAAATACACCTTGATGGTTACTTAGTCTTTGTCTCTATTCTGAGTTCTGTTTTTGTCCTCTTTTCAGTTGCTCATCCTCTCTACTTCTTTCTCAATTCTACTGCACTTTTGCTCCTCTTTCTCTTTCTCTCTTTATAAGGAAATTCATGAACTTCTTCTCTCATAATTCAATTCTCTAATATACTACATTCAAAAATAAATCTTTTTATATACAATTGTTGGACATTCTGAGAGGGGAGGTGAATCAGTATTTATTTTCAATTGTTATTTTTACTTGTTAGATCCATTATAATCAGAACACAAAATGAACAATAAGAATAAATACTTTTATTAATCATGAATAACAAGTACTTCAATCCTCTTCTTTACAAAAAATCAAGTACAATATAGTGTAGGGATCCAACCCTAGATGAAGACACCAATATCCAATCCACCAGGCTTCAACCTGTACTTTGGCAAGCATCGAATTGGACTTCATGAGGCTCAGACCTCTAGGGCTCCAACCCTATCTCTGGTGTAGAAATTCCCACTGTAGATCAACAAATTATGCAATATACTAAAACACAATACAAGATCTACTTCTACAACACTTTGTGGAAGATTAATCGAATTGAGCAAGATCAACCAAGAATAGATATAATTGAGAATGAGAAGCAATGACACATAACATAGAAGAAATAACCTGGGGAAAGCCTCAGCCTAAAACCCCAACTCTGTATTATCATACAAGTGGAAATATAGTCCGGATTACAAAAAGAATCAGCTCACAAGCTATCCTGCCCTCTCTGCAATCCCTCTGCTGCTCATAGACAGTCAAAAGCCTCTCTCAAACCTTCTCCTCTACCCTCCAAGCCTCCTATTTCTTTGCACAATTTTCCTTGGGTTCCAGTGCAACCACTTGTGTGATTTGGCCTCTTCACACACTCACTAACCTCTTATCTAATTGTGCAATCCTAAAGGAGACAAATCATTCTCCATGGATGAGTTTCCTTTATAGGAAAAATCCATCCAACTAATAGTACATTGTCCCTCCTCTGATCTCAACTGGGTCTCTATCTGAACTGACATGCATGAGTTATTCATGAGAGAATATTCAGTTATCTGAAGAACATCGGTTACATGCATGCAAGCATTAGCTAACTGAACTCACATTAATTTAAAAGAACTGTTTAAATCAATCTAACTAGACTTGACTCAGTTAACTGAGCCAACCAATTACAACTCAAATTAGAACTCATCCTTATCTCTTTAATTGATGGATAAATTCCTCAATTAATAGAGAAATTGTTGCATGTCCTCAAATAGACTTCATGTTTGATTTTTCACAACTAATTAACTCATGGTGAATTAATTAATTTATAAACAACTGTTAAGTTCAAATTTGAATTTTACTTCCTATTTTTAGTCCAGGGACTGACTAAAAATAGGAATCCATCTCGAATTGCTAAAAATAGAATGTTATTTTTAGCACTTCCATTTTTCATTCCCTATTGCTTAATCCAACACTGGTACCCAAACTGTTATTTATAGCAGTGCTATTTTTAGCACTTCTATTTTTAGCATTTCTTGTTGCCATTTTCAACACTCCCTCTCAACAAGAAAGGAATTCAACTCAAACCTGATCCTGTACCTTTGGAATGTTCTGCATGCAACACTTCTCCCAAGTGTGGTTGCTCCAGCAACTCTAGAAACAAAAAAAGCTCCCAACTGACCTATGTTAGGCTAGAAACATACTCTGATGCTGAAGCTCTACTTAGTGCTGACAAGTGCTCCCTCTTTGACCTCTGAGCTGCTGCAACACTCCATGCATCTCACACCGTTGCACACCTCTCTATGCCATCCTGCACTGGTGCAACACTCCTGTGCCTCTCGCATTGTTGCAACCTACTAGCTCTGCACTGTCTTGGGATTCCTGCACTGTAGCTCTCTCTGCCGCTCCATCCGCATCTGTCTCTACCCACTCAGCTAGTCCCACTACTCCTTGTCAGGGCTCCTGTAGCAAGGTCGAATCAAAGAGGTTGGATACCTCAAAGATCCTTCCTATTCCAGCCTTCTTGGGACGATCACTCCACATCGCCCCACCTCCTACCTGGAGGTATGGATGCATGTGATCCCTTTGCCCACTTGGCTCGAAATTTCCCCCTACTGGAGGTCTCTACATGAGTGGATGCCTCCACTCTGTCTCCTCTCGGCTTCCCCAGTTGTGGCTTCTCCACAACCTCCTGAAGCTACTTCACCAATCATGGCTCCTCCACAATCGTCTGAGACTTCTCCTATGGCTTCATGTTGAGAGGTAATGTACTCTCCCTCTCAAACACCAAGTCTCCATCAGTTGCCTTGCTCCTCAAGGCTTTGATGCATATTGAACCTCAAGAGCATACATGTTCTTGACCCGTGAACTGATTTGCTTCACATATCTAGTGATGATGTGTCTAAGGAAAACCTTTCCCTTACTGAAGACTACATCATAGCGTCTGTCTTCTAGAATCATGATCGACACCAAATTTCTCTTCAGTCTTGGTACATACTTGACATCGATCAAGGTAATGCAAGCTCCATGCTCCCTTTGAAAAAAAACCATGCCTACACCTGAGACACTATACTTTTCATCATTACCCATTGCTATGAGTATCTGGAGACCTTTCCCCTCCAAAGTACTGAACAAACTCTTGTCGCCGGTCATGTGGAAAGAAGCTCCACTATCAAGAAACCAACCACTTCCCACCATGGATGAAACCATGCATGCGAACAATGTGAAATCCAACTCAAATTGTGAGGCCAGTGCCTCACCTTCTGATCCTTCCACGGATCCTTTCTTGGATTTCCTCAGTGGATAATTTGTAGCAAAATGGCCCACCTCATGACAACAAAAGCATTGCACTTTCGATTTGTCAAACTTCTTCCCACCTTGGCAAGAACTGGATTGGGAAAGAGAATCCTTATCCTTCCCCTTCTTTGCCTTACTCACTAAGGTGCAGTTTTCTTCATCCTCCATGGATGAAGAACTATCTCTAGTGCTTCTTCTTATCTCATCATGCATCAGATCTGACCAAAGTCGTTCCCAATCTGGCAATTTCTCTCTTTCATTAACCGAGTCCTAGTAGCTATGCTAGCTCTTAGGAAGACCGAGGAGTGCAAGACTCACCATGTCATCATCAATTGTCATGATCCCTACACTTCCAAGCTCATCCCTGCATGTTGTGAGCTTGTTCAGATACATAGAGATCATGTCGCCCTTGTCACACTTGATCTTCCGAAGCTTGTCTTTCAGCGCCAGCTTCCTCTGATCGCTGCTATTCTGATATAGATTTTTCAATGTTTTCCACATTGAAAATAATGTCTCCTTCCCATGGAGACTCGAGACTATGTGGTCTCGAACTCCCTCCAGAAGAATCCTCCTTGCTCTAGCCACACATTTCCTCCATTTCTCCAATTCAGTAGCATCAGTTAGCTTGAGGGATTCTTGATCAATGAAGTCCTTTAGACCTTTATCCTCCAATACTTCTTCCATGCGATCCTTTTAGGCTATATAATTCAAACTGCCATCAAGGACATATTTGAGTCTTAAACCATTGAACACCATAGGTGAAATAGAGATGTTGATAAGAACTCGATTTCTATCTTCAGGAATCTCAAATTGTGAACTTCTCCCTTCTTGTATACTGTTCTTCCTTGATCACCTTTGCTCTGATACCATGTAGAAATTCCCACTGTAGATCAACAAATTATGCAATATACTAAAACATAATACAAGATCTACTTCTACAACACTTTGTGGAATCTTAATCAAATTGAGCAAGATCAACCAAGAACAGATATAACTGAGAATGAGAAACAATCACACATAAAAAGAATCAGCTCACAAGCTATCCTGCTCTCTCTGTAATCCCTCTGCTGCTCATAGACAGTCAAAGGCCTCTCTCAAACCTTCTCCTCTGCCATCCAAGCCTCCTATTTCTTTGTGCAATTTTCCTTGGGGTCTAGTGCAGCCACTTGTGTGAATTGGCCTCTTCACACACTCACTAACCTCTGATCTAACTGTGCAGCCCTGAAGGAGATAAATCCTTCTTCATGGATGAGTTTCCTTTATAGGAAAAATCCATCCAACTGATAGTACACTGTCCCTCCTCTAATCTCAACTGGGTCTCTGTCTGAACTGACATGCATGAGTTATTCATGAGAGAATATTCAGTTATCTAAAGAACAATAGTTACATGCATGCAAGCATTAACTAACTGAACTCACATTAATTTAAACAAACTATTTAAATCAATCTAACTGGACTTGACTTAGTTAACTGAGCCAACTAATTACAACTCAAATTAGAACTCATCCTTATCTCTTTAGCTGATGGATAAATTCCTTAATTAATAGAGAAACTACTGCATGTCCTCACTTAGACTTCATGTTTGATTTTTCACAACTAATTAACTCATGGTGAAATAATTAATTAATTTATTTTCAAACAACTGTTAAGTTCAAATTCGAATTTTACTTCCTATTTTTAGTCCAGGGACTAACTAAAAATAGGAATCCATCCCAAACTGCTAAAAATAGAATTCTATTTTTAGCACTTCCATTTTTCATTCCCTGTTGCTCAATCCAACACTGGTACCCAAACTGCTATTTATAGCAGTTTTATATTTAGCACTTCTATTTCTAGCATTTCTTGTTGCCATTTTCAACATCCGGTATAAGCTCCAACCTAGTCTTCTTGAGGACTCCTATCCTCTAGGGCTCCAACCCATTGCTTCAATTTGTTCATATAAGTTTAATGATTCTTCACGGCTCCCAATATCTTATGAAACAAGCTCTGAATATATCTTCACCTGTAGCACTACCCTTAAATGATCTCCAAGGCACTTATTTCATCAATGAAAACTTTGTCTTCTTACAAGATGTCACCACAGATCTTCATGGTACCCAAACAAAATCTCCAAGATCACCTCATGATGACATCAACAATGAATAATGGTCTCCAATAGTGTCTCCAATATCAGCGAAAGCTTCTTAAAAATATGTCTTTAATAGGATGCACTAAGCCTGCTCTGAAATATTCTTTAATAGATCTACACACCAACCTTCAAGGCATCTTCAAATATCTGCTTCAAGTTTTCAAGACTTCAAGTCTATCATTGGGTGCTTCAAGAGATGTTTCAACATACTATTTGAAATATTGTCTTCACTCTAGCTTTGGTAGGTTCTTAACAAGGTTCATATTCTCACTAGTCATAGGTTACCAATCTGAGCTTGAAGAGGTGACTGTCCACACACCAAGTGATTGTCCTGAGCTTGAAGAGATAACTATCCAAGTGGCAGCTACAGATCTAAGCTTGAGCCTCCCCAACAAATATGACTCAATCATAAGATGACTGTCCACAAGCTTCTCTTGTCAAAGTAGCTATCTGTTGGAAAGTGTGCAACAAGAAATGCTTGTTGAAGATGCAACAAGATGATGGAGCTTAGTGAAAAGGAGTCACCTTCACTAAGTGGGCCCGCAGGCTATTTTTGGCGCAAAGTCTATTTTTAGACTATGTCTATTTTTAGACATATGGATCATGTCTATGAGTTGCAGGATGCCGTTTATGGATGATTGGTCATGTTGGGAAAAATAGATGGACTTCTATTTTTAGATCACAGCGGAGTGACTATCAGTCTAAATATAGAACAGTCGAATATTATTAGCCCTTAATAATATTTGGACTCTAAACATTATCTTATCCTCTTGGAGCACTTCAGCTTGAGCTACAGATGTGGCACATGCAGCTGTCAGAAGGAAATACGCTTTCTTTGTGGGTCAGTTGAGCTATTGCATGCAGGACATCAGTTAGAACTCATGTGGTTGAGTTCTGTGGAGTTGGATGAGCAGTTAATGGAGTTGTGTTCAGTTTGACTTAGTTGAACTAGTTGTATTTAGTCTAACTGATCAATAGACTAAGTGATGAGTTGTGTGAATTAGTTATTAATTAATTCACTAATTATTAACTCATAATGCAACTGAAGAATACATCAGTTAACTCAGTGCATGTACAGTTCAGTGGAGATAGGTGTTAGAGGTTGAGATTGCTATCAGTTGTGCATGAGATTGTGCACATGCATGGGATTGAGTTATGCCAATGATCTCTGCGTAGTGTGGGCCAATACCAAGTGAAATATAGCTTGTGCTCACGTGATTTACAGTGTGGGTGATTTTCACAAGGTAAATAGGAGTTTGGATCAGCCATTCTCATTCATTCTCTTGCAAGATTGTGCAGTGGAGGCAGGCAAGCAGTGGAGGAGATTTGGAGATCAGATCTGAGCTGTATTGTGTGTAACAGGTGGAGATAGTGCTGGATACTTGTGAGGAGTATTGTACTATGTATTGTTACATGTTCTCAATCATTAATATACAGATAGTGTGGGTTTTCAGCTGTAAGCTTTCCCCGGGTTACATATTGTGTTAATGTGTGCATGCGATTGATGTTTCATTATTTTTGATGTTTCTAAATTGATGATCAACATAGAGGAGCTTATGTATTGTGCATGTATTCTGCAATATTGCATGATCAGGATAATCTCTGTTGAATATGTGTTTATTATTCAAAATTTCTACACTGTCCACAGTTTGTTGTTGTAGATCTACACAAGTGACTCTTCCACAGGCTTGAAGCTTCGAGGTAGTAAAGTTTGATCTCTCTATAAAGGTTTTGTGATCTATGCCTCCAAACAACAGTATGAGTTTCTTTACTAATACTGGGCTACCATAATTTTGCAACCCCACAAGTGTGTTCTTGAATCTTATTACTACATCGAGTTGTTATACCTCCTAAGGTCAACAAGTCAACAAGACTTCACGTGACTATCCTTTCCAAGCTGCAATGGAGGAAGTTTGTTTAGCCCAACCACACATATTTCTTCCCACACACAGGTCAGCAATCTGAGTTGAGGTTTCTTTAAATCTTGCAGATTTGAAGCTTGTGCAAGTGTGGTTGTAGGTGAGTCTCTCCAAAATGTGATTGTTCTTCAAGCACCGAGCCTTAAAATGTTTTTTGGAGGTTTGAGTTCATATATCTAAGCTTTTTTGAGGTATTTTAGATCACTACTTTGTAGTCAGATTGGAAGAGATGGTACGCCCAATCAATGGAACCTCAACAACAGAATTAGCCCAAAATTTATTCTCCTCGACCTCATGCTTTGCTTCTATCCTCTTATTCGAATTGATCACCAAATTGGATTCAAGTACTCCTCGCTTATTCTTTTTTTGATCTACCTATATGTGTCTCCCGGATCTGATTTTCGGATTTCATATTTCCATGTATATATATGAATATCAAAGGTGATGATTGACATATAGAGGAGTCAACATTAAAGAAGATGAAGCCGACGGGATATGAGGTAATTCTATAATGTGTAGTCATATCTCTCAAAAGTTTATAGTGTGTAGGTATAAAGTTAAAAATTTAGTATAAAGTTAAAACTTATATTTGCTTTAACAGAAAGATAAAACTTTTACCAAATTATTTACTTTAATATAAAGTTAAATTAATAAATGTGCTATAATGTAAAGTTAAGAACTTTGATATTTTTAGGATAACTTTAAGGTTTTAGGATTTAGGGTTAGGGTTTTAGAGTTAGGGTTTGGCTAGGTTTCTCTTAGAATTACGATTATGGTTTATGATTCCATTAAAGGATTAGTTTAGGGTTTTATAGAACTAGGGTTTAGGATTTTTAGAATTTTAGGAACGACGGGATTTAGGAATTACAGTTTCAAGGATTCATTACAATTAGGTTTTTTTTAGGGCTTCTTACAAACTGGGGAATCAATTAGGGTTTTAGCCTTCTTCAACAATGTCATATTGACATCAATGACAACTTTAACCAACAATATCTCCCTTTTTCATTGATGGTAATATTCTCATCCTTTCAACATTTTCTCCCCCTTTGACATCAATAATGGGGTGCCCAAGTATTCCCCCTATTGGCCTACTTCTTTCTATGTTTCCCCATCATATTTCCTTCATCAATGATAGTTTTCCATGGTAGATATGTTGCTCCCCCTGTCATGGTGCTCCTTCTTGTTATGTTTCTCTTTGCAACTCCCTATGTCATTATTCTTTTCTTTAATATACTTTCTCCCCCTAAGCCTTTGCATGCCTTCATGGAAATGGATGAGGTAGATGATCAAACAACTCTTCCTTCCTGTATAAACTCCTCTAGCTCTTTTTTTTGTTTCAAGAAAGATTGTTGCCTTGTGATCAAGTGGAAGACATCTTCAACAATGTCATGATTTTCTTCAATGAAATTACTCCCGAGATATGATCTATCAAGAGATGTTTATCCAATTTTGACTCATCGAGATTTTATGGATAGCTTCCGCAAGAATGGTCACAAACTCCCCCTAAAAGTATGCATGGTCTCCTTTTTGGCATAATTTTATCGTCAAAACTAGAATATCACATCTGCGAAAGATTTACTCATTAGATCAATAACATGAGTTGAGGTCTTGAGTGTTCAAGAGGCTTTCTGATCCAATTTTCTTTATTCTCCGTACTTGTGTAACTTTCTTTTCTTGCTTGGTAGTCATTTTTTTAGCTTGTTTAGGGACCCAAGTCAAGTTACAATTATGAGCCATATCTCCAATGTTATGACATTTGAAGCATTCCATCTTGTTCATGAATGAGTAATCATGACTTCTTACAAAGTTGCTTCTAGGTAGATGATGTGGACCATTATATTTGTCCTTGTGGTATGCCCTACAATCCTTTTCCATATGCCCAAAATTTGTACAACAACAACAATAACCAAAAAATATACTTTGGTATCTGGAGGATGGAGCTTGTCTTGATGTACTTCTAAGGTCTTTTTGCCTTGTGATCCTTTGATGATATCCATTTATTTTCTCATTCTTGACATGATCTTCATATCTTCTTGGAGTAGGGTTTCTTCCAATGTCATCTCAATGCTTCTCCCTGCTTTTGCTGGAACTGGGGACATCAATATTACTTCCAAGCTTCTCCACATCCATGTTTTTATATGCATTAAGGTTTCCATCATTTTTGTTTGAGGGTTCACCTACATAACCAAGACCTAATTTATCAAGGAGAGATATTTGATGACTGAGGATTTCATCTAGGGTTTGAGAGCTCTTTAGACACTTTTTCAGATGATCAACTTCTTTCCTTAGGAGATCAAATTATTCTTTCATCATGTTGCATTCTTCATCCTTCTTTGCTAGATGGTTCTCCATTTCTTCCTTCATCCTCATTGATTCACATGATTGGGCCTTAAGTGAGGTGATATCTGATTTTAATTTGATGATATCTTCATCCTTTTCTTCTAGTTGGCATGTCATGGCATTTATTTCCTTTTCTACTTTATCAACTTGTCCTTCCAGGAGGGCCAAAAATTCCATCACCCTTTCAGCTCCTTGTGCTTGTTTCTTTGCTTCTTCTAATTGAGATTTAAGAGAGGAGACCTTTTCCTTTTATTGACAAATGTTCACTTCAAGTTTGTTCAAGTCCTCATGTCTTTGTTCAAGATGGTTTGACAAAGTGCCTTCCATTTTCTTTGCTTTATCCAATTGATTTTTCATGGATATGGCTTCTTCATGATTCTTTTTCTTGTTTTGATTCAATTCCTCCTTTATATTTGTGAGATCCTTATCTCTTTCTTGTACTTGAAGCTTGAAAATGTAAAATTCCTTCCTAGTCTTGTCAAGGTCATGGTTACAATCCCATGGTTGCTTCTTGAGCTCCTCATTTTCCTTTTTCAAACTGCATATCTCTTCTAGGGCAGCTACAAGTTTTGCCTTGATATCTTCTTTGTTTTCATCATCTTCTAGGTCCTTCTTGTTCTTGATGCCTTCACTCTCACTATCATATTACTTTATGGGTTTTGGATTTCCTTCTTGCTTTCCATCATCATCTTGACTAGAATTCATGGTCAATGCTCCTTTTGAGTGAAGATCTTGAAGTTTTTCCCACATACCTTTTGTTGATGAACATTTTTCTACTTTGGCCTTTATAGCATCTAGTGACCCACAAAAAATTGCCTTCATCTATTTTGTATTATATTCCTTTGGTTCTTCTTCCATTATGCTTTCAGTAATCACTGATCCCCAAACTTCAAAGCCTTGAGCCATTAAAAAATTCTTCATTCTTTCCTTCCATATTTCAAAATTTTCATTGAACAATGGAGCTTTCCTAATTTGATTATCTTCTGTTTTCATGGTTGAAGAAGAGACATCATTAGAAGGATTGGAGGCTTTCTTCCTTGGCTTTTCCATTTTTTTTATAAGGATCTACCTTCAAGATGTCAGGCTTATGAGTGAAGGTATTGAATATGATACCAATTCTTGGAAATACTAAGAGGGGGGTGAACCAGTGTTTCTTTTCAATTGTTACTTTTACCAGTTAGATCACTTATAATTAGAACACAAAATGAACAATAAGAATAAATACTTTTATTAATCATGAATAACAAGTACTTCAATCATCATCTTTACAATAAATCAAGTACAATATGGTGTAGGGATAAAACCCTAGATGAAGACACCAATCTCCAATCCACCAGGCTTCAACCTGTACTTTGACAAGCAACGACTTGGACTTTATGAGGCTCCAACCTCTAGGGATCCAACCTTATCTTCCCAAGGCACCAACCTTGTCTCTATAAGGCTCCAACCTCTAGGCCTCCAAACCTATCTCTAGTACAAGCTCCAACCTAGTCTTCTTGAGGACTCATATCCTCTAGGGCTCCAACCCACTACTTCAATTCGTCCAAATAAGTTTAATGATTCTTCACGGCTCCCAATATCTTCTGCATCGAGCTCTGAATATATATTCACCTGTAACACTGCCTTTAAACGATATCCAAGGCACTTAGCTCATCAATGAAAACTTTGTCTTCTTACAAGATGTTACCACAACTCTTCATGGTACCCAAACAAAATCTCCAAGGTCACCTCATGATGACATCAACAATGAATCATGGTCTCCAATAGTGTCTCCAAGATTAGGTAAAGCTTCTTAACAAGATGTCTTTAATAGGATGCACTAAGACTACTCTGAAATGTTCTTTAATAGATCTACACAACAACCTTCAAGGGGTTTTCAAATATCTACTTCAAGTTTTCAAGACTTCAAGTCTATCATTGGGTGCTTCAAGAGATGTTTCAACAGAATACTCGAAAGATTGTCTTCACTCTAGCTTTGGTAGGTTCTTAACAAGCTTCATATTCTCACTAGTCACAGGTTACCAATTTGAGCTTGAAGACATGACTGTCCACACACCAAGTGATTGTCCTAAGCTTGAAGAGATAACTATCCAAGCAGTTGCTACAGATCTAAGCTCGAGCCTCCCCAAAAAATATGACTCATTCATAAGATGACTGCCCACTAGCTGCTCTTGTCCAAGTAGTTGTCCACAGTTTGTTATTGTAGGTTTGCACAAGTGACTCTTCCATAGGCTTGAAGCTTCGAGGTAGTAAAGTTCGAGCTCTCTAAAATAGTTTTGTGATCCGCGCCTCCAAACAATAGTCTAAGTTTCTTTATTGATTCAATACCACCATAATTTTGCAACCCCACAAGTCTGTTCTTGAAGTTTATTACTGCATCGAGTTGTTATACCTCCTCAGATCAGTAATTCAACGAGCCTTCAAGTGACTGTCCTTTCCAAGCTGCAATGGAGGAAGTTTGTTTAGCCCAAACACATATTTCTTCCCACACACAGGACCTCAGAAATTTGAGCTGAGGTTTCTTTAAATCTTGCAGATTTGAAGCTTGTGCAAGTGTGATTGTAGGCGAGTCTCTCCAAAATGAGATTGTTCTTCAAGCACCTTAAAATGTTTGTGAGAAGTCCGAGTTCATAGATCTGAGCTTTTTCGAGGTACTTTAGATCACTACCTTGTAGTCCGACTGGAAGAGATGGTACACCCAATCACTGAAACCTCAACAACAAAATTAGCCCAAAATTTATTCTCCTAGACCTCATGTTTTGCTTCTATCCTCTTATTCGAATTGATCATCGAATTGGATTCAAGTGCTCCTCGCGTATTCTTTTTCTGCTTTGCCTATATGTGTTTCGCAGATCTGCTTTTCATATTTCATATTGCGATGTATATATATGAATATCAAAGGTGACGGTTGGCATATAAAGGAGTCGAAATTAAAGAAGCTAAAGCCAACGGGATATGAGGTAATTTTATAATGCGTAGTCATATCTCTCATAAAGTTTATAATGTGTACGTATAAAGTTAAACCTTATATTTTTTTTAATATAAAGTTAAAACTTTTATTAAATTATTTAATTTAATATAAATTTAAGTTAATAAATTTGTTATAATGTAAAGTTAAGAGTTTTGAGATTTTTAGGATAGCTTTTAGGGTTTTAGGATTTACGGTTAGATTTTAGGGTTAGGGTTTTAGAGTTAGATTTTGGCTAGAGTGCTCTTAGAATTAGGATTAGGGTTTAGGATTTCATTAAAGGATTATATTATGGTTCGATAGAACTAGGGTTTAGGATTTTTAGAATTTTAGGAATGATGAGATTTAAGAATTAGGGTTTCAATGATTCATTAGGTTTAGGGTTTTTTAGGGCGTCTTGAAAACTAGGGCATCAATTAGGGTTTTATCCTTCTTCAACAATGTCATATTGACATCAATGACAACTTTACCTAACAACAATACTTGTTGATTGTTTGTAGTCTATGTAGGAATCTGAAGTGAAAGGTTCCCTCTTTGTATTCCAAGACTTTTGCAGTCCACCTCTTGATATATGAATTTGAAGATCAATTCAAGGCAAATGGATTTTGTAAAATTAAAAAAATATATATGAAATAATATAAGACAGGAACAATGATTGCACTATATGGCTTAGGAATGTAAATTTAGCATATATTAGTGCCTTCTTGCAAATGTAAACTCAACATACAAAACTTAATGGAAATTTCTCTAGACCTTGTTCTCAAGTTCTCATGTGCCATGCATTTACTTTGTTTATAATACAAACATTTTTCATGAAACACACATGGTATCATTGGATCAACCTTACACATCATAGCCTTACACATCATAGCCTTACACATCACTTTAATATTATTTCATTAGATCAACGTTGAATCACTAGAATCAATATTCAATTAACATCATATACATTTGACATCAATGCCAACATTACCAACATGGAGTATTTTGAGGAATGTTAGGAGACCCTTTGAGGACATCAATAAAACTTCTATGTTTTTGGCCTTATTTTTTATGAAGCTTCCAGGATTTTCTTCATGATGAGTACTAGTGTCTACCTTTTTTGAACTAGATGATTCACATGTATAGATGATCCTAGACTTATTCATGTGGTGAAATTTGATAGTTGAGAATGGCATTCAGAATTTGGGATCTCTTAAAATTTGTTTTGACATTGTCCAACACCTTTTTCAAAGATACTACTTCATCTTCCATTTTTTCATAGATCTCTTCTTTTTCCTTTATTTTATTGCTCAAGACTTCTACTCGCTTACCTCACTCTTTTTCAGTTTTGAGAGATGATTTCTTTATATAACTTCCCATTCGTTCTTCTAAGTCTATCATTTTCTTCTTAGGCATTGGTAAATTCTACTTTCAAATTTTCCATACCTTCATTTATTTCTTCTTCTTTTTGATTGTTTGCTTCTTTTGAGATAGCCATGAATAAAATTTATTTGTTTTCATTAGACTCTTCCTCGTTAGAGACATAAGTTTCTTGCTTGGAGAAAAATATCTTATTTCTTGAACCTCTCCTTTTGAATGTCATTTTATTAGGTTCTCATCCACCATCAATTTCATATTTAAGGTCACATTTTCTGCATAATGTCTTATTTTACCACATACAAAACAAATGAGATGTAAACTACCTTTAAGCTTGGATCCTTTCCTTATCCTCCTGAAAAGATATTCCATTTAAATATAAAAATCACCACTGGTGCAATCATTGTTCTTGCCTTTACTTGATGACTTTGATGCTTTGAATGCAACTTCCTTATGAGTTGGATTTCTTGAACTAATCTCATATGTTGTGATAATTCTGTGAAGCTCATCCATTGATAAAGTTTCCAAATCTTTTAATTCTTATATAGCACAAACTTTAGCATCAAAA
Source organism: Pinus tabuliformis (assembly GCA_031772625.1). Classification (NCBI taxonomy): domain Eukaryota; kingdom Viridiplantae; phylum Streptophyta; class Pinopsida; order Pinales; family Pinaceae; genus Pinus; species Pinus tabuliformis. The sequence goes on along the minus strand of CM062820.1, from coordinate 1,706,422,385 downwards.
TGATCAGGAAGAGATCTCAAAACCTTTTGGGCAATCGTCTTTTCCTTGACATCTTCATGCAACCCTCTAAGAGAGTTAACTACTTCATCTACTTAGAGAAATTAAGTGGCACTATCTTCCTCATCATTCATTTTGAGACTTTCTAACTATCTTCTGAATGTTTCAAGATTTGCCTTCTTTACCTTCTCATCACCTTCATAGATATTGATAAGCTTATCCCACATGTCTCTAGCTGATTCACAACTCATAACTTTGATGAATTTGGAATATGACAGGCCACTTTCTATAGAGTTCAAAGCCTTGGCATTTTCTACATATGCCTTCCTTCCATCCGGATATGTTGGTAGAGGAGATGGGACCTTATGTCCATCTGTAAATGATTTCCAAAATTCAACACCAAGCGACATCAGATTGTACTTCATTTTGACCTTCCAAAAAGCAAAATTTGTTTTTCCAAAGTGGGGGACTTTATGTGCTTCTCTACTGGCTATTGAAATTAGACAATCCTTCTTTGAGCTATTAGTATATTCTAAAGAACTTGGCTCTGATTCCAATTGTTATAAATAGTGAGAGGGGGGTGAATCATTATTTCATTCAATTGTTAGTCTTTCTAGTTTAAAAATGTTTACAAATATGAAACACAAACAATGTTGGAACACAAGAAATAAAAATAAAAATTACTATTATAACTTTATCTCAAAATAATATGATGAGGACACCAATCCTCCTTTACAAATTCAGGCTCCAACCTATCAAATAAGGACAACTATCCTTTGCACCAACCTAGTAATACAATGAGGGCATCAATCCTCTTTAACAAGTCTAGGCACCAATCTAACAAAAATTGAGGACACCAATCCTCTTCTGGCATTGTTTGGTAATTTAATTGATGTTAAATTACTTACATGAATTATCAACGAGGGCTAGTAAACTGATGAAATGTATGTGCACTATATGTGCTAGGAGTCTTTGTCACTTATTCAATTTCTAAGTCAATTTATGTTATCAAAATGCACATGTTTCTGTATGGCTATATAAGTAAACAAATTCTTATATCAAATGAAATAAATTCTACTCTCTTTGATTAAATAACAATTTCATCCTACTTGAAAGAAACTTCAAAATTGCTTCATAAGATCACACTCACACTTGCTTGAAATAAAATCACACCTTCTTTAATGAAAATCAAACACACTTGCTTCAATGCAAATCATTCTTAAACTACATTCATTCAAATGGAAATCATACTTGCTTGAATAAAAAAAATAAGAATCACAACCCACTCTTGTTTAAATGAGAATCACACCCGTATTTAAATAAAATCACTCTTTAAATCGTACTGATAAATGAATCCATCTCTATGAAAACTGTGATTAAAAACTACTGCAATATAAAGCTTAAATTCCTACTGATATTTTGAATTATGCTCTATCCATGTGCATCTGAAATCTCTCCTTTCCTGATCAATAAAATGATTAGCAAAAACAATTTCAAATCCATATCTAAAAATCAAAACTAAAAAAACTTGAATGAATTGACAAAATCTAAAGGAAAATTGTGCAGAAATACTAATTGTAAATAAACAAAAACCTTACTATCTCGAGGAGGGCCCTTCTACAAGAAGTAGGAAACACTATAAAGATTTCACTAAAAGACTAGTCACGCATTGGAACGCACAACAAGAAATGAAGTTGAAACATAGTTTTTATATCAAAGTAGAGTACTTCACAAATATAATTCTTGTCTGGTTCAGCTATGCTGAGAGGCATATTTATAAAACCCTTACACAATAAATGTTTTTAGATCTTTACGTCTATTCTAATCAGCATCATCTATAATTATCCTAAGAGATAAGATATCGTAATCTTAATCATGATTTTCTAACAACATAGCAAATCATGAAATGAAAAATCTACATCTCGCTCGCTTGATCCGTCTTCTACGTCATTTGACTTATCCTTTGACCGGATTGATAAGGTGCCTTTTTCATCGATCCAACTTTTGCAAATAGGAATGAATCATTGTCCTCATTTTTTTCGAGCTACCCATGTGCCTTGTTTCTCAGATGGAGCTCCGCAACCTATTGAACCTTGGATCTAGCTGCATAAACTTTTATCAACTATAGAATCACTGTAATTCGATAGCTTAAGTATATATTAAGTTAAATAATATAGACAAATGAAACTTATGAAATATATGATGATTATATACATGTTATGCTTCAACCTTGTAAATTCATACCTAGATTGTAACTTATGAAGGTCAAAAAGGAAGGATTAAGATGAAAAAGGAGTGTTAAAAAGAAGCAATTCTAGGGTTCAACATTCCCCCACATGGAACACATTGCATGTCATCATGCAAAATTTCAAAATTTATGTCTTTTTTGTTATTGAACCCCCTCAGACACTTGAGCAAGGAAATCCAAATTAATTTCCCTTGATTCCTTAGCAGTGATTGTCATCCTCAGCTTCTTCATCAGAATTTTGTCTTTCAGGCCCATAGTCTTTCTCTTAAGAAATTTGTTCTGAGTTGTCAATTTCTTATTTTTCTTGTGCCACATACCAAGGTGTAGCAATATATTGTCATTCTGGGTTTTGTGGATTTCATTATGTGCCTTTATTGCTTCATTCTCCTGTTTTAGATGTCTATTCAATACTTTTAACTCATAAATTTCTTGTTTCAGGGTTTCTTCAACGTGGAGTTTTCTTGAAATATTGAGTGCTTCATTTTCACCTTGGGTTGAAGATGATGAAATAACTTTTCCTGTAGCTTTTCTTTCCAAATACTCTATGTAGTGGTAAATTTCTTGCTGTAACGGATCAATCATTGGAGTTTTCCTTACTACATTAGCAATTGGTGATGGAATAGGTGATGATGATGGAATTGTAGGTGATGCAATTGGTGATGATGATGGAACTATAGGTGATGGAATTAGTGATGATGATGTAATAGTAGGTGATGGAATCAATGATGATGATGGAACTGTAGTTTCCATTCCTTCTCACTCTAAATCAACAAATTTTGGGGATTGTGGAGGTTGTTCATGTAATGTTTTATTAAGCCTTGCACTCCTTCTTATTGAAGATGATGGTTTAGTAGTAAGGGACTGCTCCTTAACCTTTCCCTACTGTGTTTTCTCTTTAGATGAATTTTCTTCTTGAGTGTTGGCTTCCCTTATTCCAACATTTTTCTTCTTAAGATTTACTAACATATCTGCAAGAGGAGTTTCATCTTCTGAGTTTTGCTCATGTGAGTTCTCTTTTATGGGAAGCTTCCTTCTACTTTTCTTTGTTTTATCACTGGGATCTTTTATTTCTACCTCCTTGAAATGATTCCTAATTAAGAAATCTTCCCAATTGTCTCCAGTGTTTCTTAGTTGCACTTCAATCAAGATTTTCACTAAGCCATGGTGATATATAGCTCTATCTATAGATTGAATTTTTCGTTGAGTGCTACAATCGATTTTTCTTAAACTTTGAAGCAGAAAATATGTTAGGTTAATTTCATTTCCATCTAGAAAATTCATCATTAATATCACATGATAAAAGAACATATTACCAAATCTTCCTTCATAAGCTTTAGACTTTTGAATGATCAGCATCAGGCTTCATTTATTTTTCAAAGTTGTAACTAGTATTCCCTTTTTAAATTCAGAAATGTCCATACATGGATTTTTGAGAAAAACCCTTCATTATCTTTCTTCAATTCTTTTGTTCTTAAACCAAATTTCTCCAATTCTTGGAAATTTTGTGGCTTCTGCTATGAAGGATTCTGTCAAAACCAGTTTTATGTCCCGATTTTTGCCTCAATGTCATCATACACTCTAGAAAAATATTGTCTTACCTCCTTTTCATCGCCGTCAAATTTCTCCACAAATTTCAACCACCGAGCTTGTTACAGCATTTGTTTGATCTATGGGTAACCCTCCAAAAATCTAATTCCATTCAGATCTGACCTTATAATGAACAATTCAATAACTGCATTATTTCAAAACAAAAAAAGAGGAATAAAAAGAAAATGGGACCAAAATAGGGAAAAGAAAATCTAAGCTACAAAAAATTCTTGGTTTTCAACTTGGATTTCCTACACAAACATGCCAACAATGTTGGTTTTCATGTTTATACAATTTTATCTTATTTTATTATATATATATATATATATATATATATATATATATATATATATATATATATATAGATATATATATATATATCTATATCTATATATATATATATATATATATATTCTTTTTTTATTCTTATCATTTTTTAAGAAAAATAAAGACTAAGTTGGAGAGGAAGAAGAGTCTTCCTTAACCATGTTTAAATAAAAAATTCCTTGCAGATCCTTTATGAATTATTCATTTGTTAATGGTTTATGATATATTCATAATCTATGACTATTTACAAGGAAGATCACCTTCTCTTCATCAATAGTTCTAATTCTAACTACTCCATTATCAAAGACAGTTTCAATCTGATATGGACCAAGCCAATCAGTTTGAAATTTCCCTTGAAAATCCTTAAATTTTGAATAAAAAAGAAATGCCCAATCACCAAGCTGAAATTTCCTTTCTTTGATAAACTTATCATGCCACATAGATCTTTGTTGTTGGACTATATTAGTTCTTTGAATAACATCTTGTCACATTTCATCAATTTCATAAAATTGCTCCATTCTTTGTCTTTGGGCTTCTCATAAATCAAGGCCCTATTTGGTTGTTGTTTTAAAAGTCTTTATCTGGAACTCAATAGGAAATAGGACTTGTTTTCCATAAACAAGTTCATAAGGAGTGTGTCCAGTTGTATTTTTGCATGTGGTATGATATGCCCACAAAGCTTCTGGAAGCTTTTCTACCCAATCCCTTCTATGCAAATGCATAGTTTTGGTAAGAATTGCTTCAATTACTTTGTTGGTAGATCCAAATTATCCATTAGATTATGGATAGTATAGATTTGACCTTCTATGTTTGATTTTTTATTCCTCCATTATCCTTTGTACTAGCTTGGATGTAAATTAAGTGCCTTGATCTGTCATAATTTCCCTTGGGACACCAAAACAAGTGAAAATATCCTCAAAAAAATATGAAACTACAACATTTTCAGTACCAGAAGAAAGTGTTTTAGCCTCTACCAATTTTGTGACATAATATGTACAAACAAGAATATACATTTTTTGTCTTTATGGTGGATTGATTGGACAAACAAAATCCAAGGTCCATTTTTCAAAAGGTTCAATTAGTACTTGAGGCTGTAAAGGCATTTCATATGGAGCAAGTTTTCCAATTCTATGACAACTGTCACATCTCTTAACATATTCCTTGGCATCCTTAAAAATGGAAGGCCAATAATATTGTTTGGTCTTTACTTACTAAGGTAAGTTAAGCTCTTAATTCCTTTATCAACCTGGGAAAGTACACTTAGAGGCACTCATCTAATGTATATAGATCTAAAAGGATTTGAGGTTCTAATGATAGCCTAGTGAAATGAAATTAATAGTGCTTTCTCACAAGAGATCCTTCCTTGTATTTTCAATCACTTAAGCATCAATCTAGATGAAAACAAATCTAATAAAATTCTGATTGCCTAGGTAACAAAACAAAGCATTAATGACTGGTTAAAAATCCTATCATTCCCTTACAAGAATCTTGCTCAATAGAATCCTTTCCAATCCTCAGATCATAACAATTCAAAGAAATTTCAACTACTAACTAATCCAAGCAACAAATAAGATAAGTAACGTTGCAAACCAATGACAATTGAATCCCTTACAAGAATCACTTATCTAACTGCAAATTGAATTTAACAATTACAAATCTAAATCACTTGGAAATCAAATCATAAACTATCTCTGAAATTAAAGCCAATAAGCAGATATCGAAGTTATACAACAAAAAGCACATATATCTATCAATATTCAATGTTAGTATTGTTTGAGTCCTTTTACAAGGTTCTTTTCACAATGAATTCTAATCCTTTCCAATCAACAAATTCAAGACATAACCTTCCTTACAGCTCATAAAAATAACCTCTGAATTTTAAATCTATTTATGCAACTAGTAAAGAAACTTGATAACAGAGTGTACCAGGGTAGTGATGAGGGCCCTTCAACACTTCACAAGCACACTGAAAAACGATTCAGAAGAGTATGACTATTGGATCTGGAAGCATAAACTTGATAGTGAAGTCTGTATTAAATCTGGAGATTAAAAATGCAAAAACTGTACTTTCATATGTTCAAAATCTAGCAAAAAACATAGTCTTCTCTCATAAGTTATTTATCATGAATCCTATAACAAAAGAAGCTATTCCTCCATATTATCCTAACATAATTCTATTAGTTACATCCAATAAGGTTGAAATTGAATCAGTTCCTTCATTTATGCAAAAATTCTCAAAATATAAATTATTTTCTTCACAAAATCTGGAAATTCTGCTGAAGTGGTTGGGTTTGACCAGTGTTGACCAAACACCTATTTTCTTCAAAACAAAAGTGGATAGGTAATCCACCATCTGTGTACATTTTTCTTCATGCCCACAACCTTCAAATTTTCCCACTTGCTATGCAACATGTCAAATAATGGAGCAATTACAGGAAGTTACAACTTCTTGTAATTTTCTGAAAAATGTTATTTTTAACACAATAAATGCAAAAATTAATTTCAAGATAAAAATGATGATAATGACATCATATCATTTAGTATCTAAGGATTATAGCTGGAATATGAGGGTTAGATGGTCAAAAATTATAATCAAAAGAGGATTTTAAGTGGAATGGACAGTGATAATTTGATACCAACATTCCCCCAAACTCAGGATTTTGCATGCCCTCATGCAAATGAGTTCTAACCTGTCAAATTCTGCCTTCTGCCTCTGCTGTCTGAAGTAAAGCGTTGATGTTCATTTGAGCTTCATACTCTGTCTTCAAGATTTGATACTTGGTTTTAATTGCCTTCTTTTGCTTGTAAAGTTTATAGGCCTTCCTACAGATTTTCATTTTATAGGTTGTGAGTTTTTTAACCTTCTTTTTCAGTTTTTCATTCTCATCTTGAAACTTCTTGCTTTGTATTTTGAGTGTTTCATTTTCTCTTTTCACCACTCTTTCCAAAACTTCTGATTCCATAAGCTGCTGCTGTAATTTCTCAACTTTCCTTTCTAGTTTTCTTTTCTTTTTACCTGAGAATTTTTGTTCTTGTTGTTCCTTTTCCTTGTATTTACTTTCCAATCCTTGTATGTAGTCATACTGTGGTTGTTGTAGAATATCATCTTCCTCCATTGTTTTCCCTTTTTGACCAAACTTAGTCTTTCTAGACCTTCTTGTGTAAGTGGAGAAAATTTTATCCTGTTCAACCCTCTCAGCCTCCTCTCTTACCATCCTCCTTGTTTTGATACTACTGCTACATGGAACATAGTTACTTAGTCTGTACTTTGAAAAATATTCCTCTATAGCATCTACATCAATCAATAGTTATGCATGTTGCTACCCTTCCCTTAAATTTTGTTGTTCTTCCTATGAATTCTACTGCTTTGCTTGCTCCTCATCTACCATAAACTCATTAGTCACCAAGAATTTCTTCCATGTCACACTTATCTTTTGCAGTTCAAATTCAATTAAGATTTTTACCAAACTGAAATGGTAGACTCCTATCCTAGTTTTTCCTTTGTTTTTGTATGGTCTTAGACATCTTAGTCAAGCTTTGCAAAAGAAAATAAGGCAAGCTTATAATGTAGTCTCCTCTTAGATGCATTAACGATTTGATATGATAAAAAAATACAATGTTGTATCTTCCCTCACAGGTTATAAATTTTTGAATGACATAAACTATTTCATCCCATGGATGAATGAGCCAACTCCTAGGAATCCCTGATTTCCAAACAACTGATGATACCCTTGTCCTGGATATGAAATGTGTCCATGTTTTCTCTTTGAACTGCTTGGTTTTAAAATACTTCTCTCCTTCTGGGCTTATACCTATTGCTTGAACAATTGTGTCTTTTGAGACCCTAAAACACAAGCTTCCTACAATGGTCCTCTCTCCAGTGAATGAGGAGGCAAACTCCCTTGCTATTAGCTCATTGTTCCCATTGAATTTCTCTAAGAATGTCATCCATTGTTTTGCCCTAAAAATGTCTATGCAGTCCTTATGGTATTTGGAAGGGTTAAATTGTTGCGGCTCTATTTGGTTTGCCATGAGAATTTTTTTTTTTTACCTCCAGTTACCCTGTGTTGTAAGAACAATTTACAGTTGTAAACAAAAATTTACCATAGTTTGTAAAAATTTACTGCCTTTCCCTTATGCTGTAAAAATTTAACCATAGTTTTGATAAGAAAACTGTCAGACCAGGCAGTAACTCCATAAGGCAAAAATGATTCGATTGTTCTATTCCATCAGGTAGGTCTTCATTATATACATGAGGGAGAGACTGTTCAATTCGTCTCCCGATGACTGTTCATATTTCCTATTTATCTATTTACATAAATTCACCCAATCACAAGGATTAGGTGTCAACATTCCCCCCCTTAATTTGAAGGGATGTTGGTGAGTCTAAGCATCATTCTGAATCGTTCAAGCTTTTCTCTTCCAAGCGCTTTGGTGAAGATGTCTGCAATTTTCTCATTTGTGGAACAATGACGGAGATGGATTGTTTTGGCCTCAACATGATGTCGAATCAGATGATATTTAGTATTGATGTGCTTCGTTCGATCATGGAACTTTGGGTTCTTGGCCAACTTTATTGCAGAGGTATTGTCAATCATGAGTGGAGTTGATTGTACTTGTTTTACCTGCAAATGTTCAAGAATTTTCCTGAGCCACACAATTTCTTTTGTTGCTTCAGCTGTTGCCACGTATTCTGCTTCTGGTGTGGAATCTGCTGGAACTGATTGTTTGCGTGATCTCTAGGAGACAGTTCCTGATCCAAGACTCATAGCATATCTTGAAGTTGATACCCCAGTTTCTTTGTCTCCATCGAAGTCTAAATCATAGTATCTAATCAAGCTGAAGTCGTCCACCTGTGTATACTTGATTCCAAAGTCTTGAGTTCCCTTCAAGTACCTTAGAACTCTTTTTGCAGCAAACCAATGTCCCTCACAAGTCTTTTGCATAAACCTGGAGAGGATTCCAATAGCAAACGAAATGTCTGGTCTGGTAGTAGTTAGGTAGCTGAGACTTCCTACAAGCTGTCTATACTTTGTTGCATCTTCAAATTCTTTTCCTTCAATAGATGTGAGCTTTAAGTTTTGTTCCATTGGAGTAGTAAGAGGATTGCACTCTGTCATGCCAAACTTGTTCAACAGATCTCCAATGTATTTCTTTTGAGAAAGAAATATGGACTTTGGATGTTGGTTTACTTCAATGCCAAGATAGTAATGAACATAGCCCAAATTAGTCATTTCAAAACTTTTCCCCAATTCCTTCTTTATGGATGAAATGTAGCTTTCATTGTTCCCTGTCATCAAAAGATCATCTACATATACCACAAGATATACAATTGTTTTGCCAACTTTCTTGACAAATAAAGTTGCCTCATCAAGATCAAAACGTTTGAAATTGAGTTTCAGAAGATGCTCAGTTAGTTTTTCATACCAGGCTCGTGGTGCTTGTTTTAGGCCATATAGGGACTTCACAAGTTTGCATACTTTATATTCATGTCCTTTCACAGCAAATCCTTCAGGTTGGGACATAAAAACATTCTCTTTTAGATCTCCATTCAAGAACGCAATTTTTACATCCATTTGATGGACTTTCCAACCGTTCTGAGCTGCTAGTGCAAAAAGTGTCCGGATGGTAGTCCATTTTGCTGTGGGGGCAAAAGTCTCCTCATAATCGACCCCTTCCTTTTGTGCAAAACCTTTTGCCACAAGCCTAGCTTTGTGCTTGTCAAGTGAGTCATCAGCTTTATACTTGTTCTTGTAGACCCACTTGCAGCCAATTGGTTTGGTTCCTAATGGAGGATCAACCAACTTCCAAGTGTCGTTCTTTATGAGGGCATCATACTCCTTTTGCATCGCTTCTTTCCATTCATCATGAGAAGTAGCTTCTTTGAAGGAAGTTGGTTCAAAATCTGTAGACAAGTTCAATTCACAATCATAAGAAACATCCATATCAATAGGTGAATTAGAGTCATCTACATCACCTCCATTTTGCCGGTTTGAATTTCTGGTTCCTATCTTTCCAACTTCATCAGGATGAACACTTTCAAGTGTCTTTGTCAGCCACTTTGGGGGACCTTTCTCAGATGGTCCAGGCTACTCCGTTGATTGAGTTGGGACTGAATCAAGATTGAGTCTCCCAATTCTATCAATTACATCACTTAAAGCATCATCCATTGTTGGAGTTTCATGTGGGGGAGAGTGTTCTTCAAAAGAAGATTCCACATGTTGATCTAGTATAGGAATCCCCCCTTCAAGATGTGGAATCTGATTATCAAATTCTTGAAATGATTTTGCTTTTGCGAATCTATCCAAGTGATCAAGTTGCTGCTCAACAACATTGTCAATTTTGGATGATTCAAGGAAAATTACATCTCTAGATACAACAAACTTCTTATTTACTTCATCATAGAGGTGGTATGCTTTGGAGGTGTTTGAATACCCCAGGAAGATACACTTACGACTTCTAGCACCAAGTTTTTTTCTATGTACCTTTGGTATCAAGGCATAATAGGTGGAACCAAAGACCCTGAGATGCTTTACCGAAGGAACATGTCCATACCACATTTCATATGGAGTCTTGTTTCTTATAGCATTAGATGGACATATATTCTTTATATATGCAGCACATAGAACAACATCATCCCAAAACATTATCTTTACATTTTTGAAGAAGAGAATGGATCGTACCATATTTAAGATTGTCCTATTCATTCTTTCAGCTACACCATTCTGTTGGGGATTATAAGGCACAATTGTTTGATGTTTGATCCCATGTTGGTGAAGATAGTTTTCAAATTCATTTGATGTGTATTCTTTTCCATTATTAGTGCGAATAGACCCAATATGAGATTGTGCATCATTTTCAATCCATTTACGAAAATTCTTGAATGTTTGAAAAGCAACAGATTTGTTCTTCAGTAAATAAACCCAACACATTCTGGTGTAGTCATCAATAAATGTCATGATATATTTATTTCCATTTGCAGAAGGAACAGGCATTGGACTACATAAATCTGAATGAATGAGTTCAAGTTTTCTATGTGCTCTTGAATGTGAATCATGAAAAGACTATTTTCTATGCTTTCCTAGAATGCAAGCATCACATTTCTTAAGTTTCCTAGGAATTGTAGGCAAACCAGCAACACCATTTTTCTTCAATAAGCGGAGACTGTCATAGTTCAAATGTTCAAATCTAGCATGCCATAATAAACTTGATGGAAGTGTACCTTCTTCATGATGAGAATTGTATGAGAAATGTTGTGCACGAGCAGAGGTTCCTTGCAGCTTGAGAAGCCTTTCTTCTTCTATTCCCCTCATGACAAGTGAGTGGTCAGATGCTTTTCTTACCTCAAGCTTGCCATCAAACATATGAATGGAGTGACCTTGTTGGCGGATGTGGACCAAGGACAACAAGTTTCTCTTGAGCTGTGGGAGATATAGAACATGATGCAGAAGAAAGTCTGGAAGACCAGGCAGTTTAAGCCTGATTGTGCCAAGCCCTGATGGCTTGATTTTTGATTGATCTACAAAGTATACTGCTCCATCAACATTGTCAGTGAAATCTTCAAAAAAATCTTTTCTATGAGTCATGTGGCAGGTTGCTCCTAAATCAAGCAACCAATCATTTTTCCAAGAAGCAAGTGAAGCATTAAATAAATCTTCATTTACTCCAATGTTACATTGTGCCACAACATAGTGAGCGGATTCAGGTGCTTTACCTTTGTCTGTATCATCAGTTTTACCTTTCTGTTGGTTTCTTTGCTGCTCAATTTTGTCCCATGGTAGTTTGCAATGAAAATCTGCCTTTTCTCCTTGAGAGTGTCTGCCCCCCTGCCTTTGAAATATCTTCCTCTTCCTCTTGAATGCATACTGTAACAAAAAAATACTTCTGCTGCAAAAATTTTGCTGCAAAATTTTACTCTTAATGGGAAGGAAAAATATAGTGTCAATACACAAAACTCTGTAAATATACAAAACTTCACAGTGTATTCAACTGGACAGCGCTCCAACAAAGGTATATTTACATCTTCTCAATCACCAAGGGGCAATGAGCGTGGATTGTAAGGCGCAGTTGGCACTCACATGAAAATGAGAAAACGAGTCTATATTCCCAATAAGAGACCCTGAGCTTTGATACCTCCTTGGAAATTTGAATAGATGAGGCCCACAAAATGTAACTAATTATGAAAACCAATCAAACTTTGAAGCATGTGTTTATAGTGAAACTCTAATACAAAAAAGGCATCATCAAAATTTTCGCTTCAAAGTGTTTCATGGTGCCTCCATGCATGAGCTCAGAACCTCGGCGCTAAGGAAGTGAAACAGTGTGCTGTCAAAGATGAGGTCATGGGTTTACCCACATGATGTGGTGGTAACATGACTGCGCTTTGTATCAGTGTTCAACTCATCCAACATTCAACTCTATCAACATCCAGCGTTCAATTCTTCCAGCGTTCAACTCTATCAGCGTCCAGCGTTCAACTCTTCCAGCGCAACTCTTTAGCGTATATGGAGCAGCGCTTTGTATCAGCGTTCAACTATACCAGCGTTCAATACTTCCAGAGAAACTCTTCACGTCCTACAAACTCTTAAAACAAAGAAAACCGGTGATCGAAAACCCTTGGGCTCAGCCTTGACGAATATCATTTCTCTGTGGTTGGAATTATCTAAAGGCACGTAACCCCCATGCCTCCTGACACCCAAAGCCCTATCGACCAGACTGCAAACAGTCAAAACGATGGCCACGACAATGATGACATGGACAATGAAGAGAAGATCAAGAAGCACCAAGGTGCGCAGCTTGTACTCAATGGAGGGCACGCGGGGTTCAGAAATTAGAGAGCTACGAGCAAAGAAAATTTTGATCAGACAGATTTTGAACACTGAACAAATACCAGGGAGACAAAATGTTTGAGGTCACCGTGGCAAGGATCTTAGAAAAACGGTTTCATATAGGCTCCGATCAAAAATTTATATCCAAAGCATTTTAAACAGTAATATGAAGACAGACTTTCAACCATTGCATTTAACGGAAGCCACTGCTAATGGATACCGGAACATGTCAGACCACTGACACCAACATTTATGGACAGTGAATTATAGACAAGCGTACAGGCACTAGGTGGAGCAGGTCACTGTGTGGAGCAGGTAATTCAAGCAATCAAACATTCAGGCTACACAAATAGCAATTGAGACAGACAGGGAAAATGGCAGTATGGATAGCGCATTTGAATGGAGCAGGCTTTTAAATGGAGAGCAGAGGAGCAGAATAGGGAGTTACAAAGGACATAAAAGCTAAAAAAAGGAGCTGGCTTTGATACCATGTCAGGCCAGGCAGTAACTCCATAAGGTAAAAATGATTCGACTATTTTATTCCATCATGTAGGTCTTCATTATATACATGAGGGAGAGACTGTTCAGTTCGTCTCCCGATGACTGTTCATATTTCCTATTTATCTATTTACATAAATTCACCCAATAACAAGGCTTAGGTGTCAACAAAAACTACCCGAGCCTAAGGGTTATTCATGTCTCTGTTTTAGTGGAGGATGTTGTCAATTATATTGAAATGCCCTTCAACCGGTTCTGCACAATCTCCCCTGTGTCATGGCCCTCTTACTCGTATGTTGACATTGTTATTGTCAACATACTCATAACGCTATACCCCTACATATTTCAGTGGTGATTTCTCTCTAATCCTCAGAATGTTAAACAACTCTTACCAGTTACTAGGAGAAATTTGCAGCGTTCTTTACAGGTTTGGACTTCTACCTATACTCCATGAGAAATACAATGTTTACTTCCCTATTTTTAACACAACGGTTTCATTCCCAATGAACCTTACTGCCTCCATTCATTACTTGATTATGCAATGAACCCTCGGTCCCTTCACGCAGTAGATACTTCAATGATAATCCTTCACATCGTGAGCAGTCCTAGCAACAGTCATGGAATGATGAAATTGGGTATGGTGCAAGCCCTTTGCTGAAATCGTGAGGCTACAGTTCATTATGGCATCTTCAGATCGTGAGGGCATCGGGTCATTATGATATCTCTAAACTAATCGTTAATCCTCATTATGATTACATACCCTTTGTCATATCAAATATCGTTTATGTTCTAGATTTAAAAAAATTTAGGTTGAAAACCATAAAAAATTATAAATCCTTCATCTTCGTGTCCTTATCCAATCTTTCAAAATTCAGATCTATAGCTTTTAATTGATGGCTTCTAATTTTTCGACTTAACTGGTTCTGAGTATGCATGCTTAGTTTTAGTAGGTCTGTTGGTACTTATGACTATAGGTTGAATGTTAGATTAAAGATGTATGTACAGGATAGAAAATAGGCTTTAAGAGTCAGGTTTAGGGATATGTACAGGATAGAAAATAGGACTAATGTGATTAGAAATGTATGTATAGGATAGAAAATCTAATTTTTAAGAGTAGGAATGACTCCTACAGGATATAAAAATGGGTATGTATGATATAGGATAGGATAGATATTAGAAACTAAAATCAATTAACATCATAAACCACTAATTAAAACTTGGAATTAATAAAAGAAATTAAAAGTATTAAAATGAAAATTCTTACAGCCCTCTGATATTTCTGGGTTTGGAAGCTAGCTTTTGTTGCTTGATATGTTCAGGCATAGCAGAATGTAATGGTGTCCATTTCTTTCTTAGGTGTAGTCTCTTTTCCTTAGGTGCAGTCTAGTCTGCTTCTTTGCAATCTTCTTCTGTTTAGGTGCAGTCTTATTCTTTGTAGATGCAATCTTCCTTTATACAAGTCCCATTTTGATAATGTTCATAGAATAGGACCCTTCTCTGAAAATGAGAATATGTAGATAACAGGTCCCTTTTTGAAAAGTGAAAATTTGTAGATAACAGGTCCCTTTCTAAGATATGTTTAATGTTTGATCAAATCCTTAAAAAAACTTTGAACAACAATCATTTCTTGTTGAGAATCCATTATAAAATGTAAATACAAATCTCTTCCTCTCTTGGATATGAACTTAGGTAGATGGAAAAGCATGAACAGGTTCGGACTTTCTTCTCCCCAACTAATGATTGGACTTGTCCTCAAGTCATGTTTCGTTGAGAATCTTTTTATTTTTCAATTCAAACTAAAGAAAAAGGAATTCTTACAAGCTAATTTCTTGGTTTTCTCATAACAATTCATGTTTAGATTATGCCATATCTGGTTTTCATATCTAAACATTATTATTCTTTTTGTTTTTGTTTTTTTTTTATTGTTTTTTGTTTTTTTAATTTTAATGTAGAAAGCAAAAACTGATTAAGGCCTAGATATTACAGTTGACTGTTGTACTATCTATACCTCCTTTTGCTATGATACTGTCTTCATGAAGTCTTCTTTGCTGACAGGATTATGGTAGATATTTAGCCTGTGTCCATTCACTAGATATATCTATCCTTCTTGGTCAATTGTAGTGAGTTTGACTGATCCATTTTCAATGATTTCATAAGGGCCCATCCAGTGGGTTGTAAATTTAGCTTTGTAATCTTTAAATTTTGAGTCAAAGAGTAATGCCCAATCACCAACTTGAAATTCTTTCTTCTTAATTAACTTATCATGCCACTGTCTCCTTTGTTGTTGTATCATTGTTTTCCTTTGCACGACCTACTGTCTCATCTCGTCCAGCTAGTTGAATTGCATGATTCTTTCTTTTTGGGCTTCAGAGAGATCTATTCATAAGTCTACAACCAGTTTATATGTATGTATTTGAAATTCTATTGCAGCATGACTTCTTTTCCATACACTAGCTGATAGGGTGTAAACCCTGTTGTGTTTTTCCAAGTAATTCTATATGCCCATAGTGCTTCATTGAGCTTATCTACCCAATCCTTCCTGTTTGTTGCCACTGTTTTTGTCATGATCCCTTCTAGTGTTTTGTTTTTAGATTCCACTTCACCATTGGCCTGTGGATGGTAGGGTCTACTCCTTTTGTGCTTGATTTTGTACTTGTCAGTAATTTCTTGAACCAGTCTTGATGTGAATTGAGTCCCTTGGTCAGTTACTATCTCTCTGGGTACTCCATATCTAACAAATATTTCTTCAAAAAGGAAATTGACTACTGTTTGTTCAGTTGCCCTTGCAAGTGCCTTTGCTTCAACCCATT
This sequence comes from Pinus tabuliformis, assembly GCA_031772625.1. Lineage (NCBI taxonomy): Eukaryota > Viridiplantae > Streptophyta > Pinopsida > Pinales > Pinaceae > Pinus > Pinus tabuliformis. The sequence continues at coordinate 1,706,406,090 of CM062820.1, read as the reverse complement.
TAGTCACATAATCGGTACATACAAGAATGTATTTATTACCTTTGGATGGTGGATTGATGGGTCCAACAAAGTCGAAAGCCCATTTTTCAAATGGAACTAGATGTACTTGTGGATGTAGTGGCATCTCATCGGAGGTGGTTGGTCTGCCCATGCGTTGGCAGCTATCACAACTTCTTACATACTTCTTTGAATCTTTGAAAATTGATGGCCAATAGTAGCCAAGGCTAAGAATTTTGTGTGTTGTCCTCTTAGCTGCAAAATGGCCACCACAAGGTTGATCATGGCATGATGTTAGTATATCAATAATTTCATCCTCTCTAATGCATCTTCTAATGATCATATCATAACCAGTGTAAAAAAAATCGCCATTAACCCATGAATATCTTGTGCTTTGTTTGATCAACCTTTTCTTCTCCTTTGAACTGAAAGATGGAGGTACTTTTCCTGTGGACAAGTAATTAGCTAAATCAGCATACCATGGAGTTAACACTGAAATTGCAAACAAGTGTTCATCAGGAAATGAATCTTCAACTTGGACAGCTTCACCTAAATTTTGTAGTCTATAAAAGTTATCTGCTACCTGGTTCTCTTTCCCTGGTCTGTATAGTATGGTGAGATTAAATTCCTACAGTAAGAGTAACCATCTGGTGATCCTGCCATTAGTAATAGGTTTTTTCATTAAGTATCTAATGGCGGAGTGGTCAGTGTGAATGAGGACTTCATATCCAGTTATGTAATGACGAAATTTGTTCACCACATGTATAATTGCAAGCATTTCCTTTTCCGTTACTGTGTAGTTGAGTTCAGCAAGAGTTAAATTTTTACTGATAAAGTAAATGTCATAAGTTAAAGCATCTTTTTTCTGCCCTAATGAAGCCCCTACTACTGTATCAGATGCATCAGTTGAGATGTGAAAAGGTAAAGTCCAATTGGGTCCCCTTAAAACTGGAGCAGTGCTTAGTTTCTCTTTTAGTTTCTCAAAAGCATTTTGACAAGCCTCATTCCAATTGAAGGTTACATCTTTTGCAAGAAGTTTAAACAAGGGCAAAGCTATCCTGCTAAAGTTTTCAATAAATCTCCTATAATAACTTGCATAACCAAGAAAGCTTCTTACATCTTTTTGATTTGTTGGAATTGGAAATTCGACAATAATTTGTATTTTGTTTCGGTCTACCTTGATTCCCTTAGGAGAAATATGATGTCCTAAGACTATTCCCTCATTCATCATCATATAAAATTTTTCATTGCTTAAAGACAAGTTGGTTTCTATACATCGTTGTAAAACTTTCTCAAGATTTTGCAAAGAATTGTCAAAGGAATCACCATATACTGAAAAATCGTCCATATATACCTCAACACATTCATGGACCAGGTCAACAAAAATTGCTAATACTACTCTTTGAAATGTTGCTGGAGCATTGCACAAGCCAAATGGTAGTACATTGTAAGCATAAGTGTCCCAAGGACAGGTAAATGTCATTTTGTCTTGGTCTTCTGATGCTATGCTGATCTGGTTGTAGCCACTAAAACCATCAAGAAAGGAAAATGACATTTCTCCAGCTAATGTATCCAAAACTTGGTCAATAAATGGTAGTGGAAAATAGTCTTTAAGGGTGGCTTTATTCAATTCTCGATAGTCAACACAAACTCACCACTTACCATTTTTCTTGGGAACTATTACTAATGGAGATACCCATTGGCTGTCAGAAATGGGGTAAATGAACTTTACTTTTAGTAACTTTTGCAATTCATCTCTTACAACCTCTTTGAGCATGGGGTTCATCCGTCTCTATGGTTGCCTCACTGGTTGAATACTAGTGTCTATATAGATATGGTGAGTGCAAGTTTCTGGGTGAATTCCTTGCATGTCAGTGTAGTCCCAAGCGAATTCCTTTTGGTATTTGGTGAGCAAGTCAAGAAATTTCCATTCCTAAGATGTTTCTAGAAAGGCCCCAATGTTCAATGTTTTTCCTGGGCAGATTTCTATAGTCTTTCTTTGTGTGTTTGTAATGGAGTCAATTGGAAAAATTTCCTGAAATATTGTTTGTAAAGATTACATAGTAAAAGTTTCCTAAAAGATTTGTGCCAACATGTGATCTGAAGTAGTGTATTGTTCATTTCTCTATTCTTCTGAAACATCAGGTTGGGAGATAGACATTTCCACTAAATCTTCATTGTTGTTCTCCTCGATATCATACATTTGATTGATGCTTAAAACAGAGTATATTTCTTCCTGATCATTGTACTTGTCATCAAGCCATAAGTTTTGTGTTATTGTTGGGGCTTGTGCTGATGGGTACAAGGTAAGTTGTTTTCTCTCCGTGCCTCTAGAAATGATCATGTTACCAGATCTACATCCAATGAATGCATCAGCAGTTGCCAACCATGGTCTGCCAAGTATGAGTGGATGTCCTCCTAAGTTTGATTTTGGCTGGAGTACTAAGAAATCAACTAGATACTCCCAAGAGTCCAGTGAAACAATTATATCTTCTAGTACCCCCTCAGGAATGACTTTAGAGCGATCTGCTAATTCCAAAACAATTGGGGTTGACTGTAAATTTGTTAGCTACAAAGTTTTCATTGTGTCCAATGTCATAACATTTATTGCAGCTCCTAAATCAATAAGAGTGTTTGGAATTGAAATTTTGTTGATAATTGTTGTGACTCTAGGTATGCCTGGGTCAACATATTTTTCCATGGAAATGACATTTGACATCAAGCCAGCTAAATTGCCAATGACATGTATTGTTTGTGGATCAAATCTTTTCTTTGCAGGCTTTTTGAGACAGAGCTCTTTAATGGCTTTGGTATAAATCGAAATATCCTTGATTGCCTAGAGTAATGGCATTTTGACATACACATTTCTCAATTCATCAAAAACATCAAATTGTGGAAATGGTGTAGGTAATTTTGGTTGAAGTAATCATTCCGGAAATGGAGGTGATTGTAGTGTTTTGATTTGTTGACCCTATTCTAGATTGTTTTGTGTTGGGTCATTTTGTTTGCTGCGTGGTTGTTTTTCTTGTTCGTCATTTTGACTCTCTTTTTGTGACTGTGTTTGAACAGGTGGAGGTTGTTTTTGCAGAGTTCAACCTAACCTTAGTTCAATGTTTTGCAGTGGTAGAGTTGGGTACAATGGCCCCTCATCGACGTTGTAAGCTGGTCTATCTATTTGGTTATTTGGGTTAGCTATGGGTTGAGCTGGTAGCTATGTGGGTCTAGGAGGTTGGTTGGATGGTAGTTGTAGTTGTGGTGAATTTATTTATGGAGAAGTAGGTAAATTTTGTTGAGGATTCTACTGTTGATAAGCCACTGGTTGCTGAGGGTATTGTTCTGGATATGGCTGAGAATATTGTGACTGATACTATTGGGGATATGGTTGAGCAAATGGTTGATGATATTGCTGAGGTTGTTGTTGAGTAAATTGCTGAGGAAAAGAATATCCTTTCCATCCTTGTTGTGGGTAAGTTTGTTACTGTTGATTAAACCAATTTTTCCAAGGCATAGGAACATCCCAAGAATTTTGAACAGGCATGTTATAATTTGCTGAATTTGGAGTTTGATACATACCTGGAGATCTTGGTTGCCATGGCCTTCTAGCTCCCATGAAATACATGTTATCCATTTCTACACTGGCTTCTAAATTATAATTCTACAAAATTTTCATCTTTGTGCAATCTTTAGTGTCATGATTTTCTGTACAAAACCCACAAATCTGCAAATTATCTAAAGGACATTCTTTCAAAGCATGTTTTCGTCTGCATTTGGGATAGAATATATGTTGGACACCTAATCCTCAATGGGTTAGTGTGGAAGTCGAATGGACAAAAGCAGTCCAAGAGACCTTGGGATGTGAATCCCAACGGTCACATAATGTACTAAAAATGTAAATCATTTGTCAATAAAAATTGTATTGCATGTTTTATCTTTATATCTCTCTTGCTGTCCATGTGTGTTTAACATGGTATCAGAGCAGGCGTATTCCTGCCCTGCATAATTAATTTGAGCCATTTGTTTTGTGGCCTCTATGTGCATATCAGTTATGACAATTCTGTTCACTGTCCATAACACTACATTGATTCACTGACAGTGAGAAATTTGATACTTTTACTCTATCGATTCCTTGGATTATCTCTCTATTGCGCCTAATCGAAATTCATGCACATCTGCTCTATCTACCTTTGATCGTTTCTCTGTCAAGTCTGCGCCTTCTGTGGCAGTGTCATATATGCATTTTTCTGTCAAGACTATGCCTTCTATCTAGACTGCGCCCTTTGTCATATGCGTTTTTAAGTAAACGCTGAACGCTGTGGTAGGAACGCTGGTATAACAGCACTGTGATTTACCATTATTCTCTGACATGGTATCTGACATGATATTATTTTATTCAGAAGAATGTCAGTTTGTCATGGATTTTCTGCCAATTTTATAACCGCCCTTGCTCCTCTGACATAGTCCTACTACGTTGCTCTGCTACGCTGCTCGAATTGTGCTAAGACTCTAAATTTGGACTGTTGGGCTTCCATATACAACGCTGGCCTCCATACGCTGCCCTCTCCACGCTGCTAGCCTCACAGACATTTTAGATTCTCCTGTAACTCCTATTTTTCTGCCACATACTCAGTCCTGAATCCTGTGGTCACATTAATTCTCCTGCGCTAAACTAGGGACTGTGCATTTCTTTATTGTGGTTGGTACACTCTCAGGGAAGTTTTTGGAGCGTTGAAGCAACGTGTTGCGACTTTGGTGCATGACAGAGTTTCACCGACTTTTGAAGGCGCTGAGTATTTGATTTGAGGAACCAAGTCGCTGATGTGTAAAGGGACGAGTTCCTTTTCCTGTGCCTATTTGGGCTGCCAACAGAATTGACAACGGAAGTCTACCTCAAGAATGGCGTTATTCTGATCAAGGACAGCCAAGAGAGGAGGCCCCTCTGGATAAGGTTTGTTGAAACGGAGGAGCGATACAGCATAGAAGATATCCTCGTCGGGAGTAACAGTAGACGTGCGACGATCCCACAAGGTTCTGTTGACAAAGATACGCTGGAATGATATGTTGGTGTGTTACTGCATACACTGTCTCAGACCCTGATGACCAGCATTCCATTAATACACGCGTTCCATTGATATACAGTATATGCATTCCACTGTATACGCGCTCTATTGATATGGTATGGTATTCTGCTTCAGGCACGCAGTTCTCCTAACTGTGCTCGCCCATATACTGCCATACACCAGCGACATCGCACCTGCTGTCCTAGAATACTACTTTCTGTTCCGAGGGTCAGGACTGCCTATAACCCTCAGCGGAGAGACCGACGAGTTTTGAAGGAAGATCAGCACAGAATTTGGCACGATAGTTGAGCCGATTGAGTTCTGGCCTTACGTGATTTTTAGTTTCAAGAACGGAGTGAGTGGACCATTCTTCAATCGCGCCAACCGCGTGATTCATATTCTTCTGTTGTGTGAGGAGATCGGTGGCCGTCAACCTCTGTTGTGTGAGGAGATCGGTGGCCGTCGTTTTGTTGACGAGGGTGAACTCATAGAGAAGGTTGTTTAACGCCTGTTGGAAGAGATCAATAGTGTTTTCTCTGTTGGTAGCGGGGTATTTTTTGTCGGACTGTCGTGCAAGAGGTCGTCGTTGGTGGTAAATTATGGGGATCGTCGATAGAGCCGAGAGGTTGGTGGATTCAACGTCAGACTCAGCTCTCTTGTTCATTTTATGCCATCGGTGGTGTGGAGGAGGTGTTGAATATGGTTTCTGTATCTGATGGTGAAATTGTATATTTCCTGAGTACGGCGACATTACCCAACTCTGCAAGCTTTGGATCTGAGAGCGTAGACCCTAGGCATCGCGGACTACGGTAAGATTACAAGAGCGGCGGCGTGGCTTTTCCTCAGAACTGGAGTGGAGTCATGGTGGTGGAAGCCCTGCAAGCTCTTAAGCCGATCAGTGATTGCTGCTCCCGTGAAAAGGGCTCTTGTTTCCACTGTTGTACGTGACTCGTGGAGGAGACCGGGCTTGCCGTGAAGGAGGTAGCCTTCTGGGGTCTCATTTCAAGAAGTCTGGAAAGGTTTTCCCTGCTGGTGTTGTATCCCTTGTCTCTTTGATCATGACTGGTGGTTATCTTCATGGCATATTGCGCAGTTCTCATGCATAGGATAATTATGAAAGTATATGAGGTTGAAAGCCATTTTGTGCGATGAGTGTTTATAAATCACATTGTAATTTAGTTCTTCTAGATTTGGATCTTGGAAATTTCTTTGTGTATGATATTTCTGGTATATGGTTTTTTACATTGAGATACCGCCTATATATATGTGCACTTGATATTGCCCAGGATCGATGAGTAGAAAAATTGGGTATTTATGCACTCTTTTTCTCTGAAATCAAGACTTCTTCTGATCAGGCACCATGGTCTACTCGAGCTTTTGGCTGGCATTGTAGGGCTTCTTTCCATTGGCTCTGAGTGTTTCCCTTGAAGGGTTGGTATTCACGTAAAAGAGAATTGAACTTACCAGCATTTCATTAGAATGAAGGCACTACAAGCTACCAGATATCGAATTTCGTGGTGGAGGTTAATCTGAGAAACAGAGGGTTGGCTCCCAGTGCTGTTCGAAGAATGATGGCTTAATTCATTCGATACACAAACCCTTATCTTCGATGTATTGATATTGAGCTGGTCTCCAAGATTTGTCATAAAAAGGGTGTATTGGTTTGTATAGATTGTACTTTTGCAACGCCTGTTAACCAGAAAGCGTTAGCACTCGGTGCAGATATTGTATTGCATTCGGTAACTAAATATATTGCAGGTCATAATGATGTTCTTGTAGGCAGTTTGAGTGGTTCAAACAAGGTTATTAGCACAGTACGTGCTTTGCACGAAGTCTTGGGAGGTGTATTAAGTCCAAATGCAGCGTACTTGTTTCTTCGTGACATAAAGACCCTGCATCTTCGTGTACAGCAACAAAATTCAACAACTTTAAGGATTGCCCGCACTTTAGAAGCACATCCAAAGGTTTCTCATGTCCATTGGTATTGCGAAGATTTCTCCTCAAACGAAGCCCATCTGACTTATTTCCTGTATATGTTTGAAATGATTCTTGCTCATTTTCATTAATCACCTTACACATCTCGTTGTAAAGTCTAGCTAATTCCAGGCGATTTGAATCATTATGAAAAGCATGTGTTGACACCTCTTCTGGATCTGGAATCAAAAATTTGGGTCAACTTTCAGCAGAAACACATAAATATCAACCTAGAGCTGATAGAGCAGAAAAAGCAGTGCTACCAATTTCTGCAAGTGGTTGATGTGCATCTCTAGCCTCTTGCTCAAGTTCTTCATTGATAGACTCAAATTCCTTCTGCTCTGCAATTATTGACTCCTTATGATATTCAACATTCAGTGCTTTTTCAAGAAGTGATACCCTCTTTCTAATAAACTCAAGGAGCCTCTTTTGTATATCTCTTAGTTGGGCAAGAAGACTCTCTGAAGATCCAGCTTGAGGCAGCTGGCTTCTCTTCTCAGTTGCAAATGTTGCAGTTGCTGCTGCCCCAGTTGTGGAACTGTATTTAAAACTCATTATAGTTTATGTTTCTTGATTCATTTGCTGCACATTTACAAAGGATTTTTCTGCGTCTTTGTACTGTGAGTGGGTGTTACTTTTACTCATTGGGTCATAGTTGTAATCAGTGTTTTAAAGGGGTGTAATTTTGACAATGAAGAATATGCCTCAAATTACTGAAATATTAGAGTTCTTAAAAACTCTGATATATTCCTCTAATCATGAAACATTCCAAATCAGCAAAGGCTCTCTCTCAGAAATTCAGACATGTCTACAAAATGCACAGGAAAATATTGAATTTTTGCAGCTAGAAACAAAGCTACAGCAAGAAGAATTACAGCAGTGGAGTCATCATTCTGAACCTGTTTCTGTTCAGAAAATTGAAACAGACTCCCATAAACAACAAGACACTAATGTTGCAAATTTTGTGCCTAATACAACAACAGATTTACATGCAGATGTAGAAACTCAGTCTGCACTTCCCAAGCCCATCATCAGACCTTGGGAACAGCTTGTCCACAACAAGCACAGAACTGGTCTTGGATATGACAAGGACTTGTCCTTTCATATTCCAGACTATGCCAAGCCCATTCAGTTTCAAAGTGCTGGATTTATTCATGACAGTTCACCTCCAGCTGTTCCAGATTCTGCCCCTCTTCCACAACAACAACAACAACAGATCGTGAAATGCCAACACTGTGACCGAGTTGGCCATTTGAAAGATCACTGTTTTGATCTTCATCCATGTAAGCACTGTCATAAAACCAGTCATTCTTCACACAGATGCTTCAGAAACAAACGTCCTTCAAGAACAAAGATTCATCTTGGATGGATCGCTTCTTGGCAATGGGCATCAGCAGCCAAGAAGATATTCCAAACACATGTCAGAACTTGTTCCAGAATATTGAACAGTCTTGCAGTTGAGTTTCCTCCATCATCTCACCTTGTATCTGACAGGGGGGGAAATGATGGTCATCTACAAGCTTCAAAGCCACATCAAGCGAGCCTGAGCCACAACCTGCCACACCAGCTTCAGAGTTGTAGCCAGAGACAAAGATGCCTGAATATGCCTTCAGTTGGCAATCTGGGACACTTCCTCTAGCAGAAGACTTCAACTTCTTGCCAGTTTCGGAAGCATTCCAGGAACACAATTGAGAACACTTCCTCTAGCATATGCCACCAACTTCTTGCCAGTTTTGGAAGAGTTCCAGGAATTGCATTAAGCATTCCAAAGTTGTTGGTCATCCTTAAACCATCACAGGTTGAGACTTCCCTTTTCAGGTTGAAGTTTTACCTTTTATACGGGGTGAGACCTCCCTTTTATGGTTGATGGTTTCCCTCTTTAAAACAATAGGATCACTTCCTCTAGCAGAAAACTTCAGTTTCTTGCCAGTTTTGGAAGAGTTCCGGGAACTGCACTAAGCGTTCCAGTGTTGGTGGTCATCCTTAAACCACTGCCTTTTATACCAACATTTCATAGAGCACATTCAACCCAGTGTTGCCATGCATATTTTCACATTTTGTATTACAGCTCTCTTCCTGGACTCATACATAACCCTTCGGATTAAGGGGGGGGAATGTTGGACACCTAATCCTCAATGGGTTAGTGTGGAAGTCGAATGGACAAAATCAGTCCAAGAGACCTTGGGATGTGAATCCCAACGGTCACATAATGTACTATAAATGTAAATCATTTGTCAATAAAAATTGTATTGCATGTTTTATCTTTATATCTCTCTTGCTGTCCATGTGTGTTTAACAATATAGATAACTCTTGTTCTTGTTCATCTTGTCTTTTCTTTGTTTTCAAAGTGTCTATTTGATTCCCCAAAGTACTTAGAAGGTCTATTTTGAAATCTTCAAATAGATTGCCTAGTTCAGCTCTAGTAATATTTCCTGTAGCAGATTTAGTGATCTTAGATGTCATAGCTCTTTTTCCATTTCTTGCCCTACTTCTAGAGTAATTTTGACACAAGTCAGCAATCTCCTCAAAAGGTAAATTAGAAATGTCCCCTTTACCCATGAGATTGAGGTCATCTAGATACTCATCCTGGATACCCTTAAGAAATATTTTCTGAATAAGATCAACAGAAATGGTTCTATGTTTTGATTTTTGTATATTATATGAGAATCTTTCCAAGTATTCCTCTAAGGTCTCATCTTCTTGTTGGTTCATTCTAAATATGTCATCTTTAGAATCTTTTGATCGACAATAAGGTTGATACTTCAACAATATCTTTCTCATGTCATCCCAATCAATGACTGAATGTTCACCTAATCCCATGAACCACCTAAGTGTTGTTGCTTTAAGGTAGCAGGGAAAAGTTGAAGTCTATGTGCATCATCAATATATCCATAGGTTCGGTATACTATGTCAAATTTGAACAAAAATGAGTCCGGGTCTTCAGATGCCATACCATAAAAGTTTGGTAATACATATGGCAGTATATTTTTCATTTTAATTTCCTCATCCATATACTCTCCTCTATCTTGAATTGGAAATTTAAATGTGTATTCCTCTGTTTCTGGTGGATTTGGATTTCCTCCAAATAGATTATCATTTCCTTGTTTTTCTTCATTCTCTCTTTTTCTTCTCCTTTCTTCCATTTGTCTCTCATACTCTCTTAGTTGTTCTGGAGTAGCTCCTCTGGATCCTCCATCTTCAGCCATTGTAATTTGTGATTTGTCTAAGGTTTCTATCTCCTCTTCTTGTTTTAGTTCTTGAGGGAAAATTTGTTCAAAGATAGGCTGTTGGATTTTTGTACTACTCTCTTTTAGTTTCCCTACTGTAGAAGTCTTAGGTATATATCTTTTCTTTGCCTCATGAGCTAGTAGGATTTGTCTTTCAATGAGAGTAAGTCTTTGGCCTGATCTTTGTTTTTCCTCAAGTTTTTCCACAATAACTTTTCCAGTTGGTGTTGTGTACTCAATCCTTTCTAATGGTTCTGCTCCTAATGGTGGGTTAGTTGTTGGTTGGGGGGTTTTTGTGAATCTTCCTTTCTCATCCCTAAATCTAGACATAAATAAACATGACTAAAAATTAAATTTAAATCTATGTTTTTGTTGTTTTGTTGATTTTAAGTGTTTTTTTAAGATTTTTTTTCCTAAATCTTTCTAGTTGCACCTCCCCGGCAATGGTGCCAAAATGTTTGGTCTTTACTTACTAAGGTAAGTTAAGCTCTTAATTCCTTTATCAACCCAAGTATGTACACTTAGAGGCACTCATCTAATGTATATAGATCTAGAAGGATTTGAGGTTCTAATGATAGCCTAGTGAAATGAAATTAATAGTGCTCTCTTACAAGAGGTCCTTCCTTGTATTTTCAATCACTTAAGCATCAATCTAGATGAAAACAAATCTAATAAAATTCTCATTACCTAGGTAACAAAACAAAGCATTAACGACTAGTTAAAAATCCTATCATTCCCTTACAGGAATCTTGCTCAATAGAATCCTTTCCAATCCTCAGATCATAACAATTCAAAGCAATTTCAACTACTAACTAATCCAAGCAACAAATAAGATAAGTAACATTGCAAACCAATGACAGTTGAATCCCTTACAAGAATCACTTATCTAACTATAAATTGAATTTAGCAATTACAAATCTAAATCACTTGGAAATCAAATCATAAACTATCTCTGAAATTAAAGCCAATAAGCAGATATCGAAGTTATACAACAGCAAGCATATATATCTATCAATCTTCAAGTTTAGTATTGGTTGAGTGCTTTTACAAGGTTCTTTTTACAATGAATTCTAATCCTTTCCAATCAACAAATTCAAACACATAACCTTCCTTACATCTCATAAAAATAACCTCTGAATTTTAAATCTATTTATGCAACTAGTAAAGAAACTTGATAATAGAGTGTACTAGCATAGTGATGAGGGCCCTTTAACACTTCACAAGCACACTGAAAAATGATTCAGAAGAGTATGAATATTGGATCTGGAAGCATAAACTCGATAGTTAAGTCTGTATTAAATCTGGAGATTAAAATGCACAAACTGTACTTTCGTATGTTCAAAATCTAGCAGAAAACATAGTCTTCTCTCATAGGTTATTTATCATGAATCCTATAACAAAAGAAGCTATTCCTCCTCCATATTATCCTATAGAATTCTATTAATTACATCCAAGAAGGTCGAAATTGAATCAGTTCCTTCATTTATGCAAAAGTTCTCAAAATATAAATTATTTTCTTCACAAAATCTGTAAATTTTGTTGAAGTGGCTGGGTTTGACCAGCGTTGACCAGACACCTATTTTCTTCAAAACCGAAAGTGGATAGGTAATATACCATCCGTGTACATTTTTTCTTGCCCACAATCTTCAAATTTTCCCACCTGCTATGCAACATGTCAAACAATGGAGTAATTACAGGAAGTTACAACTTCTTGTAATTTTTTGAAAAATATCATTTTTAACACAATAATTTCAAAAATTAATTTCAAGCTAGAAATAATGATAATGACATCATATCATTTAGTTTCTAAGGATTATAGCTAGAATATGAAGGTTAGATGGTCAAAAATGATAATCAAAGGAGGATTTTAAGTGGAATGGACAGTCATAATTTGATACCAACAAATATCCCAAGGGAAAGACTTTATAAGCAGTTCTTTTATCAACGAAATTTCCCCCACATGGTTCATTGTGACAAGCCTTCAATATCTCTGGTACTTCATCTTCTAAGACATCTTTGAATGATTATATCAGGTCTTGTCTTGTATGATTCTCCATTTATCCATGAATAGGATGCATTAGTTTGAATAACTTTCATTTTCTCTCAATGAGACAAATATGGTGGTAACTTCTGTGTAGCCAAGTAATTAGCAATATCTGCAAACCAAGGAGATTTAATAGATACTACACAAATACATTCATCAGGAAAATTATCCTCTACAGGAAAATCATTATTATCATTTTGAATCCTAGATAGAAAATCAACAATTGTATTTTGTTTTCCAGGTCTATCCAAAATAGTAATATTGAATTATTGTAACATTAATAGCCATATTTTAATTTTTTCATTAGTGATTGGTTTATTCATAAAATATCTAATTGCAGAATGATCTGTGTATATGAAGGTTTCATAACTAGTGATGTAATGTCTGAATTTATTGATTGCATGGACAACAACCAAAAACTCATTTTCTATTACAGTGTAATTTAACTCTGTAGGAGTCAAATTTTTACTGGTGTAGTAAATGGAATAAGGAGTTAAATCCTTTTGTCCTAATAAATCTCCCAAAGTTGTATCAGAGGCATCTGTCGAAATGTGAAAAGGTAGTCTCCAATTAGGTCCTCTTAGGATAGGTGCTTCAAAAATCTTTTCTTTTAATGTTTCAAAAGCTTTTGGCAATCAAAATTCTAGATGAATTCACAATCTTTTGTGAGAAATTTGAAAAGTGGAGAGTGTTATGAAACCAACTCACAAAAGATAGAAAAGAGAGATCAACGCCTTAGAATTCAGCCTCTTCAAGGGGGCAACCTCCTTTACATTACACAAATGAGAAATTCTTGGATGATTCAAATGACAAAACCTCCTTTCTATATATAGGAGTCTAAGGAGTAACAATATAACCCAGCCGATCTAACAATAATAATATAAAGCCACAAAAATAACAATAGAGGGATTCTATGGGGCACAGTAATAACAATATGGGGACAATAGGGGCACAACAATATTAATAAGGGATACAACTACAATACTAATGGGGTAATCACTAGTATTATAGGGACCCAACATGCCCCTCTCCTTCAAAAAAGTGATGTCCTCAACTCTTGAGTAGTTATGGATGCTTCTATATAAAATTCTCATCCTCCCATGTGGAATCTTTAGCGGATAAGTTCTTCCACTTGATAAGATACTCCGAAATTGATTGATTTCGTAACTGTCGAGATCTTGTCTCTGTGACTGCTTCTGGTTCCAATATAATTTTTCCTTCCTCGTCAAGCTCTGGCAATATTGTTTGAACTGGAAGCTTGTCGCTTATAAACTTCTTTAAACATGAGACATGGAAAACTGGGTGTTATCGAGAAGCTTCAGGAAGCTCCAATTTGTATGCCATAGTACCAATCTTTTGCAACATCTTGTACGGACCATAATACTTTGGTGATAATTTATTATCCTTCTTAGCTTGCTTGAGGGACATTTGCTTATATGGTTGTAGCCGTAGGAATACCCAATCACCTACATCAAAATTTCTTTCCCTGCGATGTTGATCTACTTGTTGTTTCATTCTATTCTGTGCCAACACGAGGTTATCCTTTAAGAGTTGGAGGACTTGTTGTTGATGTTCGATGTGATGTTCCACTGCTTGAACCTTAGAATTTTCTCTTAAATATGATGTGATGGATGGTGGCTGATATCCATAAAGTGCCATAAATGGGGTCATTTTTGTTGTTGTATGGAAGGAAGTGTTATACCACCATTCAGCCAAAGGCAACCATTTGACCCATTGTGTCGGTTTATCAGATACAAAGCAACGAAGATATCCTTCCAAACATTTGTTTATTATCTCAGTTTTCCCATCAGATTGAGGATGATAAGATGAGCTATGAGCTAACTGAGTACCAAGACAAGAAAAAAATTATGTCCAAAAATTTCCAGTGAAAATGGGATCTCTGTCACTTACAATAATCTTTGGGTTTCCATGTAGTTTTTGAATTGTTTCCATAAATGCAGTAGAAACCATACTGGCTTTAAATGGATGTGATAATGCAAAAAAGTGTGCATACTTGGTAAGTCTATCAACTACCACCATGATGACACTCTTTCCCTCAGACTTGCGTAAACCTGTGATAAAATCCATTGAAACCTCCTCCCAACATTGGCTTGGAATGGATAAAGGTTGTAATAGACCTGGTGTCTTAATTGTTTCAACTTTATTTTGTTGGCAAACCAAACATTCCCCCACAAACTTTTGAATATCTGATTTAAGGCCCTTCCAAAAAATTCCTTCTTAACCCTGTGGTAAGTTTTTAAAAATCCTAAGTGCCCTCCTAAGGGAGAAACGTGCAATTCCATAAGAATCTTTTGTTTTAGTTGGGAATTCTTACAGAGGTATAAGCGATCTTTGTACCATAACGAATCATTTTTCCAGCTAAATGTATCAGACGTAATGGAGTCTTGTTGTAACTTTCGAATAAGTGCCCACACTTCTTCGTCATTCTTCCATTCCTCCCTTGCTTCGTTTATCCAATTTAGTTGGATAATAGAAATGGCGCACAACAATGCTTCCACATCCTCATCCTTTCTTGAGAGTGCATTTGCCACCACATTTTGCTTCCCTTTTTTGTAGATGATTTCAAAGTCATAACCCAACATCTTTGTGACCCACTTTTGTTGCTCTTCAGAGGATAATCTTTATTCTAAAAAGTATTTAAGGCTATCATGAACCGTTTTTACCTTGAAGTGTCTTCCCATTAGGTAGGGTCGCCATTTCTTAAGTGCATGGAGTATTGCCAACATTTCCTTCCCATAAATAGCTTTCTGTAAAAACTTTCCCTTGATTGAACGATTTTCAAAAGCAATGGGTCTTTCATCTTGCATTAAAATAGCACCAATTCCATTTCCTAAAGCATCACATTCCACAATAAAGGTTTTTGTGAAGTCTGGTTTAGCTAAGACCGGTGCTTGGCACATTGCCTCTTTAAGATGCTTGAAGGCCTTTGTTGCTTCTGGAGTCCATGAAAATGCATCTTTCTTCAATAATGTTGTTAGAGGTGCTGCTATTCTCCCATAATTCTTAACAAACTTGCGATAATACCTTGTCAACCCGAGAAATCCTCGCAGATGCTTTATGGATGTGGGAATTTTCCATTCCTTAATGGCTTTAATTTTGCTAGGGTCTACCTTAATGTTGGAAATAATACTGAGAGGGGGGGGTGAATCAGTATTATCACATTAATAAAACTTTTTCATTTCCATAATCAGATTCATATATGCTACTTCCACAACTTCTTATGATTAAGTTAATTGATCTTCAATGAGTGCGTTAGAACATTATCAACCATATTATCAGATAACAGATGCAGTAATAGAGAATAGATCATCACACATAAGGCACACACATGAACACCATGATATAAGGTGGAAAACCAATGCGGGAGAAAACCACCTGCTGCAAGTCATCTCAATCTTCTTCTTAATAGGAAAATCCTTTTACAATATTTGTACTGGTGCAGTCTTATACCAGTACGGGAGCTACAACCCCCTTTTCTCTTGTAGTAGCCGATCCATTTACTAGTACGCAGGCTGCTACCTGCTACAATGCTCCAAATATTTCCTTTAGCTCTTGTACTAGCTTAGATACTAGTACGTAGGTGCTTACCTACAATCTTCTCTCCTCCAGGTACCACGTTTCATCAATTTTCAGACTGGATACACTGAAGCACAACACATAATCTGAAAGGCCACATTTCATCCAATTTTCATACTGGACCCAACAACAACTTTGAAGCTCATAATCAAACAACTTTCTGAATCACCCAATCACCAGATCCATACATATACAATGATATTATGAGAGTTATCAACCAGATCTAGTACATCAGATCACATGAAGATAAGTCATTTTAAACCGATCCATTCATCCAACAAAACTAAAGTTAATCATAATCATTCACTCAATCACTGTTGTTATCCATGTACTGCCTGCTTACAATAAGCACCCTGCTCAACTGCTCGCCTGCTTACGTACGCACCCTGCTCAACTGTTCGCCTGCTTACGTATGCACCCTGCTCAACTGCTCGCCTGCTTACATATGCACTGTATCCATTGAACTGCCTGTGGACCTCCGCACTTGCAACCCTTCTGTGTCTGCGTACCGGCGCACCTGAAACGCTTCGTTCCTGCGTATGTATGCACTTTTCTTTCACTGTACCTGCGTACCTTCGGGCATAGATGATTTCAAGACTTCAGAAATAATCCAGACAGTCAGATCTACAGATCTGAACATGCGCCGAAGAGATCTCAATCCATCAGTAGATTCGCCTTATTTAGATCTAGACATTACTCCCAAGAGATCATAATATTTTAGATCTAGCTCTCATAAGATATTCAACCCAAAAACATACCTAAGCCAAATGATCTCCTTTGCTTTATATAGGCAAGCTCTTCCTCAAATCATGGATCAATACCACGAGCCAAAACCATAGTAACACAAATACCGTCGGCTAAGAAACCCCACGTGTGCTTTTCTTTGCCTTGAAATGTGTGCACTGGGGGTACGCACCTCCTGAACGGGATGACTGCGGGTATGTACGCACTTTATGTGACACCGGCCTGCGTGTACGCACCTTATGTAAGGTGTACCTGCGTACCCCTTATTTTCTTCAATATTTGATAGCTGATCATCAATCTTTGCTGCTGACTTGAAGTACTGTGATCTATCACCTGAATGGGTTGCCATCAAGGACAACACTTTAGCCATAATGCCAACACTTAACTCCTTCATGAGATACAATATGACCCAAATATTCCAGCTCTTGTACTCCAAAGAAACATTTGGATCTTTTTGCATATAATTGTTTCTCCTCCAATAGTTGTAGCACCTTGTCAACATGTTCAACATGATCCTTCCAAGACTTGCTGTAGATTAGTATATCATCAAAAAATACTAACACAAATTTTCTAAGGAATGGTTTGAAAATGGAATTCATTAAACCTTGAAATGTTGAAGGTGCATTGGTAAGGCCAAAAGGCATGACCAAAAATTCATAATGACCCTCATGACTTCTAAATCCTGTTTTCGGAATGTCTTCAGTCTTCATTCTGATTTGATGATATCCTGAACGAAGATTCAACTTGGTGAAGTAAATTGATCCATGCAATTCATCCAGTAATTCATCAATGATAAGAATGGGAAACTTATCTTTAATAGTGAGCTTGTTGAGCTCCCTATAATCCGGACACATGCACCATGATCCATCCTTCTTGTGTACCAATACTACTGGAGTAGAGAAAGAACTTTGACTTGGTTGAATTATACCAGCCTCTAGCATTTCTGCAACCATACGTTCAATTTCACTCTTTTGGGCATAGGGATATCTGTACGGCCTAATGTTTGGAGGAACACTTCCTGGAATCAGATGAATAGCATGATCATGATCACAAATAGGTGGGAGACCTTTGGGAGTCTCTGATACCTTGGAATGATTTTCCAAGACTTTTTGGAGATCTGGAGAAATAGATGATTCCAATGTGGAAACATCTAGCGAACATAATTGTGCAATTACACCTCTTTGTTCCTTTTTTAGAAGCTTTGTCATACCGTTAGAGCTGATTATCTCTCCCGGTTTCCCTGCAATACCCCTTAATTCAACTTCCTTTCCTTCCACAGAAAATTTGATGAAAAGTTCTTGAAAATTAAAAGCTATTATACCCAAGGATTGTAGCCATTAGACTCCTAATACAACATCAACACCTCCCATTGGAATGGAAAGCATTGGGCTAGTCAATACATATTCTCCCATGGATAACTTGATATTATGGCACTTTCTAGAGCAATTTATTGTTCCTGCTTTTGCAACCATCACTTGAAACTCTGGTGCTGGATATAAGAAGCAATTCAATTCTTTTGCTACCTTACAATGAATAAAATTGTGAGTACTTCCTGAATCAATCAACACTATTACCTTTTTCTTCTTGATTTGTCCTTCTATCTTGATGGTTTGAGGAGTGGTAATTCCCGCCAATGCATTACAAGATATCGTCAGATTCATTTCTTCTTTATCTAGGATTTGTTCCTGGAGTATATCCTCTTCTTTTGACCTTTCTTGCTCCTTTCCTTCTTCCTCTTCACAATCTATGTAGAACAATTTCTTCTCAGCACACTTATGACCTTTAGTGTATTTGCTATCAAAACTGTAACAAAGCCCTTTTGCTCTTTTTTCTTCCAATTGTTGTGGTGTCAACCTTATAGGTTGTGGAAGACTAAGGGAAACAACACTTCCATCTTTATAGTTGTGAGTGGTATGCTTCTTGGTTCCCATAATTTTTCTTTCCATTTTCTTGCTAACCTGAATGCCTTCTCTAATGAATCAGGTTCCCAAAGGCGAACATCATGTTGGATATTATCCTTTAAAGTCCCTATGAACACATCAATCCTAGGCTCCTCTGGAATATTTTTTACCCTTATGTTCAATTTTTGGAACTTCTCAATGTGCTCCATTATTGAACCCTTTTGTTTGAGACTTATCAATTGGCTAAAAAAAGTGTTGCTTTTTGTATCCTCATAATGTGTTGCCAATTCTTCCGTAAAAATTGCCGTAGTGATAATTTGTTTATGAGAGCAAAGCCATTGATACCATACAAACTGATTTGGTTCCAAATATAAAGTTGCAATACGTACCTTTTGTGTGTTTTGCACATTATTGAGATCGAAAAATTGCTCCATCTGTAATATCCATGTTGCGGGATCCTTGCCATCAAACTTCCTCATATCGATTTTTGGAATATGGTGGGTCTTCGATCCAACATTAGAGTCTATGGAATCATGATTAACATTTCTTTTTTTCTCATCATGAGTTTCCTTTACTACCCTTTCACCATTAGTGACCATTTCT
Source organism: Pinus tabuliformis (assembly GCA_031772625.1). Lineage (NCBI taxonomy): Eukaryota > Viridiplantae > Streptophyta > Pinopsida > Pinales > Pinaceae > Pinus > Pinus tabuliformis. The sequence continues at coordinate 1,706,386,945 of CM062820.1, read as the reverse complement.
TGTAGCAACGTATTCATATTTATCTTCAATTCTTCCATCTTATCATCCATGCCATCAATTTTAGCATCCATGTCATTCATCTTAGCTTCCATGCCATCCATCTTAGCTTCTACACCTTTCTTTAAACAATCCATCTTAGCTTCTACACCTTTCTTTAAACCATCCATCTTAGCTTCTACATCTTTCTTTAAACCATCCATCTTAGATTTTGTTGCTTTTTGTGCAAGTGACACTTGTTGCACTTGGTCTCGTAATTTTGATATATCATGTTGCATTTCTTCCTAGTAATTTTGATATATCATGTTGCTAGAGCTTTCAGGTTGCTTACTAGGTGTTTGCATTTTCTTTCCTCGGGGCATCAATTACCGATTCAAACTAATTTTTCAAATATGCAAAAATTAAAAAATAACTACACACCTTTTTTCACTTTGTAGAAGCTTGATATTGAATTGGATATATCTCTACAATTTCAGATCATCCAGTTCTGAAATTATGACCTATCGTAGCCCTCTGTGTCCTCTTTCCAATGCCACCAGTCTAATCCAAATTGGATTCTCCAATGAAGAGTTATGCACAATATCCCAAGATGACCTGATTATAGACTAGTTCAGTAGAGCAAAATTGTACGACGTGCCACGAGTCACTGTTTTGACCTTTGGCTTTGAAAAATATATACAAGAAACTACAGCCTGTCCTATTTCTGTACCTTCTTACGAAATTTCAATCTGATGCTCGGAGAGAAAGTTATGACGATTTTCCCCAGGTCACCTTTTTGGAATGTAATTCAGGAGTTTGCAAAAAGACCAACTTCCTCAGATCATATCTCCACAAATATAGTGCGAAAAGCTCTAAAATTCAGATCCAAGATTCAACACAATTTCTTCTCAAATGTGTTTTTTTTTTTAGCTTCTGAAATGTCGCAGAAAAAAAGTTATAGCGAAAATTCCACGATGACCTATTTGGAGCAGCGAAACCCTGGAATCTAAACCTCTGATACCAAATGTTATGAAACCAGCTCACAAAAGATAGAAAAGAGAGATCAACGCCTTAGAATTCAGCCTCTTCGAGGGGGCAACCTCCTTTACATTACACAAATGAGCAATTCTTGGATGATTCAAATGACAAAACCTCCTTTCTATATATAGGAGTCTAAGGAGTCACAATATAACCCAGCTGACCTAACAATAATAATATAAAGCCACAAAAATAACAATAGAGGGATTCTATGGGGCACAGTAATAACAATATGGGGACAATAGGGGCACAAAAATATTAATAAGGGATACAACTACAATAGTAATGGGGTAATCACTAGTATTATAGGGACCCAATAGAGAGGCTATTTTTGTAAAGTTTTCTATAAATCTTCTGTAATAGCCAATAAAACCAAGAAAACTTGTAACATCTCTTTGACAAGTTGGAATTGATAATTTAGAAATAACTTCTACTTTAGATGTATCCACTCTAATTCCATTTCCTGATATATGGTGTCCTAAAACAATTCCCTCAGTAAAAATCATAAAGCATTTTTCATGACTTAATGAGATATTTGCTTCTTTATATCTAATGAGAACTTTTTCCAAATTTTGAGAGCTTTTTCAAAAGAATTTCCATAGACAGTAAAATCATCCATATAAACTTCTACACAATCATGAATTAGATAAGAGAAAATGCCTAAAACTTCCCTTTGGAATGTTGTAGGTGCATTACATAACCCAAAAGGAAGTACTCGCTAGGCATATGTTCCCCATGGACAGGTAAATGTGGGTTTATCTTGATCTTCCGGAGCTACTTGGATCTGGTTATATCTGTTAAGACCATCCAAGAATGAAAAACAGTTTTTTCCTACCAACGTATCTAAAACTTGATCTATAAAAGGAAGTGGAAAATGATCTTTTAAAGTAGTTTTATCAAATTCCCTATAATCAAAGCATACTCTCCATTTTCCATTATTTTTAGGAACAGTTACCAATGGTGAAACCCACTGGCTATTTGATATTGGATAAATGAAATTCACATTTAATAATTTTTGTAATTCCTCTTTAACAATTTCCCTTAAATTTGGATTCATTCTTATTTGAGGTTGTTGGATTGGTTTGGCATTTTCTTCAATATAGATATGATGTATGCAAGTGTTGGGATCAATTCATTTAATATCAGTATATTATCATGCATAAGCAGAGGAATGTTCTTGTAACATCTTTACTAGTTTTTCCTTTTGAAATTCTTCTAGATTATTATTGATGTTTAAAGTTTTCTCTTGAAAGATTTCTATTAAAGAATTGCCAAAATTTTCCATAAAATGTAAAGACAATTGATGAGATGATGGATATTCAATATTACATTATTCTTGAAAAATTTGATTAAATTCATAATATGAGGAAGATTCATTATTTTCTATTAAATTCAAAATCTGATATTCTTCATCTCTTTGTGAAGTAACAAAGATTGGTCGTATATCAATATCATCATCTATCCATTCTTCACTTTCTACCACTATTTTTATTTTTGCAAGAGGATATATTGTGAATTTCTTTGTTGAACTTCCATCAGAAATAAGAATATTACCATATCTACAACTTATAAAAGCATCAACTGTAGCTAACCATGGTCTTCCTAGAATCAATGGATGCCCCCTAAATTATTCTTAGGTGTTAAAATCATAAAGTTAACATGATACTCCCAAGAATATAAGGATACAAATATATATTCTAATATGCCATCAGGTTTGATAACAGATCTATCTTCTAATTGCAATAATGTAGGTGTAAATTGAAGATTAGGAAGTTTCAATTGATTCATAGTTTGTTTACTCGTGATGTTTATAACTGCTCCTAAATCAATCAATGTATTTGGAATTTCAATACCATTGATGTGTGTTTTCACAATGGGACTTCCTGGATCAAGATATTTATGAATTTTTGTTTTTCCCATCATGATATCTGCAATTTTTCCAACTAACTGAATTCTTTTAACTTCTTTCCTCTTCCTTCCTCGTCTTTTAATACTTAAGTCCTTGATTGTCTTTGCAAATATTGGTATTTCTTTTATATCTTGTAACAAATGAATTTTTATGCAAACATTATTCAGTTCATCTATCATATCATAATCAGGGAACATAGTCTAGTTTTTTACCCCTTTATCAATTTTAAATCTTTCATAAAAAGGTGGTGTTTGAAAAGAAACTGAAGGTTGTTCTATAATGGGAGTTGAGTTTATTGTGATATCATCAGAATGTGTAGGGGTGGTTTGTTTTTTATATTTTTCCTCTTGATGAAGAGATGTCTCTTCTTCAAAGAGATTTTCTTTTTTAGATTCCTAAATAACAATTTATGGTGACTTCTTTTCCGACACTCTACCAAATCTAAGTTGGACATTGTTTATATCTAACAGAGTTATCATGTAGGTTTGGAAATTTTGTCCTTCCACATTATAAACAGGCTGTGAATTTTTATTATTATTTGGATTCGGAAGTGATTGGATAGGTAGTAGATTTGGTCTTTGTGGAAATGGCAAGGAAAGTTGTGGCTTTGGATTATGAGGTTGATTTGTTTGAAGAAGCTGAGGAAAATATTGTGGTGGAAAAACAAGGTAAGGTTGTTGATATTGAGGATATTGAGGGTACTTACCATAAGGATTTTTCCATCATTGTTCCCAAGGTTGAGGCCAAGATTTCCAAGGCATGGGTGCAATCCAATTTATTTGTGATGGTTGTGCAAATGTTTGAGTGTTAAAAACTTGGGTCATATTTGGTTGTGAATTTTCCCATGGTCTCTTAGCAATAAAACAAAGAGGTTCTACTTGATTTTTTATTAATTCCTCTTGATAGACAACTTTAATACCTGGTATTTAAGGACATTCCTTTGTATCATGATTTTCTACACATATAACACAGGTTTCTACACATTTTAAGTCAAGAGGGCATTCTCTCAAAGTATGTTTCCTTCTACATTTTGGACAATAGATAGATAATGCAACATTTTCAACCCTTTTCTTGTTTTGTACTTTAAGGGTATCTATTTTTTCACTAATATTGCCTAAACTATCTGTTTTGAAGTTGTCAAGCAAATTGCCTAATTCAGCCCTACTTATCGTTCCGACTACAGATTTATTAATCCTAGACATGACAGGGTCTCTTGGATTTTTCTCAGTTCTCACTTTACCTCTTAAAATGTGTATGCATAACTCACAAATATCTCCAAATGATAATTGAGAAATATCTCCCTTACCCATCAAATTGAGAAGATCAATTCACTCATCTTTGATGGATTTTAATAAGAGAGCCTTCAAAGTTTCTTCATCTAGATTATGCATTTTAGCCCTTTTAACATTATAAGAAAATCTTTCAATTAAATCTTCAATATATTCGTCTCATTTTTGCATCATTTTAAAGACTTCATCTTTAAGATTATGGGGCATACAATAATCCTTATATTTCTCTAAGAATGTAATTTTCATTTGTTGCTGTGTTCTTAAAGAATGTACTCCTAAGCTCGTGAACTATTTTAATGTTGCATCCTTAAGATTTACTGGAAATAATTTCAACTTTTGAGTGTCAAGCAAGTAATCATAAGATCTACACAAGAATTCAAATTCAAAGAGAAATTTTTCAGGATCCTCACTCCTTAATCCATGAAAATCTGGAAGGAAGGAGGGTGAGATATTATTCATTGTAGTTGTTGTATATTCATTGAGGATAGGAAATCCAAAAGGTTCTAGATCTCCTCTAGCTTCCCCTCTCCCTCTTTCTCCACCTCTTCCACCTCCAATCCTAGGTTGTTCACCATTCAGATTATATACTTCTCCTTCCCCTTCTCCAGCCATTGTAGATTCTTTAGAACTAATGTAAGGTTCCAAAATTGGAATTTCTAGTTCATCTTCTAGTTCTCGTGGTTCCTTCATCAATGGAAGGTTAAAATAGGTTTCTTCCTCTTCTTCTCCATTATGGATTTCTAGTTCTTTTCCTAGGAGTTGCTCTCCAGTTGAAGATAGAAAAATTACTCCTTCTGTTGGGGATGTAGGATCCTCTTCTTCTATTATGGCTTCAGTTGATGAAGTTGGTGAATCTGTAGCTTGGATTTCATATCTAAGTACCTCAGTAAGTTTTTGTTTACTTGCAATGGATGGAATATGAGTTTGGTTGGATGGTGTGGCACTACGAGGTCATGGTGGGGTGAGTGATGATGTTGGAATCAAACTTCTACCTCTACCTACAAATATACCTCTATAATATCTTTCTCTATGCATATCATTTTCGTTTTTTATTATTATTTAAAGAGGAAAAGAGAAAGACTCCTATATACACTTCCATAGCAACGATGCCAAGATGTTTGGTAATTTAATTGATGTTAAATTACTTACATGAATTATCAACGAGGGCTAGTAAAATTATGAAATATATGTGCACTATATGTGCTAGGAGTCTATAGAATTTTCTCTACAAATCAGCTAGTTCACTGATATCATGTAGAAATTTTACCTATAGATCAAACTGATATATGCAATGTACTAAAGCATAATACTAGATCTACATCTACCATAAACTTTGCGGAAGCTAATCAACTATGAGCAACATCAATCATGAACACATATAACTGATAAGAAGGAATCAATCACACATAACACAGAAGAATTTATCTAGGAAAAGAACCAACCTAAAACCCCATTTGTGTATTATCAATCAAGTGGAAATCCTCAACAACATACAAAAAGAATCAGCTCAAAAGCTATCCTTATCTCTCTATACTATGATGATATAGCTCATAGACTACCTAGGCCTTAATATATAGAACACAAGTCCTCCAAGCCCCTATTTCCTTGCGCAATTTTGATTGGGGTCCAATTACAAAACATATGTGAATTGGCCCCAGATCATACCTGCTGTCAACCTCAGGTCCAACTACGCAATCCTTGAGGAAACTAGCTCCTCCTACATGCAAGGAATATTCACTAGGAAGATCCAAGCATCTGATAGTACACTGTCCCTCATCTGATCTCAACTGGGTCTCTGTTTGAATTTCCATGCATCAATTATCTATGAGAAAATACTTAATTATCTAAAAGAGTTGTAGTCACATGAATGCAAGCATTAACTAACTGTATCTCATTATTTTAACAACTTGTTAAAATAATCTAACTGGACTTTACTAAGTCAACTGATCCTCTCAATATAGAACTCATCCTTAATTCCTCAATCAGTGGAGCAAATCAAGGACACATCCCCAATCAGTAGAGAAATAATTGCATGTTCTCACAAATACTTCAAGTTTGCTTTTCCTTAACTAATTAACTCATGGAGAATTAAGTAATTAATATTCCAAACTGCTGGTAAGAGCAAATTCGATTTTACTTCCTATAGTTAGACCAAGGACTGCTAAAAATAGGAAGGGACCATGAAATTCTATTTTTAGAAGTTGCTATTTTTAGCAGTTTCACCTCTCACCCAAGGTGGCCAAAATGCTCATTGGCCAAACTTCTATTTTTAGAAGTGCTATTTTTAGTAGTTCTATTTTTAGCACTTTCTAAATTTAGCATTTCTTGTTGCACACTTTTCAACACTCCCTCTCAACAAGAAAGGCTTCCTCTCGAACCCAATCCTGTAACTCTGGAATGTTCTGCATGCAACACATCTACCAAGTGCAGTTGCTCCAGCAACACTCGGAACAAAAAAACTCCCAACTAACCACTCTGTTGGGCTAGAAACATACTCTAATGCTGAAGCTCTACCTGCTGCTGACAAGTGCTCCCTCTCTGACCTCTGCACTACTGCAACATCTCCATGCATCTCCCATCGTTGCAACCTTCTCTGTGCTACCCTACACTATGCAACACACTTGTGCCTCTCACATTGTTGTAGATTGCATGCTTTGTGTTGTCCTGGGATTCCCTGCACTGTAGCTCTCTCTGCCACTCCATCCACATTTGTCTCTAACCAATCAGTCAGTTCCTGCTACTCCACATTGGGGATCCCATAGCAAGGTCTCATCCAAGAGGTTGGGTACCTCAAGGATCTTGCCCCTCCTCCTTGGGACGATCACTCTATATCGCCCCACCTCCTACCTGGAGGTATGGCTACATGTGATCCCTCTACCCACCTGGCTTGAAGTTTCCCCCTATTGGAGGTCTCTGCATGAGTAGATGTCTCTACTTGATCTCCTCTCATCTTCCCCTGTTGTGGCTGCTCCGCAACCTCTTGAAGTTGCTGCACCAATCGTGACTCCTCCACAATCATCTGAGACTTCTTCTGGCACTGCATGTTGAGAGGTAACTTACTCTCCCTCTCAACCACAAAGTCTCCATCAGTTGCCTTGTTGCTCAAGGCTTTTCATGCATCTTGAACCTCAAGAGCATACAGGTTCTTGATCCATGAACCAATCTGCTTCACCTGTCTAGTGATGATGTGTCTAAGGAAAACCTTTCCCTTACTGAAAACTATATCATAGCCTCTGTCTTACAACATCACGATTGACACCAAGCTTCTCTTTAGTACTGGTACATACTTGACATCAGTCAAGGTAAGGCGAGCTCCTTGCTCCCTCTAAAAAATAACTGTGCCTACACCTGAGACACTATATCTCTCATCATTACCCATCGCTATGAGTATCTAGAGATCTTTCTCCTCCAAAGTACTGAACAAACTCTTGTCGCCTGTCATGTGGAAAGAAGCTCCACTGTCAAGAAACAAACCACTTCCCACCATGGATGAAACCATGCATGCGAAGAGTGTGAAATCCAACTCAAACTGTGAAGCAAGTTCCTCACCTTCAGATCCTTCCCCAGATCCCTTCTTGTATTTCCTCAGTCGAAAATTTGTAGCATAATGGCCCACCTCATGACAACAAAAGCTTCGCACTTTCGATTTGTCAACCTTCTTCCCACCATTGGAAGAACTGGATTCGGAAAGAGAAACCTTCTCCTTTCCCTTCTTTGCCTTACTCGCTAAGGCACAGTTCTCCTCATCCTCCATGGATGAAGAACCGTCTCTGGTGCTCCGTCTGATCTCTTCCTGCATCAAATCCGACCATAGTCGTTCCCAATCTGGCAGTTTCTCCCTTCCATTAACTGAGTCCTAGTAGCTGTGCCAGCTCTTAGGAAGGCCAAGGAGTGCTAGACTCACCATATCATCATCATATGTCATGACCCCTACGCTTGCAAGATCATCCCTGCATGTGATGAGCTTGGTCAGATACATAGAGATCATCTCATCATTTTCACACTTGATCTTTCGAAGTTTGTCCTTCAGTGCCAGCTTCCTCTGATCACTGCTATTATGATATAAATCTTTCAATGTTTTCCACATTGCAAATGGAGTTTCCTTCCCATGGAGGCTCGAGACAATGTGATCTCACACTCCCTCCAAGAGAATTCTCCTAGCTCTATCCACACACTTCTTCCATTCCGCCAGTTGAGTAACATCAGTAGGTTTAGGGACTTCTTGATCAATGAAGTCCTTAATGTCGTTATCTTCCAATACTGCATCCATGCGATCCTTCCAAGCTATATAGTTTGAGCTGCCATCAAGGGCATACTCAAGCCTCAAACCATAAAACGCCATTGGTGAAATAGATGTGATAAGAACTTGAGATCTATATCCCAAATAATAAACTTAGAATACCTTCTTGTATATTGTTCTTCCTTGATCACCTGTGCTCTGATACCATGTAGAATTTTCTCTACAAATCAGCTAGCTCACTGATATCATGTAGAAATTTCACCTGCAGATCAAACTGATATATGCAATGTACTAAAGCATAATACTAGATCTACATCTACCATAAACTTTGCGAAAGCTAATCAACCATGAGCAACATCAAGCATGAACACATATAACTAATAAGAAGGAATCAATCACACATAACACAGAAGAATTTATCCGGGAAAAGCACTAGCCTAAAACCCCATCTCTGTATTATCAATCAAGTGGAAATCCTCAACAACATACAAAAAGAATCAGCTCAAAAGCTATCCTGCTCTCTCTGTACTCTGATGATGTAGCTCATAGACTACCTAGGCCTCAATATATAGGCCACAAGTCCTCCAAGCCCCTATTTCCTTGCGCAATTTTGATTGGGGTCCAATTACAAAACATATGTGAACTGGCCCCAAATCATACCTGCTGTCAACCTCAGGTCCAACTATGCAATCCTTGAGGACACTAGTTCCTCCTACATGCAAGGAATATTCACTAGGAAGATCCAAGCATCTGATAGTACACTGTCCCTCATCTGATCTCAATTGGGTCTCTGTCTGAACTGCCATGCATGAGTTATCTATGAGAAAATACTCAGTTATCTGAAAAAGTAGTAGTCACATGCATGCAAGCATTAACTAACTGTATCTCATTATTTTAACAACTTGTTAAAATAATCTAACTGGACTTTACTAAGTCAATTGATCCTCTCAATATAGAACTCATCCTTAATTCCTTAATCAATGGAGCAAATCAAGGACACATTCCCCAATCAGTAGAGAAATAATTGCATGTTCTCACAAAGACTTCAAGTTTGCTTTTCCTTAACTAATTAACTCATGGAGAATTAATTAATTAATATTCCAAACTGTTGGTAAGACCAAATTCGATTTTACTTCTTATAGTTAGACCAGGGACTGCTAAAAATAGGAAGAGACCATGAAATGCTATTTTTAGAAGCTACTATTTTTAGCAGTTCTACTTTTAGCACTTTCTAAATTTATCATTTCTTGTTGCACACTTTTCAACAGAGTCTTTGTCACTTATTCAATTTCTAAGTCAAATTGAGTTATCAAAATCCACATGTTTCTCTATGGCTATATAAGTAAACAAGGTTCTTATATCAAATGAAATCAATTCTTCTCTCTTTGCTTAAATAACAATTTCATCCTACTTGAAAGAAACTTCAAACTTGCTTCATAAGATCACGCTCACACTTGCTTGACATAAAATCACACCTTCTTTAATGAAAATCAAACACACTTTCTGAAATGAAAATAATTCTTGAAAATTACATTCATTCAAATGGAGATCATACTTTCTTGAATTAAAAAAAATAAGAATCACAACCCACTCTTGTTTAACTGAGAATCACACCTGTACTTAAATAAAATCACTCGTTAAATCGTACTCATAAATGAATTCATCTATATGAAAACTGTGATTAAAAACTACTGCAATATAAAGCTTAAATTCCTACTGCTATTTTGAATTATTCTATATCCATGTGCATCTGAAATCTCTCCTTTCCTGATCAATAAAATTATTTAGAAAAACAATTTCAAATCGGTATCTAAAAATCAAAACTTGAATACTTGAATGAATTGACCAAATCTAAAGGAAATCTGTGCAGAAATACTAACTGTAAATAAACAAAAACATTATTGTCTCAACGTATAAATCTTTTATGAAAAGACTATTCACGCATTGGAACGCGCAAAAATCAATGGAGTTGAAACAAAGTTTTTATATCAAAGAAGAGTACTTAACAAATATAATTCTCGTCTAGTGCAGCTATGCCGAGAGGCATATTTATAAAACTCTTACGCAACAAATGTTTTTAGAGATTTATGCCTATGTTAATCAACATCAACTATAATTATCCTAAGAGATAAGATATCGTAATCTTATTCATGATTTCCTAACAATGTAGCAAATCATGAAACATAAAATATGCATCTCGCTCGCTTGATCTGCCTTCTGCATCATTTGATTTATCCTTTGACCGGACTGATAAGTTACCTTTTTTATCGATCCAACTTCTGCAAATAGAAATGACTCGTTGTCCTCATTATAGCTACCCATATGCCATGTTTCACGGATGGAGCTCTGCAACCTATTGGACCTTGCATCTAGCTGCAAAAACTTTTATCTTCTGCAGAATCACAATATTTCGGTAGATATTAAGTTAAATAATATAGTCAAAAAGAAGAAATTCTAGGGTTCAATAGGCACCAACCTATTTAAGTTGATCCAAGTAGACATCAAAGGTTATCCAAAATCTTGTTCCAATATAAGCTCCAAAAACTAATTCAAAACTACATCAAAAAGGATTCAAGATAGGCTCCAATTATATCAAATAACTGGTCCAAAACTCCTTCAAGATAGACTTCATAGACTACTCTTTATCAATTTTTATATTAGATTCAAATCTTGCTCCAAGTCAACATCAAACAACTTCAAGATGACTCTAAAAATACGTTGATATTGGTTGTAAAGAAGTTCCAATAGTAGGTTGCCACGAAGCCAAATACAAGCCTATTACAAGGCCAAATAATGGGCGATCACAGAGCTGAACTAGGATTTGTTACAAGGCCTAGGATGAGGCTTGTAACAGGTGTGAAATTTGTTGAGAAATAGACCAAGTTTCTTCACCAATTGATTTATAGAAATTCTTCAAAAATTGACCAATACCAAGCTCCATAAAATCCATAACTAGAATAGAGAAAAACCTTTTAGAGATGACTCCTTTCAACCTTACTCCACTTCTTGATTCATGAGATATGAACCTCTTCTTTGATGCTCAAACATGTATGAATTCACTTGTCTTGCTTAACTAAATCACCTAGCCATAATGGGAGATGGGACAACCTATTTATAAGCCTTATAGGCCCCCAAACAAGGCTGACGTAACCCAAGTATGTTAAACCTGATATTTGGGAGGGCCAACTTGACTAGGTCATGTTGTGTTATTCAACAACCCCCCCATTTATTAGTTTAATGGCTGATATTCTATTAATAAATGGGGACCCTTTAATTAAAAAACCCTCCAAGAAAAATTTAGCACTTAGGTGCTTTCTTTTAAAATTTTAGAAATAAATCAAGATATCAAGTCAAAACCTTTTAAGACTAGAAGTTCTCGCCTTTTCACATACTACTGGACCAAGTGTGTTAAAAGTCTAAATAACAAAAAAAATTGTGAATTGCGATTGAAAGGATCACCGCACTTAACTTAGGTATCATTGGAATTTTCACTCAAAGCTAAGACTTAAGGCATTTCCCATAAAATAAAGCCCTTATCGCAATCGCATATCGGCTTTCACAGAAGATGCAACTCACAAAGAATATCAAATATGCGAAATGTGATATTGTGGTAAAACGAGTCAATACTCATCGCATCTCGGCAAATTACTTAAAAGCAAATTTTATGAACTGCGAGAGTTTGCGAAGTGCGAAAAAAACTAGACCCGATAAAATTAAATATTATAAATTATAAGTTAAGTCCGCCACATAGTGAAAAGCACTTTATGGAATAATTATTCATTTAGGAAAACTACGCTCTAAAAAATAAAGAATGTACTGCTTATCTTGCATCCTATAGAATTCTAAAAAACTTTGAGAAAATGCATAACCAAAATGCGATAATTTGATTTGCAATATTGCATCGCAATCACAAAATCGACATTCTCATAGTTTAAACTCACCACCTTAAAATTTATTCTTTCCTATTTGTGATGCGGTACTTTAATGAGTAATAAAGGCAATGATAAGAGACCATTAGTGGCTATTTAATAATTTTAATGGAATTTATGTTAAAGAGCGACTCGACGTGATACGATATCTTTTCATCTGCGTTTTGATTAAAATCTTCTTTCTTGTCACATTTTTGAGGTTAACTGTGTCATTTAGTCTCACTGTCATTCTCGCTTGTGTTTATCTGATAACTTCCATTTTGCTCCATTTCATGAAAACTCCACAAAGAACATTGTTAGAAACAATGGGGAAGAAAGGAAAGGCGACTGCATCTTTGAAATCAGAAATGGTGCTGCTTTTCTCTGATACCACATGCAGCAAGGACGGAGGAATTTCGACATGGGAGGCCAACTCGTTAGAAGAAGAGAATCCCAGGCCACTGGTAATAAAGGCCATGGAAGATGCTCAGGATTCATCTGATGCCTCCTATTTCGAAACAGCATGTTCATTCTGTTATGAAACCAGCTCAAGAAAAGATAGAAAAGATAGATCAACGCCTTAGAATTCAGCCTCTTCGAGGGGGCAACCTCCTTTACATTACATAAATGAACAATTCTTGGATGATTCAAATGAAAAAACCTCCTTTCTATATATAGGAGTCTAAGGAGCCACAATATAATCCAGCCGACCTAACAATAATAATATAAAGCCACAAAAATAACAATAGAGGGATTCTATGGGGCACAGTAATAACAATATGGGGGCAATAGGGGCACAACAATATTAATAAGGGGTATAACTACAATAGTAATGGGGTAATCACTAGTATTATAGGGACCCAACATGCCCCTCTCCTTCAAAAAAGTGTTGTCCTCAACGCTTGAGTAGTTCTGGATACTTCTGCATAAAATTCTCATCCTCCCATGTGGAATCTTCAGCGGATAAGTTCTTCCACTTGATAAGATACTCTGAAATTGAACGATTTCGTAGCTGTCGAGTTCTTGTTTCTGTGACTGCTTCCGGTTCCAATATAATTTTTCCTTCCTCGTCAAGTTCTGGCAATATTGTTTGAACTGGGAGCTTGTCGCCTATAACCTTCTTTAAACATGAAACATGGAAAACTGGGTGCAATCGAGAAGCTGCAGGAAGCTCCAATTTGTATGCCATAGTACCAATCTTTTGCAACACCTTGTACGGACCATAATACTTTGGTGATAATTTATTATCCTTCTTAGCTTGCTTGAGGGACATTTGCTTATATGGTTGTAGCCGTAGGAATACCCAATCACCTACATCAAAACTTCTTTCACTGCGATGTTGATCTGCCTGTTGTTTCATTCTATTCTGTGCCAACACGAGGTTATCCTTTAAGAGTTGGAGGACTTGTTGTTGATGTTCGATGTGATGTTCCACTGCCTGAACCTTAGAATTTTCTCTTAAATATGATGTGATGGATGGTGGTTGATACCCATAAAGTGCCATAAATGGGGTCATTTTTGTTGCTGTATGGAAGGAAGTGTTATACCACCATTCAGCCAGAGGCAACCATTTGACCCATTGTGTCTGTTTATCAGATACAAAGCAACGAAGATATCCTTCCAAACATTTGTTTACTATCTCAGTTTGCCCATCAGATTGAGGATGATAAGATGAGCTATGAGCTAACTGAGTACCAAGACAAGAAAATAATTCTGTCCAAAAATTTCCAGTGAAAATGGGATCTCTGTCACTTACAATAATCTTTGGGTTTCCATGTAGCTTTTGAATTGTTTCCATAAATGCAGTAGAAACTGTACTGGCTTTAAATGGATGTGATAATGCACAAAAGTGTGCATACTTGGTAAGTCTGTCAACTACCACCATGATGACACTCTTTCCCTCAGACTTGGGTAAACCTGTGATAAAATCCATTGAAACCTCCTCCCAACGTTGGCTTGGAATGGATAAAGGTTGTAATAGACCCGGTGTCTTAATTGTTTCAACTTTATTTTGTTGGCAAACCAAACATTCAGCCACAAACTTTTGAATATCTGATTTAAGGCCATCCCAAAAAAATTCCTTCTTAACCCTGTGGTAAGTTTTTAAAAATCCTGAGTGCCCTCCTAAGGGAGAAGTGTGCAATTCCATAAGAATCTTTTGTTTTAGCTGGGAATTCTTACAGAGGTATAAGCGATCTTTGTACCATAACGAATCATTTTGCCAGCTAAATGTATCAGACGTACTGGAATCTTGTTGTAACTTTCGAATAAGTGCCCACACTTCTTCGTCATTCTTCCATTCCTCCCTTGCTTCGTTTATCCAATCTGGTTGGATAATAGAAATGGCGCACAACAATGCTTCCACATCCTCATCCTTTCTTGAGAGTGCATCTGCCACCACATTTTGCTTCCCTTTTTTGTAGATGATTTCAAAGTCATAACCCAACATCTTTGTGACCCACTTTTGTTGCTCTTCAGAGGATAATCTTTGTTCTAAAAAGTATTTAAGGCTATCATGATCCGTTTTTACCTTGAAGTGTCTTCCCATTAGGTAGGGTCGCCATTTCTTAAGTGCATGGAGTATTGCCAACATTTCCTTCTCATAAATAGCTTTGCTTAAAAACTTTCCCTTGATTGGACGACTTTCAAAAGCAATGGGTCTTTCATCTTGCATTAGAACAACACCAATTCCATTTCCTGAAGCATCACATTCCACAATAAAGGTTTTTGTGAAGTCCGGTGTAGCTAAGACCGGTGCTTGGCACATTGCCTCTTTAAGATGTTCAAAGGCCTTTGTTGCTTCCGGAGTCCATGAAAATGCATCTTTCTTCAATAATGTTGTTAGAGGTGCTGCTATTCTCCCATAATTCTTAACAAACTTGCGATAATACCCTGTCAACCCAAGAAATCCTCGCAGATGCTTTATGGATGTGGGGATTTTCCATTCCTTAATGGCTTTAATTTTGCTAGGGTCTACCTTAACTCCTTCATGAGATACAATATGACCCAAATATTCCACCTCCTGGACTCCAAAGAAACATTTGGATCTTTTTGCATATAATTGTTTCTCCTCCAATAGTTGTAGCACCTTGTCAACATGTTCAACATGATCCTTCCAAGACTTGCTGTAGATTAGTATATCATCAAAAAATACTAACACAAATTTTCTAAGGAATGGTTTGAAAATTGAATTCATCAAACCTTGAAATGTTGAAGGTGCATTGGTAAGGCCAAAAGGCATGACCAAAAATTCATAATGACCCTCATGAGTTCTAAACATTGTTTTCGGAATGTCTTCAGTCTTCATTCTGATTTGATGATATCCTGAACGAAGATCCAACTTGGTGAAGTAAATTGATCCATGCAATTCATCCAGTAATTCATCAATGACAGGAATGGGGAACTTATCTTTAATAGTGAGCTTGTTGAGCTCCCTATAATCTGGACACATGCGCCATGATCCATCCTTCTTGTGCACCAATACTACTGGAGCAGAGAAAGAACTTTGACTCGGTTGAATTATACCAGCCTCTAGCATTTCTGCAACCATACGTTCAATTTCACTCTTTTGGACATAGGGATATCTGTACGGCCTGATGTTTGGAGGAACACTTCCTGGAATCAGATGAATAGCATGATCATGATCACGCATAGGTGGGAGACCTTTGGGAGTCTCAAATACCTTGGAATGATTGTCCAGGACTTTTTGGAGATCTGGAGAAATAGATGATTCCGATGTGGAAACATCTAGCGAACATAATTGTGCAATTACACCTCTTTGCTCCTTTTTTAGAAGCTTTGTCATACCATTAGAGCTGATTATCTTTCCTGGTTTCCCTGCAATACCCCTTAATTCAACTTCCTTTCCTTCCATAGAAAATTTGATGAAAAGTTCTTGAAAATTAAAAGCTATTGTACCCAAGGATTGTAGCCATTGGACTCCTAGTACAACATCAGCACCTCCCATTGGAATGGAAAGCATTGGGCTAGTCAATACATATTCTCCCATGGATAGCTTGATATTATGGCACTTTCCAGAGCAATTTATTGTTCCTCCATTTGCAATCATCACTTGACACTCTGGTGCTGGATATAGGAAGCAATTCAATTCTTTTGCTACCTTACAATGAATAAAATTGTGGGTGCTTCCTGAATCAATCAACACTATTACCTTTTTCTTCTTGATTTGTCCTTCTATCTTGATGGTTTGAGGAGTGGTAATTCCCGCCAATGCATTACAAGATATGGTCGGATTTATTTGTTCTTCATCTAGGCTTTGTTCCTGGAGTATATCCTCTTCTTTTGACCTTTCTTGCTCCTTTTCTTCTTCCTCTTCACAATCTATGTAGAATAATTTCTTCTCAGCACACTTATGACCTTTAGTGTATTTGCTATCACAACTGTAACAAAGCCCTTTTGCTCTTTTTTCTTCCAATTGTTGTGGTGTCAACCTTATAGGTTGTGGAAGACTAGGGGCAACAACACTTCCGTCTTTATAGTTGTGAGTGGTATGCTTCCTGGTTGCCATAATTTTGCTTTCCATTTTTCTTGCTAACCTGAATGCCTTCTCTAATGAATCAGGTTCCCAAAGGCGAACATCATGTTGGATATTATCCTTTAAAGACCCTATGAACACATCAATCCTATGCTCCTCTGGAATATCTTTTACCCTTATGTTCAATTTTTGGAACTCCTCAATGTGCTCCATTATTGAACCCTTTTGTTTGAGACTTATCAATTGGCTAAAAAAAGTGTTGCTTTTTGTATCCTCATAATGTGCTATCAATTCTTCCGTAAAAATTGCCCAAGTGATAAATTGTTTACGAGAGCAAAGCCATTGATACCATACAAACTGATTTGGTTCCAAATATAAAGTTGCCATACGTACCTTTTGTGTGTTTTGCACATTATTGAGATCGAAGAATTGCTCCATCTGTAATATCCATGTGGCGGGATCCTTGCCATCAAACTTCCTCATATCGATTTTTGGAATATGGTGAGTCTTCGATCCAACATTAGCGTCTATGGAATCATGATTAACATTTCTTTTGTTCTCATCATGAGTTTCCTTTAGTACCCTTTCACCCTTAGGGACCATTTCTTGTAGCAACTTATTCATATTTATCTTCAATTCGTCCATGTCTGTCTTCAAATCATCCATCTTAGCTTCCACGTCAATCATCTTAGCTTCTACGCCTTTCTTTAAACAGTCCATCTTAGCTTCTACACCTTTCTTTAAACCATCCATCTTAGCTTCTACATCTTTCTTTAAACCATCCATCTTAGATTCTGTTCCTTTTTGTGCAAGGGACAGTTGTTGCACTTGGTCTTGTAATTTTGATATATCATGTTGCATTTCTTCCTCTTCTTCATGAGTCATGCTAGAGCTTTCAGGTTCCTTACTAGGTGTTTGC
This sequence comes from Pinus tabuliformis, assembly GCA_031772625.1. Classification (NCBI taxonomy): domain Eukaryota; kingdom Viridiplantae; phylum Streptophyta; class Pinopsida; order Pinales; family Pinaceae; genus Pinus; species Pinus tabuliformis. The sequence goes on along the minus strand of CM062820.1, from coordinate 1,706,369,171 downwards.
ATTTTCTTTCCTCGGGGCATCAGTTACCGATAATAATGCCCTACTATGCCCTTTGAATTCCTTCAAAATAAATTTTCAAACCGAGCTTAAGCAAAAATTTAAGAAAATCTACACACCTTTTTTCACTTTGTAGGAGCTCGATATTGCCTCTTATGTATCTCTGTACTTTCCAATCATCTAGTTCTGAATTTGTGAGCTGTAGTAGCCCTCTGTGTCCTCTTTCCAATGCCACAAGTCTGACCCAAATTGGATTCTCCAAGGAAGAGTTATGTGAAATCTCCCACAGTGACTTGCTTATAGACTAGTTCAGTAGAGCGAACTTGTACGACGTGCCACAAGTGACTGTTTCAACCTTTGGATCTGAAACATGCATAAAGAAACTACAGTCCGTCCTCTTTCTGTACCTTCTTACAAAATTTCAATCCGATCCCCAGAGAGAAAGTTATGACGATTTTCCCCAGGTCACCTGTTTTGAATGTAATTCAGGAGTCTGCAAAAAGACCAACTTCCTCAGATCATATCTCCATAAATATCGCGCGAAAAGCTCTGAAATTCGGACCCAAGGTTCAGCGTGATTTCTTCTCAAATGGGTTTTTTTGCGACTTCTGAAACATCACAGAAAAAAGTTATAGTGAAAATGCCACGATGACCTGTTTGGAGCAGCGAAACCCTAGAATCCAAAGCTCTGATACCAAATGTTATGAAACCAGCTCAAGAAAAGATAGAAAAGATAGATCAACGCCTTAGAATTCAGCCTCTTCGAGGGGGAAAACTCCTTTAAATTACATAAATGAACAATTCTTGGATGATTCAAATGACAAAACCTCCTTTCTATATATAGGAGTCTAAGGAGCCACAATATAATCCACCCGACCTAACAATAATAATATAAAGCCACAAAAATAACAATATAGGGATTCTATGGGGCACAGTAATAACAATATGGGGGCAATAGGGGCACAACAATATTAATAAGGGGTATAACTACAATAATAATGGAGTAATCACTAGTATTATAGGGACCCAACACATTCCTACACCGAATAGTTGCGAGACCAAAAATAATATCATACAGAGATATGGTCAAATGGATAATTGACGAGGTAGAAATCATAGACAGAACCTTCAAGAATCACAAGCAAGAGGTCATGGAGTATTTCTCAACAGACAACCTACGACTAATGTACTAGTTACCAGAGCCGCAAAAGGATCCGTTAGACGTCATGCAGACCTAGAAATCAAGCGAAGGCAAGATCAAATGGGATAAAGCTGGTATGTACTCAACGACATCCATTTCTCCCCCTCATAGTTTCATAATAGCAATGATATGTAGGTTATTCGGTAGACCCGATAACACCAAGTTTTCCATGGAATGGCTCCCGTTAATAGATGCAGCAGTAAATGCAACAATAATGAACTGGGCTAAAATTTTATCAGAAAATTTGGCTAAGGCCATTATAGAATATAGAAGGAAAAGAAGTTTTTCTTTAAGGATTTTCTCCCCTTTCTTCATGAGTGCTTTTGTTATGGATGCAATCTGTTTTTGTTCTCAATTTCCCAATATGGGATGGAAGTGGATTGTATTGCCCCACTCTAGTTGACTGAAAGTAATATGACATTAACATTTATTTAGCCCTAAGGCCCACACTTTATTCTTGAGGACCTCAGGTTGAGGATCCAGACACATGAATCTATTATTAGTGTTTGTGATATTAGTGGTTGTGATGTTTAAGTATGTTATCCATTAATATTATGATGAAGATAGCATTAATGGTTATGTATGTTATCTATTGGTATTATGATGATCATAGCATTAATGGTTATGCATGTTCTGTATTAATATTATGATGATTGTAGCATAAATGGTTATGTTTGGTCTCTATTGAATTTATGATGATGATAGCAGTAAAGGATACGTATGCTCTCTATTGATATCATGATGATAATAGCTTTGATGGATAGGTATGTTTTATATTTATGTTATGATGTTGATAGATTTGATGGATATGTATGTTTCCATTAATGAAATGATGATGATAGCCATGATGGATGTGTCCCCTATGTTACCTACTTGCATTAGTTATGGTTCACAATGAACAATGATGTGAATGACTAGGCGATGTTGATGATGCTATTAATGACAATGACTAACATTGAGAAACCTTGTTACTGGTGATTATTGAGTATGACAGGAAACCACTAGAGGCACTCACACATGATGAGTTGACGACACCTGGTTTGATGAAAATTTATATTTTTTCTTTGAAATTATAAGTCAATTTAGAAACGTGCTATATATGTTTATCTATATTTTGATGATATGTTTATGGTTCCAGGCACATATTAGTTGCTTGGCCGAATGAATCACATATGGGTGATGGGGTTGTACAATTGGATGGAATTGCATGGGAGGGGTGGGATAGTGTCCCTGATCTCACCCACTAGCACTCTCGCCGTGACTTGGGATGGAAAGGTTGGAACACCTTCGCCTTGAAGATCACGATGTTGTGGGGGCAGCTCTGAAAGTTGCATCGCTCATGAGGATTTTACTGGGGGGCATGCATCAAGGTGGATTCCTTAATCCCTGATGTTAGGGTCCTATAATAATAGGATTCATAATTTTGAATTGGATATGGTTAGTCTTGTAATATTGTACATACCTTTTCTTTCTGCAAAATTTTTTCCATATTAAAAAATTAAAAAATGTAAAGAGGGTATGTCCTAAAAGAATAATCAAAGGATAAAAAGAAAGAAAGAGGATCAAAAAAGTGAAAAATATGAACCCGAAATAGAAATAAACAGATCATGAAAGTGTGCAAATTCAAATGCCACTACTTTTTACTTTACTATGCAAAATAATGGTTGTGTGTAGCTTGTCAGAAACGCCACAATCCATGATGGTCAAATAGCTTAATCTTGACTCATTCATGCTTTAAATTTCATATGGATAGGTAGAGAAATAAAGATCTAGCCAAACTATTTAACCTTGGCAGATCAGTAGTTAGGTAGAAAAAAAAATATGTGCTCATTAGCTTAATCTGAGCCACTGGAATTTATAAGGTTAGAATTAGATAGTTTGCTTGTCAAAAGAAAAGGAAATAAAGGGTCAGCAAGCTCAAATGCACCCAATAAAGTGAAGAAAAAAATGTTAAGATAAATAAAGGGTAGGTAGAAGAAAGGTTGTAGATGCACAAGGTTGTTGAATCAAAAGCACATTTATCATGCTTAATCCTATGTTTCATGTGTAGGAGCATTTATGAGAGTGAAATGATATTCACAAGTTTGTTTGCCTAATTTCCCCTCATTTCATTTCACCCTCACATACTTACTTACTAATTTCCCCATTATCCCATCATTTCTTAGAAAATACCATTTTTCCCCCTTATTTTGACCCATACCCCTTGGTTTCACACATTCCCCTAGGAATTACCCTAAAAAAATCATCCCCCTATCCAAAACCCCTTTTCCCTAGTGTGAAACACATTCCCCATTACAAATATTACCTTCCCCCCTTATTAACTTCCCTATTTCACTTCAAAACCCATAAAAACCCCCTTATCCTAAGTTTAACCCCCCCCCCTGCATTATTTAATTAACACCCCAATCATATTTCCCCGACAAACCATTTTAACCCACCAACCCTCGGTGCAGTTAAAAAACCCTGCCACAATAACCCCTGGTCCCACTTTAATAAACCCGCGGCTTATATTTAACCTTGACTTTATGTATTAATTAATTACAATTATTTGTAATTAAACCCCAAGCCCTGCAAATCCTAGCCCCAATTCCCTTCGTGCATCTTGACCACGCGACAACCATCTGATCTCCTACCCCTAGATCTGACGGTGCGCATCCATATCGCACATGTTCACCGTCCGATAGATAGCAACCTGAGAGCACACGAGATTCGTGGTTTTGCCTGGGCACTGTTCTGCTACGTGGCACCCCCAGGCTAGATCGCATGCTCGTGAAAAATACCGCCTACCCTCCAAAAGCGGTGTGATGGCCCAAAAAACCGCCTCCCCACCCAGACTAAAAGCCGTCCACTGTTCATTTGTAATTTTTGTGCCAAAACGTGATGTTACCGGTTAAAAGGCCGGAGAAGCCCCATTTCACTCTTTTCACTTATTTGCACTGTAACTACTGCTCAAGCCATTCTGCAACACCCTGAACCTCTGCGACCAAAATTGACCATCGTCTGCCACTTGAAGAAGCTCCAGACACCTAATTCAAGCAGCCAGTTCATAGCTGAAGCCACTGTACCCTCTGCATTCACCATTGAACTCAGTTTGCAAGCCATACCACCAAATTCTAGGTATTCTTGGGAAAACTAGAACGACCCTTTAAATTGAAAGTGTACAGTCCAATTGAAAGATTAATTAATTGAAATTAATTAATATATTTGCCTAAATTGAAGAGTAATTTACTTGTATACCTCAAACCCTTCTTTTACAGACTATAACTACCAACCCACTGTTCCAGGGCTTCCAAACCTTACTTCTACAACCACTACAAGCCTAATTCATACCTCTACTCCTAAATATGGCTTCCCAAACCTCTCTGGATGTGAGACCTCTATCAACCCCTCACCTAGACATCGACCACCTGGCATTAGTAGACAGGGATTTTCAAATAAAAGATACTGCTTCACCAGCTTACCTTCTAAAGCTCCACTGCTGGAGTAAGGACAGATTCCTAAACTAGAATGATGACATCCACCTTTGGGAATCTAATTTACCCAAATATTTGTTTCCAGAAGTGCACCCTTTCCCAGATATCATCCATTTCTGTCATGCTTGCTACATTCCTAGCCAAAGAGATATTGTTGCCCCTAACTAGCAACTCTTATTTACCATTATTGCAAAGTCTATTAACCAAATGCTGCAGGTCCAACTAAGCCCTAATGAGACCCCATTGTCTATTGGAGACTTGCTGGACCAATATGCCAAACTAGACCTGGCTAAAATAGCACAAATTTTCTAGACTTTCATCATAGAAGACCGCCATACTCCCACAGATAGTCCACCTTATGCTGCCACCATTTTTTCAGAGAGAGGCAGACATATAATTACCATGCTCTCTTGCATCCTAGAATATACCTTAGATGAGCATGTGGATGAGGTTATCCTGGCCTTTCTATCCATATTTACCCCAGGTAAGCCTCCTGTTTTCATGTACAACTATGTTCAGTTCATTGCAGATAGGATGCATGAACAGTTCAAAAGACTCCCAACTGAGAGAGTTTTCAAGTACTCTTCATTATTATTTCATGTGTTTTTGTATTATCAATCAGATAAATTCCCTGTCAGCATATAGACGTTGGATACCAAGGGAAACCAAAGGTCAGTTGTTTATTGGAGACCCTTGATCCATAAATACTCCACTGCATTCACCTATAAGGACTTCATCGATTCATTTGTCCATCCAGTCATGAACATGCTGACTAGTAGCCCTCAGCCCAAAATTAGCCAAGAAATCAAAAGGGTGTTATAGTTGGCTAAGAACAATAAGGTGGGAGACTGGAATCTATACCAGAACCACACAGAAATCAGAGTTTATGGATGCCAACTTGCCCCTTATAAACTGCCCAAATACCTCCCTATGAGGATATTCGCTTTGGAATATTTTAGGCAGGTCATCAATTCAGATGAAGTCAACTTCCTAGTTGCTAGGAAGAAAACCCAAATTAAAATGAAAAACCAATTAGGCCCCTTCATTTGCAATAACAAAGAGGTTGGACCAGAGGCTGACAAGATGTTGCAACAAATGAAATTTAGGAACAACTTCATGTGGCAGCATGACCCTCATGGGGTCATAAATAAGTTGAGAATCAAGGTCAAATTGGGACCTTTCATCCACCATCCTAGACCTGATATTGAGAGGTTTGCCAACCAATCAGAGTGGTTGGAAAATGAATTAATTGACATGGATAGCACAGTAGTGGATGTAGAAAATACACTGATTGATGTTGAGAAACAAATTGATGTTCATTCCTACAAGTTCCAAAAGTAGGGGAACCCATGAATATTCCTCCTGCCTTATAGACCCTAGCAAATGAGGAGAAAAATCCAAAGAGAATCAGGGAGGAGGGTTCCAGTTCTGCTATGGAGACCACAGATGAGCATTTTGAGCTTAGAAAAAGGCCCAAGATGAATCCTGTGACTGAACAGGAGGAAACCATTGAATCAGTGGAAATCACTGACACTGAAACAATGGTGGAAAGAAGCAAAGGCACAGTTGCTTCAGGAGAAACACAACAACCATCAACCTCTAACACTCAGCTGATTGAGAGATAGCTCAGTGTTGAGGTTTCTTCTTTCACCAGGCCAGTAGATAAGGAAAAAGATATTAAGGACAGGTACAAGGAGATCAAGATGAGAAATGAGAAGTTGAAGGCTAAAACATATGCCCAATACTTCAAGCACACACCAGCCAATCAGAGCAGATTGATGTTAGCTTTTGACATCAAAGCAGGCAAAATGCAGGTGTCCTTTATGCAGCCTACTGTTCAACAGCCAAAAACATCTGTTGACTACAGAAAAACTGATTTTGAAGTGTTGGCCAGGGATGTTCATCCCATTGACCAGATAGAATTTCACAAACAGGCTGGAGAGATGATCTACTCCACCCTAACAGGAAAGGCCATGGCTGCACACAAGCTGTAGAGTTCACTAGACAACATTATAGCCCAATACAAATTGGAAAAGGCCTCCTCACAGGCCAAAGATAACAAGATCAAGTCATTGGAGGACTTGGTAATTGAGCTGGGCCATGATCCAAATGACATCAAAGCTGCTGAAAATTTTATCAAGAAGAAGAATGAGGATATATAAAATATCAAGAAACAACTAAATCTACCTCATTCAGAACACCCACAGACAAAAGAGGTTCTGGAAAGCCAAAAAAATCACGAGGAGATGATGGACCTAGTCCTACCATTGAATGATTAGTTGAAGGAAATGGAAAAGGAGTTGGATAGCTTGATACAGTTGAAACAAGTTAGTCATGAGACTGCCCCTGCCACTATTATCCCAATAGTTACTACTGCAGTACCTTCCACTTTGGCAACATCCTTAGCTCCTACAGCCCAATGGCTATAGCACTGCCAGCTTCTACACCGTCTACATCAGCAACAGGGTCAACAGATGATGAGGAGAGCAAGTTGGTCAAAACAATGGAAGACATGTCCATTCAAACCACTGAAATGAACAAACTCAAGGAAAAGGTGACTAACCTGGAAACTGACTACAAGCTTTCCTAGATTATGCACAAGGAAGAAGTGTAGAAATCAACCAGGATGAATGAGAGAATAAAAATCTTGGAGAAGGAACTGACATTGAAGGAACCCCTAGGTCAGGCTAAGGAACAATTGTGGGCCAATAACATTGACTTTGTCAATGATATTTGGCCATCCATCCAAGTAATTTTTTAGTAGATTGACTTAATTAAAGAGGCTACAAAGGCCATACAGAGAGTAAAAGCAGAATTGGGAGACATGTCAGAGCAAGCTGCAAGGATCATTCACTTCCTCAACTTAAAAAACAAGTATGAATTACAGGAATTAAAGATACCTGACATAACAGGTACAATATTGGAAGTAAAAAGGGCCCTCACCAAGATGAATTTAATGTTAAACCGTGAAGATAAGAGCCAAAGCATGCAACTGGCCATAAACAGGTTCATAATTAAGTTTGAAATTTTGAGGCAAAAGGGTTTGCCAAATCCCTTGGTAATAAACAATAAGTTAATGCCACAGGAGGACTACAATAGAAAAATTAAAGAATTAGCCAGAGATCAAGTGAATACTTCATCCATGAAGGGGATACCTACTGGCAAGGTCTTATACCAAACTTTTTAGAATTTGTTTTACCTTCAGCATGAGGTAAACCATCTTTTTGTGAATAAGCCTACTTTTACCAAGTATACAGAGGTAGATGAGATTTACAGAAATATGATGAATATCCAATTACTTGATGCTAAAACATGGGAGAAATTAAATGACTTACTATAAAAATACACAGTCAAAATGTAAAAATATACAGTAAGATTGAAAAAGCACAGTAAAAGGATAATGAAAGGTCAACCAGGTCAAAGTGTATGAGGTGAAAGTGTATCAGTTGAAAGGTCAGAGTAAATAGAACATTCAGCATGAAGATCAAACAAAAAAGCAGAGATTAAAAGGCAAAATATCAAAGATTAAAGACAACACATCCTAATAAACAGGGACAACAAACAACATTTCAATATCTCTCTCTATCTTCTTGCATGAAGATATTTATTTCTCCTAGATTAATTCCCAAGACATTTTGGAACATTTTGTAAATTATTTTTATATAAATACTTCATAATTCGAAGTATTGAGTGTGGATTGCTATACATTTGTAAATTTATTTTGATCATAAACCTAAGGGTTATTGTACCACTTTTCAAGTCAGCAGACTGGAGCAAGTAATAAAGAGATTGCATTACAGGATTCATGTGTTGAGCTATTGCAGTGAAGTATTTTCTTTGTCAGATTTTGTTATTTTCTCATGTATTTCACGAACTTAAATGTTATCTAAAGTTGAATGAATTAACTGGAAATTTATCTCAGAATTTGTTTAAGTAAACTCTGTTTTGAATAGTTGATCATTTCTATGTTTTCCTCTTATATCTGAATTTAAGAATTCTTAATTTCTCTCCCATCCCAGTTGACCTCTTCCACTTTCTTCATAATCCGTCCTAAGGAACCCTTAATTTCTCCCTGGATCTGATTGGAAACCACTTCACCATCCAGCCTTTGAGATTTGTAGTAACTCAACTATCTTGCCCTGTAGACATTGTTTTTAGAACTTGATCCGGTCCTGTTTGTTTGACATTTGACCCCATAGCCCAATGGCAAAAGACACCGCACTATTCATCTAAGTAAGTGATCCCATCACCAAATCCAAATCAAAACCCAAGTACAATCATAACTAGCCTAAAATCAATTAACTAAAACAAATTTAAATCTTGGATTTAAGAGATCTGTGGCTTGTGTTTTTTGAATTAGTGATCGGAGAATCCACAGTTTGAACATCTTTATACCAACGTTTCAAATCCCAAGTGGGATCCATCATCAGGGCTGAAGAATGATGAAGCAAACAAATTTAAATCATAAAGAGAGAGCCCTCTCTAAGTATTAGGGAGGCTAGATCCTAATCTCCAAAGTAGGTTTGTGGTTATCCCTAATCATTTCTTTCTATAACAACTTCTAAAGAAAATTTTGGAGTGATAACACCTAACACCTTTAGTATCACTATAGAAGGCAACATAAGATATGATAGTGATCTCTGTCATTGCACCTATACTTTCCCCTCGTAGCCACGGAATGCTTCAAGGGAAAGTGGTGTGGCACCCTTGAAACTTAAAGGGAATTTCTTGAAGGGGACAACCAAATTGGAACCCTTGGCATCAAAAATAAACTGTTAGGCGTGACACCCTTGGAACTTCAGGGGAAGTTCTTGAAGGGCATCCTTGGAATCATTAAAAATAAATAAATTAATAAATATAATCAAGATATGAAAAGCATGTAAATTCACATCAAGTGGTAAATGATGATTAGAACCAAGGTAATCAAATCAAGAATAAATCTTGGTTTACGGGGATCATAGGAAGAAATAAATATTTTACTTTAAAAAATCTACCCTTCACATGTTGGAAAATATTAGGTAGATAATATAATTTAATTAGGTAAAAAGGGGAAAGAGGGACATAAATGTAAGGATAAATATTAATCCTAAAATAGTTAAACCTAATTAAGAGAAGAGGATGGTGAATTGAAATAAGATTAATAAATTATATTTTAGAGAAATTTAGAGAACCTCCATATGGCAACAACCAACATAAGAATATCCATCTAAGAGATAACTTGAGTTAAATTAAGGAGTAGATAGGGGATCAAATATTGACTTATCAATTGACTTTAGTAATGAACATAAATTGAGTGAAAAGGGGGATCAAAAGACAACTAGGAGAAGAAATAGGAATCTTGTTGAGGCGAGGAAAATTATTATTTTTAAATTAAAATTTAAGTAAATAATTTTTGAGATCCTTGATGATAGAGTGACACATGGGTGGGTGAATAATAAAACTATTGGATTATCAAAAAAATTAATTATGCATGAAAGGCCAAGTGTCACCTATGAGGACTCCTATAAAAGAAGGGGCAAGCCATGGGAGAAATGACTTTTCTTTACCTTACTGTTGGATGGATGAGACTATGTCAGAGTAGTGACTATGAGCTATAATTAGTTTGGTGACGTAGAGGACTTTAGAGAGGGGACTCTTGAGCCAAGGAGTGCTCTCCTCTACCATCTAATACATTCCTCCATTGTACAACCCCATTGCAGCTCAGGGGTCCGTGGGGAAGGATAGTACCCAAGGAGTAGGCTGGGAGGTCAACCAGTGGGTCATTGCATTCAGATTAATCATGTCTACCTTCACACTTGGAGGCGACCAACAACAAAGGAGGGAAAATAGCGGCAAGTCAAGTTTGAATCTCGTCTCTTGGTGAACGGTACCTATGTTGTTATAATATTCTTTTGTATGACTTCATTATGGTTTTAGTTAATAACATGTAAATTAGATGATATGTTCTATAAAGTGAAATTTGGGAAAGTTTGATATAATGCTTAATAATTTTTGAGTCCCAATGCTATTTTCTTATGGTTGTATTTTTAGTATTTAAAAAAAATATATTTAAGGTTAGTCCCTACATGGAGTGTACAAAACCAAATTCCCATCCATATATAACATAAAATTTTGTGAGAATCTCAATTCCACCCCCATTTTTATAAAATCTGTCAAAGGGTTATGCTACCCATTCATAGAGCAGTGTAAACAGAACCATCCATAGGTTTTCTAAAGAGGTTGAAGTAGATATCTTGCCAGTAGCCAGATGGTTTGGGGAAGAGACATTCACCTACATCAGAATTTTTTGGAGCATTGCTTCACCGTATATCCTCCCATATTATGACCCCGACAAACTAATGGCTAGAGAAATAACCTACCAAACAATAGGGGAAGGCAGATTAAGCAGAGGACTGAAAGAGTAGAAGAAGACCATTGGGCCTACATTCCCATTACAATGTGTTGCTTTTGCACTACATGATTATGGACATGCATTAAAAGAAGCAGAGATTTTTAACTCTCTGAAATTAGCTACAGTTTCGGGAAGGCAATATGACCCAAATGGCACTGTTAAGGAATTTACTACTATGGTAAAAGTAAAACAATTCACCCACAAAGAGGACGCCTTTGATGACCTCTTCCTACAGGCAGAAAAATTTTCACAAGTTTTGCATATGGAATCACTACTTTTGACCCCGGAAGATGTTAAGGCTTTCCATGTGTACAGGAAAAAGAGATTATTAAAGGTCCCATTATACCTACTGCAGATTGAAATAATAAGGGAGCCAACTCCCAGCGTAAGCTTGGAGGGCAGCTCCAAAGCAAACTATGAAGAAGAAACCTAAGAGAGATCTACGCATGAGATATAGCACTAAGAGCAGCAGTCTCAAAATGGGGGAGGAAACACAAATAAAGAGTCTGAAAAAGACACAGCTGGAACTGCTGAGGAGATGGCAGAACAAGCCTTAGCAAAGAAACAAGAAGAGGTTGCCTCTACTTCAACTCAGTCAGGTAAAACTCCAATTATTGACCTGGAACAAGAATGGGAACAGTTCAACAAAAAGATCCACACATATACAAACCCTGAGAAAACATCTGGAATGCAAACTCCCAAGCAAACCCAGCATAAGTTGAATCCAAAAACAATAGGGGAAGGAGCTACAGGCACTCAAGACGTTGAAATCATTCCTACTACTCCTACTTCAGAAATTGTTTTAAGAATTGAGGAAATACCTCCACTAGATGTATTCTATAGTCCTACCCACAAAGTTGTAGTCAAGAGACAAAGGAAGAAAAGAAAACTGGATGATGTGGCTATTACGACTCTAGAAAATGAACCAATGGACATCGTATGGAAGGACTCGCCTATCGACCCATCTGAGAATCTCACAAAGTTGTCGCAATTTGTAGGAGCCTATGCCACAACAACTATTGACAAGGCGACAGAGGTCCAAATGCTGCTCAAGGAAAAGGAACAGATAATTATGCTACTAGAACAACAATTAGCCCAAGAAAAATCTAATCAGCAAGCAGAATTACAAGTAGCCCAGCTCCAAAAGGAATTCAAAAATATGAGAATACAACATCAAGCCAGCTTAGCAGAAAAGGATTCGTGGATACAAGCCATGATATATAAATTTAAAGATAATCTGCAAATCGACGAATTCATCAAGGAAGCACTCAGCCTTAATTCCCTACTAATGCAACAAAAGGAAGTATTTTACCATAAAATCTCACAAATAAATCCTTATTGCAAGACCAGTGATAAATTAACAAACCAATTTATTGATATGAGGTTTGAGTACAATGAAATTCATAAAAGGGATGGAAGAAAGGCTAACCTACCAAAGCTGGAGGAGTCTCATAAAGATATTTTGTTCACGGATTGGGATTCTTGGTTGAAACAGACAGAAAGGGCAACAATGATAGCAGCGACAACAGAAAATAGCATAATAGAATCCATTAATGAAAATCTTCATGGTGCCAATATTGTTAAGGAATGTGTACCAAGATTTCTTCCTAATGTCAAACAATTAGAGCCACAGTGGAGACAGGCAGCACAGAAAAAGGAGGAGGCAATCAAAGAGTTAAACAGGCTGAATTGGGAAACATACTAGAAGTTTCTAGTGAAACCACACAACCAGTGGATGACTCAGAGGTGTTTAACAACCTCTACACAAAAGATGGTGCCAGCACTGACAGATGTCGTATTTGCTGGGCAATGAAAATTTGCGATCAACCAACCACTTCAGCTCAAGCCCATGACTAATATTTACAACCTTAGAGATCAAGTTCAAAGGAGTTAGTCATCAATTTATTTTTATTTTAGTATTATCTTTTCATATTATGAGGAAGGTTATTTGAAACCTCCTCAACTATTTTTGTAATAATATATTTTAAGACATACAGTTTAGTATTTAAACCCCTCTCATGCATTTAGAGAGGGGTCCATAAATTTTATCAAAAACAATTTTCAAAACATTGCACTTCTGTACTTTTGAGGAGGTTTTGATGAAATGAATGGAACATGATCTACCTTCTTTTAAATATCTAGCATGATCTACAGAAATGCATTTTTGTACTCTTAGAATTTGTTGGATGGATTGAAATTGGGTCAATATTGCTAAAGTACATGAGCAGGACTTATCATATATGGTACTTTTATCTTATGATCACGTTTTATTTATGTATTAAGCAATGCTTCTTCTTTCAATTGTTTTATGTATGAAAGTTTGAATTATAGTTTAGCATTATTGCACTTTTGTATGATGTTAGCTCTAACTCCGTTTTGAATACATGAACGATTTTATATGTGATATATTTTTCTCAATTGTTTTGTCTAACTATTTATCCAAAATGATTATTGTTAAACGATTTAATTTCTTGTTGAAGTTGAAAGATCTTTATTACCAATTGTTGTAAGACATCATTGTAGATCGCATATTGTATTTGATTCTCGGGTATATTTATAGTTAAATAGTGTTAAATTAGGATATATGCATGTGTTTAATAGTTAGATTAGCTTACACTTAGCTTAATAATTTCATGTTACATCATATATCATCCCACCAACACTATCAAATCTTTTCTGGGAAACTAGCCCCATTATCCCCTTCCGGAGCCACTATACCAAATAGAAAAGGAGTTGCTTCCAAGGTCCGGATTGGGTGGTTTTCCCCCATGTTGTCACAACGATTTTCAAGGCTTCAACATTTTGGCACTAGAAGGAGGGCCTAACTATGAATGGAAAGTAAATCCAAATTAGAAAGCCATTCTAAGAGTAAAACTCCTTCACCATCACCTCCAACTTCTCGGTCACATTCTAAATCCACAAATCCTAGGCTAAAAGTTGTAAAGAAATTCTTAGAATCCACTATTTTCTCTCCAAAGAAATCATAACAATATTCTTCTACAGAAACTCCTGAAGTTCGTTCTTTAATCCATAAAATACAGGGGATTTCTTTATCTCAAGAAGAATCTAAGTTATCCTAAGCTAGTGTTTCTTCTCAGTTTCCTTCCTCTCAAAGGTTAACTAGATCACAGAGTGAAAATTTTGGGATCCCCCCATTTGAATTCCCTCTACCAAATCAAAGGAAAACTAAGAAAACACACTCTGAAGCTCATAGTGATATTCTCTCATCATCACCTGAAACACCCTCATTCATTCCATCCACTTCATCATGAAATCAATCATCCACCTCACAATTCTAGCTAGTGATTTACATTGGTACTAGGGCACAAGCCTCCTCAAAGACCATGGAAAAATCCAAGAGTTGTTCGAATGGTAGGACCATTACATCCATTGCCTACCCATCCAGAAAAGTGGTTACCAAAATTCAACCCCAATAATGGCCTACCAGCTAAAGAACACAAACAACTTTATGTTGTCCATAAATATCAATGAAGTGGTAGAAGAAGATGCAGTTGTAATATTATTCCCTTATACCTTACAAGGATAAACATGATCATGGTATTTTTCGTTACCATCTGGTTCCATTAATAGTTGGGATGTCTTTCAAGAGCAGTTCCTAACCAAGTTTGGAGATGACCGACCGACAACAACCCTTCTCAAAAATATCTCCAACTTGAAAGTTGAACCTAGAGAACCGATTAAGGACTTCAATTCACGTTTTAATAAGTCATTGCTAAGATCCCAACGGAATCCAAGCCCAGTGATGAAGTCCAAAATGAATGGTATATTTCTACTCTTCCCTCAAACACAGTTATTTTTGTCGATACGGTTTCCAAACTAACTTTGGAAGAAAACATGAAAGAATACATAGTTGTAGAAAAACACATTTTAGCTTTAGAGAAAAAGAATGCATTAGAATAACGAAAATCCAAGAAGGTTATTTTCAGGGACGAATCCAAGAAAAAATCACCTAAGGATCCTTTTGATATTGAAGGTCTACAAAAAGTCCTTAAAACCATGTCCAACGAAATGGTCGACATCAAAAAATAGGTAGCTGAGACTTCCTCAAGGAAAGATTACAAACCTTACAAGAGAAATTATTTCTCTGATCCTAAGCCTCCAAACACAATATCAAATGCAGAATCAAATGTGGAGGAAGAAGAAATCTCAACAGTTAAGGAAAAAACTGATGACGAAGAAGTAGTTGAGTTACAAGGAATGTGGGATTTCATTCTTCTTAATGAATAAACACAAGAAGCATTACCTGCCACAGCCAGGAGTAGGAGCACTGTTGATTTGCCACCAAAAAGTCAAAAACAGAAATCCTCAACTCCAGCCCCCAAAGATAAAGCAATAGGTAAGAAATATTCCCCCAAATCCACTCAAACCGCTCCTCCTCAATCAAATTCTTCACCTTCAGCTAAAACCCTGCTAGTCTCTATTGAAATGGAATACAACATCGTCGAAGATATGAAAAAGACTAGGGCTAATATTACATTCCATGAGCTTAGAAATTTAAAACATCAACAAAAGCTATTTCTCAAAGAACTAAAAGTAGTCCCTACTTCTCCTCTTCCTGCCGCTATAATCTCACAGGCTGCTCAAGAAATGGGAAGGCCTCCTACTACCTCATTAGAAAAAATCGGTTCAACTGATATCGCTCTAATAGGAGGAAGATCCAAATCCCATACACCTCCATTTCTTTTTACTTTTGAAGTTTTCAATAAAAATCTACACAATTGTTTAGTTGATTCTGGAGCTTCATCCAACATTCTACCAAGAACAATTTGTGCGAAATTGAATGTGGAGCCCCAAAAATCTATTGTTCGCATCATGCAGTTAAATCGATCTCAAGTCGAATTTATAGGGGAACTCAATCAAGTCACTATTCGACTCTCATTAAACCCGAAATTATGTCAAATCATTAACATTCTTGTGGTTGATATCCCTGAATTCTATTGCTTAATCCTTAGTAGAGACTAGTTAGAAAATATTCATGCCTATTTTGCAACCAACTGGTCCCATATGTGGCTTCCTTATAATGGTAAGCCCAATCAAATAAGGATTGACCGTGAAAAACATCAAAAGTATATTGTTACAGAACTAGAGGGAGAAAATGAGCCCATCACATACAACAACAATATCATTGGAAATTATTCAGTTGAATCATTTCTAGGAAATTTTAATGCAAATACTTCACCCTTCTTGGAAAATTTTGTTATATCGCAAGTTCAAAATTATTCTCAAACAGATGCTTCTAAATGTATAAATTTTGTAGATAGATCTCTAGTTGAGTATTTATTTTGGAAATTATATTTTGATGCATCTAAATATAATGATGGAGTTGGAGCAGGATGCATAATAGTTAGCCCAAAAGGGTAAAAAACTATGTTAGCATGCAAACTTGAATTTGAATGCACAAATAACACTGCCAAATATGAAGCATTAGTTCAAGGGTTGTATAAAGCCATCGACCTTGATATTAAATATCTTCAAGTGTTTAGAGATTCAAAAATTGTAATTAAACTGGTAAGGAATACTATACACTGGATCTTTGGACATTTGAAACATTATCAATCATTATTCCAGGATCTCACCTCTCATTTTACAGCATTTAACATTTCCCCTAGCCCAAGACTCCAAAATGCAAGTGTCGATGTTTTGGCTAACATCGCATCCAAGCTCATTCCACCAGGAGATTATAACCTTGATCACTTTTCTATTGAATTAATTTTTAGGCCTTATATTCCTGAAAATATCACCAATTGGCGAGTCTTTAATAATGATCCAGATATCATAATTTTTCTAACATCTGAAGGCTCTTACAATGACCAGATAATAGATGAAGATATCAATATGACAGCCATCTTAAGCAAGAAATAACTGCAAATTCCATACCTAAATTTGTGGTTAAGCTGGAAAACTTATATGATATTAAGGAAAGGTTCAAAAAACCCACTAACTCAAAACTCCAGAGTTCAACTTTGAGGTTTGAATTAGTTAATCTTGGAACTAACCTTAAGCCTCAAAATATCAATCTAGGACTTGGTCTTACACATAAGGAAAGATTAGCCTTTATTCATTTGTTAAAGAAATACAAAAATTTATTTGCTTGGAACTATGAAGATCTTAATACATATGATACTTGCATCATTCAACATACTATTCCCATGATATCCGATGAAAATCCTGTACAACAGAAGTTGAGAGATTCATCTGAATTTATAAAATCAGACCAAATTTGAATTGAATAAGCTTCTCAAAGCCAAAATAATTTTTCTTGTTAGGCATTCAAGGTGGGTTTCTCACCTTGTTCTAGTCAAGAAAAAGAATGGTGATATTTGAATATGTATATACTTTAGCAATTTCAACAAAGCTTGTCAGAAGGATAATTTTCCATTACCTCCTATGGAATAGATACTGCAATTAGTTGTAGGATCAAAGCTAATGTCTTTTCTGGATGGATTTTCAGGTTATAATCAGATTCTTGTACATCCAGATGATCGACGAAAGACCACATTTCAGACCAAATGGGGAACCTATGCTTACCAAAAGATGTCATTTGGGTTAATCAATGTTGGTGCAACATTTCAAAGAGCCATGGAAATAACCTTCAAAGGTTTGGTTAATAAATCAGTGGTAATTTATCTAGATGACATAACTGTGTATTAAAAAAAGCACATTAATCATTTAAAAGATTTAAGCAGATCTTTGACCATTGTCAGTGATCCAGGTCTGGGTGTGACGAAGGACCCTTCCAAGACCTTTTACTTTCGTGATGTGTTAAATTGCATTTTTAAAAGAACATAAGTGAATACATTTGCATGTTGTAAAGAAGAGGAACATGTCAATCATCAACACATGAAAACATAAGCTGTTGATAATGAAGTTCGTCCAGAGGGACTATATCTCCGGGTCCCGATGTCAAGATGGTGTAGGCCACTACATTAAGTGTTGTCAATAGTGATGATGTACATAGAGGTGATGTCACTATCATACAAGGAAAATTCCCTCACGCAGGAGTGGCTCCAAGAGATGTTCCACAATAGGAACTCTCAATCAAAAGACCCCTATCAGTATGACACAAACTCATGCATGATGAGCATCCCACCAACATGGCATAAAACGGATCTCAATGCAAACATACATGATGACAACATGAGTATCCCATCAACATAAAACAAAGGGATCTCAAAACATGACATGATGAATCATGACAACAAGTATATCAGATAGACGATTATGCATCACATCAAGCAGGAATCATGAAAATAAGTAATAAACAAGATCCCTCATCAACATCAACAGGGATCTGTGCAGCACAATGCATAGAAAAATAAGTACATGAACACGCTGGATATACCTCACAACCAGGGTCCATTTGAAGAAGTGAAAATTCCCTCACGCAGGAGTGGCTCCAAGAGATGTTCCACAATAGGAACTCTCAATCAAAAGACCCCTATCAGTATGACACAAACTCATGCATGATGAGCATCCCACCAACATGGCATAAAACGGATCTCAATGCAAACATACATGATGACAACATGAGTATCCCATCAACATAAAACAAAGGGATCTCAAAACATGACATGATGAATCATGACAACAAGTATATCAGATAGACGATTATGCATCACATCAAGCAGGAATCATGAAAATAAGTAATAAACAAGATCCCTCATCAACATCAACAGGGATCTGTGCAGCACAATGCATAGAAAAATAAGTACATGAACACGCTGGATATACCTCACAACCAGGGTCCATTTGAAGAAGTGAAAATTCCCTCACGCAGGAGTGGCTCCAAGAGATGTTCCACAATAGGAACTCTCAATCAAAAGACCCCTATCAGTATGACACAAACTCATGCATGATGAGCATCCCACCAACATGGCATAAAACGGATCTCAATGCAAACATACATGATGACAACATGAGTATCCCATCAACATAAAACAAAGGGATCTCAAAACATGACATGATGAATCATGACAACAAGTATATCAGATAGACGATTATGCATCACATCAAGCAGGAATCATGAAAATAAGTAATAAACAAGATCCCTCATCAACATCAACAGGGATCTGTGCAGCACAATGCATAGAAAAATAAGTACATGAACACGCTGGATATACCTCACAACCAGGGTCCATTTGAAGCTTTTCGTGCCATCGATCTCATGGCATCAATCTCATGGAAATGGTTGCTCGCACATAAATGCTAACACTTGCATTCCACTTAGAAAAGTGGTTGAAAAATAAAATGAGCAAATGGAAAATTTGAACACACCATCAGATTTGTGGCATCAAATAGTGAAAAATCGTCTATCAAATTTTTGAATTCTGAGAGAGTGAGAATCTGGGGCTTAAGGAATCTTTTACATTCCCCTAGATTCCTTAAAGATTCCCTCCTCTGGATCCTCTACAAATCTACTTCTCAGATTAGGAAACTGACCACGCCATCGGGTTCGTGTCAGCGAGAGGTGTAGGATCGACATAAAATTTTTCCAATTTGTACACTGCAAAAATTTCACCCTCCTAGAAATTTTGCTCAGTCATGGTTCCACCTGCATTAAAAATTAATTAAAAAATGTCGCCTCGAATTACGTGCCCTCTCATGGTTCCTCCATCCTTGGGCGCACTGGGCAAATGGATGGGTTTATACAAAATTTCTTCGGGCGGATATTCCAATGAAGTCTGTTTGGCATGTTGGTAAAGATAGTCGTTTGTTGAGGAGGGGTTGGGTGGTCAAACCCCGCCCCTCCCTTTTTTATACATTACAGTTTTTAAAATCAAAACCGCATACATATATTTTGTTTATCAGGCGGTGGGTCCATTATTTTGGTGGCCCGCACCCCATCCCTTGTCGCCGGTACCATGGAGTGCGCGTTACATGCGCGTTGGTTTGTACCTGGTTCATTCATGGTACATGGTACGCTGTATTTATGGGGCTGCCCGCTTGGGCGCCGACCACATAAGCCGGTCGGGTTTGACCCCCGCCGACTCCCTTATCAAAATCCCCTCTATTTTTGATGGATTTGGGGGTGTGGGTCAGGTCCACCAAAGGTGGCCTGTGCCCACCCCATATTATGTTTAATATGGTTGTGCGGTGAGGGTTGGAGGGCTCGACAAGGTGATGTCCATCGAGCCATGTTTAATGTATTTTTGAGGTTGCGGTTCTGGGGGCAGTGGAGTCATGGCCGCCTGCCCATTTTTTAATATATTTTTTGTTTTATGGGTATAGGGGTGGTGGGGGTGGTGGCCCGCCACCATATATATATATATATATATATATATATTTATATTTATATTTATTTATTTATTTATTTTATTTTTTTTTTTAATTTTTTATTTAAAAAAAAGGGCCTTTTAAAATTATTTGGATTTTAGGCCGAAGGAGACAAATTAATTGGGCCACAAATTTACCCAGAATCTAGCCCAGGTTGGCTGGAATCCGGTGGTCAAGTTCTGGCCAAATTATGGCCTCCTTAAGCCTGCCTAGTCAGCAAAAATTCAACCGAACTTTGACTGCTTCTAACTTTCGCATACAAACTCGGTTTGACGAACTGTTCACATCACCACGATCAGGATGATGAGATCTTTGCTCTGGTCCTATTTTGAAATCATTTTGATCACTTTTATTTTCGAGCTTTCATGAGCCCTCTTTGTCCTATGTGTGTTTCTGGAGCCACCTGGATCAGTCAGAGATATGGAATTTCTCTCGATTCCAAGAATTCTTGATTTGCTTTGAGTGAAGGAAAGCTCCTTGGATTTTTCGTATCGAAAGAAGGAATTCTTATTAATCCTAATAAGATAAGAGAAATTTATGAAATCTCTTTTCCTCATAATACAAAATCTTTCCTAGGTCAAATAAATTTTGTTAAAATATTTATCCCTAACTTTTCATGAATTGTTTTACCTCTCCAACCTATGGTTAAGAAAAAATATGTTTTTAAATGGGGACATACTGAGCATGAAGCTTTTAATCTAATTAAACAAGCAATCATAAATTCTCCCTCTTTAGAAACTCCAATTTTTTCTAATCATTTCATTTTATATACTTTTGCTTCCGAGACATCATATGCAGCTATATTAACATGGGTCAATGATGACAAAGCCGAAGCACCGATTTCTTTCTTTAGCTCCAATTTGCATGGAGCTGAATTAAATTATTCAGATGTTGAAAAACAAGATTTTATTGTTTTCAAATCAATTACACATTTCAGACCCTTTCTCCTCAAAACTCACACTAAGGTAGTAGTCCCATTCTCAGCAGTGAAAAATTTACTAATGCAAAGAAAGGTAGGCGAGAACAGAGAAAATTGGGTAACAACACTGCAATAATACAACATTGAGATTAGACCAGCTAAAATTGTTAAAGGTCAAGGTTTTTGCATAATGTTAGTAGGAGCATCCAATTTACCAGCACTACAAGATTCAGGTGATGATATACAAGTATATGAGGTAAGCCTAAACCACACTGAATCCAAATATGTTGATATCATCTTTTATTTAGAAAATGGATATGCCCCTATGAAACTTAGTTACAAAAGAAAAAGAGATTTGAGGATAAAATCTAAGCACTATGAGATCATCAATGATGTCTTGTTTAGAAAAATTAGGATTCTGTTTTGCTTAAATGCCTTGAAAAATCTGAGGTAGAAAAGGTTTTGTAGGAACTCCATGATGGACCAGCTGTTGGAAATTTTGGAGGAGACACAACGACACATAAAATATTGCATGCTGGATATTATTGGCCAACCTTATTCAAAGATGCACATGAATATGTAAGGAAATGTAAAATTCGTCAAACAACGTCTGGGAGACAGACGAAGCTCGCATTACCATTATAGCCGGTCAACATTGAACAATGATTTGAACAATGGGGACTGGACATAATAGGTGAGATCATTCCTCACTCTTCAAAGCAGCATAGATATATCCTTACAGCAACTTATTACTTCACGAAATGTGTGGAAGTGATTCCACTTAAGGTAGCCAACTCTGAAAAAATCATTGAGTTTATTGACCAGTTTATTATTACTAGATTTGGTCTACCAACTGTCCTCATGTTCAACAATGCATCTTATTTCATAGGAAATTCTATGACAAATTTTTCTCTTAAAAGAGGTTTTAAACTTAAATATTATGCTAACTATTATGCTCAGGGAAATGGTTTTGCCAAATCTACAAACAAAAGTCTCATAAGAATCATCAACCGAACCATTGATCAAAGTCAGAAAAACTAGCACAAATCTTTAACATTTGCTCTATGGGCAGATCAAATAACATAGAAGGCCTCAATAGGCACTTCTCCTTTTAATTTGGTCTATGGGAAAGAGTTTTTTCTCCCTACAAATGTAGCCATTCCCTCTCTAGCCTTGGTTCAATTTATTGAAGAAACTCCTTCCTCTTCTATGCAATTAAGGCAATCACAAATCCTCAATTTCAAATAAAAAAGAGACAAAGCCAAAATCACACATGCACATCATAAAAAATTAGTCAAATCTTCATTTGATGAAAATTCTGTAAGTCCAAAATCCTTTTAGCTTGGAGACCTTGTATTGAAGTGGGATAAAGCACATGAGGAAAAGGGTAAGCATACCAAATTCCAAAGAATAAGGATTCAATGATTCTCCCCATATAGTAAACTTTTCTCTTTTTAGAGTGTAATTCTAAAAATATGCTTAAACTTAAAGGATAAGAGGTCTCATCAAGAGCCAACTTACCATGTTCATAGATAAATAATAAACTAACATTACCAATACTGCATATCAAAATAGGGTAATGGATTGAGATTATGTTAATCAAAAGACAAGGGGTCTCATCATGAGCCAACTTGTTTAGTTGAATTACAACCAGTGAATGGCATTGTGAATTTTGGCCACCAAACCAAGACAATGACCTTTAAGTAGAAAAAATGAAATTATTAAGAAAAAATAAATTGTTTTGGAAAAGAAAGAAAAAAGAAGTAAGTGTATGGATCTGAATTTATCTCCAAAAATTTCACTCTTATCTAGTTGGGATATTAAATCATTGTTGGTTAAAAGGTAATCATGTCAAGGCTATGGACGCTTGCTGGCAGCAGAGGCTCTACCTATGATAAATGAGTACATCTAATAGATAATCTGCAAGAGCCCCTGTTTTATCTTTAAAACCAAGAAAAGACTGATGTAGACAAAGGAATTTTCATTTTTGAAGAGGATATTCAAATGGATGATAATTAGGTGGATTTTGTTTTCTTATTCAGAGAAATGTTACCTATCCTATATTTCTTGTATTTTTTATTTTCTGAACTACCTTTATTTTGGAATTTCTTAGAAATTTCAAAAAACTATCAGAGATAACTGGTTCTTCCAACGAATCACCAATTGTTGTGCTATTAAACAACCCCCCCATTTATTAGTTTAATGTTAATATTCTATTAATAAATGGGGACCCTTTAATAAAAAAACCCTCCAAGAAAAATTTAACACTTAGGCTCGTTAATTTAAACTTTTAGAAATAAATCAAGATATCAAGTCAAAACCCTTTAAGACTAGCAGTTCTTGCCTTTTCGCATATCGCTAGACCAGGTGTGTTAAAAGTATAAATAACGAACAAAATCCGTGAATTGTGATGGAAAGGATCACCACACTTAAGTTAGATATCATTGGACTTTTCATTCAAAGCTAAGACTTAAGACATTTCCCATAAAATAAATCCCTTATCACAATCGCATATCAGCTTTCACAAAAGACGCAACTCACAAAGCATATCAAATATGTGAAATGCGATATTGCGGTAAAAAGAGTCAATACTCATCACATCTTGGAAAATTACTTAAAATCCAATTTTATGAACTGCGAGAGTTTGCAAAGTGCGATAAAAATCAGACCCAATAAAATCAAATATTATAAATTATAAGTTAAGTCTGCCATGTAGTGAAAAGCACTTTATGGAATAATTACTCATTTAGAAAAACTTCTCTCTAAACGATAAAGAATGTGCCGCTTATCTCGTATCCCGCAAAATTCTAAAAAACTTTAAGAAAGCGCATAACCAAAATGCGATAATCCGATTTGCGATATTGCATTGCAATCACAAAATCGACATTCTCGCAGTTTAAATTCGTCACCTCAAAATTTATTCTTTCCCGTTTATGATGTGGTACTTTAATGAGTAATAAATGCAATAATAAGAGACCATTAGTGGATATTTAATAATGGAATTTATGTTAAAGAGCGGCTCGATGTGATATAATATCTTTTCATATACGTTTTGATTAAAAGCTCCTTCCATGTCACTTTTTTGAGGTTAAGTATATCATTTATTCTCACTGTCATTCTCACTTATGTTTATCCGATAACTTCCATTTTGCTCCATTTCAGGAAAACTCTATAGAGAACATCGTTAGAAACAATGGGGAAGAAGGGAAAGTTGACTGCATCTGAGAAATCAGAAATGGTGTCGCTTTTCTCTGATACCACATGCAGTAAGGATGAAGGAACTTCGACATGGGAAGCCATGTATAACTTGTTAGAAGAAAAGCAGCACAAGCCACTGGTAAAAAAGGCCATGACAGATGCTCAAGAGTCATCTAACGTTGTTGGCATTATGATACAGGTATTGTCCTTGATGGCAACTCACTCAGATGAAAGATCACAACATAGTAGGATAACAACAAAGAATTATAGATCAGTGTTCATAGAATGAAGAAAGAGAGATATACATAGGTTCACCATTGACCAAGCCGCGTATACACGCGGGTTCACTGTATACAAGACGCGTATACGTACACATGCACTTTCACAAAAGGAAAAGTGTGTATACCTTGTAAAACTAAGTTTTTTGTCCGAAGTATTTGGTCCATGGTATTTTGATCCATGGTATCGGTCTAAGGTATCTGGTCCGAGGTATTGACCCTTGGTATTTGGTCCAAGGTATTGGTCCTAAGAGGTTTTGGTCCATGGTATTGAGAAAGGCCTAAAACTATAAAAGGAGGAGAATATCATTAGGCCAGAGTATGCAAGCATCGAATATCTAATGAAGTGAGAGATCTAGTATGCAAGTTATTGGGTTATGGTGCATTGTTGGATCTGAACCAAGGATGAACCTTAGCGGATGATGAGGAACTAGATCTAATGATGGATCGGGATCTTAAGGCATAAAATGAACTATCTTTATGTGTTTTCACTCATGAATACTCTAGATCTAAATACTGACGCATATATTATTCTGTAAATGATATGATCTGGGTATAACTGAAGTCTGGAATAGTTGAAGAATTATGAATTAATGTTTACAGATGTATACGCTGGTTGGCTTTGAGAAAAGCACGTATACACATAGGGACACATGAAAGTAGCGTATACCTCATAAAATATGTTTTAGTTGCTTCTGTTTGCTGTTACAGAGTTTTGGGTTCTGGTTTGGTTTCAGGATTACTGTAGTCTGGTGACAGTGTTCTAAATGATCAGATTGATGGGTTGATTCAATTATGAAGGTGATTGGTTGATGCAGATATATTTGATGATTGAATTACACTTGTGATGTTGTTGATGGATCCAGTTTGAAAATTTATGAAACGTGGTCCCTGGAGGAAGAAGGAAGGTCGTAGCCTTCTGTAGGTCAACACCTACGTACTAGTAAACATATCGGCTAGTACAAGAGCTATGGGGTTGTAGCTCCCTTCCAGTAGAATCTCGAGAATGAGAGAAGGTTGTAGCCTTCTGCAGGTAGAAGCCTGCGTACTAGTATAAGACTACACCAGTACAAAAATTGTAAACTGATTTTGTTATTATTAAAAGAAGACAGAGACGACATCAGAAGGTGGTTTTCACCCACCTTGGGTTTCCACCTTATATCTTGGCATTCATGTGTGTTGCTTATGTGTGATGCTTTATTCTGCTTTTATTGCATTGTCTAATGAATTCCTGATATACTGGTTAAAGTTCAATACATTATAATTTGGGTAAATCAAAGATCTCTGCATATACGCTGGTTTCCTTAAGTACAATTGCGTATACACGCTAGTTCTCTTAGTTGAAGTAGCGTATACAAATCAGTTTTGAAAATTAAATTATTGATCTAATAATACTTATTCACCCCCCCTCTCAGTATTATTTCCAACAATTGGTATCAGAGCAGGTCCTTCAAAAGAAGCTTGATCGCTTGAAGGAAGATCCATCATCATGAGTAATCAAGAAAGTGGGGATCCATGAGACCACCAATCTTTGATGGGAGAAACTTTGTTTATTGGAAGATAAGAACCACAACCTATCTTCAATCACTTGGAACAAATGTTTAGGAAATCGTGGAAGGAGGATATGCATTTCCATCAGAAATTCCTACAGATACGGTAGGTAAAAAGCAATATGAAACCAATGCCAAGGCTTTCAATATATTATTGGGAATTCTGTCACAATCAGAGTTTGTCAAAGTTATGCAGCTCAAATCAGCCAAAGAAATATGGGACAAAATCGTTCTAAGCTACGAAGGAGACTTTCAGGTAAAACGTGCTAAACTGCAAACTCTCAAAATTCAATATGAAACTCTTAAGATGCACAATGATGAAAGTATAGTTGTTACTTCTTACATATAGATGAGGTTGTTAATTGCATGAAGAATCTGGGTGAAGAGATAAAGGAATTTACCTTAGTTGAGAAAATTTTAAGATCCTTGTCTTCTTAATTTGAATCAAAAGTATTTGCCATAGAAGAAAAATAGGATCTACAGACTATTACTATGACACAGCTTCATGGGATCTTAACTGCCTTTGAGATGAGAAAAGGAGGCCCATCAGATATGAGAGGAGCCACATTTAAAGCTTCAGCAAAAGGAAAAGAAGAACTCAATGAATCAGGACATATTTCAGAAGAAGAAGATGAAGTAAACTTTGTCAAGAAGCTTCAATGGGGTTTCGGAAGATTCAGAGGTAAACTACCTTTAAAATGTTTTTCCTGTGGTAGAGTCGGTCATTATGCTGCCAAATGTCCTCATAAAGATAAATATGATAAAGGGAAGGAAACTGCAAAATGGAATAGAAAACAAGGTGTAAGTAAAAAGAGCTACTATACTCATGAAGATAGTGATGGTTTATCAAATAGTGATGAAGATGAAAATAGTAATGACTATATACTTCTGATGGCTTATGAAGATGATAATTTTTTGGATGCTTTAGATGAAGATGATCTTTATGAAGAAATATCTAAACTCAAAATCTGTTTAGAAGAAAAGAATATGATTATAGATACCTTGACATACCAACTTGCTGAAAGAGAAAAACACAATGAAAAACTAGAATGTGAAATTGTGGGTCTAAGAAAGGATCTTGAGAAAACAAAATCTCTCAATCTTAGATTTGCTAAAGGATCAGAAACCTTAAATGAAATTATCAAAATGCAGCATTCTCCTCTGATCAATACATGTCTTGGATATACTGAAGAAGCATCTCAATCACAGAAGTTGTCAACCTCCACCAAAAGCTATCTTGATGCAGCAAAGAGTAGTGAATAATTTGACAATCTTTAGCAAAGGCATAAAGCATATCACAAGGTAAATTGGGCTCAATTTACTTCAAGGATGAACAGAAGTCACAACCAACCTCAGGTAAATCATACTCAATTTGCTTCAAAGATGAATATCAATAGAAACTACAGTCACCAGGTCAGTAGATTCAATAATCGCAGGAACTTCTTTAATGGTCAATGTTTTCTATGTCATAACTTTGGACACAAAGCTGCTCAATGTGTTGCTTACAAGACCATCTGACTAGAGAAGCACGAAATCAAAGGAATGTGACAAGGATCAAGAAAAGTTCCTACAATAAATTTTCTCTTCTTGAAAATGAAATAGAATGCTCAATCTGTAACAACTTCGGCCATGAAGAATCTAAATGCAGGAGTAAATTTTAGCAAATATCTCAAGAGGAGAAAAATCCATTAAAACCCAAAATATGGAGAAAGAAAGAACCACAAACAGAAAGATGTGGTATAGCCTTGTATGCAGAAGGACAAGAAAATTAGTGGTACATCGACAGTGGATTCTCAAAACACATGATAGGTGACAAAGAAAAACTTCACTCATATAATGCCTTAGAAAAGGAAAAGAATGTCTCATTTGGAAATGACACTCCCACTGTCATAAAAGGTAAAGGCTCTGTTTGCTTGAAAGAAAAGGTTAAAGCTGGGAATGTTATGTATGTTGATGGTCTAAACCATAACCTATTGAGTTTCAATCAAATGTGTGATCAAGGAAATGAAGTGGTATTTCGATCAAATGGATGTGTTGTTCGTGATCTTGATACAGGATAAACCGTGATCAAAGGTACAAGAACTCCAAATAACTTATACATACTCAAGGAAGGACAAAAAAAGTGCTATCTAAGCAAAAATGATGAAAACTGGTTATGGCACAAAAGTTTGGGGCATCTAAGATTTTCTCAAATAAGAAAAGCCTGCAGATTCCAGGCTGTTCGTGATCTTCCTGATATCAGCATTCCTGAAAATACAATATGCAAATCATGTCAATTCGGTAAGAAAACCAGATCGCACATCCATGAAAAGGAAGGATCAGCTAGTAAGCCTCTTGAACTTGTTCATACTGATTTATGTGGACCATCAAGGAAAAAGTCACCTCGTGGAGAAGATCGCACATCCCTGAAAAAGGAAGGATCAGCTAGTAAGCCTCTTGAACTTGTTCATACTAATTTATGTGGACCATTAAGGAAAAAGTCACCTCGTGGAGAAGAATACTTTATATTGTTCATTGATGATTTTTCCCGGAATGTGTTGGATAGGTCTTCTAAAGCATAAAGATGAAGCATTTGAAAAATTCAAAGCCTTTAAAGCTTTGGTTGAAAATGAATCAGATCGCAAAATCAAATGCCTTAGATCTGATCGAGGAGGGGAATTTACCTCGGATGAGTTCTTTGACTTTTGTGAACAACATGGAATAAAAAGGCAATTCTCCACCACAAGGACTCCTTAGCAAAATGGAGTGGTAGAAAGAATGAACAGAACTATTCAACAAATGGCTCGAGCTATGCTAGATGAATCTAGAACTCCTGCAACCTTCTGGGGTGAAGCTGCATTCGCCGTCGTCACTATTCTCAACCAAGCAAATGTTTGGGTAAACAACACTCAAACTCCACATAAACTTTGGTATGGTAAGACTCCTACTGTAAAATACTTCAAAGTTTTTGGAAGAAAATGCTACATCAAAAGGACTGATGAAAAACTTGGTAAGTTTGAACCCAAAGCAGATGAAGGTATTCTTCTTGGTTACTCTTTCCGAAGTAAAGGATATAAATGTTATAATAAAAGACTTGGGAAAATTATTGAAAGTATTGATGTTGTGGTTGATGAAGCATGCAAAATCCAAAACAGATAAAAACTAAAGATTATGAAGAAGATGAGGATTATCTTCCCACATCAAATCACACTAATTCTGAAGAAGAAACCAATGAAGCACCAGAAGAAGAGATAACAGTAAAAGAAAAGACTTCATCCAGGTATGTTCAAAAAAATCATCCAGAAACTCAAATTTTAGGGTAGAAAGAGGCAGGTGTGCAGACAAGAAGAACTATTACAAAAGCTTCAAGCTATCTAGCATTACTATCTTTCACCGAACCTCAAAATATAAATGAAGCATGAAAATATGAATGATGGGTCAAGGCCATGAATGAAGAACTTGAGCAAATTGAAAATAATAATACTTGGGAATTAGTTCCTAGACCTCATGATAAGAATATCATAGGAACTAAATGGATATTCAAAAACAAGCTGAATGAAAATGGTGAAGTTATTAGAAACAAGGCCAGACTTGTTTGTAAAGGATATGCTCAACAAGAAGGTATAGATTTTGAAGAAACTTTTACACCTGTTGCTAGACTTGAAGCCATAAGAATGTTTCTTGCTCTTTCTAGTTTTCAGAAATTCAAAGTATACCAAATAGATGTAAAATCTACCTTTCCTAATGGAGACTTAGAAGAAGAAGTCTATATTGAGCAACCAGAAGAATTCATTCTTGGAAATGATGCAAAACTTGTATGCAGACTCAGAAAGGCTCTCTATGGTCTAAAACAAGCTCCAAGGGCCTGGTATTACCGTCTTGAAAAATATCTCCACCAACAAGGTTTTTCAAAGGGATCAGCTGATAGCAATCTATATACAAAGATTGACAATAATAAATTGCTAATAATTGTTGTTTATGTTGATGATATCATTTTTGGTAGCAATGAAGAATCCATGAGTCAGAATTTTGCTTCAGTAATGCAGCAAGAATTTGAAATGTCCCTGCTTGGTGAGCTTACATATTTTCTTGGTCTACAAGTTCAACAAAATAAAGATGGTATTTTTCTGTCACAAACCAAATATCTCAAACAAATATTGAAAAAGTACGGCATGGAAGATTCTAAACTAGTATGTACCCCAATGGTAACAGGATGCAGTCTCAACTCAAATGATGAATCAATAGCAGTACATCAACCAACTTACAGATCCATGATTGGCAGCCTACTTTATCTAACAGGTACTCGACCTGAGATCATGCATGCAGTAGGAATAGTTGGAAGATTCCAAGAAAATCCAAAGGAATCACACCTTCAGGCAGTCAAAAGGATTTTTAAATATCTTCAAGGAACACAGAACTTTGGTTTATGGTATCCTAGAGATACAGATCTTACTCTTCATGCATATATAGATGTAGATTGGGCAGGAAGTGTTGATGACAGAAAAAGCACAAGTGGTGGTGCATTCTATATGGGTTCTAGGTTAGTGTCTTGGTTCAGCAAGAAACAAAGTTCAATTGCATTATCTACAGCTGAAGAAGAATATGTGGCTGCTACATCTTGCTGCACACAACTACTTTGGATGATGCAAACATTGCAAGACATTCAGATCACATGTACTCCACCCATATCCATTCTATGTGATAATACAAGTGCCATCAGTATTTCAAATAATCCAGTCATGTATACCCATCAAATATCATTTTCTATGTGAGCAAGTACTTGGAAAAAAGGTCAAATTGGAGTATGTTCCCTCCAAAGAATAGGTTGCCGATATATTCACTAAACCACTGCCCAAAGAGACATTTGAATATCTCAGAAAGAATTTGGGAGTAGTTGTTGCATCATCCTGTTGTTAAAATCCATTTTTTTAGAAAGGTTGTTATACGCAAGTTTCATGAAGTGTAGTCACGTACATACGCTGGTTTCTGTGGGCACAGTCGCGTATTTGTTGGTTTGAGGAAAAGTAGTGGGCCAGACTTAGGAAAAAGGAGTCTGATATGGTTCAGTGAATTATCTACTCTGGTTGATGATGGTTACAATCTGCTGATGACATGTGGAAATATGTTGGTTCTCATAAATTGTTGATAACTTGATGTATATCTGATTAATGATGATGCCTTGATAATTCTTCTGATATATGCAATGATTAGATTTGACAGTGAACATCTGGCACAGGTTCAGGGGAAGCATATGCTTATAATAATTCATTGTTAGCATTATCTTAGAAGATCTTGGTACAGATCTGCATAGTTGTTTTGATTTAGGTGATTCTTTTTTATGGACATATACAGGTTGATGATCTAGATGTTGTTAACAGATGCTTATGGAGAAGATCATACATGGTGTATGATAGTTGCTGATGACTATCATGGTCTTGTTTAGATTTTTGGTCTCTATTATAAATATCATGTATATCATTCAATGTAAAGGTCATATCAAGACCCATGATGTAATAATTTGTCTCTGTCTGTTGTAGTCTCTTGATGAGTCCCTTTTGGTCATATGGTGTAATTTGTACCCCCACTATGCATGGGAAGGATGATGTAGTAACTATTATATTTCAATGATGTCTAAACAATTGGTATATCCCCACTAGGTTGGGAGATGGATGTATGTATGAGTCATTGGTGATAGGAAGGTCATTGGTATAGAGTCATCTTTTTGCAGACCTTGCTTGTGCTCAGGGGGAGCATGGACTCAATCATGGGAGCTCAATCAGTACACTTCAGCATATCAGAAATTTTAGCATGTACTCAGGGGAAGCATGACCCTTTGCCCTTGATGTCAAAGGGGGAGAGTAACTTGGTGTGGTTGTTTGGTTGTTGCCATCAAGTCCAAAGAGGGAGATTGTTGGCATTATGATACAGGTATTGTCCTTGATGGCAACTCACTCAGATGAAAGATCACAGCATAGCAGGATAACAGCAAAGAATTACATATCAGTCTTCACAGAATGAAGAAAGAGAGGTATACGCAGGTTCACCATTGACCAAGCCGCATATACATGCGAGTTCACTGTATACAAGACTCGTATATGTACACATGCACTTTCACAAAAGGAAAAGCGCGTATACCTTGGAAAACTAAGTTTTTGGTCCAAAGTATTTGGTCCATGGTATTTTGATCCATGGTATTGGTCCAAGGTATATGGTCCAAGGTATTGAGCCTTGGTATTTGGTCCAAGGTATTGGTCCTAAGAGGTTTTGGTCCATGGTATTGAGAAAGGCCTAAAACTATAAAAGGAGGAGAAGATCATTAGGCCAGAGTGTGCAAGTATCGAATATCTAATGAAGTGTGAGATATAGTATGCAAGTTATTGGGTTATGGGGCATTGCTGGATCTGAACCAAGGATGAACCTTAGTGGATGATGAGGAACTAGATCTAATGATGGATCAGGATATTAAGGCATAAAATGAACTATATTTATGTGTTTTCGCTCATGAATAGTCTAGATCTGAATACTGACGCATATATTATTCTGTAAATGATATGATATGGGTATAACTAAAGTCTGGAATAGCTGTAGAATTATGAATTAATGTTTGCAGATGTATACGTTTGTTGGCTTTGAGAAAAGCGAATATAAACGCAGGTTAGACACATGCAAGTAGCGTATACCTCATAAAATATGTTTTAGTTACTGCTGTTTGTTATTACAAAGTTTTGGGTTCTGGTTTGGTTTCAATATTACTGTAGTCTGGTGATAGTATTCTGAATGATCAAATTGATGGGTTGATTCGGTTATGAAGGTGATTGGTTGATGTAGATATATTTGATGATTGAATTACACTTGTGATTGTTGATGGATCCAATTTGAAAATTTATGAAATGTGGTCTCTGGAGGAAGAAGGAAGGTCGTAGCCTTCTGTAGGTCAGCACCTACGTACTAGTAAACATATTGGCTAGTACAAGACTAGGGGGTTGTATCTCCCATCTAGCAGAAGCTGGAGAACGAGATAAGGTTGTAGCCTTCTACAGGTAGAAACCTGTGTACTGATATAAGACTACACCAGTACAAAAATCGTAAACTGATTTTCTTATTATTAAAAGAAGACAGAGACGACAGCGGCAAGTGGTTTTGACCCACATTGGGTTTCCACCTTATATCTTGGTGTTCATGTGTGTTTCTTATGTGTGATGCTTTATTTTGCTTTTACTACACTGTCCAATGAATTCCTGATATACTGGTTAAAGTTCAATGCATGATAATTTGGTAAATCAAAAGATCTCTGCATATATGTTGGTTGCCTTAAGTACAGTTGCATATGCACGCTAGTTCGCTTAGCTGAAGTAGTGTATAAAAATCAGTTTTGAAAATTAAATTATTTATCTAATAATAATGATTCACCCCCCTCTCAGTATTATTTCCAACAAATGCCTCCTATTTTGAAACAACATGTTCATTCCGACACCGAATAGTCGCGAGACCAAAAATAATACCACGCATAGATATGGTCAAATGGATAATTGACGAGGTAGACATCACAGACATAACCTTCAACAATCACAGGCAAGAGGTCATGGGGTCTTTTTCAGCAAACAACCTACAACTAATGTACCAATTACCAGAGCCACAAAATATCTACAACAAACAGTTCCTTGAGAAATTCGCCAAATAAAATGAGGACCCGTCAGACGTCACATAGACCTGGAAATCAAGTGAAGGCAAGCTCAAACGAGATAAAACTAGTATGTACTCAATGACATCCATTTCTCCCCCTCATAGTTTCACAACAACAATGATATGTAGGTTATTCAGTAGACCCGATAGCACCAAGTTTTCCATGGAATGGCTCTCGTTAATAGATGCAACAGTAAATGAAACAATAATGAACTAGGCTCAAATTTTATCAGACAATTTGGCTAAGGCCATTATAGAATATAGAAGGAAAAGAAGTTCTTCTTTAAGGATTTTTCCCCCTTTCTTCATGAGTGCTTTTGTTATGGATGCAATTTGTTTTTGTTCTCAATTTCCCAATATGGGATGGAAGTGGACTGTACAAAACCCACTTCCCATCCATATATACCATAAAATTTTGTGGGAATCTCAATTCCACCCCCATTTTTATAAAATCTGTCAAGGGGTTATGCTACCCATTCATAGAGCACTATACGACAGAAGCGCCCCTAGGTTTTCTAAAGAGGTTGAAGTAGATATCATGCTAGTAGCCAAATGGTTTGGGGAAGAGACATTCACCTACATCAAAAATTTTGGGAGCATTGTTTCACCACATGTCCTCCCATATTATGTCCCCAAAAAAATAATGGCTAGAGAAATAGCCTACCAAACAGTAGGGGAATACAGACTAAGCAAAGGACTGAAAGATAAGAAGAAGGCCATTTGGCCTACATTCCCTTTACAATGTGGTGCTTTTTCACTACATAATTATGGAAATGCATTAAAAGAAGCATAGATTATTAAGTCTCTGAAATTAGGTATAGTTTCGAGAAGGAAATAAAACCCAAATGACATTGTTAAGGAATTTACTACTATGGTAAAAGTAAAATAGTTCACCCACGAAGAGGATTCCTTTGATGACCTCTTCCTACAGGTAGAAACATTTTCACAAGTTTCGCATATGGCATCACTACTTTTGACCCCAGAAGGTGTTAATGCTTTCCATGTGTACAAGAAAAAGAGATTATTAAAGGTCCCATTGGACCTACTACAGATTGAACCAATAAGGGAGCCAAATCCTAGCATAAGCTTGGAGGGCAGCTCCAAAGAAAACTTTGAAGAAGAAACCCAAGAGAGATATATGCATGAGTCAGAGCACTTAGAGTGACAGTCTCAAACTGGGGGAGGAAACACAAATAAAGAGTTTGAAAAAGACACAACTGGAACTACAAAGGAGACGACAGAGCAAGCCTTAGCAATGAAACAACTAGAGGTTGCCTCTACTTCAACTCAGTCAGGTAAAACTCCAATTATTGACCTGGAACAAGAATGGGAACAATTCAATTGAAAGCTCCACACAGACACAAACCCTGAGCAAACATATGGAATGAAAACTCCCAAGCAAACCCAACATAATTCAAATCAAGAAACAACAGGGGTAGGAGCTACAGGAACTCAGGATGTTGAAACCATTCCTCCTACTCCTACTTTAGAAATTGTTTTAAGAATCGAGGAAATACCTCCACTAGATGTATTCTATATGGCTACCCACAAATATGTAGTCAAGAGACAAAGGAATAAAAGAAAACTGGGCATTGTTGCTGTTATGACTCCAGAAAATGAACCAATGGACATCGTATGGAAGGATTCGCCTATCAACCCATCTGAGAATCTCACAAAGCTATCGTAATTCACAGGAACCTGTGCCACAAAAACTATTGACAAGGCGACAGAGGTCCAAATGTTGCTCAAGGAAAAGGAATAGAGAATTTTGTTGCTAGAACAACAATTAGCCCAAGAAAAATCTAATCAACAAGCAGAATTACAAGTAGCCCATCTCCAAAAGGAATTCAAACAAATGAGAATACAACATCAAGCCAGATTAGCAGAAAAGGATTCGTGGATACAAGCCATGATAGATAAATTTAAAGGTAATCTGCAAATCAATGAATTCATCAAGGAAGCACTTAGCCTTAATTCCCTACTAATGCAGCAAAAGGAAGTATTTTGCCAGAAAATATTGCAAATAAATCCTTATTGCGAGACCAATGATAAATTAACAAACCAAGTTATTGATATGAGGTTTGAGTATGACGAAATCCATAAAAGGGTTTCTAAATTTATCACCTGGCAAGAATCAAAGGATGGAAGAAAGGTTGACCTACCAAAGCTGGAGGAGTCTCATAAAGATATTATGTTCACAGATTGGGATTCTCGGTTGAAACAGGTAGAAAGGGAAACAATGATAGCAACGACAACAACAAACAACATAATAGAAGCCATTAATGAAAATCTTCATGGTGCCAATCTTGTCAAGGAATGTGTACCAAGATTTCTTCCTAATTTCAAACAATTAGAGCTGCAGTGGAGACAGAAAGTGCAAGAAAAGGAGGAGGCAATCAAACAGTTAATAGGTTGAATTGGGAAACATACTGGAAGTTTCTAGTGAAATCACACAACCAATGGATGACTATAAGGTGTTTAACAACCTCTACACAAAATATGGTGTCAGCACTGATAAATGCTATATTTTCTAGGCAGTTAAAATCTGCGATCAGCCAGCCACCTCAGCTCAAGCCCGTGACTGATATTTGTGACCTTAGAGATCAAGTTCAAAGGAGTTAGCCATCAATTTATTTTTATTTTAGTATTATTTTTGCATATTCTGAGGAAGGTTGTTTGAAACCTCCTCGTCTATTTTTGTAATAATCTATTTTAAGACATATAGTTTAGTATTTAAACCCCTCTCATGCATTTAGAGAGGGGTCCAGAAATTTTATCAAAAATAATTTTCAAAACATTGCACTTATGTACTTTTGAATAGGTTTTGATGAAATGAATGGAACGTGATCTACTTTCTTTTAAATATCTAGCATACTCTATTGAAATGCACTTTTTTACTCTTAGAATGTGTTGGATTGATTGAAATTGGGTCAATATTGCTGAAGTACATGAGAAGAACTTATCATATATGGTAATTTTATCTTATGATCCTGTTTTATTTATGTATTAAGCAATGCTTATTCTTTAAATTGTTTTATGTATGAAAGTCTGAATTATAGCTTAACATTATTGCACTTTTGTATGATGTTAGCTCTAATTCTGTTTTGAATACATGAATTATTTTATATGCGATATATTTTTCTCAATCGTTTTTTCTAAATATTTATCCAAACTATTATTGGTAAATGATTTAATTTCTTGTTGCAGTTGAATGATCTTTATTACCAATTGTTGTAAGACATCATTGTAGATCGCATATTGTATTTGATTCCTAGGTATATTTATAGTTAATTAGTGTTAAATTAGGATATATGCATGTGTTTAGTAGTTAGATTAGATTACACTTATTGTAATCATTTCCTGTTACATCATATATCATCCCACCAACACTATCAAATCTTTTCTGGGAAACTGGTCCCATTATCCCCAGTCGGGGCCTCTATACTAAACAAAAAAGGAGTTGCTTCCAAGGTTTGGACCGGGTGGCTTTCCCCCATGTTGTCAAAATGATTTTTGAGGCTTCAACTGGTCCATACAAGTTCAATTTTTAACTTAAAAAATTCATATCTCCTCAACCAAGAGGAGTTAGAGGGAAAACCACCCCTCATTGGGAAGTTCTCAAGATGATCTTTAAGTCTCTTATGTCACATTCTTTAGCTAGATAACCTTTGACATCAATAATAACCATTTTATTGGCACTATATGAGGACTACAACTTTTTATTGGGTCCATGGCATATGATGTTAAACTTTGGCACTCTGAATTTCCAAAAGACATCGTTTAGGGCCTCAAAATGACACTAGGAGTTTGGCACCCAAAAATCATAGAAAAACTCCCAACAAGATAGAGAACCATTGATACAGTGGAAGTGTGGGAGCCAATTATATCCTCCTATATCATTCATCCCCCCTTATGAAGTAATGGCCTCCATTGTGTCAAGATATCTCATCAAATGGGGAAATTTTTCCTCAATTTGGCTCCTAGTGCTCTACTTGCCTTGGTGAAGACCTTGTCCTTCTTTCACAACTATATAGAGTTGTCTATGTTTTTGAGGGCATATTTTGTCTTGGTTTCCATGACCTAATCCACTGTATCTTATTCCATGCAATCAGGATTGATCTTTGTGGGGGTGAGTTACTTAATTACTTTTGAGGTGTTTCGTAGAGGTGGAAAATATGGATGAAGCAACTCAATATTAAATAATGGATGCAATTCAAGGAAGGGGGGACTACTCAATTCAAAATCATTTTCATATAAAGCCTATATGATTGTGTAAGGCCCATATTGGAGTGGTTTGATCTTCCTATGGGACCTATGAGTAATTTTTTCTATAAATATAACCACAACTTATCATCAACCTGAAACTTAAGTGGGAGTATGTGATGGTCATGTTGTTGCTTGTACTTAACTTTTGGTTTCTGCAAGATATCATGGACCTATTGTTAGAAGCGTTGGATCCATTCAACAAATTTGGTTTCCCTATCTACCTTGACCTGAGCAAGGGATGACTCTCTCGGTGAAGATGTAATGAGAATAACTACATCAATTAGGGAAAACTATTCAAGTACTACAACTTTTGATTGGAGCCATGTCATACAATGTTAGCCTCTACCCCTCCAAATTGCCTAAAAACATCATTTAGGGCCCCAAAATGGCACTAGAAGTTTTGGACCCAAAAATCATGGAAAAATGCCAAGAAGATAGAAAAATATTGTTAGGTCCCCATAATACTAGTGTATTCCCTCATTATTATTGTCATTGTACCCCTTATTGTTATTGTTGTGCCCATGTTGTCCCCATATTGTTATTATTGTGCCCCATAGAAGCCCACTATTTTTATTGTTGTGCCCTTACATTATTATTGTTATGTTGGCTTTGATTATATTGTCACCCCTTAGCCTCCTATATATAGAAACGAAGTCTTTTCATTTGTATCATCCAAGAATTGCTCCTTTTATGTAAATATAAAGGAGGTTTCCCCCTTGAAGAGGCTACTTTTGAAGTCTTTGATCTATCTTTTTCTTCTATTTTGTGAGCTAGTTGCATAAAAATTGGGGTCGGAGCTTTGGATTCTAGGGTTTTGTTGCTTCAAACAGATCATCATGGCATTTTTGAGGAAAAATCATGATGAACCTCGTGATCGAATTTCAGAGCCTATCTCGTTATCTTTTCGTAGATATGAACCGAGGAAGTTAGGGTTTTTGCAGGCTCCTAAATTTGATCTCAAACAGGTCACTGTGGGAAACTCGTCATAACTTTCTCTTTGAGCATCAGATTTAAATTTCATAAAAAATCACAAAAAGAGGATGGATTGTATTTTTTTGGATATCATTTTCAGAGCTGATGGTCCAAAAAATGACAATTGGCATGCCGTACAAGTTCGCTCTATTGAACCAATCTATAATTGAGTCATTGCAGAAAATTTGGCATACCTCTTTCGTCGAGAATACAATTGTGATCAGACTTGTGGGGTTGGAAAGAATACTCATAGGGCTATCAAAATCCGAAATTTAAGAACTTGGAGATCTAAAATTATAGAGTTACAGTCGTTTCAAGATCGAGTTCATACAAAGTGGAAAACAAAAAGGTGTGTAGTTTTTTTTTTTAATTTGCATAAGTTTTGTTTGAGAAAGTAGTTTGAAGTGATTCAAAGGGAATTATGAAGCATAATTATCATTCATTGATGACCCGAAGAAAGAAAATGGAAACACCTAGTAAGAAACCTGAAATCTCTACTATGACACATGAAGAAGAGGAAGAAATGCAACATGATATATCAAAATTACGAAACCAAGTGCAACAAATTTTGCTCTCACAAAAAGTAACTGAAGATAAGATGGATGGTTTAAAGAATTGAATGGGATCTAAGATAGATGGCATGGAAGCTAATATGGATTGTATATAAGCAAAACTTAAAGGCAACATGAAATATTTGAAGATAGATTTGACAAAGTTGCTACAAGAAATGCTTACTAATGGCGAAAGGAGAGTAAAGGAAACTCATTATGAGGAAAAAAGAAATATTAGTCATGATTTCATAGACTCTAACATTGGATTAAAGACCCACCATGTTCCAAATATCGATATGATGAAGTTTTATAACAAGGATCCCGTAACATGGATACTACATATGGAGAAATATTTCTATCTCCGTAATGTGCAAAACACACAAAAGGTATGCATTGCAACTTTATATTTTGAACCCAATTAGTTTGTATGGTATCGAAGGCTTTGCTATCGTAAACAAATTGTCACTTGGAAAATTTTTACGGAAGAAATGATAGCACATTATGAGGACACAAAAAGCAACACATTTTTTAGCTAACTGATAAATCTCAAACAAAAGCGTTCAATAGTGGAGCACATTGAGGACTTCCAAAAATTGAATATAAGGGTAAAAGACATTCCAGAGGAGCATAGGATTGATGTGTTCATAGGTACTTTAAAGGATAACATCCAACATGAGATTCACCTTTGGGAACTTGACTCATTGGAGAAGGCATTCAAGTTGGCAAGAAAAAATGAAAGCAAAACTATGGCAACAAGGAAGCCTACAACTCACAACTATAAAGATGGAAGCGTTGTTGCCCCTAACCTTCCACAAACTACAAGGTTGACACCACAACAATTGGAAGGAAAAAGAGCAAAAGGGCTTTGTTACAGTTGTGATAGAAAATATACTAAAGGTCATAAGTGTGCTGAGAAGAAATTATTTTACATAGATTGTGAAGAGGAAGAAGAAAAGGAACAAGAAACATTAAAAGAAGAGGATACACACCAAGAACAAACCCTAGAGGAAGAAGAAATGAATCCTACCATATCTTGTAATGCATTGGTCAGAATTACCACTCCTCAAACTATCAAGAAAGAAGGACATATCAAGAGGAAAAAGGTAATAGTGTTGATTGATTCGGGCAGTACCCATAATTTTATTCATTGTAAGATAGCCAAGAAATTGAATTGCTTCCTATATCTAGCACCAGAGTGTCAAGTGATGGTTGAAAATGGAGGAACCATAAATTGCTCTGGAAAGTGTCATAATATCAAGCTATCCATGGGATAATATTTGTTGAATAGTCCAATTCTTTCCATTCCAATGGGTGATTTTGATGTTGTACTAGGAGTCCAATTGCTACAATCTTTGGGTACGATAGCTTTTAATTTTCAAGAACTTTTCTTGAAAAAAATTTTGGAAGGAAAGGAAGTTGAATTAAAGGGTATCATATGGAAATCAAGAAAGATAATTAGCTCTAATGGCATGAAAAAACTTCTAAAGAAAGAACATCAAGGCATAATTGTACAATTATGTTCGCTAGAGGTTCCCACATTGGAATCATCTATTTCTCCAAATCTCCAAAAAGTCTTGGACAATAATTCCAAGGTATTTGAGACTCCCAAAGGCCTCCCACCTATTCATGATCATGATCAGTCTATTCATTTGATTCCAGGAAGTGTTCCTCCAAACATCAGGCCTTACAGATATCCCTATGCCCAAAAGAGAATTTGAACGTATGGTTGCAGAAATGCTAGAGGTTGGTATAATTCAACCTAGTCAAAGTTATTTCTTTTCTCTAGTAGTATTGGTGCACAAGAAGGATGGATCATGGCGCATGTGTCTGGATTAAATGGAGCTCAAAAAGCTCACTACTAAAGATAAATTTCCCATTCCTCTCATTGATGAATTATTGGATGAATTTCATGGAGCAATTTACTTCACCAAGTTGGACCTTTGTTCGGGATATCATCAAAGCAGAATGAAGACTAAAGACATTTTGAAAATAGCATTTAGAACTCATGAGGGTCATTATGAATTTTTGGTCATGCCTTTTGGCCTTACCAATGCACCTTCTACATTTCAAGGTTTGATGAATTCCATTTTCAAACCCTTCCTTAGAAAATTTGTGTTAGTATTTTTTGATAATATACTAATCTACAACAATTCTTGGAAGGATCATGTTCAACATGCTGACAAAGTGCTCAAACTATTGGAGGAGAAACAATTATATGCAAAAACCTCCAAATGTATCTTTAGAGTACAAGAGGTGGAATATTTGGGTCATATTGTATCTCATGAAGGTGTTAAGGTAGACCCTAGAAAAATTAAAGCCATTAAGGAATGGAAAATCCCCACATCCATAAAGCATTTGTGAGGATTTCTCGGGTTGACAAGGTATTATCGCAAGTTTGTGAAGAATTATGGGAGAATAGCAACACCTCTAACAACATTACTGAAGAAAGATGTACTTTCTTGGACTCCAGAAGAAACGAAGGCCTTTGAACATCTTAAAGAGTCAATGTGCCAAGCACCAGTCTTAGCTACACTAGACTTCACAAAAACCTTTATTATGGGATGTGATGCCTCGGGAAATGGAATCGGTGTTGTTTTAATGCAAGAAGAAAGACACATTGCTTTTGACATTTGTCCAATCAAAGGAAAATATTTACATAAAACTATTTATGAGAAGGAAATGTTGTAAACACTACATGCACTTAATAAATGGAGACCTTACCTAATGGGAAGACACTTCAAGGTAAAAACAGATCATGATAGCCTTAAATACTTTCCAGAAAAAAGATTAGCTTTAGAAGAGCAACAAAAATGGGTCACAAATTGTTGGGTTATGACTTTGAAATCATCTACAAAAAAGGGAAGCAAAATGTTGTTGCAGATTTACTCTTAAGAAAGGATGAGGATGTGGAAGCATTGCTTTGTGCCATTTCTAGTATGAAACTAGATAGTATAAATGAAGCAAGGGATGAATGGAAGAATGACGAAGAAGTGTGGACACTCATTCAAAAGTTGCAGCAAGATCCCAGTACATCTGTTACATTTAGCTAGAAAAATGATTCATTATGGTACAAAGATCGCTTATAACTCTGTAAGAATTCCCAACTCAAACAAAATATTCTTCTGGAATTGCACACCTCTCCCTTAGAAGGGAATTCATGATTTTTAAAAGCTTACCAATGAGTTAAGAAGGAAGTTTTTTTGGATGGCCTTAAATCTGATATTCAAAATTTTGTGGCGAAATGTTTGGTTTGCCAATAAAATAAATTTGAGACAATTAAGACCCCAGGTCTATTACAACCTTTATCTATTCCAAGTCAACGTTGGGAGGAGGCTTCAATGGATTTTATCACAAGTTTACCCAAGTCTGAAGGAAAGAGTGTCATCATGGTGGTAGTTGATAGAC
Organism: Pinus tabuliformis; assembly: GCA_031772625.1. Classification (NCBI taxonomy): domain Eukaryota; kingdom Viridiplantae; phylum Streptophyta; class Pinopsida; order Pinales; family Pinaceae; genus Pinus; species Pinus tabuliformis. The sequence goes on along the minus strand of CM062820.1, from coordinate 1,706,326,014 downwards.
TTACCAAGTATGCACACTTTTGTGCATTATCTCATCCATTTAAAGTCAGTATAGTTGCTACTGCATTTATGGAAACACTTCAAAAGCTACAGGGAAACCCAAAGATTATTATAAGTGACAGAGATCCGGTTTTTACTAGAATGATTTAGACAAAATTATTTTCTTTTCTGGGTGCTCAGTTAACTCATAGCTCATATTATCATCCTCAATCTGATGGGAAAACTGAGATAGTGAACAAATGTTTGGAAGGATATCTTCATTGCTTTGTATCTGACAAACAATCATAATGGGTCAAATGGTTTCCTCTGGCTGAATTGTGGTATAACACTGTTACAGGGAAAAGTGTCTATTTAGAACTGCTCTATCCCACTAAGGTGTGATAGCTGCCTTAGAAACAAACAGAGAAAAACTACTTTTGTATTTCCTTTATGAACTATAGATAGAGAGGAATAGAAAGAACCAACCTGTGTCTTGCGCTAATCCTTTGATCCAATCCCTCTCTTCTTTGATAGTCTCCAACTACTTGCTCCCTTACTTGCCCAGCTTCACAAAGTACCTATAAGATCACAGAAGAAGAACACTATACAAAGACATGGATCAATATTCATAAACAACTTAGGATCAGATTTAAGTTAACCATACAAATGTAACAAGCATCAATGATACAAAAGCATGGAGGAAAACTCAAATTGCTTTTATTGATAAACAAGAAAAGATCCAGGAGGAGTTACAACCAGTGGTTCCTGACCCAGCATCAACCTCCCAGCAAAGAAGCCCCTCTTCACCTCAAACAAAGCATAGACCACCCAACAATCTGATGTTTGTCTCAAAAAACCAACAACAATTCCTTACAATATGCAAAATTCCAGCCTCTGGATCTCTGGGATGAAGGATCCATATATAGATATCTGTAAGGAGGATGAGTCAGCTTGTGATTTGATTAGTTTCTTCTCTCTGTCAGTTCTTGCTTCCACTTGGAGACTGAAGGCCTCTTACTCATCCTTGGTCGAATTCAGTGAGGCAAGTGTCACAGGAGAAGATTCTGGAAGCTTCCATTATCTCTCCACCTCGCGGAATGACACTGCCATTTGTCATTTCTCGCCCATCGCACCCCACAAAAGGGACTTTTGAATTGCAATGAACCCTCACAATGTATTTAGGTGCAATGCAACACACCTAGCCAGTGGAGCAGCTGAAATGATCCTGTTTTGACTTATTCTGAGCAGTTTCTGGTGGAGAACTTTTGGGAGAAGATGTAATCTGTTGACCTTGTTCCTTTAGGGGTTAGAACAACACTTTTAGGGACTTAGGAGCCCTTGGTTTATGGACATTTCATGCTTGGAGTTGTAAGGCACAAAAATGTCTATAACAAACACTTCCTTCAATACTGCAACAAAAATGACCCCATTTATGGCACTTTATGGATATCATCCATTGTCCATCACATCATATTTAAGAGAAAATTCTAAGGTTCAAGAAGTGGAAGATCACATCGAGCATCAACAAAAATTTCTCCAACTCTCAAAGGATAACCTCATTTTGGCGCATAATATAATGAAACAACAGTCAGATCAACATCGTAGAGAAAGAATTTTTGATGTAGGTGACTGGGTATTTATATGACTACAACCATACAAAAAAATGTCCCTCAAGCAAGCTAATAAGGATAATAAATTATCACCAAAGTATTATGGTTCATACAAGGCGTTGCAAAATATTGGTACTATGGAATACAAATTGGAACTTCCTGCATCTTCCCAAGTGCACCCAGTTTTCCATGTTTCATGCTTAAATAAGGTTATAGGTGACAAGATCCCAGTTCAAACAATATTGCCAAAACTTGACGAGGAAGGAAAAATCATATTGGAACCAGAAGGAGTCACAAAAACAAGAACTCGACATCTATGAAATAGATCAATTTCATAGTATCTCATCAAGTGGAAGAACTTACTCACTAAAGATTCCACATGGGAGAATGAAAATTCTATACAGAAGCATCCAAAACTACTCAAGCATTGAGGACAACACGTTTTTGAAGGAGAGGGGTCTGTTAGGTCCCCATTATACTAGTGTATTCCCTTATTATTATTTTCATTGTACCCCTTATTGTTATTGTTGTGCCCATGTTGTCCCTATATTTTTATTATTGTGCCCCACAGAAGCCCACTATTGTTATTGTTGTGCCCTTACATTATTATTTTTATGTCGACGCTGACTATATTGTGACCCCTTAGACTCATATATATAGAAAGTAGGTCTTGTCATTTGTATCATCCAAGAATTGTTCATTTTATGTAATGTAAAGTAGATTTCCCCCTCGAAGAGGTTACTTTTGAAGTCGTTGCTCTATCTCTTTCTTCTATTTTGTGAACTGGTTGCATAACAAATGTTGAGGCAAGTGGAAGAGGTAGGTCGCCACTTATATCGACCTAGATTATTCTTCCCCCCGTAAGAAGAAATAGCCTCCATTGTATCTAGTTCCCTCATAACATGGGAAATTTTTGTTGAACTTGGCTTCTTTTGAGCCACTTGCCTTGTGAAGAACAATCCTACTTTGATAACTAGATAAAGTTGTTTGTTTTTTTGGGTGGGTATCTTGTGTCTTGGTTTCCATCATTTGATCCATTCTAGTTTTTTCAATTGTTATGTAACCAGATCAAACAACACAAGAAAAGAAGAAGAGATAGATCAACGCCTTGATAATAAGCCACTTCAAGGGGGCAACCTTCTTATACATCACATAAATGAGAAATTCCTAGATTATTCAAATGGTAAGTCCTCCTTGGTATATATAGGAGTGTAGAGGGTCAAAATAATTAGGTCCTACATAATAATAATAATGTAAGGGAACAACAATAACAATAGTGGGCTTCTATGGGGCATAATAATAACAATATAGGGGCTACACTAGTATTATATGGACTTGTTGTAGTGAAAACACAACACCCCCATTTTATTTTATCATAATAGGCATGGGGACCCTTTCTGCATTGCATATAGGCTTTGAGTGTGATTACTTTATTTCTGGTTTAATTTGCTTTGTATTAACATTTTTTTCCTAATATTGATTAAGTTTGATTGTTAATGAACTTTGTAATAAGTCTTTGTTTTAAAACATCTTAGATTAATAAACATAGCCCCCGAGACCAAGATATTTAGTATTATTATTATTAGTGGCTATATTTTCCAAATAGTTTCTTTAGCTTATAAAGTAGGTGTGTATTTCGATAAAGTGGTTGTAGTTAATGGTCAGAGAAACCTTTTTTATAGTAGATTCATATCAGAGTTTTTGGAGGAACTCTTTTAGAATTCTTCAATACCAAAACTCCGATACATATTAGCCCTTTATAATTAAAAAATTGTCCAAAGTCTGAACATTATAAAGTGGTTGTAGTTTATTGGATGGGAGACTCATATATCACGTAACCCTTCTCTGCTCCCTTTTATCGGAGAAATCTCTTATCCACATTTTTTTTATGTGTTACCACATAGAACCCTTGATCTTCGACTTCCGATACAACACTTCCTCCATATCTCGCTAATATTTCTAAAGGCTTCCACTATGATCTCTGATCTATCATTCCCATACAATTTTTGACTTATGATGCGTCTCCCGCTCCAACCTCCAATATTCGATCCCGCTGCTATTGTGATATAATTATCCCACTAATATTGCGATATAATTATCCCGTCGATATTGTGATATGCCAACATATCATTCCCGCTCATCCTTGATATTCTGGACCCGATATAGTTATAAAAGGGAGTTTAATATAATATCGCATCCATTCCATATCAGAGCTATTGAAATGTTATATATCTCAAAATTGTCAATTGAAGATTTATTCCGGACCTGATATGGTATTAATTCTGGTCTAATCATAATTTTGCATCCACTCCCATATCACGACTTTAGTTATGTGTGACCATTTGAAATCATCGATAATATGGATGTGATATTGATATTAAAACAAGTCGATTGTGATTTCATGTCCGCTTAAATATCATAACTTTAATCGGAGCTTCCCATTTCACAAATGTTTCATGTTGTCTCATTTTGAATATTGCGATGAGAAAACCTCTGATTCCTCTTCGTGTCTGCCACTTGTCACTTCCATCTGGGCCGTTGTTATAATAATTAAACAATCTATTTCATTGGTTTTGCGGGAGTTTGTGTGTTTAGTTTTCGATTTATTTTTCGATTAAGTTTAATATTAGAACTAAAACTTTGTTTGACAAAAATAGGGATGAACCCAAGGTCAATAAGGAGGAAGTATCAATTTAATCCGGGATTTCCAATCACTCTCTACCATGAGATACAATGCAGTTCTAAAATGGAAGCTTGTTATAATAGAGACTAAAAAAGGTCAACACCATGAACGTCAAATCAATCCTTTGGCTAAAGACAACACTTGGTTGCAACGATTTCCTAAATTGGTCCTGTTTTCAACAAAATACAAAACCTCCATATTCGATTGTTGAAATAATCAGAGGAGACTGTTAGCAATGTAAATCTATATAAATACCCTTGTATTCAATCTTATAAAGGGAGAGCTCATGATCACACATAAGGGGCTCTGTAATAACGTTATTTGTTCTTTCACACTATCATAGAGCGCAGAGTTTTAGTATAGAGAATGTAGAGGAGTTATGTCTCTTTTATAAAGGCTCTTCGTACTATTGTAAGAACTTTCATTAAGGTTCAGAGATACTCTTGGAACTTAAGTAATAAAAATTTGGCATAGTTTTAATTGATTCTTGTTCTTGTATACTATTACTGGAATCTAGGATTATCATTTTCTCACTGTTAAAGTTTCATTATTGATTCTAATCTTTATTCTAAACAATGTTATGTTTGTTGGAATTTCTAAGTTTAACCTGTTAGAAATTCTTCCTGTACTATCTGATTTATTTCTTCTTAAATGTTCAATTACTTAACAATTTATTTACCATGTAAATACTGAAAATAAATACAAGTACAATATCAACACATATAGATCATCAACTGAAAGTAAACAAGCACATAAGTGACACCATTGTTTTTTGACTAATGTCCCCGGAAAAACCCAATGCGGGAAAATCAGTGTAGCTATTCAGACGGTTTTATTATTATGAAATTTCATAATACAACCTGGGTGCCAGAAATGGCTCACCCAACAGAGAATACCCTCGGCAGTAGTACCTCTTGGTCGTAGATAAATATTCTGGCTAAATCACCAGATGAATGATCCCACAACAAAAATGTAGCTTCTGCTACTCTACGTCACTCTGATAGGGACTGTGTCACCCTATTCGACTCTCTAGCTCCTAATCTGTCCCACGAAAAATCTCCCAACGCTGCCTCTAAGCCATGCATCACCCTCTTTGACCCAACATCAACCTCTATGGGCTCTACGTGAGCCTCTAGAGCCTCTGCGTCTCACACGCTGGCTTTCTCTAGCACTTTGCAGCTCTTGATGGCCTTTGCGTGGCCTCTCGATGCCTCTGCGTGGCCTCTAGCTGGCTCTGCGTCAACCTCTCCCGGATTTTGCACTAATATTCCCGGTACTAACTCTACCTCTCTGCTATGTATTCACTACTCCTCAGCTACAACTTAGATCACTTACACAATTTTCTCAGCAAACCCTGCCCCAGAAAATCAAGTTCTTGATCTCTCTCGGTGTGTTATCCAACTTACCCTCAAGCCTCCTCTTATACTTTTCTTGTTGGTCCATAAACAACTGAGATTAAATCTCTAATCAATGACCAAGATTAGATTTGGCTTGATCCATGAATTTTGGACCCTTCTAACCCAGTTTTATATTAGTACCCATTAATGTTTTATTTTTCCTAAGTTTAGGCTTAGGAACTCCATTAAAAATATTAATTAATTTAATATTTCCCAAACCAGGTACAATTTGTCCAAACCATCTCTTGGTCTTGGATATCTCATGTACTTTAGCCTCTACACCAATTTTTATGGCTAGATCAAATCCGATGCTACCCCAAATCAACACTCCCTCTTAGCGAGGATTATGCTCTACTAACACTCCTCACTGAGTATCACCCTGATCATCCAGCATCAGTCCCTGTGCTGATGCTAGGCCTTCCTGCCCAACATCCTCTACACTATTGCATCCTGTACTACTTCCCATGTCCCTACCACTGCCGCTGCTACATCCGTACAATTTCTCCCTTTGTCGCTAACAAGTGCTCCCTCTACTAACCTCTCTGTAAAAACTCCATGCATCTCACAATGTTGCCTCACGTTGTCTCGAGACTCCTGCACTGTAGCACTCTCTACCACTCCATCCATATCTATCTCTACCGACATCCTCTAATACTGCTACTCCTCTTCAGGGTTCCCGTAGCCAAGTATAATCCAAGAGGTTGGGTACCTCGATGATCCTGCCCCTCATCGCCTGTAGTCCGTCTGACTACAGCCCGATGTCTCCCCACTTCCTCTCAAGTGGCGCATGAGAACTCATGGCACCGTCTTCATCTATCTCCACTTCTTTCTCCGCCCTCGCTGGCACTGCCTTAGTCTCAGAAGCCTCTCCCTTGCTCTTCTTCCTCGGACACTGGTTCGCATAGTGACCCAGTTCCCCATAGTGGAAGCACTTGACCTTGGAGAGGTCCTTCTTCTTTCATTTCTCCTACTTTCCCATAGATGCTAGCACTGCATCTACCTCTTCCTCCTTAATTCTGGCCCATTTACTGCTACTCCCCACCTTGGTTAGCCATCTGATCTCTTATTGACGAAAAGCCGCCCACAGTTCCTCCCAATCCGGAAGGTTCAACCTACCTAGTAAGAATTGGACAAATACCTCCCAATCCTCTAAGACTGCATTCAGTGTGGTCCTCACCAACATCTCCTCATCTAGCGTGGCCCCTATGGAAGTCAGTTTGTCCTAGATCTCCGTCAATTTCCCGAGGAACCGCAGCTGGTTTTCAAGTAAAATCTTCCTCTGTACGAAAGTTTGCTGATACAACTTCTTCAGGGCGTCCCACATTTCATTTTTTGTATTCTTCTTAGAAATATGTGGAACCAAATGATCCTTAACACCGTCAAGGATGATACACTTATCCCTTGCCATTACTTCTTCATACTTTTCATTTTCAGCCGGTTCAACTAGGATCACTATCATTTTCAAGGCGAAGTGCTTGATGCAATACCTATCTATAATGGACAAGATCTTGGCCTTCCAGACTACGAAGTTCGAAGCTCCGTCCAGTCTATCCTAATCTCTCAACCCATTCACTGCCATTTCACTGCTCCTCTTGTGACTCTTTTGAGTCTCTCTACTTCCCTCCTGGAAGTCCTCTAATCGACTCCTATTGAGTCTCTCAACTTCTCATCTGAAAGTTCTCAGTTCGACTCCCTTTGAATCCTTATTTCCCTTCTGGAAACCCCTCTGCCAATGTCGAGATGCCCCACTCTTATCATTTGTGCAACTACACCACTGATCTAGATTTCTTAGCTAGAAATCTGCCTCGACAACAACTCCCTCCTCCTTGGTCTTGCCGTGTTAGGTATTGTTCTGACCACAGAAACCCACCAGCTTCACTCCGCAAATTACCCAGATCCTCCTATGCCCCAACAACTTGAAAGACTAAGCCTTTGGACTCTCCGCAATCCCAAAACCGACACCTCCTGGCCACAACGTCGATCCTTCCTGACTGATAAAAATGATTGGCACTACGTAGGTCAGGTCTGCTCCTCTCTACCTCTACGCGGATCCTCCTCCTGGCTCGAACTGATGATGCAGGCTCTCTACATCACCCCTTCCTTGCTGCTTTCTGCTAGGAACAAATTCTGTCACTCGGGACAGATGTTTCTACTACTATTGCTATGCTCGGCTGATGCCTTCAGTTATCCTATGATTGGCAACCATGCTCTAATACCATTTAGGAAATTCTAAGTTTAACCCATTAGAAATTCTTCCTACACTATCTGATTTATTTCTTCCTACTTGTTAAGTTACTTAACAAGCTATTTACCATGTAAATACTGAAAATAAATACAAGTACAATATCAACACATATAGATCATCAACTGAAAGCAAACAAGCACACAAGTGACACCATTGTTTTTGGACTAATGTCCCCGGAAAAAACCAATGCGGGAAAATCGGTGCAACTATTTAAAGGGTTTTTTTATTATGTAGTCTCAAAATACAACATGGGTGCCAGAAATGGCTCACCCAACAGAGAATTATGTCGGCAATAGTACCTCTCAGTCAAAGATAGATATTCCAGCTAAATGACCAGATGAATGATCCCACAGCAAAAATGTAGCTTTTGCTACTATGTGTCACTCTGATAGGGTCTGCGTCACCCTATTCGGCTCTCCAGTTCCCAGTTCATCCCATGAAAAACCTCCCAGCGCTACCTCTATGCTCTATGTTAGCCTCTCTGGACCAGCGTCAGCCTCTCTGGCCCAGTGTCAGCCTCTCTGGCCCAGCATTAGCCTCTCTAGCCCAGAATCAACCTCTAAGGGCTCTGCATCAGCCTTTGGAGCCTCTGTGTCTCACACATTGGCCCTCTCTAGCTCTGTGCAGCTCCTGGCTACCTCTGTGTGGCCTCTAGTTGGCTATGCGTCAACCTCTCCCAGCTTCTACGTTGATCCTCCTGGTACTAACTCTGCCTCTCTACTATGTATTCACTTCCCCTCAGCTGCAACTCAGATCACTTACTCAATTTCATCAGCAAACCCTGCCCCAAAAAATTGAGTTCTTGATCTCTCTCAATGTGTTTTCCAACTGACCCTCAAGCCTCCTCTTATACTTTTCCCGTTGGTCCATCAACGTCCAAGATTAAATCTCTAATCAACATCTAAGATTAGATTTGGCTTGATCCATAACTTTTGGACCCTTCTAACCTAGTTTTATATTAATACCCATTAATATTTTATTTTTCCTAAGTTTAGACTTAGGAACTCCATTAAAAATATTAATTATTTTAATATTTCCCAAACCGAGTACAATTTGTCCAAACCATTTTTTGGTGTTGGAGATCTCATGTGTTTTAGCCTCTCCACCAATTTTTATGGCTAGACCACATCCGATGCTACCCAAAATCAACAATGTTTCTTTTATATTATGCATTACTGTTGTGTCATTGACAATCTGTTGTTGAAACTTTGTTAAAGCTATATTTGCAGGGTAAAATGAGATTAGAATCAATCTTAATTCATTGAAGTATTCATGTAGTGATTGACAACTACTTATCATTCAACTTATTTTGCTTTCACTTGTATTATTTAATGTGAACTAGTTCCTTTAATTGATACAAAATCATATAATGGATTATGTCACTTCTTTCCCCTTGTTTTAGTTCACTTTCTCTCGGATTAGGAGAGGGATATCCTATCCTATTTTGAGATAGGATTTGATACTTTAGATTAGTTCTACATTTACATCTTTAGTTTTGCATCAAGTGCTCTCTTAGAGAGGCAAACAAATCATTTAATTTCAGTTTGATCAGCCTTAATTCGATCAAACCTTTGTGTTGATATATTCCTTCAACTTACATTTTTAAAGATTGATATAAAGGAAATGTATCATAATGTATTATAGGTGTAAATAGATTAACTCTTAGTTTAGGTTATTAGAATTAGATTATTTTTAGGTTTGTCGTAGATGATAGGGTAACTGGACCCATAACTAGTCAAAACCACCATCTTCGATGGAAAATGAGTTGCTCTAAGTTCCCGACCAGGTGATCTCCCCTAATGTTGATGGTGGACATTTTTTCCGATCAACATTTTTGGCGCTAGAAGGGCTAGCATCTGCTTGGTTTCTTATAGATCGTGTTGTTAAAGTTTTATTTGATTTCAATGGATCCTCTTAAGAGACCACTGTGGAGTTTCTTTACTGAACTTCCACCTAATTTGATTCCAATTCAGGTAGCTAAACTCTTGTCAAAGAAGAAGTTTAACAGTGAGAATAATGTTTTTGCTTATGAACATGTTTATCAATTTATTTTAAATTGTAATCATTATGATCCATATGAAGGTTTCATGTGTAGATTTTTTACCATTACTTTGGCAGGAATAGCGAAAGACTGGTGTAAATCCCTACCAGTTGCTTCTGTACACACTTGGAACGCTTTTGTAATTCTTTTCTTACATACTTTTCAGGATTAGGACTTTGAAATGGTATGTGATAAATTGGATAATCTTCGTTGTTTTGAAGGTGAATCATTAGATAAATTTCGTATTAGATTCAAATTAACTTGTTCTCAATTTCAACCTAATGATTTGCCTCTAGAATTTCAATTAATAGGATGGTTTGATAAACTAACTGCTTTCCCTTGTATTCCCAATCCATATAAAACAATTCCAAGATTTAGTGAATCGTCTTCAACTTCCATTAACATGACTGGAAAATATGATATGGAGGAACTTGTTATCATGGTGAAGTTACTCCAAACATATATGATATATTTCTCCATTTAATTCTGTCAGACCAAGAGGTAACTCCTCAAATGTAATCATATTATTCATTCAGGTTGTTCATTATTATATACAAGAGGGAGTGACTATTCAGTTCATCTCCCGATGACTCTCCATTTTCTCTATTATTTATTTACACTAATTATAGTTGTTCACCCAATCCCTATGATTAGGTGTCAACATTCCCCCCCTTAATCTGAAGGGATGTTGGTGAGTCCAAGCATCGTTCTGAATCTTTCAATCTTTTCTCTTCTAAGCGCTTTGGTGAAGATGTATGCAATCTGCTCATTAGTGGAACAATGGTGAAGATGGATTGTTTTGGCCTCAACATGATGTCAAATTAGATGATATTTTGTATTGATGTGCTTCATTCGATCATGGAACTTTGGGTTCTTGGCCAACTTTATTGCCGAGGTATTGTCAATCATGAGTGGAGTTGATTGTACTTGTTTTACCTACAAATATTCCAGAATTTTCCTGAGCCACACAATTCCTTTTGTTGCCTCAACTGCTGCCACATATTCTGCCTCTATTGTAGAATCTGCTGGAACAGATTGTTTGCATGATATCCAGGAGGCAGCTCCTAATCCAAGACTCATAGCATAACCTGAAGTAGATACCCCAGTTTCTTTGTCTCCATTGAAGTATGAATCAGAGTATCCAATCAAGCTGAAGTCACCCACCTGTGTATACTTGATTCCAAAGTCTTGAGATCCCTTCAAGTACTTTAGAACTCTTTTTGCAGCAAACCAATGTCCCACACAAGGCTTTTGCATAAACCTGGATATGATTCCAATAGTAAATGAAATGTCTAGTCTAGTAGTAGTTAGGTAGTTGAGACTTCCTACAAGCTGTCTATACTTTGTTGCATCGTCAAATTCTTTTCCTTCAATGGATTTGAGCTTTAAGTTTTTTTCCATTGGAGTAGTCAGAGGATTGCATTCAGTCATGCCAAACCTATTCAATAGATCTCCAATGTACTTCTTTTGAGGAAGTGATATGGACTTTGGATGTTGAGTTACTTCAATACCAAGATAGTAATGAACATAGCCCAAATCAATCATTTCAAAACCTTTCCTTAATTCCTTCTTTATGGATGCAATATAGCTCTCATTGTTCCCTGTCATCAAAAGATCATCTACATATACCACAAGATATATAACTGTTTTTCCAACCTTCTTGACAAACAAAGTTACATCATCAATATCATAATGTTTGAAATTGAGTTTCAGAAGATGCTCAATTAGTTTTTCATACCAAGCTCGTGGTGCTTGTTTGAGTCCATACAAGGATTTAACATGTTTGCATTCTTTATGTTAATGTACTTTTACAACAAATCCTTTAGGCTGGGACATAAAAATATTCTCTTTTAGATATCCATTCAATAAAGTAGTTTTTACATCCATTTGATGGACTTTCCAATCGTTCTGAGCTGCTAGGGCAAAGAGTGTCTGGATGGTAGCCCATTTTGCTGTGGGGGAAAAAGTATCCTCATAATCGACCCCTTCCTTCTGTGCAAAACCTTTTTCCACAAGCCTGGATTTGTGCTTGTCAAGTGAGCCATCAACTTTATACTTGTTCTTGTAGACCCACTTGTAGCCAATTGGTTTGGTTCCCAATGGAAGATCAAACAGCTTCCAAGTGCCATTCTTTATCAAGGCATCATACTCCTTTTGCATTGATTCTTTCCATTCATCATGAGAAGTAGCTTCTTTGAAGGAAGTTGGTTCAAAATCTGTAGACAAATTCAATTCACAATAATAATAAACATCCATATCAATAAGTGAATCAGAGTCATCTACATCACCTCCATTTTGCTGGGTTGAATTTCTAGTTCCTATCTTTCCAACCTCATCGAGATGAACACTTTCAAGTGTCTTTTTGCCACTTTGGGGACCTTTCTGAGATGGTCCAGGCTGCTCCATTGATTGAGTTGCGACTGAATCAAGATTGAGTCTCCCAATTCTGTCAATCACATCACTCAAAGTATCATCCGTTGTTGGAGTTTCATGCGGGGGAGAGAGTGCTTCAGAAGAAGATTCCATAGGTTGATCTAGAATAGGAATCCCCCCTTCAATATGTGGAATCTGATTATCAAATTCTTGAAATGAGTTTTCATTTGCGAATCTATCCAAGCGATCAAGTTGCTGCTCAACAACATTGTCAGTTTTGGACGATTCAAGAAAGATTAAATCTCTAGATACAACAAAAAATTTATTGACTTCATCATAGAGATGGTATGCTTTGGAGGTGTTTGAATGCCCTAGGAAGATACACTTATGACTTCTTGCACCAAGTTTGTTTTTATGTACCTTTGGTATCAAGGCATCACATGTGGAACCAAAGACCCTGAGATACTTTACCAAAGGAATGTGCCCATACCACATTTCATAGGGAGTCTTGTTTCTAATAGCATTAGATGGAAATCTATTCTTTAAATATACAACACATAGAACTGTATCAGCCCAAAACATCATATTTACATTTTTGAAAAACATCATGGAGCGCACCATATTTAAGATTGTCCTATTCATTCTTTCAGCTACTCCGTTCTGTTGGGGATTATAAGGAACAGTTGTTTGATGTTTGATCCCATGTTGGTGAAGATAGTTTTCAAATTCATTTGAAGTGTATTCTTTTCCATTATCAGTGCGAATAGAGCCAATATGACATTGTGCATCATTTTCAATCCATGTATGAAAGTTCTTGAATGTTTGAAAGAATCAGATTTGTTCTTCAATAAATAAACCCAACATATTCTGGTGTAGTCATCAATAAATGTCAACATATATTTATTTCCATTTGTAGAAGGAATAGGCATTGGACCACATAAATCTGAATGAATGAGTTCAAGTTTTCTATGCACTTTGGAATGTGAATCATGAAAATACTGTTTTCTATGCTTTCCTATAATGCAAGCATCACATTGCTTAAGTTGCCTAGGAATTGTAGGCAAACTAGTAACACCATTTTTCTTCAACAAGCGGAGGCTATCATAGTTCAAGTGTCCAAATCTAGCATGCCATAATAAACTTGATGGAAATGTACCTTCTTCATAATGAGAATTGTATGAGAAATTTTGTGCACGAGCAGAGGTACCCTGCAGCTTGAGAAACCTTTCTTCTTCTATCCCCATCATGACAAGTGAGTGGTTTGATGATTTTCTCACCTCAAGCTTGCCATCAAACATATGAATGGAGTGTCCTTGCTGGCAGATGTGGACCAAGGACAACAAGTTTCTCCTCAACTATGGGATATATAAAACATGATGCAGAAGAAATTCTAGATGACCAGGCAATTGAAGCCTGATTGTAGCAAGCCCTGATGGCTTGAGTTTTGATTTATCTGCAAAGTACCATCAACATTGTTAGTAAATTCTTCAAAAAAATCTACTTCTAAAATTCATGTAGCAAGTTGCTCATGAATCAAACAACCAATCATTTTGCCAAGAAGCAAGTGAAGCATTAAATAAGTCTTCATTTACTCCAATATTATAGTGTGCCACAACATGGTGAGCAGATTCATGTGCTATACCTTTCTCTTTTTCATTAGTTTTACCTTTGGGTTGGTTTCATTCATGCTCAATTATGTCCCAAGGTAACTTGCATGTGGATGCATCATGTGATCTGTCTCTTTTACAGCGTATGCAGTGCAAATCTGACTTTTCTCCTTCAGAGTGTATGCCCCCCTTCCTCTGAAATTTCTTCCTCTTCCTCTCGAAGAATATTAAGCAAGATTCTTCTCTCTATGTGAAAGGCACATAACCTCTTCAGAAGACTGAGGAGTTGTCTTCTTCCCAAAATCTTTCTCTCTTTTAGAAAATTTTTTCACAAGGGAGTCAAAGGTAATATCTTTGAGGTTTCCATTTGCTTGCAATGACTCAAGAAAATTTGAGTAAGTGGGATAAAGTGCCTTGAGAAAAGATATAAGAGGAATGTCCAGTTCAACATTAGTGACTTTGATATCATGCATAATAGATTTTACTTTTGATGCAAGAGCAAGATGATCATCATTTTGTAATTCAAGGGTGAATAATTTAATAATGAGTTGAACAACTTCAAGTGCAAAGTGTGAGTCATAGAGTTCCTTCAGTTTTTGTAAGGCTTCGAAAGCATTTGAAAATGGTGAAATATGGAAACTCACCACTTCATTTACTAATGTTGCAATCAATGCATAAGCCTTGCAGTTCTTATTTTCCCAAATGGTGAATTCCTTGTCTGAGGTAGGTTGTTCTGGCTCTTTGTCTCCATTTCCAACACACACTCCTTTCCACAACTCATTAAAAATGAGAGTGTGTTTGATTTTTCGAGACCACTCAGGATAGTTCTCCTTCCCATTGAGAACCACTCCCACAACAAATATCAATGAGTGCATCTTAAAAATGTGTATTGTGTAAAAACAATCACTCTTCTGCTGGTAAAAAAAATGACGCAAGAGGTTGATGAAAATGAGTTGGTAGTCTGTAATTCAACTACTAGTTATATTTGTAACCAATCAACTGTGCTTAAATCCCGTTTTGTACGTGGACTTTCCCCTTGAGGGTCCCGCTTATCTGACCAATCACTATCAGTCCCTTGTTGACTTCTCCTTTTATCAAGTGCTTCAATCCACGTCGTTGATCTCACTTCTCCAGATCCAACAAATATCGCGTCGTCTGCTCACCAACTAACCCGGATGATCTCCATTGTCGATGTGACCCGTCCAATCGAATGGTTGTCGTGCAATCTCGCGTGAAATATTGCACGACCGATATCAGGTCGAGAGCGAGCGAGAAAAGTGGTTTCCCCATGCTACGTGTCACCTGCTAAGGTTAATCACATGAATTTTAGGAATATCATTTACGGCCTTTAGGGCACGTGAGATACTACTTCCCACTTATCAATACCACCCACATTCTTAATTCATACTTTTAATAAATGCGCTTAAGGAAAGGTTTAGCGCTTAAACTCAGTATTAACGCTTAACACTAATTGACTGTGATTTATAAATAAAATGTATGAACAACGAAAAATATCCGATTAGAGTCCAGAACATCGATACACAATCATAAGAGAATTTCATTCATCGCACCCATGTTTAACACTATGAAACCAAGAGAGTGATGTAACCATGAGAGGTATATTGGTAGGCAGCATGCATGCAGGTGTGGGAGTGATACCTCAACTGCACTTGTGGAGAAGTTGCCTCACATAACCATCCGAACGTCTACAACAGTTGCTGTAGAGGGGCAGCAGTTGCAAGAGAGGGGAAATCCTAGAGAATGGCTATCAAATTCTTGAGAGAGGCACACCTGTGGAGTGGTTGCAAGAGGTCAGTTTTGCAAAATAGGTAGAACATAGGTAGAAGGGAGTTACAAAGCAAAGAGGGAAGCCAAAAATGGCATTGGCTCTGATACCATGTCAGACCGGGAGGTAACTCCTCAAATGTAATCGTATTATTCATTTAGGTTGTTCATTATTATATATAAGAGGGAGTGACTGTTCAGTTCATCTCCCGATGACTCTCTATTTTCTTTATTATTTATTTACACTAATTACAGTTGTTCACCCAATCCCTATGATTATGTGTCAAAAAATTCATACTTCTTATAGTGTTAATGATAATTTAGATTCGTTTTCACATGTTAATGAAACACAATCACCTAACTTGGAAAAAATTGACAACTGATTGCAAGAAGAATTTGTTGTCTTGAAATCAGATAGTCAACAAATTGATTAACAAATGCAAGTACCAATTGTAGAATCAAACAAAGTGCACCTTGCTACATAAATTTTTTATTTCTGTCACGCTGATCAAATGCAAAATTCAAGGCAACCCAATGATAATCTTGAGGTAAGCATGATCAGGAAAACAAATAATAAATATGAAATCTATAATAGAGAGAATGCAGAGCATTCTACAAATAGAGAAATATTTAGGTTTATTATTTCTAATTCTCATTTCTGTCTCTATCCTAATATTTTTGTTGATAGCAGTTCATTTCCTAATTATAATATTTCAGAAATTAAAGAAGTTGATACAAATTAATTGTCATTAAATTTGCGACAGGATAATGAAATATTTAATGATCATTCTTTCAATCTTGGGAAAAATGTGCCCAGTTCTTCTTCTTGTTTTGATGTGTTTCATGGGAATGTTATAAATTTTAAATAAAGTTGTGAAGTCATTTATGACGAATACACTGATAATGAGGATATTGATTCATCTTATTCTTCATTAAATCCTCATAATCCAAGTAAAACCTCATTTGAAAATGGAGAAAACTCTAGTTCAAAAATTATCCAAATAATTTCTCATTTTCAATCTTCTAATGATTTCATTGCTCAGGAATCCATCCTGATTTATGACTCTTATGATGATTGAATTACCATTTCTATTCCTGATCCATTATCTCATGCACAAGATGATGTCGATAACCATTCCAATTGCATTATTTTGGCTCAATATTGAAAAAAAAAAATTTCAAACTTGTCCCAATTGTGGTATAACAATAACAATAATTATAGTATTAGTAGTTGGTTAGATTTTTCTTCTTCTTTTATTTTTCAACCCTTTGATATTCTATGCTGGTATGTTAAATTGTTCAACATTGCACACATACAAGGTACATTAATTGAAAGGGATAAAACTGAAATTCAAAGCTTTATTTCTGAACGTCAAGAGTCATTACTCTTCCTATTTTTTTTTATGTTCAACTCATATCAATTTTCTTTTCATTTTCAAAGGCATTTCCAACAAAAAATTGTACTTGAATGTGTACCTTTACAGCATTACCAACCATCTAACACAATTGGTGACCTTTCATCATATGTATATAAAACTGACAATGTGATGCAGGTCATTGAATTTAAAAGAATATTTCACAATCTGATCGGCTATCCTCTTTTTGAGATCACTTCCAATCTTTAACTAATATTTATCCATATTTTTATGATCCCATTGGGATATGGTTGGAATAAAATCTACAAGAAAGGGTTATTGTAAATAAGTTACTTCTTGTACATACATTAATAATAGTTGCATATAATGTTTTTAGTTTTATTTTATTTGGTTTAAGTAGATTTATACCTTCGTTACTAATGTTTGATGTACATATTCATGCAAAAAATAAAATGCTTGAACAGCTTCATTGGAAGTATGATTTCACTTAGTCTTAGTTTTCTTTTTAGATTAGGATTAGATGTAGGTTATATGGACTAATTTAGAACAAGAATATGGTTTTGAACTTTGATTAATACATGGGAGAAAATGAAGATTTATCAGGTAAAATTATGATCAAATTCTTCCAAGTACACATTTATATGTTCATCCTCATCTGGTTTGAGTTTTATTTTGGGTTTTTCTTTTTTTTCTTTTAATCATTTTTTCTTTCTTATATTTTTTTTTTTCTTGCATGTTCCCATGCATTTGATTTGTAGATTCAGCATTTTTGGCAACAAACATTTCGGAAGAACAATCATCATATAACATTAGGGAGTTTTCTCTTTTCTAATTTTGTGTACATTTTAAATCAATTGTCAATCTTATTTTTAAAATTGAAACTGTAAAGACTCACAAACTATCTTTAAACAGGATTTGCAAGAGTTAAAAGCCCATGTCAAAGCATACAACAATAACTCTAAATCAATAAATATTCTTAGAAACAAAAATATTTTATTTACAAATAATCATACAAGATAAATTCAACATAATCTCATTTTTATGTTAATCCTCTATATTATCTTGTAATATGTATCTCAAGGTTCATTCTCTTGATTGTTTTCTTTCTGATTTGTTAAGCATTTTAGGCTTAGCTGGATTGTCTTATCATAAAATGGAGTAATGTTTTCTCTTTCAGCTTGGTATAATCATTGGACGAGACATTTTCATGCTCCAATTTATATTAATGGAACCTAATCTCTAAGGATCACTTCAATAAATATGATTTTTTTTATGTTCATTTTCAACTTTCTTAACCAAGTAGAGTCCTTGGTTTATGTGTTAAATATATGCAATTGCGGTCAAATTATACTTTGGACTACTAATTCTATAGAGATGATGATGGAATCAGATTTCTCTTTCCTAGAGGACCAAAATCGACCTAAAGATCACCTCATTTGGACAATCGAAAGTTGAGCTATGAATTATTTTATTCATACATATATTTTGGATCAGGTCGGCCCTATGCACATGTACCAATGGACAGGTCAGGTGGACCCTCACGGAAGCCTATAAATAGAAGATACCTCAAGCTCCTTTGGATACATACAACAAGAGCTCTTATCTTCTTCTATAGTGTCTTGGCTCACACAGGTCTGACGAAGGAAGCTTGCTCAAGGGTCTGACACTTCAGGATGAAGCTCACACTGAACTAGGGTTTTATGATTCAAAGTCGTTGGCATAGAGTGGTCATGAGAGTGACCTTGGGTCCTCAGTCACTGGAAAATAGTGGTCATGGTAGTTACTTTGGATCCTTGGTCACTAGCATGGGGTCTACATGAGAGCGACCGGGAGTCTGGGTTAGTTTGGTCCCCAATCTCTTGCACAAAATGGTATGGGAGTGACCGAGCTTCCCTAGTCGTTATATTGCAGTTCATAGGGAGTGAGCCTGTCTGTCATAGTCTCTCACACATCTCCTCCCTGAGATTGTGACTCCAGGATGAGATTCCAGTGGTCCGAAGATTTCGCTCAGTGACAGAAGTGTTCGGCAGTAGGCTACAGGGAATGATAGTACATTATAGTTATCTGAATTAGAGTTCTGATGTTTTAGATGAATTTCATGGATATTCTAGTTGTTGTGAATATATGGATCATTGTACTCTATTTTGCTGAATTATTTGATGACAATATATTAGAAGAAGATTTGCAAGGGTTTTCCCCATAGTGGGTTTTTCCCTGGTCTTCAACCAATCTTGGTGTCTCTATATGTACATGCTTTTCTTATTTTGTTCCTTTATGCTTTGTTGCATTGATGATGATGTTATTGTTCTTTCTACTTAGTTTAATATTTTGATGAATAAAGATGTAAATATGTATAATGTTATGATGCTATGGGGTGAACTTAATGTATTGATGAAGAAATGCAATTATCAAAGCAAAGAACAATATAGCCCTATGAAAAATTAACATGGTATCAGAGTTGGGCTGAAGAAAAGCCATGGAAATCACCCCCATGGAGACAATTTTGATGGAAGAAACAAGAAGATGGTGGAGACCTAAAAGAATGCTAAGGTATGAAGGAAACCCTAGTTTATGGCAAAGACTTGAGATTTGATGTATGAAACTCTAGCATGGTCTATGTGAAGATGTTCAATCACTTGGGACAGATTTGATGAAGCCCTAGATGTTTGGTTGTTGACAAATTTGATTGAATGCAACATTCTTATGTGGACTATGGATAGCGATGGCTCTTGAAGGTTGGTTCAAGAGGGATAGGATCACCTCTCATTGAAGATAAGTATTGCTTGACTTATGATGTTTCTTTGTGTCTTTACTCTTGTTTAAACTTATGGATCTGATTATTATGATTATTGTTTGTCTCATTGCTTATACTTTCTGCATGTATATTTGAGTATATGGATATATCTAACCTCCCTGATGAGATGTGATAAGTGTATCCATCTTTAGGATCATTTGAGATGTAGGAAAGAAAATCTAGATATGGAAAGAGGTAGATAGGCACATGATGGAAAGAAAAGCTAGATCTATAAAGAGGTAAAGAGGCACTTGATGAAAATGTGACAAGAATTACAAGTTTCCTATGAGAAGGAGCACAAGTATTTGAGCACAACAAGGTAGGAAAGGTATATTGTTTCAATGCTATGTTTCGGCTATAACATTAGATGACTAGGTAAGCCTTGTGGTATGTTGAGAATTTCTCCCTTGCAAATGATTCATGCTTGCATATGAGAGATATTTGGACTTATGTTCCCATGACGAAATGATGCACCTGGTATTGAATATTTTGATCATGTTGATATTCTTGATTCGATGAGGTTACTTATTACTGATCTTGGATATAGTGGCATGGCTTGACATTTGGCTAACATATGTTGTTCTTGGATATCTTGATTCTGTGAAGAAGGCTAATACCTTAACTCTAGTAAATGATACTCTTGACACTTTACATCCATAAGGCATGATGGATCTATTTTAGAAGGTTACCTCAATGATACTAATAATGCTTTTGACAAATATGATGAAAGTATGTTGACACTCTTGTTGTTTTGGTAAAGTTTTATTGAATGAGCTGACTTGGTCCTATGATAAACTTGATGATAGAACTATGAGTTTGATACTCTAGAACTCTTATTAACTGTGGTCATGTCTTCAATATTAATTATGGCATATGGTAAAATTGAATGCCCTAAACCTGATGGATTGACTTGATAGAAGTGATATTGTGTTCAAGATATTTGAAGTATGTTGTCACACATGTTCGTTGAATCTAACCTTTGATGAATGATTGATGTCATGATGTAATAATAAAGTATCTGATGTGAGAATGTTATGATCATGATGGGTATATGCTTGATTCTATGATCTAACAGATCTGTTGTTGCATAACTCTAGTAAATACATGTTGATGGCACGAAAGAATTCAAATAAAGTAGATTCCCAATTAGAGGGAGAATATCTTCTCAAAATTCTTACTCTTATTACTATTTTCATTTTGTACTATTGAAATATGATTTATGTGCATCTGACATTATTGATTTGTAGCAAGATCTCAGATCTAAAGTTATACAGAAATAAGGGTTTCTTCTCCGAACATAGGCATACAACTAGGAATACACATCCCTAGATGCATGCATGATAAGGCCCAGGTAGCTAAACATGCCCCCATGCAAACTTGATGAAAGCAACCAGAGGTTGACTATTGTTGACCATCATCTTAAGATTTTTGAAATTGTCTAAACTATGAATCAATAGGTTAAATTGAAGGATTCTAGTTCCACAGATAAGTAGAAGACATATGAAAAATTTGGAAGCAGGGAAGTTTGAATGTTTACAAGTGACCATGACATACACATAGATATTCCATTTTGTGCTACAAGATTTTGACATGTTTTTCGTTGATTGATATATATGAGTTGTATGATGTCTAATGATGACCTAGATATATGACTTAATGTTTGAGATATCTCTTGGACTATAGATCTTACTATGATACAAAACTTGGATATTGACATGATGTCTAATGTTTTGACTTGATGACTGATGATTTGCCTTGATGACTATGATATATGAGCATATTGACTTCCTATGACTTGTATTATGGGAATGACTTGATTTATATTGTGTGGTTTATGAAAACATATTGGCTTGATAATATATGATGTCATGACTTGATTAAAGCCCTACTTGTCATCTGGTTCAAAGAATTGATTATGAGATATTTATAACTTTTGATATTAGTATTCATCTGGCTTATAAACTTTGATGAGATTAGTTAATTGATTTGATTGTACAATAAGGATTTATGAAGGGTTGATGGTTTGGTAAAGTGTTATGGTTGAAGTGAGAATTGTATGAAGCAAGCTCCCTCGATCCATATGTGTCCACATTGACAATTATCTGATGAAGTTGGACGATGTGTTGATTCAAGCCCTTACCTCAAAAGTGTTCCAAGGTATGACTTTGATTTTGATTTTGGTTTTTATATATTGGCGATCTACTTTTGTCAGATAAAAATCCTATGATGATATAAGTAAGAGGGATATGACTTCTAAAGCTTGTAATAGTGTATCATGGCATGATGAATTGATCTCTAAAGTTGGGAAAAAAAACAATCTATATTGTGAAGCTATTGAAGAAGCACTGAGAAGTGGAAATGAAAATCCTTGGGCACTCCGATTTGAAGTTGAATATGTTGTTGAACTTGACATGGAATCTGATAATTGATTGAAGCATTGATGTTCCATTTTGAACATACATCTATGTAATGTGCATAGAACCTAAATAAGTTCATGATTGATCTTCATAGACATTATAGCCAAGTATCCTTCAAGATGTTTACATGGTCTATTCTTGGTTTGAAATATTCTTCTTATGATATATGATTGTATAGATATGCTAATGTTGATTATTGATGAGCACATATGAGTGTTGCCTTGGTATGAAATATGACACGATTAGAGGTCTGTGGCACAACCAAGGTTAAGTATGATGTTGCTAGCATGACTAGCTATGAGTAGGTCGAATAAAGCTCTTTATGGAGTTGTCTGAGCGTGATATGGATATAACATGGATACATTGCGATAATAAAGAGTGGGATTTAATTGTCAGAGAATCCCATATACATATCTAGTTGGGACCATGATACACTCATATATTGAGACAATGCAGCTATGTGAGACAATCTTAGGCTTGTGGTTGGCACCTCCTTGAGAGGGAGGATGATTATGGTATCCTCTTATGATTTATATGATTATTTATGCTCTAACATGATATTTGATTTGATGTTTTGTATGAACAGGGAACAACTACTATTGAGACAAGCAGATTACAAATATTCTCTCAAAGGCATCTTGGTCTTCAGAGAGCATCCCCTCCAGATGAGGGGCAGCACTAATCGAGGACACTAAGCCAACTCTTCCTACCCTGTTTGAGCTCCCAGGGTGAGGAATTGAGATGGAGGCCTCCTGGGGTTGAGGTAACTCTGGAAAATAGGGTGTTACTCCTAACTGTTGCCCATAGGATTGGAGTAGTAGCTCACCCTATATTGGAATTTGTAGAGTATACCCCAAGTGCCATCATACCCACAAGTTCGGCTTGTTGGGAGTATTCTCCTCATTTGGCCAATGAGAGAGAGTACTTGGGGGTGTACAACCTAAGGCGATTATGATGCAGGTGTTCTACCACATGACTACTCTAGGTCATCTATGGGAATATTAGTAGGAAATTGGATGGGTTGATATGACCCGTGGGTTGAGATGACCCGATATAATTCCAGGATCGATCATTTACTCCCATGTGTGATGAGGTATCCTATTTCTTGATATAGGGTGGTAGCCATATGCTCCCCTATATGAGATGACTTGGGGTGAGAGTGTCCCATAGGACCTTCCCTGCTGTCATAGACATGAGGTGAGAGTGTCCCATAGGACCTGCGTCATTGTCATTGGATTTCGGGTTGAGTAGTAGCTCCCCGATGTGATTCTAGGTTGTAGCCTGATGACACATTTATGGGTTGTAGCTCTATGGTGTTTTCGGGTAGCATCCTGATGATATTTCTTGGTAGTAGCCTGATGAATCTCCAGGTTGTAGCCCGATGAATAGAGGGTGGTAACTTAGGCTCCCCTCTAGTGGAAATTCTTCTTCTTCTAGATTCAAGAATATTCAACATATGAGAAGTAATCGAGAGATAAGAAGGAATTAGAAAGAAATGTATATTAATGATCTCGGATGATGAGATACATGATATGGGATGTATGTCATGTTGATCAATGGTCAGATATTGACAGGTGGAATTCTCCCTAGTTGAGAGGGAGTGTTAAAAATATTCAACTACGGTCAAATTATATTTTGGACTACTCATTTGATGGAGATGATGGCATCAGATTCCTCTTTCAAAGAGGACCAAAATCAACCTAAAGATCACCTCATTTGGACAAGCGAAAGTTGAGTTATAAATTATTTTATTCATACATATATTTTGGATCAGGTCAGCCCTATGCGCACTTACAAATGGATAGGTCAAGTGGACCCTCATGGAAACCTATAAATAGAAGAGACCTCAAGCTCATTTGGATACATACAACAAGATCTCTTCTCATCTTCCATATTTTCTTGGCTCGCACAGGTTTGATGAAGGAAGCTCGCTCAAGGTTATGAAACTTCAGGATGAAGATCACACTGAACTAGGGTTTTCTGATTCAAAGTTGCTAGCGCAAAGTGGTCATGAGAGCAAATTTGGGTCCTCAGTCACTGGCACAGAGTGTTCATGAGAGAAAATTTGGATCCTTGGTGGCTGGCACAGGGTCTACATGGGAGTGACCGAGAGTCTATGTCAGTTTTGTCCCCAGTTGCTCACATAGAATGGTATGGGAGCTACTGAGCTTCCATAGTCACTATCTTGCAATTCATAGAGAGCGACCCTGTCTATCATAGTCACTCACATAGCTCCTCCTCCCTACGACTGTGACTCCAGGATGATATTTCAGTGTTCCGAAGATTCACTCAATGACAGAAGTGTTCGGCAGTAGGCTATAGGCAGTGACAATACATTACAGATATATGAGTTAGAGGTCTAATGCTTTAGATACATTTCATGGATATTATAGTTTTTGTGAAGATATGGATCATTGGACTCTCTTTTTCTGAATTATTTGATGATAATATATTAGAAGAATATTTGCAAGGGTTTTCTGCATATTGGGTTTTTCCCTAGTCTCCGACCAATCCTTGTGTCTTTATGTCTACATGCTTTTCTTCTCTTGTTCCTTTATGTTCCACTGCATTGATGATGATGTTATTTTTATTTATACTTAGTTGCATATGTTGATGAATAATGATGTAAATATGTATAATGCTATGATGCTATGGGGTGAACTTAAAGTATTGATGAAGAAATGCAATTATCAAAGCAAAGAACAATATAACCCTATGAAAAATTAACATTTTGTTATTTGAGTTTAAATATTTCCATTATTTGTTAATGAACTATCTTTAACCCTTATGTTTAAATAAAGTAAAGCACATTTAACAATAGTTTCCTAAAGTCATGAGTTCTTTTGACGAACAAGTTTAGTCAAGTAAATAGTAGTTACGTTAAATCTTTTTACGCCATCCCTTGTTCTTAAGGAGAAGTATGCCACCCCATCTATTAAGTAATCTCTATGAGATTAAATATAACCATAGTTAAACATAAAAATAAAAATAAATGGTCAATTGAAGGATAGGATGTCACATCACGAGCCGACCTACCATGTTCAAAAGTTCTACCATTGTCACATTACCATTATTGGTCACGAAGCTAAGGTAATGGCTTTAGACTGCAAGGTTGAAGGGCAAGAGGTATCATCATGAGCTGACTTGATCACCATGTTATATCTCGTGAATGGAATTGTCATTAGCTGGTTACCAAGTTCGGACAATGATCTTCAGTTGGTATTCAAATAAGTTTAAGATGATCTTTTGAAACTATGCATTTATTCCTAATAGATGGGACACTGGTGCCTAAAGGGTTAAAATGCATCCCTGTCGAGGCTATAAATGCCTGCTGGCAGCAATGGCCATACCTATGGTACGGAAGTTAAATTAATACTATGTTTTCTTGATCATCTTGTTTACTCGAAAATTGATGCCCAACTAAGATGATTGTTGCGCATATAAATTTACTCAAACATTGAATTCATGGGGTAAATTTTTAGAAGTTCATGAACAATGATGGTTACCTATTTATGTGACAACATATAACAGGGACAAAATTGTTAGGATATCTGAATTTGAGCATTTAAAATTATACAATTATAACTCCTTCATTCTTAAAATAAGTTTTGTATCTTTACGTTAGAGATAACTACTTCTCCCCAGTGTTTCACCATTGTTGTGGTGAAAACACAACACCCCCATTTTATTTTATCATAATAAGTATGGGGACCCTTTTTCATTGCATATAGGGTTTGAGTGTGATTACTTTATTTCTAGTTTAATTTTATTTGTATTTACATATTTTTCCTAAGTTTGATTAAGTTTGGTTGTTAATAAACTTTGTAATAAGCCTTTGTTTTTAAAAAACTCTTAGATTAATAAACATAGCCTCCGGGGCCAAGATCTTTATTATTATTATTATTATTATTAGTGGTTATACTTTCCAAATAGTGGCTTTAGCTTATAGAGAAAGTGTGTATTTTAATAAAGTGGTTGTATTTTATTGGTCAAAGAAACCTTTTTTTTATAATAAAGTCATATCAGAGTTTTCGGAGGAACTATTTTAGAATTATCCGATACCAAAAATCTTATACATATTGGCCCTTTATAATTAAACAAATGTCCAAATTCTGAACATTATAAAGTGGTTGTAGTTTATTGGAAGTAAGACTCGTATATCATGTAACCCTTCTCCACTCCCTTTTATCGGAGAAATCACGTATCAGTGTTTTTATTATGTGTTACCACATAAAACCCCCCATCTTTGACTTCCGATACAACACTTCCTCCATATCCCACCTGTATTTCTAAAGGCTTCCACTCTGATCTCCAATATATCATTCCCCTCTTATTTCCATGATATGCCAACATATCATTCCCGCTCATCCTCCAATATAAAACCTGTGATATTCCGGACCCGATATAGTTATAAAAGGGAGTTTAATATAATATTGCATCCACTCCATATCAAAGCTATTGAAATGTTACATATCTCAAAATTTCCAATTGTCAATTTATTCTGGACCCGATATGGTATTAATTCTGGTCTAATCAAAATTTCACATCCACTCCCATATCACAACTTTAGTTATGTGCAACCATTTGAAATCATCGATAATATGGATGCGATATTGATATTAAAACGAGTTGATTGTGATTTCATGTCCTCTTAAATATTGAAACTTTTAATTAAAGCTTCCCATTTTGCAAATGTTTCATGTTGTCTCATTTTGAATATTGTGATGAGCAAACCTCCAATTCCTCTCCGCATCTACCACTTGTCACTTCCATATAGGCCACTGTTATAATAATTAAATAGTCATTTTCATTGGTTTTGCGGGAGTTTGTGTGTTTAGTTTTCAATTTTTTTTCGGTTAAGTTTAATATTAGAATTAATAAACTCTGTTTGACTGAAACAGGGAAGAACCCAGGGTCGATAAGGTTGAAGTATCAATTTTATCTGGGATTTCCAATCACTCTCTGCCATGAGATACAATGCAGTTCTAAAATGGAAGCTTGTTGTAACAAAGACTAAAAAAGGCCAACACCATGAACAAAAAATCAATCCTTCAGCTAAAGACAACACTTGGTTGCAATGATTTCCCAAATTGGTCATGTTTTCAACAAAATACAAAACCTCCAGATTCGGTTATTGAAAAAATAAATGGAAACTGTTAGCTCTGTAAATCTTTATAAATACCCTTGTATTCAATCTTGTAAAGGGGGAGGTCGCAATCACACACAGGGGGCTTTGTAATAATGTGATTTGTGCTTTCACACTATTGTAGAGCACAAAAACTTTTATTATAGAGAATGTAGAGAAGTTATGGCTATTTTATAAAGGGACTTTGTACTATTGTAAGCACATTCATTAAGGGTCAAAGCTACTCTCAAAACTTTTATTATAATATATGTCAACGAGTTTCTTTCTCATTGAAATAGGTCTAGCACATGTTAAAGTGCTATAGGTGAGTCAAATGGTCAAAAGAAAATGTTAAAGACCTTAAGGGCATGTTACTCCATGTACATGTTTGTATAAGGTCAAAGGAATACCTCCAAGACAAGTGCAAGTCCTCTCCATGCAACAATGTCCTCCAAAAGGAAGTTAAATGATGAAAATTGACAAGTCAACCTACTGTCATGATGTCAGCCTCAAGTCAGCCTAAAGGAGGGACATTCCTATATAAATAGAGGTTGTCCACTCCCTCAAAAGTCAACGAATCATCTCTAAATCATCGAAGTACATAAACTGAGAAGAACTGAAAAAAACGATGAGCTTAAGTATCTTCTAGTGCAGCAAAGGAATGAGGAAGAAGACCGAAGTGAAGAGGATTGTTTCTAGGGCAAGAAACAATCACACATGTAAAGAAAACGAGGGCAAGTTTGCGTCATAACAACAACTAGAAAATAGTCAATGAGTTATCATTGTTTGGGTGAGAAATTAAGTCTACAATGCCTCCCAAGCCTAGTGAAGGAGTCTCTCTCTAGCGAAGGAAAAAGGACCCTAATTATCTAGGGTTCCTACCACACATGGAAAAACTAGGGTTGTTGGTTAGTTACATGAGTTTGCGGACCTATCCCAAGAAGAACCTCATTTGATCAAGGGAAGGGTGTCTTCATAAGTGAAGATAATATCTACATAAAGAAGAAGCATATCTCATCAAGAATATCATATAAGAAAGGTCTATCTCTAGATAAAGATAAAATAAGGAGGAAGAAGTGATGAGGAGAAAAGTGCCGGAAGTAGGAAGTCTATGTGTCAAGAACAAAAGTGTTGAATAGAGGACGGACTTAACTTGTGCTTGGAGGACATCCTAGTCAAGGGTCTAGGGTTTGGCATTGACCAATAAGAAGCTTCAATGAGAGAAACTTACCGAATGGTTTTCCTCTCAAAGAGAGATAGGTTTTGACCCTGGCGGAGAGACAACATTTGTGTTCTTGTCTTTATATTTTGGTATCATTTTGATGAAACACACATACTAATAATGAGAAGATCAAGCTAAGAAAATTGTAAAAGTTCTTCACAAATTGTTATCAAGTAGAGAAGAATCCTAACATACATCTTTTCCCTTCATCCTTCAACATTGTATCAGATCTAAGGTAACACATCAAGGAAAGGGAAACTCAAGAACACTCATCAAGGAAAGACATCTACAAGGTTGAAGCATCAAGTCAAATCCACTCAAGGACAATAAGGGATTACACAAAGACTACAAAGAAAAAGGAGAAGCCTTTTGTACAAAGGAACCTACAAAGAAGTGAAAATCAAGAAATTACCTACACCACAAGCGAAGCCATCAATCAAGTCTACTTGAAGCAAGCCCACTTGGGAGAAATCAACTTGAAGAACATCAAGATATAAGGAAGGTAAGCCATCAAGTATTCAAGGAAAAAGCAAGTCTACTACATCTCAAAAATCCATCAAGTAAGTATATGTCCCCTTATGAATATACATCAATGTCTTTTTTCAAGGAAAGAAACAAATTGGTAGGTACCAATAAATTTATTGCATGGAAGAAGAGAATTGATTTACTTCTCAAGGAAAATGAACTTCTAGAACACATCAAAGGTAATATCGCTATCCCTGCTAAGGAACAAACTCAAGCCTTAGCCAAGAACAATAAGGATGAGAAAGGAGCTAAAAGGATTCTAATAGAATACATCAAAGACTCTCTCATCCCTTATGTCTCCAAGTTGGAGACATCCAAAGAAATATATGACAAATTAGTAGAGCTATTCTTGGTAACCACAATTGGAGAAGTGATATATCTACGAAATGAATTGTACAAGATGAAGATATCAAAGGAAGGAATATCTCCCTACTTCATGAAGATCTATTAGATGAGGGATCAACCTCAATATCTAGGGGAAGTCCTGTCTAACGGAGAAATGACAACTGTAGTACTCAATGCTCTACCTGAGGATTGGGGCATCTTCACATCAAGCATATATTCCAAGAAGGAAGCCACCCCACTAAGAGAAATTTTGTCTCTTTGCAAGATAGAGGAAACAATAATCAAAGCAAAAGAGGATGTGGGATCAAAGGAGCAAGCATTTGCTACCATGGCCAAGAGAAAGGGAAAATTTGGCAAATTTGGTCCATGAAGAACAAACAACTAAGATATGTCCAAAATCCAATGTTATGGATGCCAAGAATATGGACACTACAAAAGGAATTGTCCTAAACTAAATAAGGACAACAACAACAAAAGAAAAGGGGAAGAAGCTCACATGACTCAAGAGGTGAAAGAAGAAGAAAAGAAGCAAAAGAAGGAAGACCCTTCGGATCACTAGTATGACTAAGTCAAACTCTTTACTTAGTATCTTCTTTCAATGTTTTGAGCAGTATAGGAGCATGTAGGAATAGAATAAGATTGCATGAAACATCTTCTAGAATCTAGAAGCATGATGTACATAGAGTTCTAAATACTCATGTAGATATAAGCATTTATAAATGAGAAAAAATGCATGGTTAGAAATATCTTCTAGAATATAGGAGCATGGTAGATATAGCTCAAGATATTCATGTAGGAGAATACCTAGAATAGGACCTCATCCACAATGAAAGAAAATTCGTCATGATTAAGAATCTTAGAAGACCTCCATCATCAAAAGGAAAGAAACATTTGTAGGGTAAGGGTCTTTAAGATCCTATGATGGAATCTTCAAAAGAAGATTCATAAACAAAAGCAGATGTCTCATTGTGAATCCCATTCATGGGATTCAAGAAGAGGATGATATGTAAGCAAGCTAAGATGAAGCAAGAAGGGCCACACCAAGGACAACCTGTTGAGGCCCCGAAAATCGGGTCGACAACAAGGGGGATACCTGCCCAGTCCGGACCTTGGTTGGCAGCTCCTTATCCGTTTGGTATAGCGGGTCCGGCTGGGGATAATGGGACCAGTTTCCCAATCTATGAGTGTGTGTGTGTAGAATTTGATGTTGCTGATCTAACAGTTTCTATCTAAGCTATTCTGATTCAAACTTCAATCTAATTCTATGCTATTGTAATCTAATAAATAGCACATCTAAATCTATACTAACCTGGGATGTAATTATTCTATTATGCGATCTAAAGAGATTTCAAATAACAACTGGTAATAAATATCATTCAGCGATTATAAGAAAGGAAATCAATCAAGATGAACCACTTCGCATAAAAAGTTAAACGAAACAATTGTGAAAAACATATCGCATAATGAGCTATTCATACATTAGGCATAAATAAATAGCTATCACCGTACAAAAGTGCCAAATGATAACTCAATCATTCATGCAATAATACATAAACAACGAAAAACTGTATATCACTTTAACATATAAGCAGAAATGGTCAAGAGATAAAAGTACCATTTATGACTAGTCCTACTCATAAGCTTCAAGCAACAATGATTTATCTCTCCTTGCTTTAACATCCACTAAGAGTACAGAAGTGCAACATCAGTAGCAGATATCAAATGCAAACATCAACAAATCTTGATCCATTCATTCACCTAAACCTCCTCTGAGGGTGCAAAAGTGCATGTTCTGAGGACAAGTTTTTGATAAATTTCTGGACCCTTCTCTAAATGCATGAGAAGGGTTTAAATACTACTAACTAAATAACTTAATTACACAGATTTAGGATACAGTTTAAATGACCGCCCTTTTTCTAAGCAAAACTATTTCTAAAAATTAAATCTAATGTCTAACTATTTCTGCATTTGTTCCTTAATGTTGCGAGCATTCAATATTAGCCTGGGTAGAGTCGGCTGACTGTTTTCCGCTTTTGGTTGAGCTAAGCAAACAGAAATGGTAAGAGCTGGCACCATCTTTTCAGCAAAATCGATGATATGCTCGAGAGTCACCCTCTGGCTATGTGGATTTACTGTGTATGCTCAGTAATAATCCAAGTTCCACTTGGTTAATCCTCGAATTGCTTCTGCCTTTTCTTTCAGCTTTATGTTTCCAGTTTGTTCTTTACCATTGCTTTCTTGCGTTTTCCGGGCTTACAAGTGATTGAGCAGTTAGAGGCTTTTCTTTTTGAGCAATTTTCTCAGCGATGCGCGATTAGCGCTAGGCGCTAATCGCGCATCGGAAACTGCCTCCGTTCTTTGATCCGGGCCTCTCTGATGCGTTTTTTGCCTTTAGCGCCTTTTCCTTCACCGGGTATAAGCTTCAAACTTTGTAAAAATACTACTTCTGTGAGCTTCTGACCTTGAGCGTTAAACCGCCTGTTGATATTAGCATTGTTCAATTACTCATTCAACCATGGCTGTGAATGAAAGATCTGTAATGGATAGCTCAGCAGCATTCTATGAATCTGTGGCTCTGTTGCATGCGGTATCCGCTTATGAGGGTATCTTTTCTTTGTCTCTGAGCATTGGAGCTTTACCCTTTTCCTTTATGGCTTCCTGCACATTGCTTCGTGTTACTTCTATTTTTCGTTCCTGCAGTTCACACATGAGGAGAGAGTAATGATAATAAAAAATCGACATGAAAGCTTTAAACTCTACGGATGTACAAAAACATGCCACCTGACGTGAACTGACTCTTCGAAAAACACAAAACCGTCTTTCATTAACAACTGGTGTAGCATTCATTAATTATCATTAAAGCGCGTATCCAATTTTTGGTTTATGGAAAGCTTTTCTTGAATGTTGAGCCGGGGAAAATCTGCGACGGAATGTTTCTGCGATTCGAATCGCGGCATCGCAGTATCGCATTACGAAAATTTCATTAAGATGTGCTATCGTAAGGTTGCTTGATTGCGCTATCGCAAGATCGCAGATCACAGTATCGCGCTATCGCAAAATCGTAGATCATTACAATCGTTAAATGGTTATGTGTTTTTCATGCGACATTGCAATATGCGATATGCGATATCGCATATCGGATATCGGTGATTTTTTAAAGGTTTTCCAATGTGAGTGTTTCTTAATGCATGCGATAAGATGGAATTCGCGTCACATTCACGCAGTTTATCATTTTTACTCATAGGGAAATGTCCTATCATTCTTTGCACGATGCGATGTTTTCTTAAGGAGTAAAATACATGAGCCTTAATTGAATTTTTTGAATTTTTTACTAAGGGTCCCCACTTACCTAGTGTTATTGCTAATACTAAATAAGGAGGGGGTTTGTTGGTGGCCACAACAATTGGCGATTCACTTGGAAGAACCAGTTATCTCTGTTTTTCTATTGAATTTTTCAAACTTCCAAAACAGAATTTTTTTTAGAAAATTAAACTTTATTATGGAAAGATAAAGTACATTATGCTCTAAACTGTCAATGATATTTTGTTTCAACCATTTTATACTTTGATTATTTACTTCCTCAGGCTAGTCCTTGTATTTACATCAGCCATTACTTGGTCTTGTTGTCACACGGAATCTGTCAAGGGTGCGGACACGACTGACCTTCCTAGAAGTCTAAGACATTCTAATGACAAACAAGACAAAATGGAGTAATCTTTCTCTAAATACACCTTTTACTACATGAAAACTACAAGTGTTTAGGCTTACCTTATTCCAAAACGCTGTTGTTGAAGTCCGTTCTTGACGATCCGGATGAGCTCCTCCTTCAAGTCAATTCCTGCAACCACAAACAATCAAACAATTACCAAGCACTTGTATTTCATATAATAAAACATATATTCAACATGCAGACCAAGGAACACATGAAATAACTCATTAACACAAGCTATTGAGAAAAATAAACCAGTTTGTATTAATAACGAAACAAAGAAACTCTTACAACCTGGCCTTGGTGTTGTGCAAGTTCCTCCCAGGGTCCATCAAGGGTTTTCCTCTACTTTGACAAAGCTCACCCTCTCCCAAGTAGAATCAAGTGAAGACAATCTCTCCTCACAAAGGCTCTAATGGAAGACCTAAATCCTGCAGCATTTACCCAAAGAAAATGTATAGCTCCAACCTCCTCTCCTTCTGGCTCAATGCCTTTATTTATAGTGCTGTAAAGAGGTTATTCAGGTCCACTATCAATGGGATCATCCCCCTCTTTGGGTGGGATAGCTCCCTTATTGATGGGATAAGTTCCCCCTTAATAGAGATACATGAACCAACTGGAGGCGCATCCATTTCATCAAACCGACCTCTAGAATGTTCTAGAAGTAACCACAAGTAACTTTTTCAAGATAAAACTCGCGCATTTTGCCTTTTACAGAGGGACGCACCTGTCCCTTAACATACAGAGCGTCCATGGACGCATATTTTGTGAACATGGTCCGCGTCCCCGCAGGTAAGGCTAGAGAGAACCTGCGACCCTAGAGATAAACATGATTTTTACAAGACTTTCTCTCTTCTTTGAGTTTGAGATGGATAACAGAGGCATGAGACTTGCCTAAGAGGGTAGCATGACTGTTGATTTGAGCCATACTAACTGTAAGTAGTCAAGGTGACATTTTTTAGTGTAACAGATTGCCCCCTAAAGTGCGAAGCCTGGAATAGAATAGGGTTTTGTAATTCTAGGAAGGGTGAAGCGCTTTATCATTTCAAGGATTGCCTTGTGGATGGCCTAGTTGGAACCTGCAATTTTCAACACAAAATACATGGATAAGATTATATCATCACTGAGGTAGGCATTCCCATACTCAGATTCAAAACTTTAACTAATGGACTAACTATTCTGATACAGGAATGATCTTGCAGTACATTATTTTTATAGACTTTTGTAGACACAGTATGGACGCAGCCATCTGTTTATGATAAGTCTACATAGACAATGAATACAAAACTCCTCGCAGCCTGGATGGTAGAAACTAGATCCAGGGTCTTCACTTCTACTTCTCGAATTGGTACGATTCTAGCCATGTGATTAAATGATTCGATGTCGAACATGGTAGAAACCACTTGATTACCAGTCAATGATGTAAACTGTTAACAAGCGTGAGAGAAACCACCAGTAATGTCAATGGTCCTCAAAGTACCAAGCACAACCCGTGAAATGTGAATAGATGTTTTGATGTCGAACACTTCACGGAATCCTCTGATCGAAAGTCAATGATGTAAACTGACGTCAAAGGCGAGAAACCTGCCATTGATGCATGCAGACTTCAAGGTACTGTCGATTCCTAAGTCATCTTTCTAGATAATGTGTCGATGTCGATAGAAAGCGACCCGTTGCAGGCAAGCCCGCAACACGAAATCATTGTTCAAGTTGAAGAAATGTTGCTGTAAGGACTGACTCAGGGATGGTCAAATGGATGACAAGTATTTTGCAGATGAAAGTTTTGCTTGCAGACCTCTTGAACACATAACGACACAACAGATGGTTTGGTGACGAATAACTCAAAGTTGATCCCTGAACCCGGTTAAAGATTTTCAAAGTGATTTGGTCAACTGTGAGGTAAAAGATTTCCCAACCCAGGTGAATGAAAAGTGTCGTGTTCAAGAGCGGTAATAAAGTTTCTTCTGAGGCAAAAGGTGACAAATAGGTTCATTCTTCTCTTTTTTCCCCCACCATTTCTGGCAAGTACCTCTTTATTTTTAACAAGCTTGAGGAGGATAACATATGCTTGATTATAAGCTCATCCTTCGGACGAGTCCAACCTAGTTTAAATTCGAACCCTAGGAAGGAGTGGTTCGTTCCTGTTTGTAATTGAACAGGTCCTTTACTGTAAAAGTTTAACGAGCCCAGTATAGGAGAAACTCGGCGTTTTTCTTTTTTAGAGAGTCTGAAAAACTTAAGGAAACTCCACGTTGAACTTTTTCGTATATTTGTGTCCCTCAAGCCCGAAAAAGTATAAAATAATACCTGGGGGAACCGCTTGATCTTGCGACCAAGGAGTACTTTCATAATAGTGTCATTGACCTGAAAAGTAAAAAGCGATCAAAGACACGTCGTTTTATTTCCTTATCGAGTTTGAAACGACAAAAACCCGGCAATCTTTTCCTGATTTTGCGGTCAGAAAAGAGCTAAAAGGGGACCGTCTTTTAATTCCGTTTTAACGAGTGAAAAAGAAACACTCGACAATCTTTTCATGTTTTAGGAGTCAGAAAAAGGGCTTAAAAGATGACTCTGAAATTTTGTTTGTGAAAAATTACAATTTCCCTCGAAATCCCTTCGTCCTGCACAAAAGCGACACATTACTCATACCTGTTTAAAATAGGCAAAAATACATTCGAAAACATCTTTTCATGGTAAAAAATGAACTAATTCATCCAAAAAACCTATAAAAAGACCTTTTACCATGTCATTTTTACCGTTTCACTGTTGAGGTTGAAAAAGGAGCTTTTGACAAGAATCTTCCCGTGGTTGCTGCGGAAAATCTGACCGTCGGAATCGAACGCCGCTTCACCGAGGTATTTTACACATCCCACTCTTCATTTTTATCCGTTTAGTTTTTTGTTTTTGGTCTCTGTTTCATTTTTTGGGGGGGTTTTGGGTTCAAAATGCGCCCCTCGGCGGACGCAGGTGCCCTTCGGGTGACCCGCGTCCCCCGACTTTTTCTCACACGGGAAAAAGGTCGGGGGACGCAGTCCGCCTTCAGGCGAGCTGCGTCCGGACGCCCTGTGCTAAAAAGCCGGGGTGCGTCTTCCGCAAAGGGCGCATTTCAAAACCCTAACTCTCTCAAAAAACCACCAAATTTTCTCAAATTAATTTCTAATTGACTCTTTTGATGTGCAGGGCCCAAAACATGTTAGACTGGAGAGAGAGAGAGCACGTAGAAGACGATGAAGCTGCGATTAACCACCAACCCTCTCTGGATGCCTTAAGAACATGTGGATTGTACAAATATTGGACCATACCGGGCATGAGGGGCCAGGTAAGATTTTTGGAATGGCTGGTTGAGCGATGGAACGTTCAAGATCAATGTTTTTACATTGGAGGGCACCAGCTCGAGATAGAGCCCTCGGATGTATACTTTCTCACTGGCTTGCCAAACAGAGGTGAGCAACTCAACCTTGCGGGGACCAAGCCGGGTGGCCAATCCCTTGATGATCTCCGCGAGGAGTGGTGCAGACCAGGGACTCGCCATAAAAAAGGCGTGGAGATAAAGCACATCGCTCTGGCAGAACTTAGAGTTATTGCATTTACGGTCACTAGGATTTACGGCGCGGCCGCCTTGCACATTGCCTCCGGATCCCAAATGCGGATGGCAGTTGACTGTTACCAAGGCACCATCTTCAACTGGTGCGAAGCTGTGTCGGCTCATATGAAGAGCCAACTAACCAAGGCAAAGAACGGACGACTAAAGACTTTTGGATATGGGCCTCTAGTCGTGAGCTTTGCCTTGGAGAGAGTTCCTATGCTGATCCCTCAGCAACTCACTGTTGATGACTTGGGTCCTCGGGAGCCAAAGCTTGTTCGATGGGTTGCGGTGATGGCCCGGCATCCTGACGAGGGTGCTGCAGTGGTTCGATTCTCAGACAGTTACTTCGACTGGCTAGAGGGCCAGCTTTTTGTGATACAAGACTTTCCATATGCCGGAATGGATTTCAGAGGTGATCCGGACATGGTTCTTCCACAGGGAGAACAATGGGATGACAGAGGTACTTTCATTTTCACAAGTTTTCTAATTATGTATTTTTTTATTTTTTATATATATCGTCTCAAAGTAACAGTAAAATTTTAAAAATGCAGATGTTGGACCACAGCGTCCAGCCAATCTCCGGCCTTACGACAGACGACATCCAGCTGCACCAGCACCGGCCCTACAGGATGCGACAGCAGAAGTACTAGCCGATTTGGAGCATGATCTAGAGCGTCTCACGGCAGATATACCTGAGACTACTATGGATGATATTCCAATGAGGCTTCAGCGCTTCGTGGTCGCGGTCCCTGGACCGTTTAGGAGATTTCTGCGCAAGATAGCCCGCGCAGTGGTGTCGTACAGAGAGCACCACCAGTGATTGACTAGTCACTTTTGTAGTCACATGTGACATTTTTGACTTTTTGCACTATCATTTTGCCGATCATAAGGTGTGTTAAACCTATGATCGAAGACGATGTATATATTTTTGGACACACTTCTATTTATATCTATATATCACTATTACCGGCTTATCTTGTTTAACATGTATGATGAAATGTCTTTAAATTTACTTGCATGATTATTATAAATGTCTGTCCAACACTCGAGAAGCAATTGCATCTGCTAATGTATTCAAAGACCTTGGAATATGTTGATATTCAATGTAATCAAATTCACGTTCCAAGAGACGCACTCTCAAAAACAACCTTAATAACACAGGATTTCTAATGGCATAAACTCTATTAAGCTGTAATACAACAAGTTCAGAATCTAACCTCACTATCAAACGTCGAATTCCAAATGAAATAGATTCGGATAATAATTCAACCACTGCACTGTATTCTGCAATGTTATTCGTTGTTTGACCGAGGCTTACCCCATGCATAGAAACTAACTCGTCAGAGGGTGAATAGATAACCCAAGCTGCGGAAGAGGTATTCCGTGTACTACGACAAGCACCATCAGCAAATCCAATGTATGTTTGGAGAGGCGTCGACATCTACAATATCAAGAGTAAAACCAAGATGAGCCAAAATAATGACGAAAAACCACACTTGCTAAGCTAAGCACACTGACTAAACTAACACACTTGCTAGCTAGAAAGGAAATCTAACCTATCTAAAAATTTCTCCATCCATCATTTTAAGCATAATACCTCTTTAGGTAAAGTCCATTTCTGGGTTTGCCCAAAGAGTCCCCATCAAAATCAACTAACTCATAAGCTCTTTTTGCTAGCTTTCGCTTTACAATGTAGGGCCCATGCCACATGGGAACGAACTTTCCGGCACCTAGCTTATCGTTAGCTTGATCATATAATAATACTAGGTCTCCTTCCAAAAAACTTCGAGGGGTTACATTTTTATCGTACTGAGCTTTCATTCGTTTCGCGTGAGTCTCGATAGCTAAAGTAGAGTCACGTCGAGTCTCATCTAATTTAGCTAAGTATAACAACCGTTTCTCCTCTTCGGAAGTAGCTGGAAGTAATTCGACAGCCATTTGAAGTGATGGGATTTCGCACTCAATAGGTAACACAGCTTCTAAGCCATAAACTAGCTGAAAAGGGGTGAAACCTGTTGAATTTTTCACTGAAGTTCGATATGCCCATAGCGCCGAAAATAACATGTTATGCCAATTTGTTCGATGGATACCAATGATCCGTCGAATCATGACGACTAGAACTTTGTTGATTGACTCAACCAAACCGTTGGCTTGCGGATAATAAGGTGTAGAGCTATCGTGGCGCAAACCAAGCTGGCTTGTAAGTTCAGTCATCATGACATTTCGAAAATGGCTTCCATGGTCCGTAATGATTGCTTGTGGGACACCAAACCTAGTTATGATATGATTGAATACGAAAAGTGCAGCTGTCTTGCCGCTTGCGTCGAATGTAGGCATCACCTCGACCCACTTAGTAAAATAATCAACCGCAAGGATGATATACGCATGCCCCCCGGCCGAGTGAGGGTTACAAGTAATAAAGTCAATGCCCCATTTGGCGAATGGACCAGTGGCAATTATAGGGTGGAGAGGAGCAGGTGGAGCGCGCATCTTGCGATCAAACACTTGACAGTTGTGGCATTTTCTGACGGCAAGGATACAATCTTTAAACATAGACGGCCAGAAATAGCCAGCGCGCAACACCTTCTGAGCTGTGGCATACCCAGACATATGACCGCCACATGCTCCAGAGTGACAATCATTCAAAACTCTCTCAGCCTCATCGTGAGTTAAACAACGTCGAAAAACTAAGTCTGCCCCCAGGCGATAAAGTGTATCTCCAATAATTCTGTATTGCTGGGATTGAAACCGAATTTTTCGACGGTTTTCCTTGGAAGCTTCAGGCCGAAAGGTTTGGGTTTGGAGATAGATGATTATATCCCCATACCACGGATCTACAATGCTAATAAGAAACAAAGATTCGTCCGCAATGGACTCCTCTGCCACAGTCTCTGTGTCAGCACTCGGGAAATCACACATTAATTCCGCGAAGACTAAAGATTTCTTAGACTTGGACTTCTCAAACTCCAAGTCGAACTCTTGCAGGATGACGATCCATTTAGAGTACTTGCCCCCTAGCAGTTGTTTTGTCAAGATATAAATCATAGGGTTGCAATCCGAAATAACAGTAGTTTTGCGGAGAAGAATGTAGTGACGAAAACGCTGGACAGCTTGAACGGCTGCCAGGGCCAATTTCTCCACATGTGAATATTTTAACTCAGTTGGATTTAAGGTTCTGCTAAGGTAATATATCACATGCTCTGCCTTGAATTCATCTTCTTGAACTAACACCATTCCAATGGTGGAATGCGAAGCTGCGAGGTATAAGAAGTAGTCCTGGTTGTAGTTGGGAGGATGCAATAACGGTGCATGGGTCAACGCGTGTTTCAGTGCATCAAAAGATTGTTGGGCAATCTCGTCCCAAAAGAATTGTACGTTCTGTTTCAACAACCGTGTAAAACCTTTAGTGACCTCGGCGTAGTTAGGGATGAATCGGCGTAAAAAGTTCGCTTTCCCTTGCAAACTTTGGAGTTGGCGCAAACTCGAAGGAGGAGGCAATTGGATGATACCAAGGTACCAAGATTCACTTCTAGGAGGACTGTAAAAGATGGATTCACGCTCCCTTAGATCAAGGGTAATTAGATCTTCGGAATCAGAAACGCCTATTTCTTCCTCTGGAACAAGTTCTTCTATAGCAATTAACCCAACAGGAAGATTTTTGGTGATAATTCTTTCTATTCTTGGTGAATCAGGAACACTAGGAGTTGGAGTAACAGGTTCTGAAATTTCAGGTTCTTCGCCTGTTTCACTGGCAGATGAAAAACTACCAGCAAGCTCGGAAACTGTAACAGCTTCGGGATTGTAACCTGTTTCTAATCTTTGGTAATCTGGATGGACTACCAAAGAAGATTCTCCTTCTTCAGGTGAACCTACTCTACTGCCACTAGGAGGAGTTACAAGGACCTTTAAACCCTCTAAATAACTGGGGTCGTCTCGAGGAGGTGAACCCCTAAGTTCACGGGATCTTCTCAACAATTCGGCCACAGAAACAACTTCAGGAGACTGGCCCGCAATGCGACAGGACCTTCTCGGTAATTCCGCCACAATTAAAGATTTTAACTACAACACACGAAATCAAAGTAAAAAATTTCAAATCAAACCACCTAAAGTCTTCTAAAGAAGCAATCAAATTTGAAGCACACGCCTAAATAATCTAGAGCGTCAAACCACACACAAATAGAAGTCTTCCGGACCAAAAGCGCTAGTTGGTGATTAGGCCCAACCTCGCAGGATTCAGTACAGAAATAGTGGGTGGAACAGTTACCCCGGCAACCTGCTTAATGAATAGACTGGACCAAGTTCCTCCACTTTAACCGTCTCGAAGTGAAGCGACCCCCCAGAAAATCCAAGTGAGTATAACCGACGTCTGCTCCAGGTACAGTGGGACCTTCCCTCCACCGTCACCTTGGGTAGAATCCTAGATATTATGGCCACTAAGGTTACCAATCACAACAATTACACCTGGGGGAACAGTCTAAACTCCGACAGCACGCAAGGGCAGAGTAGCAAGCTCCAATCCCCTTACCGGCTCCTTGACAACAATCCAAGGTTTACCGATAAGTGACCCCTGGCTCCTCGACAATGGTTAATCCGAGGTTTACCGTTTGTAATACGTACTGCCTGGCGTCGTTCCCAACGAGGGAGGAATGATCCCCTCACTGGTTCGGACACGAGCTCGTGTTTCTCCTTTGGGAGGAGCTTTCCCAGAATGTAACTGAAACAATTGGATTTGTTCTACTCAAGATAGACTATCTGTTTGGTTTTGTAGTCTTGGAGAGTTAAGTACTCACCTACTCCAAGA
Source organism: Pinus tabuliformis (assembly GCA_031772625.1). Lineage (NCBI taxonomy): Eukaryota > Viridiplantae > Streptophyta > Pinopsida > Pinales > Pinaceae > Pinus > Pinus tabuliformis. Next base: position 1,706,284,395 of record CM062820.1, on the reverse strand, counting down.
CCCTAGCCTAAGCTATGTTGGTGCTTCAGAGCCCTAGAAAAATAAAGATTACTAGATTGATTTTAATTTAAGCGTTACTTTTAAGGTTGTTTCTTAAGTCAAAAGGTGATGGAAGTGAAACTAGTGGTGTGTTGACTCGACTCGAAACCACTACAAAATGCACCTAAAATGATTTATCCACTACTTTACTTTTTCGATGAATTGCTTAACTAAAAAGTTGAGAGAATGCAATCTTTATAAAAGCAACTTCTTAATTGAAGACAATCAAAGAAACAATTCGTTTTTCTTTTCCAAGCATAAAAACATAACTTCTCTTTACATGCACGAAAAAACTCTTTTCTTCTTTTGAAAACAAAAAGCTACTTGAAACAAGGCTTTTTAAGAAGATGTTTTTGTATTTTTCTTTTAATAAAACAAATAAATCTAATATAACCAAAAATCAATCTTAACAACTCTTAAAATCTATGAAAATGCACTCATAAGCAAACTAAAGGCAAATTTACTCTAAGCAATCTTAACGAGGCCAAAACTAACAATGATTATTTCTAAGGTGTTTTACTTGATCACAATCAAATCAAGGACTAGCTTGTTGCAGAATCAAAAACTAGCCAAAACAAAACTCTAATCTTTTTGTTCTTTTTGTAAAATGGAAATCAATACTTTAAGAACAAGCAAAGCGAAATTTGACCCAAAACAACTCAAATGACAAGTTGCCCAAACAAGGAGACTTTACGACAGGCTCAACTTCTAAGAAGGTTGACTAACCAGAGATATCTAAGGCTGGACAACTTTCTACTATCAAAGTCACTACAAAGCCTTTCCAAAAATCAAACCCTAGGTCTAAACTTCGTTGAAAACCACTAAAACACTCAAAGCTCACAAAACTAGTTCAGGTGAGAATTCTTGACAGGGTACTAAAGGATCTGGGCAGAAAACACTAAGGAAAAACAAAATCTAAAAGTAATTTAAGGCAAAAATGGAATTTTCTTAACTTTTACAGGAAGACGCAGGCCACCCGTTGTCACAGGTGCGGCCCCGCACTGTGCAGTCGACAACAGCGCGTCCAAGGACGCACTGTGCAGCACACAGAGACTGCGTCCTTCTGGAAAAAGGAAGAAAAACTAAAACCAACTAAATCTAAAGCTAAGCCACCCAAATACTAATTCTCACAGTCAAAAACCAGAAAATAAAAATGATTTTCTCAAAGCAAAGTTCATATAAAGGAAAAGACTCTCTCATTAATGGATTCCCCAGCGGAGTCGCCAATTTGTCACACGGAATCTGTCAAGGGTGCGGACACGACTGACCTTCCTAGAAGTCTAAGACATTCTAATGACAAACAAGACAAAATGGAGTAATCTTTCTCTAAATACACCTTTTACTACATGAAAACTACAAGTGTTTAGGCTTACCTTATTCCAAAACGCTGTTGTTGAAGTCCGTTCTTGACGATCCGGATGAGCTCCTCCTTCAAGTCAATTCCTGCAACCACAAACAATCAAACAATTACCAAGCACTTGTATTTCATATAATAAAACATATATTCAACATGCAGACCAAGGAACACATGAAATAACTCATTAACACAAGCTATTGAGAAAAATAAACCAGTTTGTATTAATAACGAAACAAAGAAACTCTTACAACCTGGCCTTGGTGTTGTGCAAGTTCCTCCCAGGGTCCATCAAGGGTTTTCCTCTACTTTGACAAAGCTCACCCTCTCCCAAGTAGAATCAAGTGAAGACAATCTCTCCTCACAAAGGCTCTAATGGAAGACCTAAATCCTGCAGCATTTACCCAAAGAAAATGTATAGCTCCAACCTCCTCTCCTTCTGGCTCAATGCCTTTATTTATAGTGCTGTAAAGAGGTTATTCAGGTCCACTATCAATGGGATCATCCCCCTCTTTGGGTGGGATAGCTCCCTTATTGATGGGATAAGTTCCCCCTTAATAGAGATACATGAACCAACTGGAGGCGCATCCATTTCATCAAACCGACCTCTAGAATGTTCTAGAAGTAACCACAAGTAACTTTTTCAAGATAAAACTCGCGCATTTTGCCTTTTACAGAGGGACGCACCTGTCCCTTAACATACAGAGCGTCCATGGACGCATATTTTGTGAACATGGTCCGCGTCCCCGCAGGTAAGGCTAGAGAGAACCTGCGACCCCAGAGATAAACATGATTTTTACAATACTTTCTCTCTTCTTTGAGTTTGAGATGGATAACAGAGGCATGAGACTTGCCTAAGAGGGTAGCATGACTGTTGATTTGAGCCATACTAACTGTAAGTAGTCAAGGTGACATTTTTTAGTGTAACACTTGTAAAGATAAAACAAAGTCTCCTCTGTAAACCAGTTTTAAATATGCTCATTTGTCGTACGTAGAGCCTCTGCTGCCAGCAGGCGTTTATAGCCTCGACAGGGTTACCTATTACCCAGCAATGATCCTGTATCCTACTTAAGGTGGCCTACAACTTTCAAAGAAAAATCCATATCCACACTTATTGCTTTGATTTTCTTTTTATTCTTAAAAAACAATGTCTTGGTTTGGTAGCCAAATTATGACACAATCATTCACTTGATTTATAACTTTGCTGAACAAGCTGGCTCATGATGAGACCCCTTGTCTTCTGATTGCAACAATCTTGAGTCATTGCCCTGTTGTGGTGTACAGTTTTGGCAAAGTCAGCAAGTTATAATATCTGTGATAATGATAAGCGGGCTCGTGATGAGACCTCTCATTCTTCAAGATAAAGTGTATCCTTGGATCATTCCTCTGAAAGTTGTGATTTCCTTAGTAGGGAGGAAGTCATTGTTTCCTTAAGATAGCTCTTGACGACAATAATAGAGTTTTTGGAAACAGCTGTTCTACAGAGAATCTTTATTTTGTTATTGATACCTTTCATTGTACTGAGATAAAACAATTTCTTCACTAAAGGTTGCTTTCATCAAATTTTTTGAAGTTGAAACTAGTATCATATCTAGGCTAAAGTTTTTAACTGTATCTATCAATAATAAAGATTAGTTTTCCAAAATATTTGCTATTTATACAAGCGAAAAGTTCAAAATCTGAAAGAGAATTGGTGTCTTTTTCGTAAATGCCTAATGTAACCATTCACAACTGGTTTTATTATGAAAAGAAAAACAACTATTCTACAAAAATAGAAGAATAATCTTCTATGGAAAATATTTCTTGAGAATTTGTCCATTAACAGGCAAAGGATCCCTTTTACTTGCTAAATCCTGTAACACAAACGTTGATGGACCTATGACTTCTATAATCTGAAAAGGACCAAGCCACATCCTTTGAAATTTTGTATGTTTGCCCTTTTCCTCATGAGCCTTGTCCCACTTTAAAACTAAATCTCCCATCTGAAAATCTTTTCTGGTCATTATGTTTGAATCAAAAGAGGATTTTACTAGTGCTTAATGATGAGCATGCGTTTTCCTAGCTTGTTCTCGTTGTTCTTCTAATTTAATTATTTCCATTTGTCTTAGCTGTAAGGAGGAAGCAGGTACTTCATCAATGTATTGTACTAAAGACAAAGAGGGAATGGCTAAGTGAGTCGGAAGAACCACTTCTTTCCCATAAACTAAATTAAAGGGAGAAGTGCCGATAGAAGCTTTTTGCGTTATCTGATCTGCCCATAAAGCATATATCAAAGCCTTGTGCCAATTTTTATGGTTTTGATCAATTGTTCTTTTAATAATCCTAATCAGTTTTTTATTTGTTGACTCAGCTAACCCATTAGCTTGTGGGTAGTAATTGGCCGAATATTTAAGTTTGAATCCTCTTTTAAGTGCAAATTCAGTCATTGCATTTCCAGAAAAGTATGATGCATTATCAAACATTAAAGCGGATGGCAATCCAAACCTGGTGATTATAAATTGATCTATGAACTCAATGATATTTTCAGAATTAGCTGTCTTGAGCGGAACTGCTTCTACCCACTTAGTAAAATAATCTGTTGCTGTGAGGATGTATCTATGCTGCTTAGAAGAGTGAGGAACGATCTCACCTATTATGTCCAAGCCCCACTGACTGAAAGGTTGCTCGATGTTTACCGGCTGTAGTGGCAGGGACGACTTCTTTTGTCTTCCAGCAGTAGTTTGGCAGACCTGACATCTTCTCACGTAACTGTGTGAGTCTTTAAACAGCGTGGGCCAGTAATATCCTGCGCATAAGATTTTATGTGCAGTAGAATCTCCAGCATAGTGTCCGCCTGCAGGCCCATTATGGATTTCCTGCAAAACTTTTTTAGCTTCAGCTTTCTCAAGACACCTAAGAAGAACAGAATCATAATTTTTTCTAAAAAGAATATCATTTATGAGCTGATATTGCTTGGCTTTCAACCTTAGAGCTCTTTTCTTAGTATGATCAAGGTGTGAAGGAGCATACCCGTTCTTAAGATAATAAATGATATCAACATATAATGATTCTGCATCGTTTAGGCTTACCTTGCACATTTTTACCTCTTCAGATGGAATTTCAGAAATTTTCGATGCTCCAGCCAGCATTTTGCAGAAGCCTTGACCTATTACAATGTTTGCTGGTTTGATCTCAATGTCATATTCCTGTAAGGCAGTAACCCAATTGGCCCTTTTCTCACCCACATCCTTCTGTACTAGAAGATTCCTTACCGCTGGAAACGGTACTATAATCTTAGTATGGGTTTTAAGTAAAAAAGGTCTGAAGTATTTGACCGCTTTGAAAACAGCATAAGCCTGTTTCTCCACGTCTGAATAATTTAGTTCAACACCCTATAAATTTGAGCTAAAAAACGCAATTGGAGCTTCCGCTTTCTCTTGATTTGCTTGAGTTAGAATTGCAGCATATGACTTATCTGAGGCAAATGTGTATAAAATAAAAGGCTCTGAAAAATTCGGAGTTGATAAAGATGGAGCATTAATAATAGCTTGTTTGATCAGGTTGAATGCTTCATGTTCATCTTGACCCCATTTAAAATTTGAATTCTTTTTAATCATGGTTTGCAAAGGAGACACGATTCGTGAAAAATTTAGAACGAATCTCTTTACAAAGTTGATCTGACCAAGAAACGATTGCATGGCTTTTTTGTTATGAGGTTGGGATATTTCAGAAATTTCTTTGATTCTGTCGGGATCAATGTGAATACCGGATTTTGACACTATGAATCCTAGAAGTTTCCCTTCACTTAATGCGAAAAAAGATTTCTTTGGGTTAAGTGAAATTCCATACCTTAAACACTGTTGAAAGATTTGTTTCAGGTCTTTGAGATGGTCGCTTTGCTTCTTCGAGTACACTGTTATATCATCCAAATAAATTACTACAGATTTATTGACTAAACCTTTGAATGCAATGTCCATGGCTCTCTGAAATGTGGCACCAGCATTAATCAAACCAAATGGCATCTTTCGATATGCGTATGTGCCCCATTTAGTTCTGAATGTGGTTTTCAATTGATCATCAGGATGTACCAACACTTGATTGTATCCTGAAAATCCATCCAAGAAAGACATTAATTCTGAGCCCGCCACTGCCTGCAGTATCTGTTCCATAGGTGGTAGAGGAAAATTATCTTTTTGACAGGCTTTGTTAAGGTTCCGAAAGTCAATGCAAATCCTAATATCTCTGTTTTTCTTTCTAACAGGTACCATATTGGAGACCCATTTGGAATGTCTGACGGGAAAGATTATTCTGGCTTTCAATAACTTATTGAGCTCAATTTTTATCTGATTTTCATTATTGATCATGGGAATAGTATGCTGGATGATGGAAGTGTCGTATGTTTTCAGCTCATCATAATTCTAGGCAAAAACATTTTTATATTGTCTCAAAAGACGAATATACGCTAGTTTCTCTTCAGGGGCTAGGCCGAGGCCTAGATTAATGTTTTGTGGTTTAGCATCAGTCGCTAGGTTTACTAATTCATAGTTAAAGGTTGAACTTTGGAGTTTTGAATTGGTAGACCTCTTAAACCGATCTTTCAAATCGTACAAGTCTTCTAACTTGACCACCGACTTAGGTATAGCATTATTAGTGCTATTTTGTTGCAAATGTCAATCATGCTGGTCTTCGTCAATTATTTGATTGGAGTAGGATCCTTCAGACGAGAGGAAATTTACAATATCGGGATCATCATTGAATACTCTCCAATTTGTGATGTTGTCAGGAATGGATGGTCTAAAGATTAATTCTATTGAGAATCTATCTGGACTAAAATCTTCGGGCATAATAAGCTTAGAAGCTACGTTAGCCAAAAGGTCTGCACTTGCGTTTTGGAGTCTAGGGATTGAAGAGATATTAAACGCTATGAAATGCTCAGTCAGATCTTGTACTAAGGATTGATAATGTTTTAAATGACCTGATAAGCAATGTATAGTGTTACATACCTATTTAACCACAATCTCAAAGTCTCCAAAAACTTTTGAAGATACTTGACGTCTAACCCGATTGCTTTGAATAGGCCTTGAACCAAAGCCTCGTATTCTGCTGTATTGTTTGTGCAATCGAATTCGAGTCTGCATGTGAGCATGATTTTATCTCCTTCTGGACTAATCAGAACGCATCCTGCTCCTGCTCCTTCGTTAGATCTAGAACCATCAAAAAATAATTTCCAAAACAAAGATTTATTTACAGGTTTATCTAAAAAAATGATACATTTCGAACTATCAGTTCGAGAAAAATTTTCGACTTGGGACAAAACAGAGTGTTCTAAATAGGGTGATGCGTGAGCATTGAAATTTCCGAGGAAAGAATCTACCGAGTAATTGACAATAATGCTGCTGTTATACGCTACTAGTTCATTTTCTCCCTATAACTCCATTACTATGTACTTCTGGTGTAGCTCTCGTTCAACTTTTATTTTATTTGGTTTACCGTTGTAGGGCAGCCACATGTGCGACCAGTCGGTTGCGAAGTATCCATGGAGTTTTTCTGACCAATCCCTGCTAAGAATTAAGCCATAGAATTCTGGGATATCGACAACTAGAATGTCAATAACCTGGCATACCTTCGGGTTGGATGACAACCTTATGGTTACTTGATTTAGTTCGCCAATCACTTCGACTTGAGATCAATCTAACTGAACTATGCGCACTGCGGATTTCTGTGGTTGAACATTTAACTTGGCACATATAGATTTGGGTAAAATATTAGATGAAGCACCCGAATCTACCAAACAACTGTGCACATTTTTATTGAAGATTTCGTAAGTAAGGAGAAACGGGGGAGTGTGAGATCTTGATCTTCCTCCAATCAGAGCTATGTCATTTGGATTAATCTTATTGATCATGTTAGTTGGAGGTCTTCCCATGTTATGGGAAGCTTGAGAAAGTATAGCGGCAGGCAAAGGTGCAACTGGCACGGCATGTAATTCTTTCATCATTATCTTCTGTTGATGTTTCAACTTGCTCAGTTCGTAAAGGGTGATGTTAGCCCTAGTCTTCTTCATGTCTTCAATAATATTGTACTCCATTTCATCCGACACTATCAGTGTTTTAGATGGATTCGTTTCATCTGTTTGGACTGGGCTGGTTTGAGTCACTTTAGATATCGTTTTCTTTGTTGCGACTTTATCCTTTATTGTAGAGCTTGCGCTCTTCGGCTTGGGGGTAGTTTGGGGAGGATCAAGTTGATTTTTGCTTCGTGTGCTAACTGGAAATACTTCTTGATCTTCTTCTTGTGGGAGGATGAAATCCCATATTCCTTGTAATTCCACAACTTCTTCGTCATCAGTATGTCCTTCAGTGGCAATTTCCTCTTCCTCTTACTCGGATTCAACATTTGAAATGGCATTAGGTGGCTTTGAATCCGTTGAAGGACCTCTTTTAAAAGCTCTGTAGGGATTTTTTGAAGAAGTTTCTACTACTTGCTTTTTTATGTCGATCATTTCATTAGACATGGTCTTTAGAACTTTCTGCAATCCTTCCAAATCAAATGGATCTTTTGCTTGTTTCTTCTTGGAGTCTTCCTTGAAGGTGACTTTTTTGGATTTACGTTCCTCTATCGCGGATTTCTTTTCCAGGGCTATTATTCGTTTCTCTACCGCTATTGCTTCCTTCATGTTCTCGGCTAGGGTTGTTTTATTGGCCCTGTCCACGAAGATTGCTATGTTCGATGGTAGAGTGGTGATATACCATTCACATCGTACTTCTTCGCTGGGCTGGGAAGCAGTAGGAATTTTGTTGAAAATTTTGTTGAAACGTAAATTGAAATCCTTGATAGGCTCTCTAGTTTCGGCTTTAAGATTGGATAGGTCATTGATTAATGTTGCCGTAGACCTGTCATCACCAAACTTGGTCAGGAATTGCTCCTGGAAGATGTCCCAACTTGTGATGGATCCGGAGGGTAATGAAAAGTACCATGACCCGACCATTCCTTGCAGTGTATAAGGAAAAAGCCGAACAATAACATCTTCATTAGTAACCCCATTGAGATTAATGGAAAGCATTAAGTTGTTTATGTGCTCTTCTGTTAGCATGCCTGCCTCGAGATTGAATTTAGGCATCCATTTCTCAGGATGGGCCGGTATTTGACTCAAGGGTGCAAGCATTAAGACTGCCCCAGGGTTGTTCCATGGAGACTGGGCCATTGTTGAACTGCTAACAGAGGAAATGCAGAAGATGATCCCTGCGGTTGGGAGGATGAGGATACTACGATTGTAGATGATTGAAGAGGGGTTGTGGGGGTTCCAGTGGATGGATGGACAATGATCTGGAGTGGAGGTGTGGATGGTTGAATTCGTGGTGAAGTAGTTGAGATGGACAATGTTGACGAAAGAGTCTACTATCGGACTCTTGAGGTGATTTCCTTGCTCTTTTCCTGGTGGGAAGAGGTAATTCGATTGGCTGGATGCCAAACTTTTCACTCTTTAGCCTAGTGAGGGGATGAGTAGGGTTGTACTGCGAAGTCACGCTGCCTTGAGATTTATCAGACCTTTGAGGAGAAATGGAAAATCACTGAAGTTTGTGAATCAGGGATTCGGCTTCAGGAAGTTCAACGGTAGATTGTTCTGAAATATCAGGGTGTGTAGCAGCAGTTGATACTCGAGCAACTTCTGACTCTGGATTTAAATGTAATGGAGAAGTCGGGGGAGATGATGAGGGCGATTTACTCTCAGAATTGTATTCAGATTTGGATTTACTTGCCATTCATAGTTCAGGCCCTCCTTCTAGCGCCAAATATGTTGAGGCCCCGAAAATCGGGTCAACAACAAGGGGGATACCAGCCCAGTCCAGACCTTGGTTGGCAGCTCCTTATCCGTTTGGTATAGCGGGTCTGACTGGGGATAATGGGACCAGTTTCCCAATATATGAGTGTGTGTGTGTAAAATTTGATGTTGTTGATCTAACAGTTCCTATATAAGCTATTCTGATTCAAACTTCAATCTAATTCTATGCTATTGTAATCTAATAAACAACACATCTAAATCTATACTAACCCGGGATGTAATTCTTCTATTATGCGATCTAAAGAGATTTCAAATAGAAACTGGTAATAAAGATCATTTAGCGATTATAAGAAAGGAAATCAATCAAGATGAACCACTTCGCATAAAAAGTTAAACGAAACAGTGGTGAAAAAAATATCGCATAATGAGCTATTCATACATTAGGCATAAATAAATAGCTATCACCATACAAAAGTGCCAAATGATAACTCAAGCATTCATGCAATAATACATAAACAACTAAAAATTGTATATCACTTTAACATATAAGCAGAAATGGTCAAGAGATAAAAGTACCATTTATGACTAGTCCTACTCATAAGCTTCAAGCAATAATGATTTATCTCTCCTTGCTTTAACATCCACTAAGAGTACAGAAGTGCAACTTCAGTAGCAGATATCAAATGCAAACATCAACAAATATTGATCCATTCATTCACCAAAACCTCCTCTGAGGGTGAAAAAGTGCATGTTCTGAGGACAAGGTTTTGATAAATTTCTGGACCCTTCTCTAAATGCATGAGAAGGGTTTAAATACTACTAACTAAATAACTTAATTACACAGATTCAGGATACGGTTTAAATGACTGCCCTTTTTCTAAGCAAAACTATTTCTAAAAATTAAATCTAATATCTAACTATTTCTGCATTTGTTCCTTAATGTTGCGAGCATTCAATATTAGCCTGGGTAGAGTCGGCTGACTGTCTTCCGCTTTTGGTTGAGCTAAGCAAACAGAAATGGTAAGAGCTGGCACCATCTTTTCAGCAAAATCGATGATATGCTCGAGAGTCATCCTCTGGCTATGTGGATTTACTGTGTATGCTCAGTAATAATCCAAGTTCCACTTGGTTAATCCTCGAATTGCTTCTGCCTTTTCTTTCAGCTTTATGTTTCCAGTTTGTTCTTTACCATTGCTTTCTTGCGTTTTCCGGGCTTACAAGTGACTGAGCAGTTAGAGGCTTTTCTTTTTGAGCAATTTTCTCAGCGATGCGCGATTAGCGCTAGGTGCTAATCGCGCATCGGAAACTGCCTCCATTCTTTGATCCGGGCCTCTTTGATGCGTTTTTCGCCTTTAGCGCCTTTTTCTTCACCAGGTATAAGCTTCAAACTTTGTAAAAATACTACTTATGTGAGCTTCTGACCTTGAGCGTTAAACCGCCTATTGATATTAGCATTGTTCAATTACTCATTCAACCATGGCTGTGAATGAAAGATCTGTAATGGATAGCTCAGCAGTGTTCTATGAATTTGTGGCTCTGTCATATGCGGTATCCGCTTATGAGGGCATATTTTCTCTGTCTCTGAGCATTGGAGCTTTACCCTTTTCCTTTTTGGCTTCCTGCACATTGGTTCGTGTTACTTCTGTTTTTCGTTCCTACAGTTCACACATGAGGAGAGAGTAATGATAACAATAAAATCGACAGGAAAGCTTTAAACTCTACGGATGTACAAAAACATGCCACCTGACGTGAACTGACTCTTCGGAAAACACAAAACCGTCTTTCATTAACAACTGGCATAGCATTCATTAATTATCATTAAAGCGCGTATCCAATTTTTGGTTTATGGAAAGCTTTTCTTGAATGTTGAGCCGGGGAAAATCTGTGACGAAATGTTTATGCGATTCGCATCGCGGCATCGCAGTATCGCATTACCGCAAATTTCATTAAGATGTGTTATCGCAAGGTTGCTTGATCGCGCTATCACAAGATCGTGGATCGCAGTATCACGCTATTGCAAAATCGTAGATCGTTACAATCGTTAAATGGTTATGTGTTTTTCATGTGACATTGCGATATGCGATATGCGATATCGCATATCGAATATTGGCGATTTTTTAAAGGTTTTCCAATGTGAGCGTTTCTTAATGCATGCGATGTGATGGAATTCACATCGCATTTTCGCAGTTTATCATTTTTACTCATAAGGAAATGTCCTATCATTCTTTGCGCGACGCGATGTTTTCTTAAGGAGTAAAATACATGAGCGTTAATTGAATTTTTTGAATTTTTTACTAAGGGTCCCCATTTACCTAGTGTTATTGCTAATAATAAATAAAGAGGGGGGTTGTTGGTGGCCACAACACAACCAAATGAAGCTAAGATGCTCAAAGGGGAATCAAGATAAGGTATGTATGCATCAAAGTTTAGTCATGTTATCATTTGTATATTATTGAGTCATGGGAATAATTCTATGATATGGTCAAGTAGAAAAGAATCTCTTTCACCAATGATATGCATGAAGGCATGTACTACAATGCAATGAAGGTAAACAAAAGAAATACTCACATAAGGAGTATAATATTGTTGACTAATAAGCAAGTGAAGAAGGAAAGTTGACTAGTCCTAGAAGCAAGCAGTGAAGAAGTGCTCTCATAAGGAGCATAAGGTGGTTGACCAATATATCCAAGAAGAAGCAAGTGAAGAAAGAGATCAAGCATGTGAAGAACACCATGATCACAAAGAATCACTATCTGAAAAATATCCATTGAATACATCTCTTGAAAGAAGGCAGGAAAACTCTGACTAAGAAAGGAAAAGATCAAAGGACCCTTGACACCTATGAAGGCCTTGGAGATATGAAATGTGCATATAATTGATTCTACTCTACGAAGATGTCATGATGAAGAAGCCATCCAACAAAAGCACCATTTAATGTTGAAGCAATATCAGGATGAATTCATGAAGGACTACTAGATCAAAGCATGGGAATAAGCAATTACAAAGAAGCATCCATGTGAAGAGTAGTCTGAAGCATAGACAAGATGACAAGGAATAACCATATGACAAGAGAACCTGCTATATGACAAGAAGGCCACTTTCCATGAAAGAAGAAATGGCATGACTAACTGGGAAGGAAAGTGATCAATGGAGGGTTCCCTACCAAGAAGTTCAAACAAAGGCTTCATGACATCAAAGTAAGGAAGGAGATCAAGTAGTTGGAGGACCCACGAAGAAGAAGTTGTTGATGAATGGACAAGTCCCTAGCTAAGAGGGAGTTATAACAAGTTCCCAATTACAAAGGAACTTGGACAAGTACCTTGTCAAAGGATACTTGGGAATGTCTTCTTCAATTGAGAGGAAGTGATAGACACAACATTCTTGTCTTCACTTGGGAAAGAAAAAATGGGAGGATTGGGCATCATTTGGCATCTGATACTATTTGAGGATGTGTAGGGCATCCAAGACAAGAGTAGGAAAGAGGACCAATATTATTTGAGGGTTGGGAAACTAAGACAAGAATAGTCCTAGAAGGTCATACTCAATGAACACCCAGGTGGGTATGTACCTTGAGAGACAATGACTAAGGTGTCTATAAGTCATTAGTCTTGCCAACATTCTACTCTGATCTATTGAGAGATAGAGCTATTAGTCAAGGCCATGTTCTGGAAAATAATGTTTGTTATTATGATGCTATAACAGATGGATTGAAAATATGGTTTCTATTATGTGAATTCTTCAAGTTTGAAATATAGCCAAACACCTTGTAATGTTGTATGAATACCTCCCTAATTAAGAGGGAGTGTTGAAGGAAATGTGTTAAAATTGGAAACAAAGGCCAAAATCCACATGTGTCATCTTATTTATGACAACTGATATTTTTCTTGGATACCTCTCTCCGAGAGGTGTAGGATTGATCTAGAGATCATCTAATTCTAACATGTACAAATGAAGTTATGAATTTATTGTGATTATGCACAAATTGTCAAGGTCGGCCAGTAAACTTATGTAGGCTCAAAAGCCCAACAATCACATCTATTCATCCTCAACATTTTCTATAAATACATCATGCCTCATCCTAATTTGGACACACTTCATCTTCACACATCTCTCTCTCCTCACATGATTGGGTACAAATTTTTGGGCTTCTCTCTCTCTCTCCACACGTGTGAAGGAAAGGTTGTTTCTCTGCTATCCCTGCATTGACCATATTTGACCAAAAACTTTAGGAGGTTGTTTTAACTACGTTGACCATGCCCTGACCATATTTGACTACAATTTTATATGAGGAATTTCTGTTTGGGCAGGCCGTAGTTCTGGGCACGAAATTCAAGGATGTTTGACCTCTATTTGACCAGCGTTGGCTGTGGTTAGGGTTGATCATAGGTTGAATTTTGTTGACCAGTTTTTACTGGAACTTTTCAGATTGTTTTGGGCTGATTAGAATTTTTGTTGGAGGCCAAAGTTGACTGGTTTTGACCGCGCTGAATTGAGGAAGAAATCTACCCTGTTGACCAATGTTGAATTTTCTGGTTAGGGCTCTTTTGTTGCTGTTAGAAATTACCAAAATTTGTAAATTGTAATATCTCTCTCTGTTGAACTATTGAAGACTAAAAGAAAATTTGATCAAGGGTTTCCCCACATTGGGGTTTGTCCCTGGCTGGTGCCACATCTTGTGTCCTATTGTCTTGGCTTGTCTTCTACTATTTATGTTTATGTTCTATCTGCATTTTACTATTATGTTGATGTGATTGCTAAATTGGATATTAATATTGGGCTCATAAAGAAATTTAAGTAAAATTTCTCCAAAGCATAGAACATACCATTGTTGCCTAAAATTAACATGGTATCAGAGCTTAGTTGAAGACAAAGCCCGAGCAAGAGTGAAAGAGAAATCACCAAATACAGTTGGACATGGACAAAAGACTCAATGGGTTCCTCATCCTACTTCTCGACTGAAGACAAGATCCATGATAAATCTGACTATCATGGATGGAAGATGTCTCTTGATTTGACCATGGAAGAGAAGGAAGTGATGGATTATGTGTAGGGTAAAATCATTGAGCCTCCTTCAAATGCGTTGTATACTGCGAAGACCAAGTAAAAAAAGGCTAAATTCAAAGCGAAGAAGATTATCAGTGATTCCATTGACAAGCATCTGGTGGCCTATATCTATGAATTGAAGACCTCCAAGGAGATCTACAATAGGTTGGTCGGCATGTTCAAGGTTAGTAATTCTAATCAGAGTCTCTTTCTCAAGAATAAGTTGAAGGATATTAAGAAGGGAAAGGACAAGGACATTCAATCCTATTTCTTGAGGATTACTAGGATAAAAAATGATCTACTCTTGATTGGAGAAGTCATTCCTAACAGGGAACTTTCTCTCACCACCTTTGAAGGAATCCCACTTGAGTGGTATCTATTTAGAACTATTATACTTGACGATGATCGAATTCCAGGGTTTGAAGAATTGATGTCAATACACATTCAAGAAGAAACAAGAATTATGGAGCAATAAATGCCTTCTAATAGAAGAAACCCCATTGCATTCTCTGCTCATGCCAAGAGGAAGAACAATGTAGGTTCAAAGAAGCAAAGTCAAGGAAGACCGGGATTCAAAAATGGAAGGAAGGGAAGATGCTTTGTTTGCAATAATTTTGTCCACTATGCAAGGGAGTGTCCTAATAGAAGGGATACAGCTCGAGATGATGACCATCATAACAAATCCAGGGGAAACTTCAACAACAACGATCAAAGGAATGGCAAGTCCAATGACAAAGGAAAAAGGAATGCGGGACATCAAGGAAATGGTCGACCCTCCAAGAAATCAAGGAACTCTAGGTATGAAGAATCAAATGTTGTTAACAATAAGGAAAAAGAATACTATCTTATATCGGCCCTCTCCACTGCCTCTCCTCCAGACACTTTGGGAAATTGGATAATTGATAGTGGTGCCTCAAGGCACTTTACCGGATACAACGAAGCCCTCTTTAATCTGATAGAAGATGAGACAAACTTGGAGATCATCCTTGGAGACGATGCCACCTATCCCGTGAAAGAAGTAGGGAAGGTTACCCTTCAATTTAATCAAGGTAACACTACTCATTTGCAAGAAGTACTATATGTACCTGATCTCAAGAAGAACCTGGTGTCCATTTCAGAAATGGAAGATAAAGGATTCAAGGTGGCTTTTATCGATGGAAAGGTACATGTGTGGAAAAGAAATTGTAAACATGCTTTTACTCTTGGGTTCAGGGTTTATAATTTGTATCAAGTTGGAGGAATTCCATTAGGAGCCATGTCTTGTGACACATCTCTACAATCTAAACTATGGCACCAGAGGTTCACCCATCTTCATTATAAGGCCCTACCCGATGCGAGACAAATGGTGACTGGTATGCCCAAGTTAAAAGTAGAGCATGAAAGTGTATGTTCGGGATGTGCCGAAGGAAGCAGAGAAGCTGGAATTAAGAGGGAGACTACAATGCCATACACTCCCGAGCATAATGGTGTCACTGAAAGGAAGAACCGATCTATTACAGAAGTTGTATGTGCCATGCTTCATGATCAAGGCCTTCTGAAGTTTCTATGGGCTAAATCTGCAAATATCATTGTATATGTTCAAAATCGATGCCCTCATCAAGAATTGGACTCCAAGACTCTCGAATAAATGTTCACTGGTAAGAAACCCAATGCCTCTCATTTTAGAATTTTTGGAAGCCCCGTATATTTTCATGTGTCGAAAGGGAAAATAAGAAAATTGGGTGCATCTGGGAAGAAAGGAATCTTTGTGGGCTACAGTGAAAATTCTAAGGGATATATAATTTTTGTGGTTGGTCAAAAGGAAGTTGAGATAAGTAATGATGTCACCTTCAATGAAGATATGGCCCTCAGAAAGATCAACAACCTTCCTATCCTAAGGAAGGACAAAGAAGTTGACACAAGAAATCAAGGTGAAAAAAAGGATGAAATGATGTGGTGATGTTGATGAACCCATGGATCCTATTGATCCTCCTCCTCATGAGCCCTCCTCCTCCAAAAGGAGATCCTCATGGCTTAGGGAGACTCTCGAAGATGTTGAGAGGCACATTGCATCAAGGGGGACTTTCCGTGAAAGCAATAAGCCAAACAAGTATCAAGGATATTTGACCGCCATGAGCACTATCATTCAAAATGAGCTTTCATCGTTTGAGGAAGTCATGAAGCAACTAGTATGGAAGGATGCTATGAATGAAGAATATGAGTCAATCATGAAGAATTATGTCTGGGATGTGGTCCCTAGACTCCAAGACAAATTGATTGTCACTTCTAAGTGGCTCTACAAAATCAACCATGGAGTTGATGGAAGTGCAGGAAAGTTCAAGGCCCGCTTTGTTGCTCGAGGATTCTCTGAAAAGGAAGGTGTATATTACGATGAGATATTTTCACCTGTTGCGCGATACACCACCATCCACTCAATCATAGCCCTTGTTGCCTTGAAAGGATGGAACCTACATCAAAGGGATGTCAAGACCTCTTTCTTGCATGGTTCAATCAAAGAGGAAGTCTATGTGGAACAACTCGATGGGTTTGAGGTTCATGATCGGGAATCTCATGTATGTAGGTTGAAGAAAACTCTCTGTGGGTTGAAGCAAGCACCCCTGAGCTTGGTATGAGAGAATCGATAGCTATTTGATGAAGCTAGGATTCACTAGAAGTGAAGTCAATATGAACCTTTACTTTAAGGTTGAAAATGATAAACCTCTCATTCTGGTACTTTATGTGGATGACCTTTTTCTGACAGGTGCAGACCCTCTCATTCACAAATGTAAGAGGGGTTTGACTTATGAATTTGAGATGAAGGACATAGGACTGATGCAGTATTTCCTAGGGTTGGAGGTTTGGCAAAAGCCAGGTAAAATTTTCCTCTCTCAAGGAAAATATGTTGTGAAGATATTGGAAAGATTTGGGATGGTGGACTGCAAGCCTGTGACTACTCCGATGGAACTTAACTTTAAGAAGTTATGTGGTAGTGTTATTGGACTTGAATTGGGAAATGCTTTTGAGTATCATCAACTCATAGGAGCATTGATGTTCTTGGTGAACTCCCGTCCGGACATATGTTTTGCAATTAACACATTGAGTCAATACATTGTTGAGCCTCATCATATACATTGGATTGTGGCCAAGAATCTTCTGAGATATCTTCGGGGCACAATCATTCATGGACTGAGATACATTTTCGGAGATGTGAGGCTGCATGGTTATTCTAATGTTGATTGGGCTAGCAGTGTGGTGGATCGCAAGAGCACTTTTGGATGTATTTTTTCTTTGGGTTTTGCTTCAATATCCTGGATGAGCAGGAAGCAAAAATTAGTTGCCTTGAGCATCACCGAGGCCAAATACATAGCTGCTAGTATGGCCTTCTGTGAAGCTATCTGTTTGAGGAAGCTCTTCAGTGAGATGTTTGGACATGTGCTGGATACCACTGTGATCCTCTGCGACAACCAGAGTGGGATCCAATTATCAAATAATCCCATGTTTCATGATCGCTCCAAGCATATAGATATCGGATAGCACTTTATCTAGGATATGGTACAATGAGGAGAAATAAGGCTCCATCACATTGGGATTGATGAGAAGGTCATCAATATTCTAACAAAGCCCCTGGAAAGGGTAAAAATTCTTGGCCTTCCGAGAACCACTTGGATTCGTGGAGAGGCCCTCTTATGATGGTCTTGTATGAGATGGACATTGAGATTTGGGAGCTCTGTGAGGGTTTGGGTACATCTTGGAGTGGTGAGCAACCATAGGGATCGTGGTTCAGCCTTCCCCTAGTGGTTTTTTGTGTACAGGGTGAGTGGTTCAGCCTTCCCCTAGTGGTTTGTTGTGTACAGGGTGAGTGATTGATCCTTCCCCTGTGATACCCCTTGGCAACATGTAGGCAGGACGAGTGGTTTATCCTTCTCATGCTGACATCCTACCCATGCAGTCTGGGACTCATGGGAAGTACCTCTCATCTAGAAAATGAGTAGGGGAATGAGGATAGGGACCATATTACTACTGATGGACGCATCATGTATTACCGTACTCCCTATGCTATGATGATTGATATTGATCTGGGATCAATTGGAACTGACTTCCAGTCAGTAAGAGTGGTATGAGACACTCTCTTTTGATTGGAACTGACTTCGGGTTAGTAAGAGTGGAATGAGACACTCTCTTTTGATTGGGATTGACTTCACATCGGTAGAGAATGGTATGATACATTCTCGATCACTTCTTCTTCTTCATAGTTTAGCAGATCAAAGCAGTGTAGAGTAGTGAATGGATGGCAAAGATAGTACAAATTAGCAGATGGATTAGCAGATGGAGTTCTCCCTAGTTGAGAGGGAGTGTTAAAAATTGGCAACTTATTGGAGTGTTAAATTCCACATGGGTCATCTTATTTATGACAACTAATATTTTTATTGGATTCATCTTTCTGAGAGGTGTAGGATTGATCTAGAGATCATCTGATTTTGACATGTACAAATAAAGTTATGAATTTATTTTATTATGGACAAATTGTCAAGGTCGGCCAACAAGCTTATGTAGGCTCAGAAGCCCAAAAATCATGTCTATTCATCCTCAACGTTATAAATACATGATGCCTCATCCTAATTTGGACACACTTCATCTTCACACATCTCTCTCTCCTCACAGGATTTGGTACGAATTTATGGGCTTCTCTTTCTCTCCATACATGCGAAGGAAAGTTTATTCTTTTGTTGTCCCTGCATTGAACATATTTGACCGAAAACTTTAGGATGTTGTTTTCACTGCATTGACCATCTTTGACTACAGTTTTATATGAGGAATTTCTATTTAGGCAGGCCACAGTTCTGGACACGAAATCTGAGGTTGTTTAACCTATGTTTGACTAGCGTTGACCCTGACCATAGGTTGACTTTTGTTGACCAGTTTTGACTAGACTTTTTTCAGACTGTTTTGGGCTAATTAGACTTGTTGTTGGAGGCCGAATTTGATTAGGTTTGACTAAGTTGAATTGAGGAAGAAATATGCCCTATTGGCCAACGTTAACTATTCTATTAGGGCTCTCTTGTTGCTGTTATACTTTATCAAAATCTGTAAATTGTACTATCTCTCTCTATTGAACTATTGAAGACTAAAAGAAGATTTGATCAAGGGTTTCACCACATTGGGGTTTGTCCTTGGCTGGTGCAACATCTTGCGTCCTCTTGTCTTGGTTTGTCTTCCACTAGTTATGTTTATGTTCTATCTGCATTTTACTATCATATTGATGTGATTGCTAAACTGGATATTGATATTGGGCTAATAAAAAAATTGAAGTAAAATTGCTCTAAAACATAGAACATACCATTGCTCCCTAAAATTAACAAAATGTAACTAGGTTCGGTCTTCATAAATGTACTTTTGATATTTGTATTTATTCAAGATAAGAAATATTATTTTTATAATATATGTCAATGAGTTCTTTCATTGAGTTCTTTCTCATTGAAATAGGTCTAGCACATGTTAAAGTGCTACAGGTGAGTCAAATGCTCAAAAGAAAATGTTGAAGACCTTAAGGGCATGTTACTCCATGTACATGTTTTTATAAGTTCAAAGGAATACCTCCAAGACAACTGAAAGTCCTCTCCATGCAACAACGTCCTCTAAAAGGAAGTTAAATGATGAAAATTGAAAAGTCAACCTACAGTTATGATGCCAGCCTAAAGGAGGGACATTCCTCTATAAATAGAGGTTGTCCACTCCCTCAAAAGTCAACGAATCATCTCTGAAATCAATGAAGTACATAAACCGAGAAGAAGTGACAAAAAGGATGAGGTTAAGGGTCTTCTAGTGCAGCGAAGGAAGGAGGAAGAAGACCGAAGTGAAGAGCATTATTTCTAGGGCTAGAAATAGTCACACGTGCGAAGAAAAGGAGGGCAAGTCTGCGGCATAACAACAGCTAGAGAACAGTCCATGAATTATCATTGTTTGGGTGAGAAATTAAGTCTACAAGGCCTCCCAAGCCTAGCGAAGGAGTCTCTCTCTCTAGCGAAGGAAAAAGGACCCTAATTCTCTAGGGTTCCTACCACACGTGGCAAAACTAGGGTTGTTGTTCAGTTACATCAGTTTGTAGACCTATCTCAAGAAGAAGCTTGTTGGATCAAGGGAAGGGTGTCTTCATAAGTGAATATCATCTCTAAGTAAAGAAGAAGCATATCTCATCAAGAATCTCACATAAGCAAGGTTTGTCTCTAAACAAAGATTGAAGAAGGAGGACGAAGTGCTAGGGAGAAAAGTGTTGGAAGTAGGAAGTCTATGTGTCGGGGACAAAAGTATTCAATAGAGAAATTAATTGGCTTGTACTTGGAGGACATCCTAGTCAAGGGTATAGGGTTTGGAATTGATCAATAAGAATTTTCAATAAGAGAAACTTACTGAAGGGCTTTCCTCTCAAGGAGAGAGAGGTTTTGGCCCTATCAGAGAGCCAACATCTGTGTTCTTGTCTTTATGTTTTGGTAGAAGTTTGATGAAACACGCATACTAATAATAAGAAGAAGATCAAGCTAAGATAATTGTAAAAGTGCTTCACAAATTGTTATCAAGTAGAGAAGAATCCTAGCATACATCATTGCCCTTCATTCTTCAACAAGAACTACAGTAATAAAACTTTGGCATGGTTTTAATTGATTCTTGTTCTTGTGTACTATTACTGAAATGTAGGATTATCATTTTCTCACTATTAAAGTTACATTATTGATTCTAATCTTTATTTTAAATAGTGTTATGTTTCTTTCATATTATGCACTACTGATGTGTCATTGACATTCAGTTGTTGAAACTTTGTTAAAGATATCTTTGTAGGGTAGAATGAGACCAGAATTAATATTAATTCATTGAAGTATTCCTGTGGTGATTGATAACTATTTATCATTCATTTGCAGACTTATTTTTCTTTCACTTGTATTAGTTAATGTGAACTATTTCCTTTAATTAATACAAAATCATATAATGGATTATGTCAGTTATTTCCCACTATTTTAGTTAACTTGCTTTTGGATTAGGAGAGGGTTATCCAATCCTAATTGGAGATAGGATTTCATACTTTAGATTAGTTATGCATTTACATATTTAGTTTTGCATCAAGTTCTCTCTTAGAGAGGTAAACAAATCATTTGATTTCAGTTTGATCATCCTTAATTCTATTAAACCTTTGTGTTGATCTATTCCTTTAACTTACATCTTTAAAGATCGATATAAAGTAAATGTATCATAATGTATTATAGGTGTGAATAGATTAACTCTTAGTTTAGGTTAGTATTAAATTAGTTTTAGGTTTGTCTTAAATAACAGGGTAACTAGACCCATAACCAACCAAAACCACCATCTTTAATGGAAAAGGAGTTGCTCTAAGTTTCCGACCGGGTGGCCTCCCCTAATGTTGACAATGGACATTTTTTTCGATCAACGGGAACTAAGGACCTAACATGCCCCTCTCTTTCAAAAACGTGTTGTCTTCAATGCTTGAGTAGTTTTGGATGCTTCTATATAAAATATTTATCCTCCCATGTGGAATATTTAGTAGGTAAGTTCTTCCACTTAATGAGAGACTCTGAAATTCATCGATCTTGTAGCTATCAAATTCTTGTTTATGTGCTTTCTTCAAGATCCAATGTGATTATTACTTTCTTGTCAAGTTGTGGTAATATAGTTTGAATAGGAAGCTTGTCACCTATAATCTTCTTTAACCATGAAACATGAAAAATTGGATGTACTCACGAAGGTGCAGGAAACTCCAATTTGTATGCCATAGTACCAATCTTTCGCAACACCTTATAAGGACCATAGTACTTGGATGATAACTTATTATTCTTCTTAGCTTGCTTGAAGGACATTTTTTTGTATGGATGTAGCCGCAAAATTACCCAATCACCCATGTCAAAACTTCTTTCATTGTGATGTTGATCTGCTTGTTGTTTCATTCAATTCTACGCTAAAGGCATGTTATCTTTTAAGAGTTTGAGAACTTGTTTACGATGCTCGATGTTGTTAGTGTCGGTATCTTCATCCCTCCGTCAGCGATCAAATTCTCTTGTTGCATTACATGTTAGGTGTCTCACTCGGTCATCTGCATTCCATTAGGGTCATAGATCATCTGAAAATAGTGGCTTATTATACATTTTCCCTCATGTTCTCTACCTTTTGGCCCATTTTCATTCATCTAGATCATCTGCAGTCAAGTTTTGTCTTTAAATCTTCAAAAGTCATCTTTAGGGTTTTAGGTCTCATTAGGTCTAGGGTTTTGTCAAAAAGGTCTTCAAAATGCTCAATAATGGTTAGCAGGCACATGAGGAGGTCAAATAAAGTTCTAGCAAGAACAATTTCCATAATCACATGCTCAGTGATTGATTTTTCCTCAAAACCCTGTTTTGAGGAAAAACAGAGTTTTTAATATTTTTCATGTATAAATTTGATGTAATTTCATTTTTTCCATATGTAATAACTTCAGAGGCAACCCTGGTCACCTTGCCAAGCTTCAACAACTCCATCACCTGCAAGGAAAACAAAAAGTCAAAGTATTCAGTTCATCAAAGGCAAAAATAAAGCAAACTGCCCAAAAACAGAGTTTTAAAAGCAAGTCAAAGGCAAACATTACAAAGTCAGTTTTTATAAGTGGAAAATTAAAACCCTATGTATATAAACCATTTTTCATGTTTAAAAAGTTCATTTGCATCCAAGGGAGAAAGAGTGAACAAGAGAAAGTTCAAAAATTGCAAAGGAGGCAAAAAATCGCTGCAACTTGGGAATTTTCAGTGGCACGGCGCATTAGGTCATGGGTGCGGCGCATCCATCTGGTGCAGCGCATTGGGCCACACCCTGCAGTGTAAAATTTACACAGACACGACGCATTGAGAGGGCGCGATGCACTGGGTTTGTGGCATGGTGCACAGGGCTACAAGCCCGATTTCATTCACAACCTCATCCAAAACTGCCAAATTTGCTAAAACCTTACTTGTTCTAGTAAGTAAACACTCCTCCATGATCAATGAGTGAGTTTCTCTTGATGCTTATGGTGATTTAAAGGGAAAAAAGTGAAACCATACCTCCTTGCATTTTTTGTCAAAAACAATTCATAGGGTTTGAAAATTGTATTTCTTGCTGCTAATTCCACTCCTAGCCATTTCTCACTCCCTCACTCCTTCATTCCCTCATTCATTTTCTCCCTCTCTTTACATTTTCATTAACCCATTCCCTAAACCCCATATCCCTAAAATCACTAATCCCATATCCCTAAATCCCATTATCCCAAACACTAATTGTTGCCTCAAAAGCCTAAATACTATTCCCTCAACGTTTCTATTCCCTAAAAACCTGACAGAAATATTCCCAAAACCCCTCATACACATTCCCTCCACAGTCCCTCATACATTCTTATCCTTGGCAGCAGAAACCTAAAGACACCATAAAATCTCTTCATACTCATCTAAGAAAACTCAAACATTGGGAAACATGGAGTCAGATTCTTCCTATGACCGAGATGAGGAGACACTCAGTGATTCTTCTAGAGAAATGCATGCACCAAGGAGACCTCACAAGGGTGGTAAACATATATGAGAGGAGCCTACTTCACTTGCCGAGCTGCTGGCCTGTCCTCTTGCTGTCACATGCTTTCAACACCAATCTTGTTATCAGTTCTGTGAGATGGTAGAGAGAGTCCAGTACCATCATGAGTTGGCCAGATTGTTTGTGCTCCATCTTCATAATGGTCAAGTCACTTTGGCAGGTGTGACATTCACCTTGACACCCGAGACTATTTCTCAAGCAACTGGCATTCCAAATGTTGGTGAGCAATGGAATAAAAGGCAGTAGATTGACAGAGAACATTATGAGCCTTACATCAAGGCTGGTTATCAGAGACATCTTAGTAGAGTTTTTCCCTTCCGGTATCTGAAAGACACATATGCTCCCTTGATGAAACTCATAATTAAATATTTCAGTTGTGAGGGCCGGTTTTCTCACCTGTATGCCTATCACATCAGATTGTTGATGCACTTCACTAGGGTGAGAATGATGAATCTCCCCTATTTTATTTGCTAGAACATTGAGAAGATGACCACCTTAGTGCACAGGAAGCCTCCCCAACAGTAGTATAGCAGCATATATCATTTTTCACTAATCAAAATTGTGGTCTTGCATCAGCTTGGTTTACAGAACATCTCATGGGAGGATTTCATTTCACATGAGGTCTTTACAGGTCCTCAAGTACCCCCAACAGTTTTTCATGAGAAAGGAGGGCCTTCACATCAGCAAGAGATTCATGAGACACAAACCACTAGTGTGCCAGTGTTTGTCACCTACCAGAAGGGAACTAGAAGGTTGTTTGCAGCAGCAAAACGAGTACTATCTCCACCTGGGGTGGAAGGGGTATCGTTTCCTCCATCAGTAGAGTAGGTACAGGACAAGGGAAAATGGCCATTACATGATGAGGGGCCTTCAGGAGGACAAGAGACAGATTTCATTCTTATTCAGGATGATGACACTGATTTGAGCTCACAAAGCTCAAAGCTTAAGGAGATCATTCAGGAGCAACAAGCTGACATTCATGATTTGTCTCTCAACCTAGAAAGAGCCAAGTGGATAATCAAATATCTGGAGCAAAGAAACAAATAGCTAGAGGATCAACAAACCATTATGGAGCTACAAAACATGCGAGAAAACCAGCAAGCTTCCAAGAGGAGGAATGTCAAGCTAACACCTCTTGAACAAGAAATCAATGTTGATCGTGAATCTTGGCTTGAGAGGGCAAATATCCACTTGGAAAAGATGCTAGAGAAGGACAACAGAGAGAAAACTATGTTGAGGCACATGGCCTACCATTACTTGGCGAGAAACAAGGTGTGCAAAGCAAGAATCCAGATTTTGAAGGCCAAGTTGAAGAAGGCATCGAGGAAGTGAAAAGAGAAAGATAGACTCCAAATCTTGGCTGAGGCTTCCTTGGCCCAACACAGCACTTAATGAAGGACACTCAGCCCAAATTTCAAGAAATTTGGGACACTTTTTGCAATTTTGAAATTTTTGGCCTAAAAAACAAGTTTTTCTGCCTGATGCGCCGCGCCACTTGGCGCGCGCTTTTGATGGGGACCTCCTTTTGAGGAAAACTCAGCATTTTTGGATTTTTCATGGAAAAATATGAATTCCCACAAATGGCCAAGAAATTTTGACAGGTTTTGAGCTTCCAAAAAGGTCAAAAACACCTCAAAAATGACTTGACAGGTTTTGAGCTTCCAAAAAGGTCAAAAACACCTCAAAAATGACCTTTCTACCCCTTTTTTTGGACACACAGGAAGCAATGTTGGGAGAACTCAGTTTTGGAGGGTCAAATGGAGGCCAAATTCAAAAATTCCACTTGTTCTGGAAAGTAGATAGGCAGACCTTTCCAACAACACCACTTGGAGAAAATTTGGACACTAGGAAGGCCTCCAAAATCAGCTACAAAAAGACGATATGTATAGGGAAATCATCGCAATGCATAGGAGGAAATTTGCTCATTTTGGCCAAAAAACTCTATTTTTCGCCTAGTTTCTTCACAGTTTGACTTTTCTCTCTCTCTAGTCAAACTCATGATGTAATTTAATGTGACTTGATGGATTTTGATGTAATTATGCTAAATTTTCACTCATAGAGGTAGATTCATCCATGAAAAGGTAGTTTGCAACTGAATGAATCAATTCCCTAGTTTTTAGAGGCAAGTTGTTCCACTGCCTACTTTTTAGTTCTCAGTTTAGACTTTGTTGGAACAACTCCTAAACTTATGAGCTCGACCCCTAGAGGCTAGGATGAGTTGTTGGTTGCCTATATCTTGTAATTTTTCAGTCATTAGCAAGGGTTGGACTTTTGGGAAAGCTTGGAGCTTCATTGTATACTCATTTCAGCAGTTTGGCTAAGGAATAGACCAGGGTTTGCAACACTTTATGGGATTCTTGTGGCATCTTGATTTGGTATTGTGTTCCTTCTGTAATTTTAAGTTTACATGTGTTTTATGTATGCCATCATCTATCTTTGCTTCATCTTAACTAAATCAAACAAGGATAAAGGTAGAATTCATTGATTTGCAGTGCTCTACTTAGGGTTTGTTTAGTTATTTATGTTTTCAATTGTTTGAAGAGGATCTCTGAGACTTTCATGCCCTATTCAACTCCTCACCAGTCTAAAAACTCTCCATTTCACTCAATTTTAAGTACCAAACCATTTGCCTACCTTGCCCCATAGAGATCTCTACAAAATTGAGCCTCATTCCCCAGTCCCAAATCTACCTTTCACATTTGAGCTAACAAAACATCATCAAATTCAATCAAACTCTTCCGCACACATACCTAGCCTAAAATCAGTCTTCACATCAATCATCTCAAGCCTCATTGATCATATTTTGCTGAGATTGACAAGGAGAGAGCCCTCTCCCGACCTGGTAGGGCTAGCTACCAGGTTAAGCGTGGTTTGATGTTATCCTAGATCCTACCTTTCTCAGCCTGAGGTAGATTTAGGCTCTAACATATTGGAGACTCCACTGGGGAAGAGATTATTTGTTTTTTAGTGTTCTTCATTTTATAAACTACAGACAGAGCCTAAAGTTATGTCAGGTAGCCTTCGAATTTCACATTGCTTTGCGAGTGCATAAGTAGATAAAAGCTGCTTCAGTCAATCTCCTAGATTTGGCATGCTCCTTTCCAGATCTTGGGGAGAAAAAATTAAAGGGACATTGCAGCTTGATTTCTCCTATGCTACTATTCCCGTGTTCGGTCAGATGAAGAAATTATAATGGGAGAAAAAGATGAAGTACATGATCACTAGCAAGGAGAAACCAGTAAATCATCCAATCAACTATGTACATACTGATTTAGAATCATTTGTTTTGTATTCTGATAGTTTTAATGATGTAAATAGCCAATTAGTTGAAGTAGAAGACATTCCAGAGATCACTGAAAATTTCAAAGGTTTAAAAGCAAGAAAGACAAAGACTTGATAGTACCGCTGAGCAATCAGACTTCCGACAGCAGCAAAATAATGATGGACAACAAGGAAAAGTAAAAGAGCAAACATAATTTCAGCATTTGGAAGAGGACGAAGCCGGTTTGTGGAGCATGGATTTTGATGGCACAGTAGGAAGGGAAGGTGCTGGAATTGGCATTTGGATACGCAACCCTGTTTTCTCCCCAAACAAAGTGCCAAGTAATGTAAGGGTCTGTTCGTATAAATTGGCTTTTGACTGTTCAAATAATGAGGCTGAATATGAGGCTTTAATTGCTGGTTTGAAAATTCTTAGAAAGTTAAATGCTAAAAGAATTTCAGTATATGGCGACTCCGAGTTAGTTATCAAGCAAGTGAAAGGGGAATACCAAGCTAAGCATCCTCAAATGCGGGCCTACCGCAATGCAGTATTAGATATCTTGAGATTGTTTTCAGACTACACTTTGACATGTGTCCCTCGTGTTCAGAATGTTATTGCAAACTCACTTGCAACAATAGCAAGTAATTTGAAAATTCCGATGAATTCAAACAATAAGTTTGAAATTCATGTGAAACATCGCCCGGATGTCCCTAATAATCAAAGATATTGGCAAGTGTTTCAAGATGATAAAGAGATCGAAGAATTTCTGCAAAATCAAGGTAAATTCAAAGACACTTCTATCGATGGGGAGCATGATGATGGTGAGATGGATATAGAAGTCAATCAGATGGAAGTTTTGCAGCTGAAGGACAATGTCATTCCTAAAGGTCTAATACCTTTAAAGGAGCTGTTTGATCAAGATGATGTAGCCCGAAAACCGAGCTTGCTTCCAACCGAGAAAGGAGTTGAGGATGTGAACATTGGATTAGCAGAAAATCCTAGAATGGTGAAGTTATCAAAGGCATTGCCTCCACAGGTAAAAGCAAAGTATATCAGTTTGTTATCTTCATTTATTGATGTATTTGCATGGTATTATTCAGATTTGAAGGCATATGACACAAGAATAATTCAGCATATCATTCCGATCAAGCCAAATCAAAAGCCTTTTCGTCTGAAGCTAAGAAGAATAAATCCAAAGCTGCTGCCCTCAATAGAGAAGGAAGTGAATCGGTTGTACAAAGCTGGTATAATCGTCCCCATAAGATTTTCAGATTGGATTTCAAATTTGGTGCCCGTGTGCAAGAAAACAGGTGAAATTTGATTATGTATTGATTTCAGAAATCTGAATAAAGTATCTTTGAAAGATAACTATCCATTGCCCAAGATGGATCATATACTTCAAAGAGTAGTTGGAGCATCCCACATGTCGCTACTTGATGGGTATTCGGGTTATAACCAAATTCTGGTCCATGAGGATGACAGAGATAAAACAGTGTTCACCACTCCGTGGGGAACTTTTCATTATGCCAAGATGCCTTTCAGATTGAAGAATGTTGGTGCGACCTTTCAGCGGGTAATGAATATTGCATTTGCTAATGAAAAATATGTCTTTTTAGTCGTTTATCTTGATGATTTGATTGTTTTCTCTAATTTAGATGAAGATCACCTTTATCATTTGAAGATTGTATTTCAGTGGTGTAGAAAGTATGGTATATCTCTCAATCCAAAGAAAAGTCTGTTTGCCATGGATGAAGGCAAGCTTCTCGGTCATATTATATCAAAGGAGGGCATCCGCATTGATCCAGCTCGAGTGGAAGCCATTCAGAAAATTGATTTTCCACGAAGTAAAAAGGAGATCCAATCATTCAACGGTAAGATGAATTTCTTACGTCACTTTGTGCCCAATCTTGCAGAACATTTAAGGGAAATCACAAACATGCTCAAGAAAGATAGTGTAGTGAAGTGGACCGAGGAAGCAATTAAGTCTTTCAATTTGGTGAAATTGGCCCTTTCTTTAGCTCTGGTTTTGATCAACCTAGATTATACTCAAGATTTCATTTTGTTTTCATTTGCCTCGGATCATACTATGGCAGCGGTCTTGATGCAGAAAAGAGACTAGCTCAAGAAACCAATTGCATTTTTCAGCAGAACCATAAGGGATGCAACTTTAAAGAAGAATATTATTGAAAAACAAGCTCTTGCTTTGGTAAAGGCATTGAAATATTTTCGAGTTTATATTCTACATTCTCACATCCTTGCTTATGTCCTTAACATTGTTGTTAAAAATGTCTTAGTGCAAACAGATCCAGAAGGGAGATGGGGCAAATGGAACGCTGCTTTGTTGTAATATGACGTGGAGATCAAACCAACAAAGCTCATCAAAGGAACGGGGCTGGCCAAACTAATGGCTAAGTAAAATTTGCATGCCTTGGATATTATCTGCTATGTCCGAGGAAGATGAAGAAAGTTCGCCCGCTTAGGTATCAGAAATTTTTCTTCTTTCTCCTTGGTATTCGGACATTGTTTATGTGCTCCAAAATCTGTCACCACCACCTGGAATGGCTAAGAACAAAAGTAGGACCATGAAATTAAAGGTTGCCAAGTTTTGTATCATGAATAATACACTCTATTGGAAAGATCCCGGTGGTGTCTTGCTCAATTGTTTGGTTGAAGAAGAGGCAAAACAGGTTATGGAAGACTTTCACAAGGGATATTGTGGAGGTCATCTTTTCTGGAAGACAACGGCTAATAAAATTTTGAGAGCGGGATATTATTGGTGAACACTCTTTGTTGATGTGTACAAAACTGTTACAAGTTACCACAAATGTCAGATTTTTCAAGGTAGGAGAAAATTGCAGCCTTTACCGCTCAAGCTGATTGAAGTAAGTGCTCCATTTCAGCAGTGGGGTTTGGACTTCATTGGCGAGATCCATCCTACTTCTTCAGCGCAGCACAAGTGGATCCTCATAGCAACAAACTATTTTACTAAATGGATTGAGGTGATTCCCACTAGGCAGGCCACTGATTCGGTAATCATTTCATTTCTTGAAAACAATATTTTGTCTCGTTTTGGCTGTCCAAATAAGTTGATCATTGATAATGCAGCAACTTTTAAATCTAAAAGAATGATTGACTTTTGTAATAAATATCAAATTACCTTGGGGCACTCAACTGCATATTACCCACAAGGTAATGGATTGGCGGAATCCTCAAATAAATCCTTGGTCAATATTATCAAAAAGCTGCTAGAAACGAACAAGAAGAGTTGCCACAAAAAGCTTGTTAATGCACTTTGGGAAGACAAAGTAAGTCCAAAGAAATCTATAGGCATGTCCCCTTTCGAGCTCGTGTATGGTGTTGACACGGTATTCCCAACCTCTCTCGCAGTCCCGGTGGTTAAACTCCTACAAGAAGCTGGCAGCGAAGATGATCATTTGCAGTGGAGAATCAATCAAATGATTCATTTGCAGCAAACTAGAGAGGAGGTTTTTCAGAACAATTTCAGGCTACAAGAGAGAATCAAGAAGATATATGATCGAAAGGCAAAGGTGGACAAGTTTCAAATAGAAGACATAGTGCTGAAATGGGATGCGAGAAATGAAGATAAAGGTAAGCATGGCAAGTTTGCGAATATTTGGAAAGGACCTTTTAGAATTGCTACATATCGGGGCCAAAATGCTTTCCTTTTGAAAGAAATGAATGGAGAAGATTTTCCAGGTGGGCCGATCAACAGTTGGCTGCTCAAACGGTACTATTTCTGAAATTTTTTCTGCTATCATATGTATCATTGTACATACCGGTTTGTTTAATTTCATTGCAAGTGTGTACTATCATCATTCATTCAGTTTGGGGCCCGAGGTGAAGGCTATAAAACTGAGGTTTGATTTCAGTTTTGGTTTGGATTGTTTGAGTCAGGTCTTTCAGTCGATTTCAGTCTTGAAATTGCATCAGTTTTGAGTCAAATTTCAGTCCTGAAATTGAGTCAAGAGTTTGGTTTTGGTTTGTCAAAGTTATTGACTGCATAGCCCAATGGGCAGAGGCACTGCCTACTTTCCCAGAGATTTGTATTTCTTGGCACCTCCAAGGAGCTACCATCCCCATTGGAGCTAATGTTAGTGTCGGTATCTTCATCCCTCCGTCAGTGATCAAATTCTCTTGTTGCATTGCATGTTAGGTGTCTCACTTGGTCAGCTACATTCCATTAGGGTCATGGATCATCTGACAGTAGTGGCTTATTATACATTTTCCCTCATGTTCTTTACATGTTGGCCCATTTTCATTCATCTAGATCATCTGCAGTCAAGTTTTGTCTTTAAATCTATAAAAGTCATCTTTAGGGTTTTAGGTCTCATTAGGTTTAGGGTTTCATCAAAAAGGTCTTCAAAATGCTCAATAACGGTCAGCAGGTGCATGAGGAGGTCAAATAAAGTTCCAGCAACAATAATTTCCATAATCACATGCTCAATGATTGATTTTTCCTCAAAACCCTGTTTTGAGGAAAAACAGAGTTTTTTATATTTTTCATGTATAAATTTGATGTAATTTCAGTTTTTCCATATGTAATAACTTCAGAGGCAACCCTGGTCACCTTGCCAAGCTTCAACAACTCCATCACCTGCAAGGCAAAAAAAAAGTCAAAGTATTCGGTTCATCAAAGGCAAAAATAAAGCAAACTACCGAAAAATAGAGTTTTAAAAGCAAGTCAAAGGCAAACATTACAAAGTGGGTTTTTATAAGTGGAAAATTAAAATCCTATGTATATAAACAATTTTTCATGTTTAAAAAGTTCATTTTCATCCAAGGGAGAAAGAGTGAACAAGAGAAATGTCAAAAATTGCAAAGGAGGCAAAAAATCGTAGCAACTTGGGCATTTTCAGTGGCGCGGTGCATTGGGTCATGGGCGCGATGCATCCATCCGGCGCTATGCATTAGGCCGCACCCTATAGTGTAAAATTTACACAAGCACGACGCATTGAGAGGGCATAGTGCACTGGGTTTATGGCGTGGCGCACAGGGCTACAAGCCTGATTTCATTCACAACCTCATCCAAAACTGCCAAATTTGCTAAAACCTTACTTGTTCAAGTAAGTAAACACTCCTCCATGATCAATGAGTGAGTTTCTCTTGATGCTTATGGTGATTTAATGGGAAAAAAGTGAAACCCTACCTCCTTGCATTTTTTGTCAAAAACAATTGCATAGGGTTTGCAAATTGTATTTCTTGCTGCTAATTCCACTCCTAGCCATTTCTCACTCCCTCACTCCTTCATTCCCTCATTCATTTTCTCCCTCTCTTTACATTTTCATTAACCCATTTCCTAAACCCCATATCCCTAAAATCACTAATCCCTTATCCCTAATTCCCATTATCCCAAACCCTAGTTAAATATTCCCAACCCTAATTGCTGTCTCAAAAGCCTAAATACTATTCCCTCAACCTTTCTATTCCCTAAAAAACTGACAACAATATTCCCAAAACCCCTCATACACATTCCCTCCACATTCCCTCATACATTCTTATCCTTGGCAGCAGAAACCTAAAGACACCATAAAATCTCTTCATACTCATCTAATAAAACTCAAATATTGGCAAACATGGAGTCAGATCCTTCCTATGGCCGAGATGAGGAGACACTCGGTGATTCTTCTAGAGAAATACATGCACCAAGGAGACCTCACAAGGGTTGTAAACATATACGAGAGGAGCCTACTTCACTTGTCGAGCTGCTGGCCTGTCCTCTTGCTGTCACATGCTTTCAACACCAATCTTGTTATCAGTTCTGTGAGATGGTAGAGAAAGTCCAGTACCATCATGAGTTGGCCAGATTGTTAGTGCTCCATCTTCATAATGGTCAAGTCACTTTGGCAGGTGTGACATTCACCTTGACACCCGAGACTATTTCTCAAGAAACTGGCATTCCAAATGTCGATGAGCAGTGGAATAAAAGGCAGCAGATTGACAAAGAACATTATGAGCCTTACATCAAGGCTGGTTATCAGAGACATCTCAATAGATTTTTTCCCTTCCGGTATATGAAAGACACATATGCTCCCTTGATGAAACTCATAATTAATATTTCAGTTGTGAGGGCCGATTTTCTCGCCTGTATGCCTATCACATCAGATTGTTGATGCACTTCACTAGGGTGAGAATGATGAATCTCCCCTATTTTATTTGTCGGAACATTGCGAAGATGACCACCTTAGTGCACAGGAAGCCTCCTCAACAGCAGCATAACAGCATATATCATTTTGCACTAATCAAAATTGTGGTCTTGCATCATTTGGTTTATAGAACATCTCATGGGAGGATTTCATTTCACATGAGGTCTTTACATGTCCTCAAGTACCCCCAACAGTTTTTCATGAGACAGGAGGGCCTTCACATCAGCAGGAGATTCATGAGACACAAACCACTAGTGTGCTAGTGTTTGTCACCTACCAAAAGGGCACTAGAAGGTTGTTTGGAGCAGCAAAATGAGTACTATCTCCACCCGGGGTGGAAGGGGTCTCGTTTCCTCCATTAGCAGAGAAAGTACAGGACAAGGGCAAGTGGCCATTACATGATGAGGGGCCTTTTGGAGGACAAGAGATAGATTTCATTCTTATTCAAGATGATGACACCGATTTGGGCTCACAAAGCTCAAAGCTTAAGGAGATCATTCAGGAGCAACAAGCTGACATTCATGATTTGTCTCTCAACCTAGAAAGAGCCAAGTGGATAATCAAATATCTGGAGCAAAGAAGCAAATAGCTAGAGGATCATCAAACCATTATGGAGCTACAAAACATACGAGAAAACCGGCAAGCTACCAAGAGGAGGAAAGTCAAGCTAACACCACTTGAACAAGAAATCAATGCTGATCATGAATCTTGGCTTGAGAGGGAAAATATCCACTTGGAAAAGATGCTAGAGAAGGACAATAGAGAGAAAACTATGTTGAGGTACATGGCCTACCATTACTTGGCGAGAAACAAGGTGTGCAAAGCAAGAGTCTAGATTTTGAAGGCCAAGTTGAAGAAGGCATCGAGGAAGCGAAAAGAGCAAGATAGACTCCAAATCTTGGATGAGGCTTCCTTAGCCCAACATAGCACTTAATGAATGACACTCAGCCCAAATTTCAAGAAATTTGGGACACTTTTTGCAATTTTGAAAATTTTGGCCTAAAAAATAGGTTTTTCTACCTGATGCTCATTTTTGGACACACAGGAAGCAATGTTAGAAGAACTCAGTTTTGGAGGGGCAAATGGAGGCCAAATTCAGAAATTCCACTTGTTCGAGAAAGTAGACAGGCAGACCTTTCCAACAACACCACTTGGAGAAAATTTGGACACTAGTAAGGCCTCCAAAATAAGCTACAAAAAGACGTTATGCATAGGGAAATCACCGCGGCGCATAGGAGGAAATTTGCTCATTTTGGCCAATAAACTCTGTTTTTCGCTTTCTTCATAGTTTGACTTTTCTCTTTCTAATAGTCAAACTCATTATGTAATTTAATGTGCATTGATGGATTTTGATGTATTTATGCTAAATTTTCATTCATAGAGTTAGATTCATCCATGAAAAGGTAGTTTGCAACTGAATGAATCGGTTCCCTAGTTTTTAGAGGCAAGCTGTTCCACTGCCTACTTTTTAGTTCTCAGTTTAGACTTTGTTGGAATAGCTCCTAAACTTATGAGCTCAACCCCTAGAGGCTAGGATGAGTTTTTGGTTGCCTATATCTTGTAATTTTTCAGTCATTAGCAAGGGTTGGACTTTTGGAAAATATTGGAGCTTCATTGTATACTGATTTCAGCAGTTTGGCTAAGGAATGGACTAGGGTTTGCAGCACTTTATGGGATTCTTGTGGCATCTTGATTTGGTATTGTGTTTCCTTCTGTAATTGTAAGTTTACCTTCGTTTTATGTATGCCATCATCTCTCTTTGCTTCATCTTAACTAAATCAAACAAGGATAAAGGTAGAATTCATTGATTTGTAGTGCTCTACCTAGGGTTTGTTTAGTTATTTATGTTTTCAGCTGTTTGAAGAGGATACCTGAGACTTTCATGCCCTCTTCAACTCCTCACCAGTCTAAAAACTCTCCATTCCACTCGATTTGAAGTACCAAACCATTTGCCTACCTCGCCCCATAGAGATCTCTGCAAAACGGAGCCTCATTCCCTGGTCCCAAATCTGCCTTTCACATTTGAGCCAACAAAACATCATCAAATTCAATCAAACTCTTCTGCACACATACCTAGCCTAAAATTATTCTTCACATCAATCATCTCAAGGCTCATTTATCATGTTTTGCTGATATTGACAAGGAGAGAGCCCTCTCCCGACCTGGTAGGGCTAGCTACTAAGTTAAGCGTGGTTTGATGTTATCCTAGATCCTACCTTTCTCAGCCTGAGGTAGATTTAGGCTCTAACAGATGTGATATTCCATTGCTTGAACCTTTTAATTGTCTCTAAGAGATTATGTGACAGATAATCAATGATATCCATAAACTATTGATTTTTCAAGTGCAATAGATACATGCACTAATTTTTGAAAACAAATAATTACTTCCAATGATGTAGATATTATTTTAGCACTTCCATATTATCATTAAGCAATTACACTTTAGAAATTCAACCATAAAATCAATAGGATAGTAGAGATCACAATGCACAAAGACAACACAAAATTTACCCTGGGAAAACCCACTTGGGGGAAAAACCCAACAACCTTTTTCTTAAAGAAATTATTCAGTTTAGCAAGAGATACATCTAATTATTCTAGTCAAATACAAATTAAAACTAACCAGCAGTGCAACCCTAGTAAAAAATGGTCAAATTTCCCTCTTATAAAGTCACTAATCTTCCCAACCAACATGACCCTGTCTGATTTTCCTATGCCGAAATTTGGCCCTCTTCCATGCCAAGAAACTCAGACCTGCTACCCAAAAGATCTCAGATGTGTTGCCCAAAAATTCACACATGCGAAGCTGTAAGAGGATGGTTTCACAAGTGTGACATAGAGAGAAAGAATCCTTGAATTTTCTTTGTCCTTGTTCGTCCTTCTTGTCTCCTTCTCCTTCGCTTGGATGCCAAGTAGATATCATGTTGTTGTGTGATTTGAATTCTTCCTTGTAGAGGAGGGAGAGTGGAGTATATATAGTGTTATGGATGGCTGAATGGGTGCCACTTCATTTAGGATCGACTTCACTTGATGGAGGGCGGACTTGATAATTTTTGAGCCAAAATTATCAAATTCAAAATTCATTTGTTTTTTAAACCGACATGAAGAACATGTCTTAAATTTACTATTATATTTATTGCAAGGGATAAAATATTAATTATGAATATTGACCACATCTACAAAATTTAACACTCCCTCTTAGCTAGGGAGGTATTCATAATGAATATCCAAATGTTCTCTTGTTGACAAATTTCTCTAAAAAAAGGTTAAAACAACTCATCATCAACATCAACATCATTGGCTTACCATAATCCTGGTCAACAATTTTGACCCATGGTAAATCAATAGCATTAGCTATTTACCATAATGTTGGTCAACTCCTCTAGCCCATGGTACATCATTAACATTAACTAGTCACCATAATTATGGATGACACCTCTGACCCTTGGTATACAAAATAGTCCTAGTTCATCGCCATCTTGGTCAACATCTTCGACCCATGGTGAAACCCTGGTGACACACACAATTTATTTTAGTAATCATTTTACCAATCCCAAATGCCTCACTCCACATGAGTAATTCTAGGTCCGATACTAAATGTGCTCACTCAACCTATCTAGAGAGTAATTCAAAGCCTGATGTTGAAAGGCATCCACTCAACCCTATGGTTGAGTTATTGTGGGCCTTTATACACTCTAGACCATTCTCCCTAATTCTAGTCAACATGCCTAATTGAGGGAGAATGATTATCTTTCTCCATACCATTCTCATTAATCCTAATCAATATCCCCAGCCTAGAGAGAATGACTGTCTCTGATGTTGTAACTTTAACACTCTCTCTGGTTGAGAGAGACATACTCAATCGCTCCAATATTTTCCTCAAAGTATACAAACTTCATATTGGGATAGAGGCTTTGTCAGCAATCTACTTTACTACAGAATAGTATTGGAGCCACACTGCTCCCTTTTGTACCATGTCTTGGTACTAGATTTCACTGTGTTTTAACTTGTCATCATGTTCATCTTTTTCACTTAGTCAAACAATTCTGCAAATAGTTTTTGAAGTCATATTGCTTCATAACTAGCCAACCAAAATGTGATAGCCTCTACAGTACTGAATGAAATATATGTCTACTTCTTTCTCATCTAATAAATCACATTAGAGCCCAAACTAAAGCAACATCCTAATGTAATATTTTGGTCTTATCCACTCTCAACCCAATTTGAATTTGTGTATCCCTACAGTTGTACTTCACTATTTGAGACATATATCAAACCATAACCAATTGTAGCATGTCAGTACTTCAATGCATGTTGAGCCATATGCCTTCCTTTATTGGAGCCAACATCACCACTGCATTATGGTCACTTTGACTAGGTGCTTTCTTTGAGCAAAGAGGTAGTGCATCAACTCTAGGTCCTCAATTTCGAATTCAGAGGTTAACTTCTTCTGAAGTTGAAGCAAGGTTTAACTGCTCCCTCTATCATGCAAGTTCTTCCACTCTTTTTAGTAACCAATCATATGATAATAAAATCGACCTTGATCCATTAATTTTTACAAATCCTTCTTATATTTGCAAGCTAGAGACTTCTTCATGTACCTCAAAACATGAGGTAGTTATATGTACACTTTCTATTTAATTAAAAATATTTGCATGGGATGATAAATATTGGTTTGAGATATAATGTCGAGGATGTGAGGCTGGGATAGAAATGTTATAGACAGAAAGAGCACATTAGGGCGTTGCTTTAGTTTTGGTTCTACCATGATATCTTGGATGGGAAAGAAGCAGAATTCCATAGCTTTGAGTACGACAGAAGAAGAGTATATTGCTATGAGCATCGCTAGCTGCGAGACAATTTGGTTGAGAAAGCTCTTTGGAGAGCTATTTTAGAAGGTCCTCGATATGACCATGATATATTGTGACAACAAGAGTGGGATCTGATTAGCAGAGAATCCCATGTTCCATGACAAGTCCAAGCATATTGAGATCAAGTATCACTATATTTGATATATGGTGCAGAGAGGTGCAGTGAGACTTAATCACATTCAATTCAAGAGAAAATAGAATATATACTCACCAACGCATTGCTAGAATGAAAGTTCTTGGTCTTCAAAAAGCAACTTGGACTAATGGATGTGACCCTCTTGGGTAAGGGTCCTCGTTGATCGAGGAAACTGAGTTATACTCTTACCCCCTATTTGAGCTCACAAGAAGAGAAATTGAGAAATTGAGCCAAAGAACTCTTGGGTTTGAGAGAAATCTAGAAAATAGGATTCCATTCATCAACAACAACCAGGACCGCAAACTATCCTATTTTCTAGAGTTCTATACTGAACATTTTATCACAATCTCATAAGAAGAAGAATTTAAAAGGGATTTCCCTGTTGTGGGTTTTTCCCTAGTCTTTGACCAAATCTTGTGTCTCTTATTTTTATTAATTGTCTTATATTGTTCATTTCATTTATTGTTCTATCTACAATTGTTATTTGTTACTAGAATATTAAATTGATTTATAAATGATGAAAAGAATTGGGCTAAAGTGATTGTTGGAACATAGAACAATGGAAACACGAGATCCATCAACCACATTCATTTTCTCGCCACCTTCCTCATTCACTTTCTTTGGTAGCACTATCACTTTGATCATTTTCGGAAGATGAACCTTCTTGTCCCACAATGTTGGTTGGAGCTAAGGTACTGGGACATTCGGTGGACCTTGCTTTCCTTCTTCCTTATGTTTCTTGACAACGAGTTTATTCTTTGGGATGAAGGTGTACTTTTGTCCCTTTTCAAGAGCAGTGAACTTATTCATATACATCTTATCCCTAGCATTCATATCCTCAAACAATTTTTCAAGTTTCTTGAGTGCAATGACTATGGTTTCCTCAACCTGACCCTTAACCTTTCTCTTTTTGGATTCAACCTTGGCCTTGGGGAAATTGAAAATCTCAACATGAGAAACATTTAGATTTTTTTCAACCTCAATGACCATTTCCTTTGCTTCACAAGAGTATTAGGTTTCTTATCCCTAAGTTGGTATTTCAAGTGCCCTCCAACACCTTTAATGAACTTATCCAATATTTTGGCTTCGTTGGGTTTGAGATGATCAGGGGTATCCTTGATAATCCTATCGAAAACCTAGATAAAATCTCTAACATCTTCATTTTTTCTTTTTTCAGGTGGTAAAATTTTTCAATGAAATAACTTCCATCAACATCAGTGACCCATCTCTTCTTGAAGACATGTTAAAATTGGTCAAAGTTCCTAATAATAGGAGGAAGACTAAGGTTTCATTCCCTAACATTCACTTCGAAGTTCAAAGCAAATAGCATCATCACTACATCTTCATCTTCAATTCCTCGAGGACCAACTTCCCAAAAGAAGTTTTCCACATGTTTCTTAGTGTTCTCACCAGCATTCCCTCTAAACTTTAGTATCTATTCATGATGTTTCTCAAGTAGTATGTGAGGCGAATCAAGAATTCCTCTTAAGTCTAGGGGTTTGAAGGTTGCTAGATTCATCTTTTATACTTAAGGACTTGGGTTTGATTTTGGTTTTGGTTAGTTTTGGTATTCATATTATCAGGAAAGAGGCTCATTTCAGCAAAATGAGATTGCTCTGATTGAGTGGCCCTCTTAGTAGAAACCCTAGTTACGAGAGCTATGTTTTCATTATATCTTTCATAAGCAAGTAATTTAGGAGCTGCCAAAATAGGATCTATGTTGTCGTGGTAAGAATCACCTCTTCAAATATTGAACCAAGGAGGTATACCTACTTCCTTCCTGTTAACAACACAAAAAATGTTGTCACATAATCTAGAAAGGGCCCTAGGTGGGGAACTTATGTGACAACTACTAGACCAAATGACAATAATGGGACAAAGACCCACTATCAACTCAGTCAGTGTTCTCCTCTCTTTACAGAATTTCATCGATACGAGGAGTCCCAGTAGGAAAGAAATCACTTGTAATGAAGAGATCAATGATAGGGTATGAAGTGATTCTTGAGGCCCATTCAAGGAGAGACTCAATTAGTGCTCAATTCTTCAAGAGAAGAGAAGGTCTCTCCAAGAAATACCTAGGAGGAACGCATAGACCTATGGTAAATATATTTAATGATGATGATTATGACTAGGGTCAATACCTCTAATGTGATTCAGAACCTCTTTAGAAGCATTACAATATTATTTTTCACTTGAAAGAGGAGTTTCACTTCACTAAAGAGACCTAGAAATAAGCTTATTTGAGACCTAGGGTTTATGATTGATCGTGGGAGGAGCTCTTCCAATGTATTCACTATGTCAAGATA
Organism: Pinus tabuliformis; assembly: GCA_031772625.1. Lineage (NCBI taxonomy): Eukaryota > Viridiplantae > Streptophyta > Pinopsida > Pinales > Pinaceae > Pinus > Pinus tabuliformis. The sequence continues at coordinate 1,706,243,885 of CM062820.1, read as the reverse complement.
TGATAGGGAAAGGGTGCTAAATGATTGATTCCTCTAAATACTATGTGAAAATGACCTCTAAAATACCACCTCACCAAAGTAGTTCAAGGTAGGTTTCCAAAGATGTAACTAGGGCACAAGTTTTCTTACAAACTAACTATGGGAATTGCACCAAACTTGGAGATTCACTAGAGGAGACACCAATGTAGATTCTCGTCTAAACAGATTTGAAAGATTCAAACTCTAAGAAATTTTGCAAGGAGCCCTATTTGGCCATCTTGGAAAGGGGCTGAAATTTTTGGAAGAGAGAAAAAGAGAAGCAAAAGATGGGTGACCAAAATGTTTACTTGGATTAGTCCCTAATCCTTGGGCTATGGAGTCTACGATGATTTTAAATTTTTCCAAAATTGTCTTCAAGGAGGCTAAAAAGTGATGCCCTAGCGATCACTCTTTAACATTTACCTACCCAAGACCTATGGCCTTTCATGGAAGAAAATAAATTTTAATCCATTAGGAATATTCATCTACTTGTTATGCAATAAGTAACATGTGAAATTTGCAATCTAGCAAATCTTTACAATGATATTCAATGAATTAGGGAAAGATATATCTAGTTGCAATAATTCCACACATTAGAGATCATATTAAGAAAATTTGCAACAAATAGCACTTACAAGATAACAAGAGATATATCTAATCATAGATCAAGGGGCAACTCCAAGAAAGAACGAAAATTTCAACTCCCAAATATATCGAAATGCATCAAAAGATCTCCAATATTCATCCAAGAAAAAGTGTGAAGTTCGTACAAGAGAATAGATCCAAGAGATGATGATAATGCTCTCACAAATGAGAGTCATCTTTATTTATATGATCCTCCTACTAATTCGAAATAGCCTAATAGCCCTTGCAATCATAAAATAATGTGAGAACAACATGTCCTTGGTGATAATCCCACCAAATAAGAAGCCATCCATAAGTGAGAGAAATGATAAAATCATGTTGTAGAAGGTTTGTTGGAAGGCCGAGTTGAATCTTCAAGGTGCTATAATGAAGGATAGGTTTCCATGAATGATGAATAAGGTGGGGGGGGGGGGGGGGGGGGGGGGGGTGTGGGTTGTGGGGTGGGATTAATCTATGTGCAAATGACCATTTGGTGCTCCAAAGTGGCTCCAGGGCATAGGTAATGGTCTCATAGGTCTCTTGATGAGAAATAACCCTATAGACTTCTGCAAATGAGGGCATGGAAGATGGTGCTTTCTCTCCCATGTCTCAAGGATTAGATAAACCTCCTTTAGGCCTCAGACCAACTACAAAACCATGTATATACTTCTAAGTTAGTTGGAGGCACTGCTAGTCCAAGTGCATCAACTTTCATATAATGTGGGGAAATCAACAATTTGTTGAAGGTGCTAAGGGTGCCCATAAGATGAGACAATGTTATATCACATGACGGAGTCCCATGGCCCTAAAAACATCCCCTACAAGTTTCAATATGATCCTCTGGTGGGGTTGGGTCGCCATTAAGTTGCAAATCCCATGATGAAACCACTTACCAATCTTGTATAAGATCTAATGTGTCTCCTCACCCTCAAGTAAAATATTCATTAATGCATCTATGTGAATCAATCTTGTTATTTATAGGCATAAATGAGACTTAATATTGGGTTTCCCTTCCAAATTTGGGGTTGTGAGCATGTGATGGTGTTACCTCCCTAGGTAGGAGCATATAATAAACAACCTTATTAAGTGTTCCCAACCCCTAAAGGGAAAAACATGTCCAAGGTACATCCTTAAACTAGTAGGTGTTATGTGGATAATGATGAGGTGGATTGCAACAGAGGGGTTTCAAGGCCAAATGCCACAGGCTCAAGGGTGATAATGATGAAGGATGTCCACATATTTGGGTATATGAATGTAGGAGGGAGAAATCGTGGTACATGAGTTACCCCGACCTTTATTTTTCCACCCTTCTTCATTTACCTTTTTCCTTTATTGATTTTTCTTTTGTTTTAATGCTCAAGGCTCCAGGGGATGAGAGCATGGTGTATGATATAGTAGTGATTACCCCCTTAAGGTGGGAAGTTAATCTCCCACCATGTGTTGGGACATATATGGGTTCCTTAATGATGAAAGGAGCACTCATATGGGCCCTAGAAGCCAAGGTGATGGCCATAATGATAAGAGGTAGAGCTCATGCTTGGCTTTGTTGGAAAATCAGAAAGGCAGTAAATATTTTCTTGATATTGATAATTACTTGTGATGTTACTTGTTATTATGATCCTTTATACCTTCTTTCTTTAGATCATTAAGCAAATATACAAAGCAGTAACACAAAAAACAATGGACACAATATGTAGGCGCGTGCTAGGGAAAGACCACCTTCGAGGGGAAAACCTAGTCAAAGTAATTATTCCTTTCAATAGTATCCTTTGATACTCTTCACCCTAGACCTTGACCAGACCTTCCCTCCACACCAAGTCAGCCTCCAGAAGATTGATATCTTTCCAACAACTTCGACTATGAAGCAACATGAAACAGCTAACAGCTTTCTACAGCAGTCCAACTTGGAAGACTTTGATCTCCCAATCGATAGCATGAAACAGAGTGAGACCACCACCAAAATTTCGATTTTATTTGACTCCTTAGACCTCCCCAAACTTACATTCACTTCGGCTTCCTAACAATAGACTTTCCCAACTTCCTACTTTGCAATTCTGCCCAGCAAACAAATTTTCACACTTCTGCCCAGGAGAGAGAGAATCAGAAGTGATGATTCAAATGAATTCATAGTCCTTCCTTTTATAGGTTTCTTGTGAGTTAGAATGGGTACTTAGGCTGATTTGATCTTCCCTTAGGCTGACATGGTGTGGAGGTTACATAATTCATATTTGACTCAATACTAAACCGATTTACATGATTCCAAAACCCAAGAAGGGTCTCTTTAAATGTGCAATAATTCTATTTACCCAGAATAAATCCTAGAAGTCCTCAATGGGGAATTTGACCTAAACCATGGTGGCCCAAGCATGAAATCCATGCTTTAATAAGTCACAATAATAATAATAATAATAAATATTTTCTTTATTCTTTTGACAAGTACATTACATATGACTCAAGTACATTATTGAAGACTGAACATAGTTACTTTTTCCAAAACTCCTTCTTAGTTAGGTAGGTATTCATAATGTACATATATAATGGAATATATCAAACTATATGAACCATGAAGAACTTTAGGCACCTCAATGCCATGGACTAGATTCCTGACCAGGGAAATCTATCCAACTAATCAATCAATTTAGGCACTGCAATGCCATGGACTAAATTCCTGACCAGGGAAATCTATCCAACCAGTCACTCAACAATTTAGGCACCACAATGTCATGGACTAGATTCCTGACCAGAGAAATATATCCAAGTGGGACTAAGATGGACTCAACCTTTCATCCCCTCTATGTACCATCAAGTTTACTTGCTAATCATCAACCCAAAAATTCAAGTGTGTATCAAAACATAGCTCTCTGATCAACACCACCTTACCAACTTCGGGACCTAGACATCAAGACTAAGTGCCAGCAATATGTCTACCTAGGAAATGCTTCACTCGCAAAGCCTCAACACTCCTTGATTTAGCAGATCAATAATTTTCAATCTCTCTCAATCAAACTAATTGGGAACCAACATGCTTTCCTTCGAGAGATTCACCTATACAAACACAACCATAATCAATAATATAATTTCACCTGTACATTATCAAATACAAACCTCTAGGGTCAAAATGTTACCTCTCATAGTAGGACTATCAACCGAATCTTTGACAGAATATTCCTCAATCATACAATTTTCTTCCTACTTCATATGTAGCAACATATTCTTCAATCAGATCATGCTATCCTTCTTTCAACAACACTTCAAACTATATTCCCCAATTTCCTTATATTGTTCATGGCCTTCACTCAGACTTATGGTTGGTAGTCCAGGTCTAGTGCATGACACATGAAGCAAATAACCTTATTTGTCTCTCCCTCTCAACTAGGAAGCACCTCTTTATCCGAACTCACTCTTAATATTAGGGAGATCCCTTCTATTCATGCTTCCTCCGGGAGATCAACTTCTTCTTTTCGACATTGAAGAATATTTCGTGTCTTCCAACCATTTATCACAGTTATTATCATCCTCATCATGCTCATCACATCTTCACCAAGTTGAAGATTGTGTACCTGCACAGCTTAAAATAGCAAGTACAACCAAAACTATAGAAGCATGATGTTAGCCATATAAAAAACACAGAAGCATTTCATATACATATTAGATACCTAGACGTAAATACAAACAAGAGACATATACTCTTCAAGATCTTGCCACGGAATTTTTCATACACCCTAGACTACTTCATAATAAAACTTATTCCATCTGCGGTTGCAATATGTCTTCCAAAGGTATGACATACCTTACTACAACATATAGAAAGCCTGAGAAACCATTCACATAAATATGGATCTATAAAACATCTAAAACCCTTCCAAAAATACATGTGTTAGACTTCTCACTAAGGATTCATACAAGTCCTAGATTTCATACAAAAGAATCAATCAAAGCCAATCACAACTTAGTCATTAACCTAACCAACTTCCACTAGTGTTAATTCCAAACCCCTAGATTTTCAACCATCAATCATTCAATATCATGACCAAGTACCACTAGGGTTAGTTTAAAAACTCTAGATATCTGAGAAATCATCAAACTCAACCAAAAATTCAAATCTCATATAGTCACCATATATCAAAGATTTCTAGTTCAACTAAGGTTTAACTCCAAGAACCTTAGAATTCCAATTTCATAAATTCAACAATCTTATACAAATCTCAAATCATCATATTCCAGAGATTTTACTTTGACTAATGTTTAACTCAAAAACCTATGATTTCACAATCTCAACAATCATTAAATACATAGATCTCATATTGTTATATTTCACACTAGATAATGTCACTGCTAGGATTTAACTGCAAAAACCTAGATTTTCATTTTCAACAATCATCTAATAGATTTCAGATTGTTATATACTAAACTATTTTAACTTCACTAGGGTTTATCTATAACACCCTAGATTTTCATATGTCACCATCCTAGAATCTCAGACAAGGACCCACTAAATCCTAAAACTCATGATTGTCAATGACTAGGTCAACACATATCTAGGAATTCATAACCATACATAAGCATATCATATGTCCAACAACATTAATACATCTTGACCTAGACCAACCTATGATTTCAACCAAAAGGACATATCTATATATGCCTAGATTTCATCATCATGCAAATATAATTCATACGTGTTAGTCAAACCCAACTTCACAACGATATGAAATAAGAGTTAGACACACAAACATATTTATTACACTAGGGTTTGACTAGACAATACACACATACCAAGTAAATCAATTCCAAGACAATATAAGGGTCTTTCTCACACATTCCACCAAACCCTAATGAGCTAAGGTTCCAATGTAGAACACACATTCCACCAAACCCCAATGAGCTAGGGTTCAAATTTAGAACACACATTCCACCAAACCCCAATGAGCTAGGGTCCCAATGTGGAAACATAGGAAACCCTATATTATCAAAACTTCAAAAGTTTTGGAATTTTAGATCTTATCATTCCATCCTAACAAGTTAGGATTTCCTTATCATACCAAAACCTCAAACATGAAATCATCAATAAAGACTTCAACTAGCATTTCACAATATCCCTAATTAGTTTAGGGTTTCAAACATTCACAACACCATACCCTTTGGTTAGGTTTTTCCAGAACCTATCTAGGGTTCTATCAAATCAAATAAGAGTGGGGTGGGTAGATTTATCAAGAGATGAATCACCCAAACAAGAATCACTAGGATTCAATACTAATAGTCATAACAAGGTTAGTAATATATCATCAAATGAATAATTCTTTCAATCATTGTATTTAAAGCATACTTTTGTTCCTTGATTAACCTTGTCTTGAGAGATCCTCCTCTTTTCAGATGTTTTTCCTAATCAAGACAATAGAGGGAGAGAGGTGATTAGTATTCAATATAATCAAGACTAAATAAGTATATGAACCCAAAACTGAAAAGACATGAGATACATATCTTTGAGAGTTGTTGGGAGCTCCCTCCAAAGCTTGAGGGAAACCTATAAATTTAATGTAATACAAAAATATATTTCAAAGATATGTTAAAAACCTATAAATTCTAAAACATATAAAACAAGTTATGTAAAGCAAATGACTTAATAGTGTAAGTCCCTAATGTTGAATTCTTCAGACTTGACTTTCTTTGAGTCTCATTCTTCAACAAAGTTGGCTTTATCTCTTCCTCTCTTCTTATTCCTTGGATTCTCAGGACAGTCACTTTTGTAGTGACCCTTTTTATGACATTGATAACACTCTATATTAGACATGCCAAATTTCTTCCTCCATCCCTTCGATCTCTTTCTACCTTTATGTTGAGCAACATAATAATTTGATATTCCTTCGGGATTAGTAGCCATAGAGATCCTTAATTCTTCTTGACTACATGCGGTCCATAATTCTTCAAAGGTGGGAGATACTTTCCAACTGTTGAGACCTGAAGCAAAAGCACTCCAAGAGGGTGGAAATCCTAATATAGCAGTGAGCACCAATTCTTTTTCTAGAATAATCTCATCGATGGCCAAAATATCATCCCTGAGTCTAGCTATTTTCACAAAGAAGGTTGCCACAGTGTCTTCCTTTGTCATCTTTGTATTCCTTAGCTCATTCTTCAAACTTGATACTTTACTGATGTTATTAATAGTGAACAAATTTGACAAGAATTCATACATCTTCTAAGCATGATTGATGTTAGCTATGAATGGGACAAGATGACCTTTATCCCTTCTACCATTAAAGTCATAGCCACCAATTCTAGATCCCTGAATTTCGCTTTGTCGGCATCACTAACTTCTTCTGTAGGATTATTTATATTTCCCTTTTACCAGATCTAATACCTTGTTCTTCTTGAGAATTAGGTCAATGCACTTCTTCTAGGATCTGAAATTAGATGCTCCTTCAATATTTTTCTCACCCTTGATAGAGTTAGACATATTCCTTGAATATGATAGATTCCTTCCTTGAGATAGTGCCTCTGAATAGATTTGCCTTTTTCTTCTTTCATCACCAGAGCTTTGATACCATGTTGGAAAATTTGAAAGGCAGTAAATATTTTCTCTATCTTGATAATTACTTGTGATGTTACTTGTTATTATGATTCTTTACATCTTCTTTCTTTATATCATCAAGCAATTATACAAAGCAACAACACATAAAACAACGAACACAAGATGTAGGCACATGCCAGGGGAAAACCCAGTCAAAGTGATTCTTCCTTTCAATAGTATCCTTTGAGACTCTTCACCCTAGACCTTTACCATAGTTTCCCTCCACACCAAGTCAGCCTCCAGAAGATTGATCTCTTCCCAGCAACTTCGACTATGCAACAACATGCAACAACTAACAACTTCCGGCAAAAGTCCAAATTGGAAGACTTTGATCTCCCAATCGAGAGCACGAAACAGAGTGAGACCACCACCAAAATTTAATTTTTATTTGACTCCTCATACTCCCCCAAACTTCCATTCACTTCAGCTTCCTGATAATAGACTTTCCCAGCTTCCCACTTCACACTTCTGCCCAACAAACAGATTTTCGCACTTCTGCCCAGTAGAGAGAGAATCATCTCCAAATGAATTCGTAGTCCTTCCTTTTATAGGATTCTTGTGGGGTAGAATGGGTCCTTAGGCCGACTTGATCTTCCCTTAGGCCGACATGGTGTGGAGGTTACATAATTCATATTTGACTCAATACTAAATGGTTTACATGATTCAAAAGCCCAAGAAGGGTCTCTTTAAATTTATAATAATTCTATACACCCAGAATAAATCCTAGAAGTCCTCAATGGGGAATTTGACCTAAACCATGGTGACTCAAGCATGAAACCCATGCTTTAATAAGTCACAATAATAATAATAATAAATTATTTTCTTTATTATTTTGACAAGTACATTATTGAAGACCGAACATAGTTACTTTGGTTTAAGGAAAGGTAACTAGGTTCGGTTTTCATTATGACTTGTAACTATAATATTATGAAGAAAAATTGTTATTCCTTGCATCATGGGTTTCATGAGCAAGATGTGATTGCCATAGGTTAAAAGACTTCTTCTTGATGTCTTTAGGTTTTTATGTTACATAATAAGTATTATGAAAGTCATAAAGTCAAAGGCTAATACTCCAAGACAAGTGTCACTATCACCATGAAAATCCGCTCTACGAAAATGAAGTAATCTCCTTGATGATATGTCGGCCTAACTACAAGGCTCTCCTGTCAGTTCAAAGATCCATCGTTGACTCATATATATATATATATATATATATATATATATATATATATATATATATATATATATATATATATATATATATATACAAGGAGTAACGTGGAGTCAAACAAGAAAGTTCGGACAAGTCACAGTCAATGAAGAACATAACGCATACACAGTGAATGGAGTATCTCGGAAGTTTGTAATATATATACATATAGTATCTCTAGAATCTCGAAAATCCGGAATATATATCGAAGGTCTCTCTGAAATCAATACGATGTGATTACTCTCAGAAGGTATCAAAGGATTGTATATATATAGATATAAAGTGACTGCTCTTCATAGTATCCTATGTATATATATGTAGCAACAACTCTCGGTGGTGGCATATAATATGACCACAACTCTCAGTGGAGGCTACAGTTCTCGGTGGTGGCACATGTACTGTGACTACAGATCTCAATGGTGATTGTAGCTCTCAATGGTAGATTTAGTTATCAATGGTGGCACATCTAAACATTATCATAACCCAACGAGGAGTATGCAAGTATGTCTCAAGATATCAATATAAACAAAGGATTGTGGCAGCCGAGAAAAGGAGGAATCAAAGACAGTGACTGGACAACAAGGACATAGGGAGAAGCAAGGACATAGGGAGAAGGAGAGCAGGGAACTGTGAACTAAACAAAGCAGAGGATAGTGAAATTGTCTTGGAGGGAACCTAGTGTCTATCTTGTCAAGGGTCTTGGTATTCATCATCTAAACATCTATAAAAAGAGATTCAAGGGTTTACTCTCAAGAGGAGAGGTTTGCCCTGGCTTGGAGCCAACATCTTGTGTACTTGTATTTCGTTGAGTTTCTTGTTTTGATAATTATTTGATGATTGAAGAACAAGCAAACATAAAGAAGTTAACTAAAGAAAATAAAAGACATCACCAGTAGTTGTCAATGACAATGGAAAAATCATTAATAATAATTTGCCCTAAATTCTTCAACAACTTTTTCCAACAGGCTTTTTCCCACATGCTAAATTTTATTATCTTGGTCATCATTTTCATTTTTTGGTATTATTTCATTTTGTATGTGGACATGATATGATTTTATCTGTATTTTAGCTACGTTAACCTTTGGGGCATCGTTCCAGGTCTGACCCAAACATATTGATAAGGGGAGGAGTACCAAAGCCTTATGGACCCAGAGAGGGAAGATGATGAAATAGGACATGTAATGTGCAGAGGGGAGTGAAAATTGTGGAATGGGAAAATGGGACCACGCTACCAAAATTGAGATTTCCCAAGTAGTGCCCATCTTGAAGTTATAATCCAGTAGAGGAGATCCCACAGGACTAGGGTTGAGAATGAACCCCCCATTTAAGGTGAGGGTACAAGTGTTGAAAATAATACTGAGAGGGGGGGTGAATCAGTATTATTTAATTCTTTTAATAAATCTTCCTTATTTGTTCTTTGAATTATTTTTGCATGTCAGTACCATAAAATAATGAGCATGAACAAAGAAAACAGATAGCCACACCAAAGAACACAAGATGTAAGGTGGAAACCCAATGTGGGTGGAAACCCAATGTGGGTGAAAACCACCTGCTGCAATATGTCTCTATCTTCTTTCAAATTAGAAACTCCTTTTACAATGGTTTTGTACTGGTGCAATCCTTTACCAGTACGCAGGCTGCAACGTGCAGAGAGCTACAACTCTCTCTCTTGTTTTCCAGTCTCTCCTGGAAGGGAGCTACAACCCCCTACTTCTTTTCTTACAAGGACCACTTTTCATAAATTTTCAAACTGGATCCATAAGCATCAAATGATCATCAAGTATAAGAAAATCACCCAGTCAACTGTAGTAACTAGATCAACAATAATAGAACCAAACCTAGAACACCTTATCAACAGAAAAATACAGCCAAACAAAATGTCTTAAGACAGATACGCAGTTCTTCTTTCTCTGGTCTGCGTGCGCATGCACCTCAACTTATGCTCCCCTGCATATACCCGCAGAGACCCTTCTGCCGCACTGCGTGTCCACGCACTGTTTCTTCAACCGCGCTGCTTATTGTTACTGCAGGTACGCACCCAGAGACGCTATTACGCCACGTACTGTTGCAGCAGGTACGCGCCCAGAGATACTATCGCGCCGCGTACAGTTACTGTGCGTACGCACCTGAACCTTCGTCGCTCTGCGTACCCACGCAGTTATCATGTTTCTGCTCTGCGTACCCACACAGATCTTCTGTTTCTGCTCTGCGTACCCACGCAGACCTTCTGTTTCTGCTCTACGTACCCACGCTGCGCTCCTATAAAACACCTGCGTACTTTTGATTAGGGCCGAATAGGCAGTCCACCAGAGTGGCACAGATGCTCAGATGCCCAAATCTGATCATGCGCTCGAGAGATCACCCTTCACAGATTCACTTTTAACTTCATATAGATCAAGATTTTAAGACCATAACCCAAAATTTCAGATCTTAAGATATTCAATTGCAAAAGATACTTAGCCAAGTGATCTCCTTTGCTTTATATAGGCAAGCTCCTCCTAAAATCATGGATCAATACTACAAGCCAAAACCATAGAAACACAAATACCATCGGCTAGTTAAACATAAGAAACCCCACGTGTGCTTTTCTTTGCCTTGAAATGTGTGCACTGGGGTACACACCTCCTGGACGGCTTATCTGTGTATCAGGCCGCGGTCCCTTCACGGTGTACCTGCGAGTACGCACTTTCTGAACTGATCTCCTGCGTACTTCTTAATTTTCAATATATTGAGAGCCTTGCCATGGGGGTTGCCATCAAGTACAACATCTGTAACATATAGCCATACCAGAACCATAATGCCAACAATCTCCCCCTTTGGACTTGATGGCAACCTCACAAACTTCAGCTTCATTCTCCCCCTTTGACATCAAGGGCAAAGGGTTATGCTCCCCCTAAGAACATGCTCCCCATGAATATGAACCAAATCTGCAGCGAAGAACCATAATCCACCATGAAAGAGATAGAGACATATTGCAGCTACTTCCAAGATCTCCTTCTGCACATCCTCCATAATGCCAACAATGCATTATATGCTCCCCCTGAACCTGTACCATCAATCAGAAGAGGTTCAGCAATAAGATGATGCATCAACAACCCCCAGCTTTTGCCTGAGGTATTCAAAAGTGTCCCTGGGCAATGGTTTGGTGAGTATATCAGCAACTTGTTCCTTAGAAGGAACATACTCCAACTTGACCTTCTGTTCAAGCACTTGTTCCCGGAGAAAATGATACTTGATTGGTATGTGCTTGGTTTTTGAATGCATAACAGGATTCTTTGAGATGCTGATTGCACTTGTGTTATCACATAAGATGGGGATTGGTGGTGTACAAGTGATTTGAAAATCCTGCAAAGTCTGCATCATCCAAAGGAGTTGGGTGCAACAAGATGCAGCAACAACATATTCCGCTTCAGCTGTAGACAAGGCAATCGAACTCTGTTTCTTGTTGAACCAAGATACCAGTCTGGAACCCATAAAGAACGCACCACCACTTGTGCTTTTCCTGTCATCCACGCTTCCGGCCCAATCTGCATCTGTATAAGCATGAAGTGTAAGATCTGTATCTCTAGGATACCATAAGCCATAATTTTGAGTCCCTTGAAGATATTTGAAAATTCTCTTCACTGCTTGAAGATGAGTCTCCTTCGGATTTGGCTGAAATCTTCCAACTATTCCAACTACATGCATGATGTCCGGTCGGGTACCTGTCAAATAAAGTAAACTTCCAATCATAGATCTGTAGGTTGGTTGATGTACTACTGCAGATTCATCATTTGCACTGAGGCTACATCCTGTGGCCATGGGTGTACATACTGGTTTTGCATCTTCCATGCCATATTTCTTCAAAATCTGTTTGAGATACTTGGTTTGAGATAAAAAGATTCCTCCTTCTTTTTGTTGGATTTGCAAACCAAGGAAATATGTCAGTTCTCCTAGCAAGGACATTTCAAATTCTTTTTGCATGACCAAGGCAAAGCTTTGACTCATAGCTTCTTCATTGCTGCCAAAAATAATGTCATCTACATACACAACAAGTATTAGCAATTTGTCATTTTCAACTTTTATATAAAGATTGCTATCTGCTGATCCTTTTGAAAAGCCTTGTTGATGAAGATATTTGTCCAAACGGTAGTACCAAGCCCTTGGAGCTTGTTTGAGACCATAGAGAGCCTTTTTCAATCTGCATACAAGATTTGGATCATTTCCAAGAATGAACCCATCTGGCTGTTCAATGTATACTTCTTCTTCCAAGTCTCCATTCAGAAAGGCTGATTTCACGTCCATTTGAAATACTTTGAAGTTTTGAAAACTTGAGAGAGCAAGGAACATTCGGATGGCCTCAAGTCTTGCAACAGGAGCAAAGGTTTCTTCAAAGTCTATTCCTTCTTGCTGCGCATACCCTTTACAAACAAGTCTGGCTTTGTTTCTAATTACTTCTCCATTTTCATTCAATTTATTTTTGAAGACCCATTTTGTTCCGATAACATTCTTATCCTTTGGTCTAGGAACCATCTCCCAAGTGTTGTTCTTTTCGATCTGCTCAAGTTCTTCATCCATTGCTTTCACCCAACATTCATCTTTGCATGCCTCTTTCACATTTTGTGGTTCAGTAGAGGAGAGTAATGCCAAATAGCTTGAAGCTTCTGCAACTGTTCTTCTTGTTTGTACACCTGCTTCTTTCTGCCCCATAATCTGAGATTCTGGATGATTCTTTTGAACATATCTGGATGGAGTCTTTTCTTCTATTCTTGTTTGCTCTTCTGGTTCTTCTTGAGGTTCTTCTGGAGGTTCTTCTTGAGGTTCTTCTTCTTCATCACTCTGTCGTTGGGGGTAGCCTTCATCTTCTTCGATGTCTTCATGATGTACTTGCCTAGGAATGTATCCCTTCTCATCAACCACTACATCAATGCTGTCAACAATTCTGCCAAGTCTTTTATTGTAGCATTTGTATGCTTTGCTATGTGGAGAGTAACCAAGAAGAATGCCTTCATCTGCTCTAGGTTCAAGTTTGCCAAGCTGCTCATCAGTATTCTTGATATAGCATTTGCTCCCAAAGATTTTGAAGTGCTTTACCGAAGGAGTCCTACCACTCCAGAGCTCATGAGGAGTTTGAGTGTTGTTCACCCGGACATTTGTTTTGTTGAGAATAACAACCGCAGCATGTGCAGCTTCACCCCAGAAAGTTGCGGGAGTTCCTGACTCATCAAGCATAGCACGAGCCATTTGTTGGACTGTTCTGTTCATTCTTTCCACAACTCCATTTTGCTGAGGAGTTCTTGTTGTAGAGAATTCTCTTCTTATCCCATGTTCTTCACAGAAATCGAAAAATTCATTTGAAGTAAATTCCCCACCTCTGTCGGATCTGAGGCACTTAATTTTGTGACCTGATTCATTTTCAACCAAGGCTTTGAAGGATTTGAATTTTTCGAATGCTTCATCTTTGTGCTTCATAAGTCCTAACCAGACAAACCTGGAGAAATCATCAATGAATAATATCAAGTATTCTTCTCCTCGAGGTGTTCTTTTCCTGAAAGGACCGCATGTATCTGTATGTACTAGCTCAAGAGGCATGCTAGCTGATCCTTCTTTCTCTGGAAAGTTAGTTCTGGTTTGTTTTCCAAACTGACATGATTTTCATATGGTGTTGTCAGGAATTTTGATATCTGGAAGATCGCGAACTGCCTGATATTTGCATGCTTTCCTTATTTGTGAAAAGCTTAGATGTCCCAACCTCCGATGCCATAACCAGTGCTCATCATCCTTGCTCAGATAGCATTGTTGTTGTCCTTCTTCAAATATGTACAGATTATTTCGAGTTCTTTTGCCTTTGATCACTGTTTTACCTGTATCAAGATCACGAACAAGACATCCATTTGATCTGAATATAACCTCGGTTCTTTGATCACACATCTGGCTGACACTTAGAAGATTATGCTTCAATCCATCAACATACAAAACATTTCCAGCCTTGACCTTTTCTTTTAACTGAGCAATGCCTTTTCCTTTTATAGTTGCAGGAGTATCATTTCCAAAAGAGACTTTCTTTCCTTTTTCTAGAGCAGAATATGACTCAAGTTTTTCTTTATCACCTGTCATATGCTTCGAACATCCACTGTCAATGTACCATAGATTTTCTTGTCCCTCTGCATAAAATGCTATCCCACATCTTTCTGTTTGTGGTTCCTTTATTCTCCATGTTTTGGTGCTTGAGGCTTGTTCCTTTTTTTGCTGAAACCTGCTCCTGCATTCAGAGTCTTCATGACCAAAGTTATTGCAAATAGAACATTCAACTTCATTTTCAAGAACCGAAAAGTTGTTATAGGTCCTTTTTGTAATCCCGGTCATACTTCTTTATTTTTGAGCTTCCCTAGTCATGATTGTTTTATATGCAACACATTGAGCTGCTTTGTGACCAAAGTTATGGCAGGAAAAGCATTGTCCATTGAAGAAACTTCTGCGGTTATCGAATCTACCAGCCAATTGATTGTAATTTCTATTGTCATCTATTCTTGAACCAAATTGAGAAGATTTTACCTGTGGCTGGTTGTAGCTTTTGTTCACCCTTAAGATGGATTGCCCCTGATAGTTTCTGTTTGCAATTCGTCCCTGCTTTACCTGATGGTCTTCATTGTGCTTTTGCTCATTTCTTCTTGCTGCATCAAGATAACTTTTTGAGGTGGATGCTTGAGAAGTTTATCCATTATAGCCCAGACCTGTCTTGTTTAGTGGAGACCGTTGCACATTGATAATCTCATCCAAAGTTTCAGATCCTTTGACAAACTTAAGATTAATAGCTTTTGTTTTCTCAATCTCTTTTCTAAGACCAACAATTTCACCTTCTAATTTTTCAAGATGTTTTTCCTTTTCATCAATTTGAAATTGTAGAGTATCAATGATCATATTCTTTTCTTCTATACATCTCTTGAGTCTAGTAATTTCATCATAAAGGTTATCCACATCTATAGCATCCATATAATCATCATCTTCAAATGCCATTAACAACTTATATTCATTACCTCATTCATCTTCATCACTGTTTGATAGACCATCACTATCTTCATGAGTGTAGTAGCTTTTCTTATTTGCACTCTGTTTCTTGTTCCATCTAGCAGGTTCCTTTCCTTTATCCTTATAAGGACATTTTGCAGCATAATGACCTACTCTTCCACAAGCAAAGCATTTAAAAGGTAACTTACCTCTGAACCTTCCAGAACCCCTTTGAAGATTTCTGACAAAATTTGATTCTTCTTCCTCTTCTTCTGGGACGTGGCTTGCTTCATAATAATCTCCTTTGCCTGATGCCTTGAAAGCAGCTTCTCTTCTGTCTGATGGGCCTCCCTTTCTCATTTCATAAGCAGTTAGAATTCCATGTAGCTGAGACATAGTAAGAATTCGTAGATTTTCCTTTTCTTCTATTGCAGATACTTTAGATTCAAACTTGGGGGACAATGATCTTAGAACCTTTTCAACCACAATAGCCTCTTTTATTTCTTCACCCAAATTTTTCATACAATTAACAATCTCATCTACCTGAAGAAAATAGTTAGCCACACTTTCATCATTATACATCTTGAGAGTCTCATACTAAATCCTGAGAGTTTGAAGTTTAGCACGCTTTACCTGTTCATCTCCTTCATAGCTCGTGACAATTTTGTCCCATATCTCTTTTGCAGATTTATAGTGCATTACCTTCATGAATTCTGATTGGGATATACATCCTAATAGAGTACTGACTGCTTTCGCATTTGTTTCATACTTCTTTTTCTCGGCTGCATCTGTAGGAGTAGCTGAAGGAAAAGCGTAGCCTGTCTCTACGATGTCCCAAACTTCTGTACCAAGAGATTGAAGATAGGCAGTAACTCTTACCTTCCAATAATTGAAGTTTGTCCCATCAAAAACCTGTGGCCTGATTAATGCTTCTCTCTCATAGTTGCTCATGATGAATGATCTACCTTCAAGCGATCAAGCTTCTCTGAAGGACCTGCTCTGATACCAATTGTTGAAAATAATACTGAGAGGGGGGGTGAATCAGTATTATTTAATTCTTTTAATAAATCTTCCTTATTTGTTCTTTGAATTATTTTTGCATGTCAGTACCATAAAATAATGAGCATGAACAAAGAAAACAGATAGCCACACCAAAGAACACAAGATGTAAGGTGGAAACCCAATGTGGGTGAAAACCACCTGCTGCAATATGTCTCTATCTTCTTTCAAATTAGAAACTCCTTTTACAATGGTTTTGTACTGGTGCAGTCCTTTACCAGTACGCAGGCTGCAACCTACAGAGAGCTACAACTCTCTCTCTCTCGTTTTCCAGTCTCTCCTGGAAGGGAGCTACAACCCCCTACTTCTTTTCTTACAAGGACCACTTTTCATAAATTTTCAAACTGGATCCATAAGCATCAAATGATCATCAAGTATAAGAAAATCAACCAGTCAACTGTAGTAACCAGATCAACAATAATAGAACCAAACCCAGAACACCTTATCAACAGAAAAATACAGCCAAACAAAATGTCTTAAGACAGATACGCAGTTCTTCTTTCTCTGGTCTGCGTGCGCATGCACCTCACCTTTTGCTCCCCTGCGTATACCTGCAGAGACCCTTCTGCCGCACTGCGTGTCCACGCACTGTTTCTTCAACCGCGTTGCTTACTGTTACTGCAGGTACGCACCCAGAGACGCTATTACGCCGCGTACTGTTGCAGCAGGTACGCGCCCAGAGATACTATCGCGCCGCGTACAGTTACTGTGCGTACGCACCTGAACCTTCGTCGCTCTGCGTACCCACGCAGTTATCCTGTTTCTGCTCTGCGTACCCACGCAGATCTTCTGTTTCTGCTCTGCGTACCCACGCAGATCTTCTGTTTCTGCTCTGCGTACCCACGCTGCGCTCCTGTAAAACACCTGCGTACTTCTGATTAGGGCCGAATAGGCAGTCCACCAGAGTGGCACAGATGCTCAGATGCCCAGATCTGATCATGCGCTCGAGAGATCACCCTTCACAGATTCACTTTTAACTTCATATAGATCAAGCTTTTAAGACCATAACCCAAAATTTCAGATCTTAAGATATTCAATTGCAAAAGATACTTAGCCAAGTGATCTCCTTTGCTTTATATAGGCAAGCTCCTCCTAAAATCATGGATCAATACCACGAGCCAAAACCATAGAAACACAAATATCGTCGGCTAGTTAAACATAAGAAACCCCACGTGTGCTTTTCTTTGCCTTGAAATGTGTGCACTGGGGTACACACCTCCTGGACGGCTTATCTGCGTATCAGGCCGCGGTCCCTTCACGGTGTACCTGCGGGTACGCACTTTCTGAACTGATCTCCTGCGTACTTCTTAATTTTCAATATATTGAGAGCCTTGCCATGGGGGTTTCCATCAAGTACAACATCTGTAACATATAGCCATACCAGAACCATAATGCCAACAACAAGACTACAATCGAAACCCTTCCTCCTTCAAAGTCACCCAAAAATCCATACCCAAGTGTGCCCAATAAAAACAAGAATAAACACCCGATCGCACAATGAAAGACATACCTTTAGGATTGGATGGTCCACCTTCAAACATACGCTCTCGAAAAATGGGCGAGGGGACGTATGACTAACTCAAGGAGTAGAGATCAACTAGAAAAATACCAGATACACTGGTGGCTATCGAGGCTGCTAGTTATCAGTTGAAGACAAATCTAGGAGAAAAAAAATCTCCTATGGGGTCACCCATTGGTTGGTAACAGGTTGATTTCATCCTCATTCTTTAGGCATTTTACACTTGGTCTCACATTTGTTTCTATACATCTGGACATTGGGAGAAACATTCACACACATGGTCAACACCACTACATTTACAGATTCATGTTCTTGGGTAGTTGTGAATACAATCGTATCCTTCATATTTTTCATACTTTGTTGATGTAAAAGGATTAGACTTGTTGAACATGTTGTAATCGATGTCAAAGTAGGAGTAGTTGCAAGATGATTGAGAAGGTGTGTAGCTAGTCGTTGATGTCTAAGAAAAATCATGAGCCTGTATCAAATAGATGAGAGGTTTCATGAAAGAAACCCTAGCTCTAGGGTTTGGATTCTTAGACGGTGGAACATACCTCATTTTTTTTTATTTTTTGAAGCAACAAATTAGTGAATTTATATTAGAGACTCTAGCCTATGGATTCTCCTAGTCATGTTGATTTTGGTTGTATGTGGAGCATCTCGTGGGCCTTCCCGATTTGTGAGAAATGCTCAACCAAAGTCAAAGCCCCATTTTAGGATCCAAAACCCCAAGGGAAGCTAAGGTGGCATTAAGGGAAAACTCAAAAGTGAAAGGGAATTACGAAAAAAAGATACATCAAGGACAAGCTACAAGTTTAAGATAAAAAAAGAAAAGAAAAAAGATATATATATATATATATATATATATATATATATATATATATATATATATATATATATATATATATATATATATATATATATATATATATATATATATCTATATATAGATATATAGATATATATATATATATATATATATATATATATATATATATATATATATATATATATATATATATATATATATATAGATATATATATATATATATATAGATATATATATGAAATCAAGTGGGCCTCCCGCTCAAATAAAAAAATATTAAATTTGGATTCCGCCCAAAGTCATACGTCGGCCTCAAATATTTGAGCATGAAACTATATAAACACATCAAATACCTCTCCAAAGGGAAATCAAAGAGGTGAAGTGTTTTCCATGCGGCACGATTTGGTTTCAGGTTTATTATTTATTAGCATGGGGTTCAAATCATATTTCTCTTGCAGGGCACATATCTATCCTTTGAAGTCTGAGGCCAAGGGCATTCACGTTTAACCTTCTATGGGAGGACGAAATTTTCTGGGCTTAAAATTATTTGTTTCTAGTTGGTTCTTTTGCTGGACTTGTGAGAAAATTTATGCAGGAGCTTCTTTGCTGGACTAATCGACCTGTTGAAGACACTAATCTAGAGTAGACATCTTAAACTTTGAGCTTGTGGTCCTGTACATTCTCAAGAATAGTCATCAGATCTTTGAATGCTAGCTTGTTGCCTTGAATGTGCACTGATCATGCCCTAAAATTTGCATTTTTTGGCACACATTTTGTATGAAGCTCTGGAGAAGTGACATTGCATAATCGTGGCATTTCACCTATAACAATAGAAATAGCACTATATTTCAACAATTGAAATTTTGGAACAAAGTCTCTGCGATATGTAAGAAGTGACATAAATAATTTTTGTGAGGGCTATCTAAAATTCCTTTTCTTTTGACTAGAAATTCATTGTGCTCTCTATTGTATAAGGGTCATCGTTTTATCTTTGCAGGTTACAATCTGAAGATCTGAAGTATGACATGTCTCCCTACTACCTAGTAACATCATTGCGGCGTAGAGGTATTCATGCTTGCTGCTGAGTAAACATTGAATGGGCTAATGCATCCAAATCTCTCTAATTGAGTATCTATGAAACCAATCAAATGCATCGAATTATTGGAGCTCGTTATTTTCTCTGAAGGCTATTCAATAAGTGTCTTGAGGCATCGAATCTTTGTGAAACAACAGGGTTTGCTTTGATTATTGAGCAAAGGTTGAGAAACGTGGAGGATTTTTTTTTGGATGTCCTTCTGCTGGCTTTTAATCGAGGCAGCATTGAACCCGGACCTGTCGTGGGAACTTAAAGATATAAGGCAGAGGATCGAGAGAGTTAGTTTTGGGTATGGGATTTGGTCTTATTTGTGTGAATCCAAGAATGTTTTCGATGGTTGTGCATGGCCGCGGATTGCATCTACTTGGAAAATTGGCCAGAGTTGGAGTTGTCATGGCATAATTTGTGTTGAAGAGATGAGGTGAGGGATTTGTGTTCATTTATTGTTCGTGGCGCGGCCTTCATTGTACATGTTAAGAGCCGGGAACATGTTGAGTTCTTGTGTAGTGCATGTGCCCATGTGAGTGGTTCACCTTCCCTTGTGATACACCATGGTGGTTTGCATGTGTGTAGGGTGAGTCGTTCACCTCCCCCTACAATTGTGAACACATGTGTGTAGGGTGAGTGGTTCACCTGCCCCTACTATTGATGACATATGCATAGGATGAGTGGTTCACCTTCTCCTATGGCATATGAGCAGGATGAGTAGTTCACCTTGTCTTGTGGATACCCCAGTGAGAGATGCAGAAAGGCATATTTTAACATGTCAATTGGACGTGCTTCATCCTTTCCCCACATGTAGGATGCTCATTCCCTACGATTATTAGTTGACATGTTGGGGGGACATGGTTCATCCTTTCCCCATATGTAGGATTCTTCCTACGATGTGATGTTTGATTGTAGGACCTGGTTCATCCTTTCCCTATGTGTGATTGTGATGTGTTATTATAGGATGTGGTTCGTCCTTTCCCTACGTGTGATTGTGATGTGTGATTGTAGGATGTGGTTTGTCCTTTCCCTATGTGTGATTGTGTTAAAATTGGCAACTACGGCCAAACTCCATGTGGGTCACCTCATTTATGGTAGCTGATATTTTTCCTAGATTCCTCTTGTCGAGAGGTGTAGGATTGATCTAAATCTCATTTGATTCTGACAAGTATTTATGGAGATATTAATTTATTTGTATTTACTTGACAAATTGTCAAGGTCGGACAGCACACATTCCTAGTGATTCACATAAATACAAGAGAGGTTGATTCATTTTCTCATCATCTCATCTCACTCATTCTTCTCTCTCTCTCCTTAGCTTTGGGTTATACAAGGAGCAGCTCACACGTGGGAAGAAGGAGGATGCATTAGGGCAAGGAGGATGTTGAAAGGAGGATGCAAAAGTTGTTGAAGGTCTCTTTGACCTACGTTGACCAAGCGTTGACTCATCAAGGGTGCAGTTTTGGTGTGGCTGCCTCTCCTAGGCAGGCCACAGATTTTGGCACAAAAATCGAGGCAATCCGTCCATAGGTTTGACCAACGTTGACTGCCCTATTTTTGGGCAACAGGTTGACTTCAGTCAACAATAGTTTGATTGTGCTTTTGGGGTTGCTCAAGAGTTGTTTCTTTAGGTTGTTTGATGGCTAGTTGACCAAAAATTGACCAAGCATATTGGAGGTCAATTTCAACTCATTTGACCAAGTTTGACTTTGTTGATCTAGATTTTTCCACTGCTGATATAAAATTACAAAATTCTGATTTTGTATTATTTCTCTCTACTGAACTAATGAAGATAAATGAATTTTGATCAAAGGGTTTCCCCGCATTGGGGTTTGTCCTTGGCTAGCCACCACATCTTATGTCTCTTGTCTTGGCTTGTTTTCTATTGATCGTTTAATTTTCTAATTGCACTTTACTTAATGTATGTGATTTCTAATTTGTGGCTAATAAGAAGAAAAGAAGTAAACTGCTCTAAGCATAGAACATACCATAATTTAACATGGTATCAGAGCTGAGGTGAAGACAAAGCCCAAGTAAGAGCAAGAGCAAGAGCAATAACCGAAGAGAAGGTTGGCAATGCTATCCTAAGAAGTTCATGGGGTCCTCAACAATCTTCCCCACTGAAGACAAGCTCCGTGAGAAGTCTGACTATCACGAATGGAATATGTCTCTCGATCTGACTTTAGAAGATCATGAACTGTTGGACCATGTGAGAGGCAATGTTGTTGTGCCTCCATCAAATACATCCGCTGCTCCCAAAAGCAAGCGGTCCAAGGGAGAAGTCAAAGCAAGGAATATCATCCGGGACTCTATCGACAAGCACCTGGTGGCCTATGTTTCCGAGCTGACAAACTCTAAGGAAATATACAATAGACTGGTGAGTTTATTTAAAGTTAATGATATAAATCAAGTTTTATTCCTTAGAAATAAGCTGAAGGAAATTAAGAAGGGAAAAGATGAGAGTATGCAAGCATATTTCTTAAGGATCACCGAGATCAAGAATGATCTCCTATCTATTGGGGGAGTAGTTCCTGATAGGGAAATGACTATCACAACTCTTGGAGGACTACCACCTGAATGGCATATATTCAGGACTACTCTTCTCAACAATAATGTCATCCCAGGATTTGAGGAATTGATGGCTAGGTGTATTCAAGAAGAGACAAAGATGGAAGAGCAAGAAATGCCCGCACTTAAAGTCCATCCCTCTACCTTTTCTTCTCATGCTAAAAGAAGAAAGAGTTATGGGGCTAAATCCAAAGGAAAGGCTAGACCGAAGGGTGGAAGAAAAGGAAAATGTTACAATTGTAATAAAATGGGCCACTATGCAAGGGAGTTCCCTGATAAAAGGGACTCACACCATGACGATGACCAAAATCACTCTAAAGGCAATCAAAGGATTGGCAGGTCAAATGGCAGAGGCAAAAGAAATGTCGGAAATAAAGGAAGAGGACAACCCTTCAAGAAGGCAAGAAACTCCAAGTATGAATTTTACGTTGTTAACAAAAAGCAAGATGAATATTGTCTACCAATGGCCCTCTCTACTACTTCTCCCTCAGACACGCTAGGAAATTGGCTTATTGATAGTGGTGCCTCAAGGCACTTCACTAGTTTCAAAGAAGCTCTCTCTAATCTGATAGAGAAGGAGACCAACCTGGAAATTGTTCTTGGGTACAATGCAAAATATCTCATGAAAGGCCTAGGGAATGTCACTCTTCAATTGAATCAGGGTAATACAATCCATTTACAAGAAGTCCTATATGTACCTGATCTCAAAAAGAACTTGGTGTCCATTTCGACAACGGAATATGGGCTACAAGGTAACCTTCATCGATGGCAAGGTACGTGTATGGAAAAATAATTTTAAAGAAGCTTTCACTCTTGGGTTTCGATTCGATTCATTATATCAGGTCGGAGGAAGTCCGCTAGGGGTCATGTCTTGTGACACATCACTTCAGTCCAAACTATGGCATCAGAGGTTTTCTCACCTTCATTATAAAGCTCTACTCAATGTAAGACAAATGGTGACAAGGATGCCTGAGTTCCAAGTATAGCAAGAAGGTGTATGTTTGGGATGTGTCAAAGGAAAGCTCAAAAGGGGACCATTCCCCTCAAGCATAAGTGTTGGGCAGCAGATCCCCCGCGTAACGATTTTGGGGCTTAAAGCCCACAATTTTGGGTAAAAGTATTGTAAAGTCTCCACGAAGTGTGCAGAGCGCGAATTGTAATGAGTCAAGTCAAAGGTTTGTCTGCCTAAAATATTGTAATTTAATATAGAATGTATCGGCCTACCCATGGTCCACGGACCATGGGAATGTATAAATAGAGCGAGGCTCTAAGTGTAGAAAGCCGTTTTTTGGATGGTTCTGATCTTAAGTGTTATGGGTTTCTAAATTTGATATTCGCTCTCAGTCTGTAAGTTCGAGTCATGGTTGGTAGTAGTAAGAGTAGGCTCTGCAGATGTGTGTGTAGAGGCCTGGTAGAGTCTGCAATTGTGTGCGCGGACCCCTGCAACTAAGTGTGCAGGTGGAGTTGGGATTGTAACAGAGAAGAATATTAATAAAAGATAAGTGTTTCTGAAATATTGTGCATCTGCTCGTAGATCTGTGTGTTTATTCTTCTGTTGTGGTTTTATGCATATTTTTACAGTATTATTATTGCGCGCATTGGTTATAAATATTGAATGATTGAGTAAGACTCCTAAATTAAGTCATATCTATAATAATAACACAGTAAGAGTAAAGGATCTAGACCGTGCCTCTTTGTGCTTGGTGTAAGAGCCGCACGAAGGTCAGACAACTGCGCGGAGCAGTGCGAGCATGCAAGATCTATTTGTGACCTTTCCAGACCTCATTAAGACATCCCCAGGGTGCAAAAACCTGGTTCCAGCACTCTCCCATACTACCTCGGGTGAGACCTCAATCCGCGCTCCGAGGAATATTGCCGAAAGGGCCAGTAGTGCGGGATTTGTTTGGCTAAAACACTTCTGAACCTGGGTCAGGCCCCTATAAGCCAAAAATAAACAAGACCTCTGATATATTGCAGTTGGTTCACTCAGACATATCTAGTATGATGCATGTGAACTCCTTTGGAGGATATTTATATTACCTCACTTTTACAGATGACTATTCTCGCAAGACTTGGATATACTTCTTGAAAAAGAATGATGAAGTGTTCACTTGGTTTCATCACTTCAAAGCCTTGATTGAAAATAAAACTGAAAAGAAAATCAAGATCTTAAGGACCGATAATGTGACTGAGTATGAATCCAATGAGTTCCATGACTTTTGCAAAGAAGCTGGCATTAAGAGGGAGACTACAACACCATATACTCCTAAGCAGAATGGTGTGGTGGAAAGGAAGAATCGTATAGTTGTGGAAGTTGTCTGTGCTATGCTTCATGATCAAAGGCTTCAGATGTTTCTATGGGCCGAAGCTGCAAATACCGCCGTATATGTGCAAAACCGATACCCTCATCAAGCATTGGGTTCCAAGACTCCCAAAGAGATGTTCACTGGTAAGAAACCTGATGCATCTCATGTTAGAATTTTTGGAAGTCTGGTATATTTCCATGTACTGAAGGAGAAGAGGAATAAATTGGGTGAATTTGGAAAGAAAGGAATCTTTGTGGGCTATAGCGAAAACACTAAGGGCTATAAAATCTATGTGGCTGGTCAAAGGGAAATCAAGATTAGCCATGATGTCACCTTTGAGGAAGATACGGCTCTTAGCAAAGTTGACAATCTTCCTACTCAAAGGGGATCTAAAGAAGCTGACACCAGGGAACCAAAGGAAAAGGAAGATGAGACGATGCTTTATGTGGAAGAACCTAGGGATCCTATTGACCCCCCTCCGCAAGAGCCTTCCTCTTCTAGGAAGAGGCCTTCATGGCTAAGGGGGACACTTGATGATGCTAAAGGGCACGTTGCACCAAGGGGAACCTTCCAGGAAAGTAAGAAGCTAACCAGGTATCAGGGATACTTGACCATCATGAGCATGATCATCCAAAATGAACCTTCTTCATTCGCAAAAGTTGTCAAGCATCAAGTATGGAAGGATGCTATGACTAAGGAATATGAGTCCCTCATGAAAAACAATGTCTGGGATGTGGTCCCCAAACCCCAGGACAAAGCAGTTGTCACTTCGAAATGGCTTTACAAGATAAATCATGCAGTTGATGGAAGTGCGGAAAAGTATAAGGCTCTTTTTGTCACTCGTGGCTTCTCTCAGAAGGAACGTATAGAATATGACAAGATATTTGCACTTGTTGCCCAATATACCACCATCCACTTGATCATAGCCCTTACTGCTTCGCAAGGATGGAACCTACATCATATGGATGTCAAGACCGTGTTTTTCATGGTTCAATCAAAGAGGAGGTCTATGTGGAGCAACTCGGAGGATTTGAGATTCATGATCAAGAATCTCATGTGTGCATATTGAAGACATCCCTCTATGGGCACCCCGAGCGTGGTATGAGAGGATCGATAGCAACTTGATGAAGCTTGGATTCACTAGGAGTGAAGCCGACCCTAACCTTTACTTTAAGTTGAAGATGACAAACCTCTCATACTATGTTGTACGTTGACGACCTCTTTCTAACAGGTGCATACCCTCTCATTCTCAAATGTAAGAGGGAGTTGGCTTCCGAGTTCAAGATGAAAGACCTAGGACTGATGCACTATTTCCTAGGACTAGAATTTTGGCAAAAACCAAGCGAGATTTTTATATCTCAGGGAAAATACGTGGTGAAAATATTGGAGAGATTCGGTATGGTGGACTGCAAGCCCGTGACTACCCTGATGGAGCTTGACTTCAAGAACTTAAGCGGTATTTCTTTCAGACCCGTTTTACGAAATTCTACCAAGTATCGTCAACTTGTCAAAGCATTGATGTTCTTAGTGAACTCTCATCTGGTTATATGCTTTTCAGTCAACACATTGAGTCAACATATGGTTGAGCCTCATCACACACATTGGATTGGTGCCAAGAATCTGTTGAGATATCTTCGTGGCACAATCACTCATGGGTTGAGATACACTGTCAGAGATGTGAGACTACTTGGATATATCGATGATGATTGGGCAAGTAGCGTGATTGACCAAAAGAGCACTTCCGGGTGTTGTTTCTCTTTGGGATCTGCCTCAATATCTTGGATGAGAAGGAAGTAGAAGTCGGTGGCTTTGAGCACTGCCAAGGTAGAGTACATTGCTGCTAGTATGGCCTCCTGTGAGGCAGTTTGGTTGTGAAAGCTCTTTAGTGAGCTGTTTGGATTTACATTGGATACCACCATGATTTTGTTATTACGGGAAAAGTGTCTATTTAGAACTGCTCTATCCCACTAAGGTGTGACAGCTACCTTAGAAACAAATAGAGAAAACTACTTTTGTATCTTTTTTATGAACTATAAACAAAGAGGAATAGGAAGAACTAACCTGTGTCTTGCGCTAGTCCTTTGATCCAATCTCTCTCCTCTTTGACAGCTTCCAGCTATCTGCTCTCTTACTTTCCCAGCTTCACCAAGTACCTGTAAGATTACAGAAGGAGAAAACTATACAAAGACATGGGTTTATATTCATAAATAACTTAGGATTAGATTTAAGTTAACCATACAAATGTAACAAGCATCAATGATACAAAAGCATGGAGAAGAAACTCAAATAGTTTTTATTGATATACAAGAAGATCCAGGAGGAGTTACAACCGATGATTCCTGACCCAGCATCAACCTCCCAGCAAAGAAGTCCCTTCTTCGCCCCCAACAAAGCATAGATCACCCAATTCTCTGATACGTATCTCAAAACCAACAGCAATTCCTTACAATGTGCAAAATTCCAGCCTCTGGATCTCTGGGATGAGGGATCCATATATAGATGTATGAAAGGAGGATGAGTCAGCTTATGATTTGATTAGTGGCTTCTCTCTGTCAGTTCTTGCTTCCACTTGGAGACTGAAAGCCTCTTACTCATCCTTGGTCGAATTCAGTGAGGCAAGTGTCGTTGGAGAAGATTCTGGAAGCCTCCATTGTCTATCCACCTCGCGGAATAACACTGCCATTTGTCATTTCCCGCTCAACGCACCCTGGTAGTGCATTTAGGTGCATTGCAACGCACCTAGCTAGTGGACTTAGGTGCTATGCAATGCACTTAGCTAGTGGAGCAGCTGAAATGATCCTGTTTTGACTTATTCTGAGCATTTTCTGGTGGAAAACTTCTGGGAGAAGCTGTAATTTGTTGACCTTGTTCCTTTAGGGGTTGGAACAACACTTTTAGGGACTTAGGAGCCCTTGGTTTATGGACATTTCATGCTTAGTGCTGTAAGGCACAAAAATGTCTATAACAGTTGCCCCCTAAAGTATGAGGCCGTTTATCGGGTGAAATGCTTTATTAGGAGGATCCGAAGTTTTTTCAATGCTGGGAGGAGACCTATAATAAGATACAATACAATACATTATCTTCATACTATTTTCATGATCTAGCTGAGGCGGGCATTCCCATTCTCAGCTTAATAAATTCATTTTCATGTACACAGGACAGACAATCGTCTGATGGTAGACTGATGATTCTGATAGAGCCATCATCCTTTTGGTAGGATGATTATCTGTGCTGTAATGCTGTACATTTGAATGTCTTTATTTTCCTGAATATATATCGCAGCCCGGATGGATGAAACTAGATCCGGGGTCTTCAATCTCGTCCGATCTTCACTCGAAGTACAAATCGATCCATGTGAAAAATGTTTTGAAGTCGAACATGGAAAGACATCGCTTGATTACCAGTCAATGATGTAAACCGTTAACAAGCGCGAGAGGAATCACCGATAATGATAATGATCCTCAAGGTACTGGAGTACAATTCATGTGGTGTGAATAAAGGACTTGGTGTTGAAAACCACGCAAAATCTTTCGATCAAAGGTCATTGATGTAAACCTGTCGCCGGAAGTGAGAAACTTGCCATTGAGGCATGCAAGCTTCAAAGTACTGAATGGGGTGTTCCTAGATCAACTTCTTGGATAATGAGCTGATGTCGACAAGAAGTGATCCATCACAGGAGGGCCTTAATGAATCCCACATCAATGACATGGAACGGAGCAAATGATTTTGATGGAGGTGAAAACGATCTGATGATATATGGTTCAGGGTGGCGGTCATGAAAGAATGGAGTATAATGTATGGTAGTGGGCGGGACACAGCTGGCCTTTCTGGATGACTTCTCTTGAACATATCGGCGACAATGATGTGATGAATTGGTAGCATTAACCCCAAATGTGGATGGTATGGCGTGACCATGGTGATGTGACCGGTGAATGAAACAACCCAACCCGACTCGGGCACGGAGCGGAAGTGTCATGTTCAAGAGCGACTTGCTACCAATAAAGATTCTTTGATTTTTCTTCCAAATTTTTCCCCAGTCATTGCTGACCAGTACCTCTTTATTTTTGTCAAGCTTGAGGAGGACAACATATGCTTGTTCTATAATTTTCCCTCCGGGAAAACCCATCGCTATGTTTTAACGAGCCTGGCGATAGTGAAACTCGTTCTTGTCTAAAGACAAGTTTGTCGCTATTAATCTTTTTAACGAGTTTAACGACAAAGATAACTTGGTCCTTTTCATTTTTAGAGAGTCTGAAAAGGTACGTAAAGGTAACTCCAAAATTCCTTTTTCGTCATCTAATCCCTTAAGTCTGAAAAAGTATAAAACAATACAGAAGGGATGAATTTTCGATTAGCTTTAACGAGCCGAATAAAACAAGCGCTCGATCTTTTTGTGCAATAATCCCTCAGGTCCAAAAAGATTAAAATCTAGAGGAGGGATAGCACTTCCTGTCGCTTTAACGAGCTGGAAGGCCAGAACTCGGCAATCTTTTCATATTTTACGAGTCAGAAAAGAGCTTAAAGAAGACACATCTTTTGAGGAACGAGTGATAAAATGGGTAGCAGCTGATTCCAGGTAAGGTTTGGAATTTTCCAATCACGGCAGTGTCACAAGGATGGCTATTGAAATCACTCTTCGCAGCTGTTCCTAAAAATGGGTAAACAATCAAATGGAGGTGAATGATCGGCCAATGAAAAAGTGGAGGTGACGGTGCAAACACGACCAAGGCTTTAATGGCTGAAGTACTACATTCACGGTGGTTATTTACCAGGGGATAGTTCATTTTTTAACGAGCTTAAACGCGGGTGGAAACATTTGCTCTGTCCAGGTTTATTTTTTAACGAGCTTGAACCTTGCGGTAAACACTGCTCGATCAGATGGTCTTGTTTTTATTTTTTACCATAAATAGCTTTGTCCTTCCAAAGATCGTACTGTATTTTCGACTGCTTCATCAAACTAGTCAGAAATGAACAATATTTGTTTGAAAACGAGATTAAAACGCTAATATTTTACTTTGAATTACGTAAAAGTAATTAAAAAGTGTTTTTTACCTCTCATTTTACCATTTCATTTGAACTTGGTTTGTTGGAGCTTTGGAGGTGCTTTTCCCCCTCGATTTTCATCAGTTGATTTCGGGAGATTCTGTGGACGATTCTCGGCACCGTCTGGACCAGGTAGGAGCTAAACCTGAGCTCTTTCATTTCATGGTTTCCATTTTTCATTTTGAGCTTGATTCCTAGCTTTTCTGAGCCCCTGGGGTTTGAGGAACTCGTTCTGCCATCAACGCACCCCCAGTGTATCGAAAACTATGTTGAATGCTGGCCTGTGTGAAGGCTATCTGGCTTTCAACACACCAAGAACACTGCTGCAGGTGCGTTGGGCGCAAAAAGGGAATTTGAAGCACAATTTTTGATGGAATTTTTGCCTGTTTCTTGCCAAAACTAGGATCTAACTCCTCTCTTGTTTTTTTTTCAGAGATCTTTGGAGTAAGATGACCCTTACATGCCGAGAACGTGAGCATGAAGAAGAGGACATGATTGCTCTACATGATCCAGTTACAGTGAACGCGCTGCGGAATTGTGGCTTGCTGAAGTTCTTCCGCATTTCTAGCATGAGACAGCAGATCAACTTACTGCAGTATTTGCTCGATGCTTGGGATCGTATCAATCAGGTTTTCCATATTAGGGGCAAATCTATCCCCTTGACTGCAGTAGACATCTATTTCTTGACTGGCTTGTTGAGGCGGGGTGCCCCCATCTCTTTGTCAGGTTCGGCCCGAGGAGGCGATTCTGTGAGAGATTATGTCCGCCGATATTGTAGAGAAGGATCTCAGCCGAGTAAAGACGGCAAGATCATCATCCGTGATGTCACTGACAGGTCCTTTTAGGACTATTCTGTTTACTTTTGGTAGGATGGCCAGTAGTGTGTCTCTTCATGTAGCCAATCGATCCTATATGCAACATGCTTTGGAATGCCTCCAACCGAAGGTGTTCAACTGGTGCGACGCAGTACTTCTTGTGATGAAAGAACAGTTGACCAAGATAAAGAACGGGAGGTTGAAGAACTTTGGGTATGGTTCTATTTTGACCGCCTTTTCCTTGGAGAAGATACCACTGATGCAGCCGCAATACATTGCACTCGATTTACCTTCTCCTACTGAACCACGTATGCAGAGATGGGTTGACCATATGTCTAGGCATGCTGGCCAGTCTCAGATTTCATTTTCTGATACCTTCTTCAAGTGGTTTGATTGTCAGGAGATGGTTTATTGTGAGTATCCATATGCTGGCATGGACTTCTGGGGTGATCCAGATTTAGTACTGCCGGATGGCGAGCAGTGGGGCGCCATTGGTAAAATCTCTGACCATATTGCTGTTTACTGTTTTTTGTTCATAATGTCCTTGTGCTTTATTCTATCAAGACTCTGATCAAACTCATGTGTACATGTAGATGTTGGTCCCGTTCGTCCAGTAGTTCGCCTGAGAGTACCAGCTGTTGTCCCAGCAGGAGAGGCCGTCGGAAGGGCTATTCTTCACGACCTCGATGTTGCCGAGACTCTCACAGCTTTGCAGGAGCAGGTTGAGAGCCTCACTCTCGGTATACCAGATGTGAGGACTGACGAGTTACCTTTTCGGTTACAGCGGCATACTACTGGTGTGCCCAGACGATGGACTCGTCTCCTACGCATGATCGCATAGGTTGTGACTTGCTATCACGAGCATCATTAGACTAGGGTGCCCCCTAGCATTTTGAGTTTTTGGGTCGCTTGACCGATTTTGTCTTGGTTACAGAACATTATGTGTAAACCATAAACAGCTATATATATTTTTGATTTTCGGGGTTTTATTTTGGTTGAGCTATATGATCCACATGCAAAACATTGATGATGTGTTTCTTTTTATAAATGTTGCAAATGTCTATCTAACACATAGTTTGTTAATGAGTCAGTTAATGTGTTTAAGTTTCTGGAAATATGTTGGTATTGAATAAGATCAATTTGTCTTTCCAAAATCTTAACCCTTAGGAACATGCGATAAATAGCTGGGTTTTGGACGGAATATATACCATTGAGTTGTAGTATTATGAGTTGTGAGTCTAGCCTGACAATTAGTCGGCATATACCATGAGTGATGGCATCAGAGAGAAGTTCTATCAACGCGCTATACTCAGCGATGTTATTCGTTGATCGACCAATACATACACCTCTGAAACTTACTAACTCGCCGCTTGGATCAAAAATGGCCCAGGCTGCGGAGGACAGGTTCCGCGAACTACGACTCGCTCCGTCGGCATATCCAACACATGGCTCCAATAGGTTTGACATCTGCAATAAATGTAAAAAGTGGATTACTCGACCAAAACAAACACTTTAGCGAAAACAAAAATATAACAAAAGCATATTGGTTACTATTTATGCATAGTAACACTTGAGGTACAACCCATTACGAGGTTGCGCCAGTGGAACTCCATCATAATCCATTAACTCGTAGGCTCCCTTTGCTAATACTCGCTTAACAATATAGGGGCCCATCCATAAAGACTGAAATTTACCTGCTCCCAATTTATCGGATTCTTGGTCATAAAGCAAGACCAAGTCACCTTCCGAGAAGACACGGGGTTTGACATTTTTCTCGAACTGCACCTTGACTTGTTTCTTATGGGCTTCGTTAGCTAAAGCGGCATCACAACAGGTTTCATCCAATTGGATTAATTCCAAGAAACGAGCCTCTTCTTCTGAAGTTCCGGGGAGGAGATCAATTGCGAGTTTGAGAGACGAGATTTCACACTGGACTGGTAAGACTGCTTCCAGGCCATATACCAGTTGGAAGGGTGTGAACCCGGTTGCATTCCTTACTGATGTTCGATAAGCCCACAAAGCTGAGTGCAGGATTAGGTGCCATCTCCTTTTGTGAACTCCGATCATCCTTTGCAGCATGCGTTTCAGGACCTTGTTGATCGCTTCAACTTGTCCGTTGGCTTGCGGATAATATGGAGTAGAGCTGTCGTGAGACAACCCTAGTTTGGCAGCTAATTCAACCATCATGTGATTGCGAAAATGCGATCCATGATTTGTGACTATAGCCTGTGGTACGCTGAATCTGGCGACTACATGATTGAAAAAGAAGAGGGCAGCTGTTTCACCAGTATTATCTAATGTAGGCATCGCCTCGGCCCATTTGGTAAAATAGTCGACTGCGACTATGATATACCCATGCCCCCGGTCGAGGTGGGGTTACATGTCATGAAATCGATGCCCCATTTGGCGAATGGCCCAACAGCAACTATTGGCTGTAGAGGTGTGGGTGTTCTTCTGGTTTTGCTATCAAAAATTTGACAAGCATGGCAACTTCTGACTGTGGTTATGCAATCTTTGAACATTGTTGGCCAGAAGTATCCTGCTCGTAAATTTTTTTGTGCTGCAGCATATCTAGATTGATGCCCCCCACACGCGCCTGAATGACACTCATTCAGGACTTTTTCGGCCTCCTCATGGGTGAGGCATCTTCTCAGAACTGTATCGATACCACGACGGTAAAGTGTATCACCGATGATCATGTAGTCTTTTGCTTGGTATCGAATACGTTTTTGTTCAGAGTGGGAGGTGTTTGGCCTAAATTTTTGGGTTTGGAGATAAATGATTATATCTCCATACCACTCATTGCTTGTAGATATCAGAAACAAACTCTCATCCACGATTGATTCTTCGGATGTTTCATCGTTGGATGACGATGGGAGATTGCACAATAATTCTGCGAAAACTAGAGCTTTTTTTGACTTGAATTTTACAAATTCTAGATCAAACTCTTGAAGGATTGCTATCCATTTTGAGTATTTTCCCCCCAGTAACTGTCGCGACAATATATAAGTCATGGGGTTGCAATCTGACAAAATGGTAGTTTTCCGAAAGAGGACATAGTGTCGAAATCTTTGTATCGCTTGAACAGCTGCAAGCGCTAGCTTTTCAACGTAAGAATATTTGCTTTCCGTATCATTTAAGTTTTTACTTAAATAATATATAGGATGCTCAATTCCATCGACTTCTTGAACTAAAACCATTGCGATGGTCGTATCTGCTGCAGCTAGATACAGGTTAAAGTCTCTTTGATAATCAGGGGCGTACATTAATGATGCTTTCATCAGGGCATCTTTCAAAGCATCGAAGGAAGCTTGCGCAACCTGATCCCAGACAAAGGGTACCTCCTTTTTCAAAAGACGTGTATAACCTTTAGCAAGTTCGGCGTAATTTGGAATGAACCTCCTCAGAAAGTTTGCTTTCCCTTGGAGTTTCTGAATCTGAAGCAAATTTGAAGGTGGAGGAAAATTTATGATTGCCTGGACCTTACATGGGTCGAGACGAATCCCATCCTTGGAGACTACAATGTTAAGTAAACGACCAGAACTGACGCAAAATACACATTTGTGCGGATTGAGTCGTATCTTGTAGTGTCGGCAACGTAGAAATATCACTCTTAAATGCTGCAGATGATTAGTCCGCTTTCGCGAATGAGCCGGAAGGTCGTCGAGGTATGGTTGAACGATGTTTTTGATGTCATGGAAGGCATAATTCATTGCCCTCTGAAACGTCGCCCCTGCGTTCTTTAAACCAAAGGGTAATTTTTGATATGCGAATGTGCCCCATGGACAAATAAATGCAGTCTTTGATTGGTCCTGTGGGCGGATATTTATTTGATTGTACCCGGAGAATCCATCCATGAATGAAAAGATTTTGCACCCGGCGCATTCATCAATTATCTGGTCGATGAAGGGTGTAGGGTAGTTGTCTTTTGGACAAGCTTGATTTACATCCCTATAATCGACGCACACTCTAATTGTCCCTTGTTTTTTCATAACAGGGACAATGTTCGATACCCAATCGGTTAGAGGAACCGGGTAGATGAAACCAGCATGGAGAAGTTTTTCAACTTCTGCCTTAATGGCAGCGGCTTTCTTGGGGTGCACCTGCCTTAGCCGTTGTCGTACTGGTTTGACATCTGGATACATCTTAATTTCGTGTTCAACGATACTCGAGTTAATGCCTGGCATTTCACTGTATGACCAAGCAAAGACATCTCTGAATTTGCGAAAAAGAGCGTTATATATTTCCAGTTCTGAAGGAGAACAACATTTTCCGACATAAATATTCTCTACAACATCTGTTTTGGTTGAGATATTTATGGCTATAGTCTCTTCAATGTTGGACAAGTTTCGCTCGGAATCCACCGTATTTACAGTATTTGACAGAAAATCAAAGACTGAAGGATGATAAAGGTCATTTTGAGTATCTTCTTCACAATCCGAAAGAAGAGAACGATGGTGGGAATCATTCCATGGTGCTCCTTCAATTACCATAGCTTGGAGAATTCCTTTGTCGGTGACATGCACTTGCGACCAAGGATCTGAAGGAGTACCACATTCTCTAGACCTATCTATCCAAACGCTTGATGAGCGTTGATTTGGGTTTGCCTCCCATGCTAGGAACATTGATTGCTATAATATTTCCATTGGGCTTGGGGGAAAAACCATTGCATGATCCATGTTGATATCGCTTTCTGATATCTTTATAGAAGATATCATGTTGCAAGTTCCTATCGACGCTACTTCCGCCAGATTGATTGGAGGTGGAAAAGTGAAAGTTCCCATTAGTATAGGATCTTTTAGTAGGCCTACTCCGATATTCTGAAGCGAATGGGGGCTTCCATGGATCATGGGAATGCTTCCTGTAACTTGAGAACTATTGGGGAGGAAATTTTGTTGATCGACGATTGTAATCCCTCCTTGAAAGGGAAATGCAATCTTTCTAAAACAGGTCAACACAATGGCTGCCATGGCATATATCCATGGTCGTCCTAGTAGGATGTTGTAATCAAGATTCCCATCGATGACTTCAACATCTATTTCTACTGTTTTCCCTCCTAGTTCAACTTTCAAGTTATTTAGGATACCATATGGGGTATATGTCCTTCCGTCGAATGCTTTTAATGTCGTCGCAGACCGCGACAAGGTTGGAGATCCTAAAGTTTTCCAGCAACTCATCGACATAATACATGTAGATGCCCCCTCATCAATAATTGTTCGATGAACAGTTTTGTTGAGGGCTTTCACTTGAACAAGGAAAGCTAGTTGAGCTGGTAACTGAGGATCGTATCCTTTGTGGTCGAAGGATACAAGATTGGAATCCTTTGGATCAATCCCACCAATGGCCGATAATAAAGCCTGCCTTTGGGATGGGCAATTTTGTAGTACTTCAAGAGTCGACATAGCGGATGGCGATTGGGCCAAATCTTCCACTATGTTATAATGTTGTGCCGCTCTAGCGCGGGGATTAAATGTCGACTTGTGTACTACTCCCTTCGACGGTTTTATCGTCAATTCAGGGATGGTGGGTGGTACAACTTCTGTCGAAGTTGTTGTCGAACTACTTGGTTGATCTTTATCCTTGTTGTTCGACAGCTGCGGATTCCCATAATCTTTGTTCCTTGTCGATATCAAAGCATCATTCTGCTGTTTTGAAATCGACAACATTAGCACTTGAGACGGGGAAGCATTTCCACTTTCAACCAGATTTGTTCCTGGATTTGGAAATGGATCAGTTAACACTGTTGAGGTTTTTGAATTCTTAAAGAATTTCTTAATCTCAGCTCTGTGTGGACATTCTGCGGTCCGGTGATCCTCATCGCATATAAAGCACGGAAATCTTGGTTTCCTATTTCCAGGAGGGTTCGAAGAAGATTTTTCAGGTGATGATTCATCCTGTTTCTTCTTCTTCCCTTTGCCTTTCTTCTTGCTTCCTGGTTGTTTGGTTTCTTTGCCCTTATCTATCGATACAGCATTTACTTCCGAAGCAAGAAGTTCGTCTTTTGCATTTTGACCTGAAATCTTACGGGCCTTTTTGGATGTGGCCTTTTTTTATTTCGTGTCTGTCGTGCCAATCACGCCATCGCCGGCATGAGAGTCATTGTTTGATTTAGGAGGAGGAGGAATTGAGAATTCCGGTCTAGGGGCGTCAGGTATTTTGTCGTAGAGCGTGTCGGACTGAGTGTAAATCAAGTCCAGATATTGTGCACGAGCAATAACTTGCTCTTCTGTTATGACTCCCCCCTTTGCCACATCTTCCGTGATGGAGGGTAGTAATGACTTGATAAACCATTCAGCTAATAGTTGATCGGGAACGTACGTTTTTACCATCCTACGACGACGTCGCCACTCATGTATATGATCAGATATGTGAGTGGTCGCCGTCTGTTTGAAGTTGGTAAGAAGCTCTGTTCCCGTTTCGTACCTTATTGGTAATTGAAAATGGGTTAAAAAGGTTGTGGCTAAGGTACTGAAGTTGTCAAACGAAGCTCTAGGCAATTCAATGTACCATTTTGCCGCTGGACCCGTTAACGTCCTCTGAAAGAGGCGAAGTCTTATCGAATCATCATTTAGGGTGTTTGATGAACACCATAGATGAAAGGTCATCACGTGATTCGATGGATCTTCACCCGAATTTCCATTAAATTTAGGAATATCTGATGGAAGTTTATGCAGAATCGCTGGCCACCAAGGGGCGTAAGCAATTGGATCGTTTGTTAACCGATTTAAATCAGGTAACTCTAAGGTTGCCACGAAGGGTAACTGTTGATTCAGGTTAGGTGAAGCATACCCAAGATAAGATGGGATTGCCTGAGCAGTTGGCCTTTGCATACCGGCATAATGCATTTGATGCTGGTATGTTTGGTAAGGTTGGTGGACTTGACCATTGTAAAATGGTTGATTTTGACCGTTTTGGATGTATGGTTGTCCACTGTTCGCAAAGATTTGTTGCTCAGAACCTTGGTATACTTGTTGGAATTGTGGTTGCTGGTATTGCACCAGCCATGGTTGTGAAGCCATGTGTTGTTGCCCGATACTAACTGTTTGACCAAGGTGAGGGGTGATTGTACCCGTCTGGACCTGTGTCGCCCCACTAGTCGGCGATTGTGGTTGAGTCGCAGGGTCAAGGGGCTGTTGCATTACAACCTGAGAAACCTGAGGTTGGCATACAACAGGCAGCGCTTGAACTTGCGACACCGTCACAATAGCTGGCGTAGTCAGGATGTTCGACATAGGTATGCATTGTTGCATCGAATACACAACTCTTGGTTGTTGAGGTAGTATAGGTACCCAACCACTTGAGGTAATTCCAGTATAACCTGAATGTTGTTGTGAACTCCCGTATGGATATCCTCCCAGAGGGGATAATGAAAGGGCATACTGCCCCCCATACGGTGGTAATCCAGAACTCAAGGGAATTGTTTGCCCTTGGGGACCGGACTGCCCAAATTGACCTCCAAATGGATCAATTTGTTGAGACTCAACATAAGAGTTTCCGGATATTATTCCGGATGAACAAACAGGAACGGAACAAACTGTCGAAATAGCCCCTGAGTGGGCTCCTTCTAGCGGTTGAGAGCTAGTCGGGACAGATGGTATGCTGGCGAACATTGTCGGAGTGACAACAGGGAGTTCTGTCGTCGCTGTGTCAGATGACACAGTCCTAGATGCTGACAATTTTTCAGACATTTTTAGTCTATCCAAAAGATTACCTAGCGATTCTACAGGAACTTCCGCTGGTGGTAGACTAACTTCTGATGTCGAAGGATATAGAGTGATCCCGACTCCAAAGTGCATTAGAGTACTTGTTTGAGGATCTTCTATAATTTCTTCTATTGCAATCAGACCAGG
This sequence comes from Pinus tabuliformis, assembly GCA_031772625.1. Taxonomy (NCBI): domain Eukaryota; kingdom Viridiplantae; phylum Streptophyta; class Pinopsida; order Pinales; family Pinaceae; genus Pinus; species Pinus tabuliformis. Next base: position 1,706,205,408 of record CM062820.1, on the reverse strand, counting down.
TGGAAGGGGAAGACCGTCAGGTCCGTAAAATATTTCTGGTGCCGAAGAAGGTATGGAATTGACAGCGACAGATGTTTGAAGAGCAGGACTTCTCCGAACCAGTTGTAGGTGGAACTGGTTCGGTAACACAAGTGTTTACTCTCAGACTAGGATCAGTATCACTGTCCCTCTGTGGCTGTTGAACTTCTTCTGTAGAGGCAGGGATTCCAAAAATGTTTGGAGTAACCAGAGTCTTTGATGTCGTTGGAACACTTGTTCTAACTTTAATAGGAATTTGGAACCGGTTAAACGAGTTCGCTTTGTCCGTACTGGCTTCGATTCCGGAGACAAAGACGGTTGACTCATAAGCCTCTGCGAATGACGGGGTTTCAATTGACTTTCTTCCACGATTGTGAATTACTCGATCAACTAAAATAAAGGGAAGGTATGTTTCCAAATTAAATGAATTTTAGACGCTTTTGACACAACTTGTTTTTTCAATTTTTAAGAGTCGAGAAAAAACAAAAGATGACTCTAGTCTCCTTCGATTTTTAATGAGCCTGAAGTGACAAGTGCTCAGATGGACCTTTTCCATTAAGGAGTCTGAAAAGGAATGAAAGGGACTGCTATGGAGGTCTAGGTTGAGGGAGTACCAAACCAATCGCAAAACTGCAGAATACTTTTTACGGTACGGCAGTCAATCTTCTCGAATGCTGTGTTCGGTGCATTGCGATCAGTAGGGCGGCCGACACGGCTTCCTATGGATAAAGGATTTAAGCCTATAGGGGTCTCCCAAAATATACTCAACAGTACGTGGGAGCACAAGTCCGTACTGGCACTTATCGTCTCAAAGTGGAGGAATCACCCAACCATCAGTGAGGACAACAGTTACCAGGCTTTACGACGCCGGAATACGTCTCTAGCCTAGACCTCTAAATGTTGTGCGTTAAGTTCCAAAGCATTGTTAGATTCATTGAATTTATTTTAAGTTGATCTTTCTTATGAAGTTTTCCTTTTGGGTTCACCACGAGATGTAGATGTAATTCCTAAAATGCAATCTAAAGATGATAAACAAACTTTTATCTCTTTTCAACAATGAAAATCCTAGCTACTAGGGGAAAAGAAAGACACAATCTTTTCACAAAGAGCAAAGAGCACACTGTAAATGCACTTTCCTAAATAAGGCCAAACAGACTGTCAATATGCAAATGCACATGTGCATGTATTTGTTTTCGACTTTCTTAATATTGATGCTAAAAAGAAAGTTGATGTACAAATCTGAATTTGCTTTCAAGCGACAAACACAAACAAGCTTCTTTTCGAAATCAAAAGGTAGAGACGATTACAACACTTTATGATTTTGAAATAAATACTCGTTTTGACACTAGAAAGTCACAAATTCAAATCAAAGGCAAAAGTAAAAGCATAATCGACTATCAACAGCAAATAAACTTTCTCCTATGATCAAAATCGACACTTGCGACATATCTAAATCAAAGGACGACAGTACGATTATTATACTTTTGCAATGGAAAACTGTAAACGACTCAACAAACACATAAAAACATCTACAGTTCTTTTGTACAAATGAGGCGGAATATCAGTAAGGAAAAGGGGTTTGAAACAGTCATATACTGATCACAGGCTGCAAAAATCAGAGACAAAACTGAAAGAATGAAGCAAAGAACCTCAGCTGCACAGGGCTAGGCTGATCAGTGCACCTGTTACATAGAGAAATTGCATTGCAACGCAGGTTGCCCTCTCAGGAAGTGCGTTGAAATGCAGAACCTCTTCACAGTGCCTGCGCTGGGGCAGAAACGAGAATTCTATCCGGGTTCTGGGTCACAGTTTGTAGTTTAATCTTTGGTTTTTGGCCGAGTAAAAGCAATCAGTAATGCACAATCAGGGGTAGATCTAAGGAGGGTCTAAGAGCTATCACAAGGGCAATCGGATAGTCTATGAATCAGCTGTTCAAATCATAAACAGATCCAGTGTATGGATTGAAGTAGCAGATGTCTAATTTGCATTTGTTAATGGCAAATTCAGTTCGATTGCTACTTATAAGTTTATGAAATAAACAACAAGAGATACACAAACAAACTAATTAGACAGTCCGGTCCCTAGCGGAGTCGCCATTTTGTTACCGGGAAAAGTGTCTATTTAGAACTGCTCTATCCCACTAAGGTGTGACAGCTACCTTAGAAACAAATAGAGAAAACTACTTTTGTATCTTCTTTATGAACTATAAACAAAGAGGAATAGGAAGAACCAACCTGTGTCTTGCGCTAGTCCTTTGATCCAATCTTTCTCCTCTTTGATAGCTTGCAGCTATCTGCTCTCTTACTTTCCCAGCTTCACCAAGTACCTGTAAGATTACAAAAGGAGAAAACTATACAAAGACATGGGTTTATATTCATAAATAACTTAGGATCAGATTTAAGTTAACCATACAAATGTAACAAGCATCAATGATACAAAAGCATGGAGAAGAAACTCAAATAGTTTTTATTGATATACAAGAAGATCCAGGAGGAGTTACAACCGATGATTCCTGACCCAACATCAACCTCCTAGCAAAGAAGTCCCTTCTTCGCCCCCAACAAAGCATAGATCACCCAATTCTCTGATATGTATCTCAAAACCAACAGCAATTCCTTACAATGTGAAAAATTCCAGCCTCTAGATCTCTGGGATGAGGGATCCATATATAGATGTATGCAAGGAGGATGAGTCAGCTTATGATTTGATTAGTGGCTTCTCTCTGTAAGTTCTTGCTTCCACTTGGAGACTGAAAGCCTCTTACTCATCCTTGGTCGAATTCAGTGAGGCAAGTGTCGTTGGAGAAGATTCTGGAAGCTTCCATTGTCTATCCACCTCGCGGAATGACACTGCCATTTGTCATTTCCTGCTCAACGCACCCTAGTAGTGCATTTAGGTGCGTTGCAACGCACCTAGCTAGTGGACTTAGGTGCTATGCAATGCACTTAGCTAGTGGAGCAGCTGAAATGATCATGTTTTGACTTATTCTTAGCATTTTCTGGTGGAGAACTTCTGGGAGAAGCTGTAATTTGTTGACCTTGTTCCTTTAGGGGTTGGAACAACACTTTTAGGGACTTAGGAGCCCTTGGTTTATGGACATTTTATGCTTAGAGCTGTAAGGCACAAAAATGTCTATAACACCTGTGTGACAACTAGAGTGGGATTCGTTTATCAGAGAATCCCATATTTCATGATTGCTCCAAGCATATCGATATTGGGTACCACTATTTTCAGGATATGGTTTAGTGGGGAGCAATAAGGCTCCAACATATCGATATAGATGAACAGGTCACCGACACTTTGACGAAGCCCCTGGGAAAGGTCAAATTCTTGACTTTCCGAGAATGACTTGGTGTCATTTAGAGACCCTCTTATGAGGGTTGAGTATGATGTATTGAGCTTTGGGAGCTCCAGGGGGGCGCTAGGTAATTCTTGGAGTGACATGCGACCATAGGGCGACTCACCATCCCCTGGTGGTGCACTATGTACAGGGTGAAAAGTTCAACCTTCCCCTGTGACACCCCGTGGCGACTGTGGAACAGGATGATTAGTTCTCCATGGAGGCTGTGGAACAAGATGATTAATTCTCTGTGGCAACTGTGGAATAGGATGATTAGTTCTCCTGTGGCATCTGTTGGATATGATGATTCATTATCCTGTGGATAGGATGATTAGTTCTCCTGTCAAGGCATCCTACCCATGCAATCTAGGACTCATGGGAAGTACCTCTCATCTGATCAATGAGAAGGTAAATGGGGTTAGGTACCATTAGTAGTACTATCGATGGACGCATCATTGTATCTACCGTACTCCCTATGCTAGGATGACTTCCGTTGATCTGGGATCAATGATACTGTTCTGGGATCAGTGGGAGTGGTATGACACAATCTGAGACTGACTTTGGGTCAGTGGAGGATGGTATGATACATCCTCGATCATTTCTTCTTCTTCATATTTCGAGCAGAGTAGAGCATAGCAGAGCAAAGCATGGCCAAGTAGTGCAGGGTAGTGCATTTGATGGCTAGGATAGTAGCGACGGTCAGACGAATTGTAGATGGAGTTCTCCCTAGTTGAGAGGGAGTGTTAAAATTGGCAACTAGGGCCAAACTCCATGTGGGTCACCTCATTTATGGCAACTGATATTTTTCCTGGATTCCTCTTATCGAGAGGTGTAGGATTGATCTAAAGATCATTCGATTCTGACAAGTATTTATGGAGATATGAATTTATTTGTATTTACTTGACAAATTGTCAAGGTCGGCCAGCAGTTAAATGTGTGGCACACATGCCCAGTGAATCATATAAATACAAGAGAGGTTGATTCATTTTCTCATCATCTCATCTCACTCATTCTTCTCTCTCTCCTTAGCTTTGGGTTATACAAGGAGCAGCTCACACGTGGGAAGAAGGAGGACGCATTAGGGCAAGGAGGACGTTGAAAGGAGGACACAAAAGCTATTGAAGGTCTCTTTGACCTGCGTTGACCAAGCATTGACTCATCAAGGGTGTGGTTTTGGTGTGGATGCCCTCTCCTGAGAAGGCCGCAGATTTTGGCACAAAAATTGAGGCAATCCGTCCACAGGTTTAACCAGTGTTGATTTCCCTAGTTTTGGGCAGCAGGTTGACTTCAGTCAATAGTAGTTTGACTATGTTTTTTGGGTTGTTTCTTCAGGTTGTTCAAGGGCTAGTTGACTGGAAATTGACAAAGCATATTGGAGGTCAATTTCACCTCGTTTGACCAAGTTTGACTTTTTTTGTCTAGGGTTTGTTGCTGCTGATATAAAATTACAGAATTCTGATTTTGTACTATTTCTCTCTACTGAACTATTGAAGATAAAAGAAGATTTGATCAAAGGGTTTCCCTGCATTGGGGTTTGTCCTTGGCTAGCCACCACATATTGTGTCTCTTGTCTTGGCTTGTTTTCTGTTGATCGTTTAATGTTCTAACTACACTTTACTTAATGTATATGTGATTTCTAATATGTGGCTAATAAGAAGAAAAGAAGTAAACTTCTCTAAGCATAGAAAATACCATAATTTAACAGATTGTGATGTGTGATTGTAGGATGTGGTTCGTCCTTTCCCTACGTTTGGTTGTGAGTAGGATGTGATACATTATTTTAATGCTATTGATTCAGTGTCATCCTATGCATGTAGTTTGGGACACATGGGAAGTACCTCTCATCTGGCCAATGAGTTGAGAAAAGTGGTTAGGGACCACAATACTATCGATGGATGCATTGGGTACTTTTGTACTCCCTATGACTAGGGTGCATGGTGTTCTTCAACTTGATTTGGGATCAAGTCTGATTGAGGTTTTAGCACTGGACTGACCTTTGTTAGTGGAGAGTGGTAAGGTCTTGTGACTCACTATCGATCAATTCTTCTTCATTATTACATCAGTGTTCAGCAGATTAGAGCAGGGAAGAGACAAGATATAGAGATGGTTCATGGTGACAGGATGGCATGATGATCAGTGACAATGATTGATGGTTTGACAAGTGGAATTCTCCCTAGTTGAGAGGGAGTGTTAAATTTTCCAACTACGGCCAAATTTCACTTTGGTATGCTCCTTTGAGGAATATTATTGTGGCATTGATTTCTTATTTTCAAGAGGACCAAAATCGAGCTACAGATCACCAAATTCAGATAAGGGAAAATATTTATTTATTTAAAACAAATTCTACAAGACATGACCTTATTAAGGTGGGAAAATTAAAAATTTGAAATTCAAGTTTGCCTCCAAATGTCAAGGTCAGCTTCACCTCCATAATGACAAATTGTTATGTGTGTGTGTGTGTCCTCCATTCTAATTAGACATTGTTTTGGGCATCAAACTCATCTTTTGTGGGAGCCATAGCACAAGGACGACACGACTGAGGTTGCTTAGGGTTGGTTAAAGATCTGTTTGTGAGCTTTGATGGGTCCAAAATGTAGCAGAGGTAGACCAAGGCATATCGGTGGAGGGTTTGAGTAAGGTCGCAAGCCTTGAAGTAATTTCAGGAGGTCCGTAGGTCTATTCTGGGCTAGTTGGAGGAGCCATTAGGACTCATTCCCTCAGCAAGTCATGTTATAGGCAGCCATGATGTTGGGTCCCCATAATACTAGTGATTACCCCATTACTATTGTAGTTATACCCCTTATTAATATTGTTGTGCCCCTATTGCCCCCATATTGTTATTACTATTCCCCATAGAATCCCTCTATTGTTATTTTTGTGGCTTTATATTATTATTGTTAGGTCGGCTGGATTATATTGTGACTCCTTAGACTCCTATATATAGAAAGGAGGTTTTGTCATTTGAATCATCCAAGAATTGTTAAATTATGTAATGTAAAGGAGGTTGCCCCCTCGAAGAGGCTGAATTCTAAGGCGTTGATCTATCTTTTCTATCTTTTCTTGAGCTGGTTTCATAACATTTGGTATCAGAGCTTTGGATTCTAGGGTTTCGCTGCTCCAAATAGGTCATCGTGGCATTTTCGCTATAACTTTTTTTCTGCGACATTTCAGAAGTTGCAAAAAAAAACCCATTTGAGAAGAAATCACGCTAAACCTTGTGTCCAAATTTCAGAGCTTTTTGCGCTATATTTGCGGAGATATGATCTGAGGAAGTTGGTCTTTTTGCAGACTCTTGAATTACATTCCAAACAGGTGACCTGGGGAAAATCATCATAACTTTCTTTCTGAGCATCGGATTGAAATTTCGCAAGAAGGTACAGAAAGAGGACGGACTGTAGTTTTCTTGCATATATTTTTCAGAGTCAAAGGTCGAAACAGTGACATGTGGCACTTCATACAATTTCACTCTACTGAACTAGTCTACAATCAAGTCACTGCGGGATATTGTGCATAACTCTTTCTTGGAGAATCCAATTTGGATAAGACTAGTGGCATTGGAAAGAGGACACAGAAGGCTACTACAGATCACAATTTCAGAACTGGATGATTCGAAATTACAGAGATACATCAGATTCAATATCAGGCTTCTACAAAGTGAAAAAAGGTGTGTAGTTTTTTTTAAATTTTTGCGTAAGCTTGGTTTGAAGGAATTCAAAGGGCATAGTAAAGCATTATTATCAGTAATTGATGCCCCGAGGAAAGAAAATGCAAACACCTAGTAAGAAACCTGAAAGCTCTAGCATGACTTATGAAGAAGAGGAAGAAATGCAACATGATATAGCAAAATTACGAGACCAAGTGCAACAAGTGTCACTTGCACAAAAAGGAACAGAATCTAAGATGGATGGTTTAAAGAAAGATGTAGAAGCTAAGATGGATGGTTTAAAGAAAGGCGTAGAAGCTAAGATGGACGATTTGAAGATAGATTTGAAGACAGACATGGAAGAATTGAAGAAGTTTCTACAAGAAAGGGTCACTAATGGTGAAAGGGTAGTAAAGGAAACTCATGATGAGAACAAAAGAAATGTTAATCATGATTCCATAGACTCTAATGTTGGATCGAAGACCCACCATATTCCAAAAATCGATATGAGGAAGTTTGATGGCAAGGATCCCGCAACATGGATATTACAGATGGAGCAATTCTTCGATCTCAATAATGTGCAAAACACACAAAAGGTATGTATGGCAACTTTATATTTGGAACCAAATCAGTTTGTATGGTATCAATGGCTTTTCTCTCGTAAACAATTTATCACTTGGGCAATTTTTACGGAAGAATTGATAGCACATTATGAGGATACAAAAAGCAACACTTTTTTTTAGCCAATTGATAAGTCTCAAACAAAAGGGTTCAATAATGGAGCACATTGAGGAGTTCCAAAAATTGAACATAAGGGTAAAAGATATTCCAGAGGAGCATAGGATTGATGTGTTCATAGGGTCTTTAAAGGATAATATCCAACATGATGTTCGCCTTTGGGAACCTGATTCATTAGAGAAGGCATTCAGGTTAGCAAGAAAAATGGAAAGCAAAATTATGGCAACCAGGAAGCATACCACTCACAACTATAAAGACGGAAGTGTTGTTGCCCCTAGTCTTCCACAACCTATAAGGTTGACACCACAAAAATTGGAAGAAAAAAGAGCAAAAGGGCTTTGTTACAGTTGTGATAGCAAATACACTAAAGGTCATAAGTGTGCTGAGAAGAAATTATTCTACATAGATTGTGAAGAGGAAGAAGAAAAGGAGCAAGAAAGGTCAAAAGAAGAGGATATACTCCAGGAACAAAGCCTAGATGAAGAACAAATAAATCCGACCATATCTTGTAATGCATTGGCGGGAATTACCACTCCTCAAACCATCAAGATAGAAGGACAAATCAAGAAGAAAAAGGTAATAGTGTTGATTGATTCAGGAAGCACCCACAATTTTATTCATTGTAAGGTAGCAAAAGAATTGAATTGCTTCCTATATCCAGCACCAGAGTGTCAAGTGATGATTGCAAATGGAGGAACAATAAATTGCTCTGGAAAGTGCCATAATATCAAGCTATCCATGGGAGAATATGTATTGACTAGCCCAATGCTTTCCATTCCAATGGGAGGTGATGTTGTACTAGGAGTCCAATGGCTACAATCCTTGGGTACAATAGCTTTTAATTTTCAAGAACTTTTCATCAAATTTTCTACGGAAGGAAAGGAAGTTGAATTAAGGGGTATTGCAGGGAAACCAGGAAAGATAATCAGCTCTAATGGTATGACAAAGCTTCTAAAAAAGGAGCAAAGAGGTGTAATTGCACAATTATGTTCGCTAGATGTTTCCACATCGGAATCATCTATTTCTCCAGATCTCCAAAAAGTCTTGGACAATCATTCCAAGGTATTTGAGACTCCCAAAGGTCTCCCACCTATGCGTGATCATGATCATGCTATTCATCTGATTCCAGGAAGTGTTCCTCCAAACATCAGGCCGTACAGATATCCCTATGTCCAAAAGAGTGAAATTGAACGTATGGTTGCAGAAATGCTAGAGGCTGGTATAATTCAACCGAGTCAAAGTTCTTTCTCTGCTCCAGTAGTATTGGTGCACAAGAAGGATGGATCATGGCGCATGTGTCCGGATTATAGGGAGCTCAACAAGCTCACTATTAAAGATAAGTTCCCCATTCCTGTCATTGATGAATTACTGGATGAATTGCATGGATCAATTTACTTCACCAAGTTGGATCTTCGTTCAGGATATCATCAAATCAGAATGAAGATTGAAGACATTCCGAAAACAACATTTAGAACTCATGAGGGTCATTATGAATTTTTGGTCATGCCTTTTGGCCTTACCAATGCACCTTCAACATTTCAAGGTTTGATGAATTCAATTTTCAAACCATTCCTTAGAAAATTTGTGTTAGTATTTTTTGATGATATACTAATCTACAGCAAGTCTTGGAAGGATCATGTTGAACATGTTGACAGGGTGCTACAACTATTGGAGGAGAAACAATTATATGCAAAAAGATCCTTTGGAGTCCAGGAGGTGGAATATCTGGGTCATATTGTATCTCATGAAGGAGTTAAGGTAGACCCTAGCAAAATTAAAGCCATTAAGGAATGGAAAATCCCCACATCCATAAAGCATCTGCGAGGATTTCTTGGGTTGACAGGGTATTATCGCAAGTTTGTTAAGAATTATGGGAGAATAGCAGCACCTCTAACAACATTATTGAAGAAAGATGCATTTTCATGGACTCCGGAAGCAACAAAGGCCTTTGAACATCTTAAAGAGGCAATGTGCCAAGCACCGGTCTTAGCTACACCGGACTTCACAAAAACCTTTATTGTGGAATGTGATGCTTCAGGAAATGGAATTGGTGTTGTTCTAATGCAAGATGAAAGACCCATTGCTTTTGAAAGTCGTCCAATCAAGGGAAAGTTTTTAAGCAAAGCTATTTATGAGAAGGAAATGTTGGCAATACTCCATGCACTTAAGAAATGGCGACCCTACCTAATGGGAAGACACTTCAAGGTAAAAATGGATCATGATAGCCTTAAATACTTTTTAGAACAAAGATTATCCTCTGAAGAGCAACAAAAGTGGGTCACAAAGATGTTGGGTTATGACTTTGAAATCATCTACAAAAAAGGGAAGCAAAATGTGGTGGCAGATGCACTCTCAAGAAAGGATGAGAATGTGGAAGCATTGTTGTGCGCCATTTCTATTATCCAACCAGATTGGATAAATGAAGCAAGGGAGGAGTGGAAGAATGACGAAGAAGTGTGGGCACTTATTCGAAAGTTACAACAAGATTCCAGTACGTCTGATACATTTAGCTGGCAAAATGATTCGTTATGGTACAAAGATTGCTTATACCTCTATAAGAATTCCCAGCTAAAACAAAAGATTCTTATGGAATTGCACACTTCTCCCTTAGGAGGGCACTCAAGATTTTTAAAACTTACCACATGGTTAAGAAGGAATTTTTTTGGGATGGCCTTAAATCAGATATTCAAAAGTTTGTGGCGGAATGTTTGGTTTGCCAACAAAATAAAGTTGAAACAATTAAGACACCGAGTCTATTACAACCTTTATCCATTCCAAGCCAACGTTGGGAGGAGGTTTCAATGGATTTTATCATAGGTTTACCCAAGTCTGAGGGAAAGAGTGTCATCATGGTGGTAGTTGACAGACTTACCAAGTATGCACACTTTTTTGCATTATCACATCCATTTAAATCCAGTACAGTTTCTACTGCATTTATGGAAACAATTCAAAAGCTACATGGAAACCCAAAGATTATTGTAAGTGACAGAGATCCCATTTTCACTGGAAATTTTTGGACAGAATTATTTTCTTGTCTTGGTACTCAGTTAGCTCATAGCTCATCTTATCATCCTCAATCTGATGGGCAAACTGAGATAGTAAACAAATGTTTGGAAGGATATCTTCGTTGCTTTGTATCTGATAAACAGACACAATGGGTCAAATGGTTGCCTCTGGCTGAATGGTGGTATAACACTTCCTTCCATACAGCAACAAAAATGACCCCATTTATGGCACTTTATGGGTATCAACCACCATCCATCACATCATATTTAAGAGAAAATTCTAAGGTTCAGGCAGTGGAACATCACATTGAACATCAACAACAAGTCCTCCAACTCTTAAAGGATAACCTCGTGTTGGCACAGAATAGAATGAAACAACAGGAAGATCAACATCGCAGTGAAAGAAGTTTTGATGTAGGTGATTGGGTATTCCTACGGCTACAACCATATAAGTAAATGTCCCTCAAGCAAGCTAAGAAGGATAATAAATTATCACCAAAGTATTATGGTCCGTACAAGGTGTTGCAAAATATTGGTACTATGGCATACAAATTGGAGCTTCCTGCAGCTTCTTGATTGCACCCAGTTTTCCATGTTTCATGTTTAAAGAAGGTTATAGGCGACAAGCTCCCAGTTCAAACAATATTGCCTGAACTTGACGAGGAAGGAAAAATTATATTGGAACCGGAAGCAGTCACAAAAACAAGAACTCGACAGGTACGAAATCGATCAATTTCAGAGTATCTTATCAAGTGGAAGAACTTATCCGCTAAAGATTCCACATGGGAGGATGAGAATTTTATGCAAGGGTATACAGAACTACTCAAGCGTTGAGGACAACACTTTTTTTGAAGGAGAGGGGCATGTTGGGTCCCCATAATACTAGTGATTACCCCATTACTATTGTAGTTATACCCCTTATTAATATTTTTGTGCCCCTATTTCCCCCATATTGTTATTACTGTGCCCCATAGAATCCCTCTATTGTTATTTTTGTGGCTTTATATTATTATTGTTAGGTCAGCTGGATTATATTGTGACTCCTTAGACTCCTATATATAGAAAGGAGGTTTTTTCATTTGAATCATCCAAGAATTGTTCATTTATGTAATGTAAAGGAGGTTGCCCCATCGAAGAGGCTGAATTCTAAGGCGTTGATCTATCTTTCCTTGAGCTGGTTTCATAACACATGAGAAGAAACTTGAAGAAGTATGCTAGATGCAGTGATTGGAAACCATGTTAAAGGAATTTGAATGGGCTAACCAGGTTCAAGATATTGTTTTGTTACATCATCATTGGCCAATGTATATCCGTCTTGGGTTTATTATAATCAGTTATGTAGTCCGCTCAAATTAAACTAGGATCGAACTCTATTTGGAAACTTCCTAGTAGTTTCTTTGTCTTCTATTGATCTCTGGTTAGGGAAGAATCTAGTTGTTGTTGTTTGAAGGCTGAATGGAAGACTTACCTAGGTTTCCTCCTTGTCATTAATTGTATTTTCTACCTCTCTTTCTCTGTTGAACATTTGAAGTTAATAAAAAAGAATATTTGATTAAGGGTTTTCCCAATCTTGGGGTTTTTTCCTGGCTTGAGCCAATCTCAGTGTTCTTTTGTCTTGGCTTGTCTTTTGCATATGTTATTTATGTTCTTTCTTCAATTACTATCAATGAGATAATATTTTATGTGATTGCTAATGAATAAAATGGAATTAAACTTGGGCTCTTATGAATTATTGAAGTAATTAATCTAAGCAAAGAATATGTTACACAAATTAACAGGTGTCCATTGTTTATGTGCTAATTCTTTGGTAATTTCTTGATGAGCTAAAATAAAGGAGATATAAAAGAAACCTAATAAGAAGTCAAGAACAACACAAGTAATTATCAATTATAAGAAAATCTTTCTACCTTTCCAATTTTCTAACATGGTATCATAGCTTTGGTGAAGAAAGAAGAAAAAGGACGTCTCAAGCACTTGATCAAGGAACCATTCAAAAGGGTTATTTCAGGGAAGAAATCCATTATATTCAAGGAATATTCCTAAGAAAATCAAGGGAGATAACACACTTAAAGGAGCCTCAAACTACAATTCTTGGAAGAAGATGATTGACCTCATCCTTGAAAAGAGCAAGGTACTAGACTTGGTCAAAAGAAAAGTAAAGAAGCCTACAAATGACTCCAGTGATGCTTACAAAGTAAAATTCAAAGAATTAGAATTGGTGGTCATGACTCTAATGGTAGAAGGAATAAAGGACAATCTTCTCCGTGTATAGCCAACATCAACCATGCTAAGGAAATGTATGAAACCTTTTCAAATTTATTCACTATTAAGAAAATTGGTCAAATGTCATGCTTGAAGAATGAACTAAGGACCACAAAGATGACCAATGAAGATATAGTGGCCTCTTTCTTTGTGAAGATAACAAGAATCAAAGATGATCTTTTGGCCATTGATGAAATTGTTCTTGACAAAGAACTCGTGATTACTGCTCTATTAGGATTGCCACCTACTCATAGTGCATTTGTTTCAGGTCTTAATAGTTGGAAGGAAGATCTTACTTTTGAAGAACTATGGACTGCCTGTAGTCAAGAAGAATTGAGGATCTCTCTAGTTTCCTATCTTGAAGGAGTATCAAATGCCTACATTGCTCAACACAAAGCAAAGAAATCGAAAGGACCAAGGAGGAAAGCAAACATGTCCAAGGTAGAATTCTATCAATGTCATAAGAAAGGTCACTACATAAGTGATTGTCCTGACAATCCAAAGAATAATAATAGACATAGATATCATGCTAAGATTGTTGAAGAAGGAGACCCGAAGAATCTGATATAAGGGACTTACACTATTGAGTCCTTTGCTTTTAGTCTTAAATATTCTATTTTATATTTTTTATGTTTTGGAGTTTATAGGGTTTTAACATGTTTTTGGAATAGACATTCTCTTTTGTTTTTATAATTTGATAGGTATCCCTCAAGCTTTGGAGGGATCCCCCAACAACTCCCAAAGATAAGTATCTCATTTCCTTTCAGTTTTTGGTTTCATTTACTCACTTAGTTTTGATTATATTAAATACTAATCACCATTCTCCCTTTATTGTCTTGATTAGGAAGAAATCTTCTATATCCTCATTGAATGTGGAAGAAAGACACCCAAGATAAGGTTTGTCAAGAAACAAAGGTATGACTTAAACTACAAAACATTGACTTCTTTATAGTAAATATTCATTTGACAATCTATTAATAACATTTTTTTGTCTAGCTATATTGAATCATTTTGATTCTTGTTCTGGGTGATTCATCAACTGATAAATATACCCCACTCATATTCTTAACTGATTTTATAGAACCCTAGACAAGTTCTCTGGAAAACCCCAACCTAAGGGTATGCTGACAATGTGTAAAACCCTAGCCTACTTGGGGTCATTGTGAAATGATATTTGAAGTTCTTGTTGATGTTTTCATGTTTGGGATTTCAGGTATGATCATGAAATCTTAACTTGTAAGGATTGAATGATGTTTGTTTGAGATCTTGAACCTTTGAAATTTTGGAATAGTAGGGTTTGCTTTGCTAAGTTATGAAACGCTAGATCTTTAGGGTTTGATTGACCTCAGAAGAAAAACCTTTTTTATGTGTAATACCCTAGGAATGAAGCCCTAGGTATACATATGTGTACATTTGGTCAAAACCCTAGCTAGGTCTAGGTCAATATATGTATAATGTATTAATGTTGTCTGACATATGCTTATGCATGATAATGAATTCCTAGATATATGGGTTGACCTAATCATTGATGGTCATAAGTCTTAGGGTTTATTTAAGACCTTGTCTTAGATTCTAGGATGATGATATTTGGAAATCTAGGGTTTTGCAGCTAAACGCTAGTAGTAGTTATATTCTCTAGTATGTGTGTTATAACAATCTTAGATATATTTATATAATGATTGTTGAGATTGTGAAAATGGAATTCTAGGGTTTTGGAGTTAAAACTTAGTAGAAGTAAAAATCTCTGATGTATGATGACAATTTGATAATTTGAGATTTTGTGTAAAATTTTTGAAATCTAAAGTTTTAATTGTGATTGATGGTTGATTGAAAATCTAGGGATTGCAGCTTACCCTTGAGGAATTTGGTCATGTTGATGACTAAGCTGTGATTGGTTATGATTGATACTCTTGCTTGAAATCTAGGATTTGTATGAAACCCTAGTGGGAACTCTAACATATGAATTATGAAATTTGTTAGATGCTTTGTATATCTATATTTGTTTGAATTTTTTTCTAAGGTTTGCTATGTGTTGTAGTAGGGTATGTCATACCTTTGGAAGAAACGTTGAAACCCTAGCTGTAATGAAAGTTGTTATGAAATAGTCTAGGGTCTATGGCAAAGTCCCTAGCAAGATGTTGAAGAGTATATGTCTCTTGTTTTTAATTAAGTTTGGGTATCTGATATATATAAAGTTGAAATGATTCTGTAATTATGATATGACTAACTTCATGCTTCTATAGATTTGGTTGTACTTGCTATCTAGATTGTGTAGGTACACAATCTTCAATATGGTGAATATTTTTGTTGATGTGATAAGCATGATGTGGATGAAAATATTCTCCAATGTCATAAATAAGAAGTAGAACTCCCTAAGTTAAGAGGGAGTCTAGATAAAATCTCCCTAGGTTAATAGGGAGACTGAATAAGAGAGACCCCCCCCCGCGAGATTAAGAGGGAGCCTAGATAAAGGGAAGTTCCCTAGTTTAGAGGGAGGGCATAACATAATTTTGATTGGAGAATGCATTTTGAAGATATGTTGTTGGATGTGAAGTAGGAAAGGAAAGTGTATGTTGTCAAAGATTGATAGTTCTACTATGATAAGAAGCAACATCTGTTATCTGGAAGACTCTGAAGGTTTGTATTTGATTATGTACATATGAAAGTATATTATTAATTGGGGTTGTGTTTATACAGGTGAGTCTTTTTAATTTAGACTTATGTGATCCATATTAATTATAACAACATCTTTCGGTAAAAATCACATAGGAGATAATCTTGTCGACATGTTTCGAACCAACCAGTGTGGTTCATCTTCAGGACAAGATGAGGAATCAGATCTAGGCAATGAAATAAATAGATGAAGAGAGCAGCTAACTAGCCGTTAGAAAATAACAGCTAGTTTGACTAAAAAACAGAAATTAATAATTAAGATTTGACCAAGAATAAAAAGAAAATTTAATTAATAATTAATATTTTTGAATTAAGTTAAAATTTATTTAATAATAAATAAAATCAATTTAAGTTATAATATTATATTAAATAAGAATTAGAATTCTAAGGTTTTTGAATTAGAATTCTAAGGTGAGTCTCTTGAAGTTTTTTGATAACATACTGCCTACATATTAGTTTTATTGGGAGAGATTGGTTATCCTTGATTTGCTAGTTCAAGGAGTGTTGAGGCTTTGTAGCTGAAGCATTGCCTGGGAGGACATCTGGATGACACATTGTGTTGATGTCTAGGTCCCAAAGTTGGAAAAGGTGGTGTTGATTATAGATCTTTGTTTTTGGATACACACATGGATCCTTGGGTTGGTGGTTAGCAAGTAAGATTGATCGTACCTAGTGAGGCTGAAAGCTTGAGTCCATATTATTCCCACTTGGATAGATGTCCTTGGTCAGGAATCTAGTTTGTGACATTGTGGTGCCTAAACTGTTGAGAGATCAATGGATAGATTGCCTTGGTCAGGAATCTAGTCCATGGCATTGCGGTGCCTAAATTACTTCATGTTTCATATAGTTGAGATCTTCCTTGTACTTATATATGATGAATACCTCCCTATTTAAGAGGGAGTGTTAGAAAATGTAACTAGGTTGACTTCATTTTAATGTATTTGAGTCATCTTGTAATGCACTTGTCAAAATAATAAAGAGAATAATTTGTATTATTATTGTTGTGACTTATTAAAGCATGGTTTTCATGCTTGGATCACCCTATTTTAGGTCAAAGTCCCCATGGAGGACTTCTAAGATTTATTCTGAGTCAATAAAGTCATTGTACTTTTAAAGAGACCCTTCTTGGATTTTTGAATCATGTAAAAAGGTTAAATATTGATTCAAATATGAATTATGTTGCCTCCACACCAAGTCAGCCTTAAGATGATCAAGTCGGCCTCAAGGAGGGCTATTCGACCTCACCAAAGGATCATATATAGAGCGGTTCGAATTCCATTTAAAGCACACTCTCTCACAAGCATGTTCGATCTCTCTTGAAGCTGAAAGAAGTGTGAAATAAAAGGAGGAGAAGGAAGTACGCATTTTGTCTAGGAGAAGGAGAAAGGGAAAATTGAACCTTTAGTGCAACTATCTCTCTCTCTCTCATACCCTAGTTTGGAAGATCAGAGTTCTATTATTGGTGTCAAAGCCAGTTGTCTTATGATGTCGTAACCAGTTGCTGTGGTCAGTTTCCACGTGATGTTGTCACCTCAAGAATTTGTATTGGGCCAAGATCAAGCGTTCTAAGTGAATATCGAAGTCTTTCAATGAAGATCAAAGTCTCTAAGGCAAGGTAAATGTTGTTGGGTCAAAGAAACTATTTCCATTGTTGTTGTTGTTTCTTGGTCAAGAAGGATCATCTGCAAGTAAGGAATAAGGTTGACTTGGTGTGGAGGAAATTTTTTGTCGAGGTTAAGAGTCTTGGAATATCTCCGAAAACTATCAAAGGAATAATTATTGACTTGGTTTTCACCTAGAGAGGGATTTTTCCTTGGCCGTGAGCATACATCTGGTATCCATTGTTTATTTGTTATTGATTTGGTAATTGCTTGATGAAAAAAAATAAAGAAGATATAAAATAAACCTAATAGGAAGTCAAGAACATCACAAGAAATTATCAAGTATAAGAAATTCATTCTTCCTTCCCAATTTTCTGAGAATTCTCAACTAGGTGAAGTCCATATAATGGGTGATTTCAATGTTAGGACTGCAAGTGAGCAAGTTAGAATTATCTGTTGTAAAGAAGATTACAACCCTATCTGGTTTAGAAAAGAGAGTAATCATCAATGGGAAATAATTTCAAAGGAAAAGGGTTGCAATCACTTGGGTGAACAATTGCTTACTCTGTGTGGGGCTTTTGATTTAGTCATTTGTAATGGTTTGACTAGATGGCCAAAGTCAGTAATTTCACTTGCACTACTTACAATGGAGCAAGCATAGTAGATTATGTAATTTTCTCACATGATTTTGTTGGAAAAAGTAACTATGTTTGATCTTCAATAATGTGTTTGAGTCATTATGTAATATACTTGTCAAAGGAATAAAGAAAATAATTTTTATTATTATTATTGTGACTTATTAAAGCATGGACTTCATGCTTGGGTCACCATGTCTTAGGTCAAAGTCCCCATTGTGGACTTCTAGGATTTATTCTGAGTCTACAAAATTATTTTACATTTAAAGGGACCCTTCTTGGGCTCTTGAATCATGTAAAAAGGTTAAGTATTGATTCAAATATGAATTATGTAACCTCCACACCATGTCGGCCTAAGGGAAGATCAAGTCAGCCTAAGGCCCTATTCGACCCCACTAGAAGCATATAAAAGGAAGGACATCAAATTCATTTGGAGTATCACTTCTCATCAAGTTCGAATTCTCTCTACTGGGCAGAAGTGCGAAAATCTTGTTGCTGGGCAAATGTGTGAAGTGGGTAGCTGGGAAAGTTCATTTTTAGGAAGCCGAAGTGAATGCAAGTTTGGGGGAGCCTAAGGAGTCAAGGAATATCAAAATTTTGGTGGTGGTCTCTCTCAGTTTTGTGCTCTGGATTGGGAAGTCGAAGTCTTCCAAGTTGGAGTGTTGTCGGAAGATATTAGTTATTGCAAGTTGCTGCATAGTGGAAGTTGTTGGGAAGAGGTCAATCTTCTGGAGGCTAACTTGGTGTACAGGGAAGATCTGGTCTTGGTCTAGGGTGAAGAGTCTCAAAGAATACTATTGAAAGGAAGAATTACTTTGACTAGGTTTTCCCCTCGAGGGGAGTTTTCCCTGGCATGTTCCTACATCTTATGTCCATTGTCTTATGTGTTGTTTCTTTTGGTAATTGCTTGATGAGCTAAAGAAATAAGATATAAAGAATCGTAATAATAAGAAACATCACAAGTAATTATCAATATCAAGAAAATATTTACTGCCTTTCTGATTTTCCAAAATGGTATCAAAGCTTTGGTGAAGAAAGAAGAAAAAGGTAGATTCATTCATAAGCACCATCTTACAGAAGGATTCTATCATATTCAAGGAAGATATCTAACTCTATCAAGGGGGAGAAAAAACTTGAAGGAGTATCTAACTTCAGATCCTGGAAGAAGAGGATTGACCTAATCCTTGAGAAGAACAAGGTGTTGGATTTGGTAAAATAAATGTAAAGAAAACTACAAAGGAAACCAGTGATGCTGACATTCAGGGATTTAGAAGTGGTGGCTATGAATCTAATGGTAGAAGGGATAAAAGACTATCTTGTCCCATTCATAGCTAACATCGATCATGCTCAGGAGATGTATGAAGCCTTGTCGAAGTTATTCACTATTAAGAACATTGGTCAAGTAGCAAGTTTGAAGAAGGAGTTGAGGACTGCGAAGATGACTAAAGAAGATACTATGGAAACCCTCTTTGTGAAGATAGCTAGACTTAGGGATGATCTCTTGGCCATTGATGAGATTGTTTCGAAAAAGATAAGTATATCATGCCTTTTCAATTTTGGGTTCACGTATTCCTTTAGTTTTGATTATGTTCAATACTAATCACCATTCTCCCTCTATTGGCTTGATTAGGAAAACATATGCAAGGAGGATCTCTTAAGACAAGGTTAGTTAAGAAACAAAGGTATGATTTGAATACATTGATTAAAAGGATTATTCATTTGATGATCTATTACTAACCTTGTTATGACTAGATGTATTGAATCTTTGTGATTCTTGTTTGGGTGATTCATCTCTTGATAAATCTACCCACCCCACTCATATTCTTGATTAACTATGTAGAACTCTAGACAGGGTCTGTAAAACCCTAACTAAAGGGTATGCTAATGTGGATGTCTGAAATCCTAAGTTACTTAGGGATATTGTGAAATGCTAGTTGAAGTCTTATTGATAAAGTCATCTTTGGGATTTTGGCATGATCAGAAAATCCTAACTTGTTAGGATTGACTGATAAGGTCTAAAGTCCCAAAACCTTTGAAGTTTTGGTATGTTGGGTTTGTTGTGTTCTACATTGGAACCCTAGCACATTAGGGTTTGGTGGAATGTATGTTCTACATTGGAACCCTAGCTCATTAGGGTTTGGTGGAATGTGTGAGAAAAACCCTTATATTGTCTTAGAAATGATTTCCTTAGAATATGTGTGTTTTTCTAATCAAACCCTAGTATAATCAAGATGGTTGTGTGTCTAACTCTTATTGATGATTATGAAGTTGGGTTTGACTAACACATGATATGATATATGATGATGAAATCTAGGCATATAGAGATATGTCCTTTTGGCTTAAATCCTAGGTTAGTCTAGGTCGGATGTATTAATATTGTTGGACATATGATATGCTTATGTGTGAATGATTATGAAGTCCTAGATATGTGTGTTGACCTAGTTAGTGATGGCCAAGTCTTAGGAATTAATGGAAGTCCTTGTTTTAGGATTTAATTGAAGTACATGTCTGAGATTCTAGGATCTCGATGTTTAGAAATATAGGGTGTTATAGCTAAACCCTAGTGAAGTTAAAATTGTCCAGTATATGTAATCTATTAGATGATTGTTGAAAATGAAAATTTAGGATTTTGTAGTTAAATCCTAGTAGTGACATTGTCTAGTTTGAAATATAACAATCTAAGGTCTATGTATTTAATGATTTTTGAGAGTATGGAATTCTAAGGGTTTTGGAGTTAAACCTTAGTCAAAGTAAAATCTCTAAAATATGATGATTTGAGATGTACGAAAGATTTTTGAAATTCTGAATCTTTGGTTAAGATTTATAATTGATCAGAAATCTAGTGTTTGCAACTAACCCTAGTGATGGTTGGTCATGTTAGTTATTGTCTGGCAGTTGATTGAAAAATCTAGGGATTTGGAACTAACCCTAGTGGAAGTTGGTCAGGTTAATGACTAAGTTGTGATTGACTTTTATTGATTTTGTTGTATGAAATCTAAGATTTGTATGAATCCCTAGTGCGATGTCTAACATATGTACTTTGAAAGATTGTTATATGTTTTAAAGATCTATATTCATGTGAATTGTTTCTAGGGTTTGCTATATGTTATAGTAAGGTATGTCATACCTTTGGAAGACATATTGAAACCCTGTATGGAATGAATGTTGTTATGAAGTAGTCTAGGGTGTATGAAAAATTCCCTAGAAAGATGTTGAAGAGTATATGTCTCTTGTTTGTAATTGATTCTGGGTATCTGATGTGAATGAAGTTGAAATGCTTTCGTAATTTTGATATGGCTAACATCATGCTTCTATATATTTGGTTGTACTTGATATTTAAGTTGTGCACATACACAATCTCCAACTTGGTGGAGATGCTCATTGATGTGATAAGCATGATGAGGATGATGATAACTCTGATTAAATGGTTGGAAGCCATGAAATATTCTTTGATGTCGAAAATAAGTTGATCTCCTAGAGGAAGCATGAATAGAAGAGATGTCCCTAAGATTAAGAGGGAGTTCGGATAAAGAGGTGTTTCCCGATTGAGAGGGAGTGACAGATTAGGTTATCTGCTTCATGTGTCATGCACTAGACCAGGACTAAAAATCGTAAGTTTGAGTGAAGGACATGAATAGGAAAAGGAAATTGGAGAATGCATTTTGAAGTGTTGTTGAAATAAGGAAAGTAGGATCCAATTAAAAAAATTGTTGCAGCATGAAAAGTAGGAAGGAAAATATATGATTGAGGAATATTTTGTCAAAGATTCATTTGATAGTCCTACTATGGAAAGTTAAGAAGCAACATTTGTTGTCTAAAAGATCCCTGAGATTTGTATTTGGTTATGTACATGTGAAAGTATATTATTGATTGGGGTTGTGTTTGTACAGGTGAATCTCGCAGGATTTGATAGCATGTTGGTTACTAATCAATTTGATTGGGAGAGATTGGACATTCTTGATTTGTTGGATCAAGGGATTTTGAGGCTCTACAAGTGAAGCATTTCTTGGGCAGAAATATGGTTGGCGCTTTGTGTTGATGTCTAGGTCCTGAAGTTGGAAAGGTGGTGTTGGTCCTTGAGCTCTATTTTGGATACATGCCTAGATTTTTTGGGTTGATGGTTGCCAAGCATGCCTAAGGGTACCTAAATGGGATGAAAGCTTGAGTCCATATTAGTCCCACCTAGATAGATTTCCCTGGTCAGGAATCTAGTCCATGACATTATGGTGCCTAAACTATTGAGTGGCTTTTTGGATACATTTCCCTAGTCAACAATCTAGTCCATGGCATTAGGTGCCTAAAGTTCTTCATGGATCATATAGTTTTAGATCTTCCATTATATATGTACATTATGAGTACCTCCCTAGTTAAAAGGGAGCGTTGGAAAAAGTAACTATGTTCAGTCTTCAATAATGTACTTGAGTCATTATGTAATGTACTTGTAAAAAGAATAAATAAAAGAATTATTATTATTATTGTGACTTATTAAAGCATGGGTTTCATGCTTGGGTCACCATGTCTTAGGTCAAATTCCCCATTATGGAATTCTAGGATTTATTCTATGTCTATAAAATTATTTTACATTTAAAGGGACCCTTATGTTGATTCCTGGTAGCATCGAATGTGCTCTAAGTCTGAATTTTGCAGGGAGGCTTGGACACATGTATTCCACAATACCTACAAATATTTTTGGGAAATTCCACCGAGAGACAATTTTATTAAAATAATTAATTAATTTTAATGAGTGCCTAAGTTTAAACTTAGGAAATTAAAATAATTAAAGGGTATTAATCTAACTATGGGTGAAACTTATAGAAGAAGATGAGGATCAAGTCAATATGATCTGAGCCATTGATTAGAATCTAATACAGTTCGTTGATTACTCAACTAGAGGATTATAAGAAGGACTTCCATGGGCATTTGGAAAACACACCGGGCAGATACTCTGTTACCCGAGTAGATCAATTTTCTCACTGGTTGAAGTTCAGAAAGAGGAAATCAAATCATAGGGAGAGTTGCAGGTGAGAAAGAGAGAGAGGGTAACACCATCAACCAGGAGTGCAAGAGTAGAAGACGCAGAGCAGAGGAGGGATAGTGTAGAGGCTATGACCTAGAGGAGGGGCAACACAGACGTTACGACGTTGGGACTATGCAGTCCCTACACAGAAGCTGACGCAAAGGGGGTATCAGGTGCGCTCCTGGATCAGAATCTTGCTGAGAAGCGTGAGAAAATTGCCTGTAAAATTTGTCATAAAGATTCCTCTTCTATTTTGCTAGTTGTATCTTGTATATAAGATTTTTGCTGAATATTAATAAAGAAACCCTCATCTGTTGCACAGGTTTTCCCACATTAGGCTTTTACAAGGACAATTGTCCAAAAATAACTATCATTGTGATTATACTTATGCTAGTATTTTTCCTTTCATTCACTTTCCTCATTATTTTATTTGTGAAGGTTGTAGTAGAATTTATTTCAATATTTGTTGTAAAAAAATAGTGAATAACTTATGTCTGAATTAATAAGTAGAAGAAATAATATCAGTCACTACAGTTGAATTTCTATTTAGAAATTTTCATTTGGTATCAGAGCTAAGTTAAGCAGGAGTGCAAACCAGAAGAGCCAGTGTTGAAGAGAAGGAGGGAGTTTGAAATTACTGCATAGGCAGAAAATCAAATCCCCAGAGGAATAGCGCAGACTAGTCTTGGAGGGAAAAAATTTCATAAGAAAATCTCTCTCTGAGAGACTCGACAGAGAGGAAGATTTCCAGATTGAATTTTTCTAGTGACAGAGGGAGCAACACAAAAGCTTCAGTGCAAATTTTGAACAATCTAGGGCCGTTATTGTTAGTGATATTCTTCTTAGCTTGATAACTATTTGTGAGGTGTTTTTAAATTTTCTTCTTAGCATAGTCTTCACTTATTATTATTAGAGTGTGTCTTCTTAGTTCATCAAATAGCTACCAAAAATAAAGAGACAAGAACACGAGATGTTGGCATGCTTCCACGGCCAAAATCTCTCCCTCTTGGAGAGTTAAACCCGCACAAAATTCTTCTTAGAGTGATTCCAATTGAAGAATACCAAGACCACAACCCTTGACCTGCCAAGCCACTCCAAGACCAAGACACCAATCCTCTTCTTGTTGTGAGATCATCACTACTGTTGCAACACTTAAGCCATCTTTACTGCATCACTGAGATTGTCATTACTACTGTAACACCAAGGCCATTACTTCTTCTTCATAGAGATCTTTGTTAAGATTATGACCTGAGGATCATGACTGAGATCATGATCACCATCATCTAGAATGCTTGCTGATACTGAGTGTAGCCTTGTTATTTATATGTCGAGTCTCTAACTATTTTTCCTTCATGTATTGAGATCTTCGTTGTTATAGGTATGATGTGATTGTTTATTACGCTGAGACAAAGTATCACAGTTAAGTCACATCATAATGAATACATTATGATCCATAATTAATCCAAGACTGTAATTATGTCGAGAGAGAGACTATATCAGTGATCAAGGTTATGCGTTGACTCAAAAATAATGTTGATATTTTAATTGCGTTGAAATTGTGATCACAAGAATGCCGAGACAATGTATTATATTCCTTCACCGAGACAGAGTAATCACCAAGATCATATGCCAAGATACTATCCTTCGTTGTGTTTACCGAGACTTAGTTATGATGAAGTCATTGAGATTGTCCATCCAAAGAATTAGATACCTTATGAGATTGTGAGGACTTTATCATTGAGTATTCTGAGATCTTGTAACTATACCCACGAAGAATTACAGAGAAAATCCGAGTTATCTCTTCTCACTTTTGCATAGACCCTATTAGGTATATATAGTGGTTTGTCCTATATGTAAGCCGACTTGTATTCATGAATAGTTATATCACCTTAATTGAGCCAACATGATTTTTCTTCAATATACATTTTGAGGCCAACTTAACTAATATCTTCATCGTTTTAGACGCAATATTCTTCGTGCTTGTCTTTGTAGGATTGTGCTTGTCTTGGAGGTTTGTTCTAGACTTGTATATATTTTACATGGGCTCATGAATATCTCCTTACATGTCTTTGACTCTTTGAATTTCCTAGACCTATGGAGTGAGTAAGAAACTCATTCTTATAATTTACAAAAATAATATTTCTTTTTTGTCACAAGTACAAATATCAAAATTACATTTTGTAAATACCGAACCTAATTACACTTTATTCAACACTCCCTCTGAATTAGGGAGGTATTTATAATGGTACTTGGTCATTCTCAATCTGAAGAATTTCTCATAAGAAGAAATGGATCGATATCCCATCTGTTATAGCATCATAGTAACCAATATTGTTTATAGCAAGGCCTTGACTAACAACTCTATCTCTCATAAGTTCAGAGCATAATGTTGGCGAGACCAATGATTTATAGACACCTTTATCATTGTCTCTCAAGGTACATACCCACCCGAGTATTCACTAAGTATGAACTTATACGCCTATTCTTATCTTGGGTTCTAAGCCCTCAAAGAATATCGGTCCTCTTGCCTACTCTTATCTTGGATGCCCTATTTCATATGATTACTCAATCCTCCATTGTTTCTCCCAAAGTGAATACAAGAATGTTGTGTCTATCATGTGTCTACATTTCCATTCATGGCCTTCACCTAGACTTATGGTTGTTAGTCTTGGTCTAGTGCATGACACATGAAATAGAAAAACACAACTGTCACTCCCTTTTAATCAAGGGTGATCTAATCCAAGCTCCCTCTTGATCAGGGACCTGTCAGAGCTCCCTCTTAGCTAGGGACTCTTCTATATATCAACAACTTCTTCTTCGTGGGTCCTTCAGCTGCTTGATCAACTTCTCTCCTTGATGTCATGAAAATTAGTTGAGCTTCTTTCTTGTAGGGCAACAACCATCGATCACTTTCCTCCTTAGTTCGTCATGTCATTCCTTTCTTCATGGAAAGTGGCCTTCTTCATATCTGGAACCTTCATCATATGACGACTTATTTCACATCATGCTTCTTCCATTCATCACATGAATGCCAGTTGTACTTGTAAGTAGCGCTGCATGAACTTATCCAGATATTATTCAAGAAATAAAAAATATATCATTAAATCAAATCATACCTTACTATGTGGATATTGATCATGAAATATTTATATAGGTATCAGCATTCTGCATTCATGTTGACACATCTCTCAAAGATATCCATTGTCAAGGGTCTTCATCTTTACCATCAAAGTCTTCATATCTTTCTGGGAGATTTTCTAGTCAAGTCTTCTTGATCTTTTGGATGTTGATTGCCTTCATCATGGTTGCATATTTCACGATATCTTCCTTCTCCACACATTGCATTCCCAGGTGCTTTCAATCAGATTTTCTTAGTTGTAGTCATATTATGTTGATTTCATCTAGTGTCTCTTATGTCTTACTGCATTCTTTCAGAGGAGGAGATCCTTTTTCTCTTGATCATGCTTCTCAAGATAGAAGTAATGATTCATGTTACCTACAACCATATGACATGACATTATAATATTAAACACAAGTATACATACCTTACTTTTACTTTCAGATCATCGAGGCTTCTTCCAGCAACTTCCTTGATTGAAGAGATCTTCAATCCCTTGATCTGCTTCATGTCATCACATCATCGTCTCATGGATTCCATAAGTTGTTGGAGTTCCTATTGAAACACTTGCTTCCTCTCTAGATTAGTGAACCCTTCGATGAGGATTCCATCAGAGAATTTTGAGGATCTTGTATATCCCCAATTGGCAGATGTTTCCCTTTTGACTTGATGTATGATGAGCCTTGTCCTAGATGATTCTTTCCTTCAATGTCCACTTAGGTTCCCAAGAGCTATATCCTTCATGTTTTGTCCTTCATGATTCCCATGGTGATGTTACGAGCTCTTTTTTCTAATGCTTCTATAATTTCACGATGCATCTTATCATCATTGTTGTATCTTATAACATAAGCTTATGATAGGACCCTTTTGTGAGGGATACCATCTTACTCATAGGAAAGATTCGTTACTCCCTCCTTTTTCTTGACCCTTTTCTTCCTCTTCCTCCATCTATTTGGTGATATTAGCTTTCATAATTATAGCTATACCTATTCTACCTTGTTTGAGGACCAAACTTCACTTTCCTTTCTACACATCATTTAGTCCTTTACCCTTCAATACTTTTTCGATCAATTTGTCTTTCTCTATTTAGAATAGATACCATAAATTGTTGAATGAGGTAACCGTCTGGTCTTATGGATATTTGTTACCTTGATGATCTTGTTAGTGCATTATGGTTATCTTCATTTCTTGGTCTTGTAGATGGATGATATCCTACATCCTTTGATACCCTTTACTTTCATGTAGATCAGATTTCATGTGACCTTCTCCATTGCATCTTTAGAGAAGAGTTTATCATCTATATCACTTTGATGTGTCCAATATTTCTATTTGAGGGGAGTGTTCATCCCTTTCCATAAATTCAAAGGAGACCTTTTAATGAATTCAGCTTCATAGAGGAATATGACTATCCTTGCAATTCATGAAGTCAATTAACAAAATTTATAACTTTAAAAGGTACTTACTTGTCATGTGAAGATGAAATCTTCACCTTGATCATATTGATGATGGTTGAAGAAGATGTATGAGGTCTTATTCTTGGATGATCTTAATTCAAGTGAGAAATCTATTCCTTAAATAGAAAAGGTTGCTCCCTTTTGATGAGGGTGAATTGCTGCTTCCTCAGATGATCTTCTTCTAGGGCAAGGAGATGATCCTTGCTTGATTTCATAACCTTGGAGATGGCAGTGCCTTCAATATGCTTTGACTTATTTTGTAGATCAGGATTGTTGCTATGGTTTCAACTTTCTCCAAGCTGATATGATCTTCATTTTGTAATCCTTTGATCTGTCTTGTTTTGTAGACATCTTAATGAGGGTCTTGGTGGCCTTTCAATGAGGACTATCGAGACACAAGTTCTTATTGTTGTAGAATATCTCCTTGATTGTATAGACAAACTTGTTGATGCACAATGTTGCTGGAGATTGCTAGGGTTTTATCAAGATCAGGGTTTGTTTCTTTAATGCAGATCTTGATGTCCTTTGTTTGTTGATAAAAGGTGTCTTTTAAAACTCCTAATTACCCCACATTAATCATCAACCTGAGCAAGTACTTTAATTCCAAGAGTGTACACAATGCGTGCATGCTACAAATTAGAGAGTAATGTTTCTTAAAATGAAGTATATGCTTTTAATACAAGAGTAAACGGATGCATCTAATAAACTCAAATTGCAATCATTAAAGGAAATATAACATCTAAACTTCAAGACTCAATCCTCTACTGAAATTGTAATCAATTCTCACACAAGCAATTCAACTAACAATAGCATCAGCTGAGAGTACAATAGCAATAACTCATCTCTTCTTAGATGATTCAATCTAAATCATACTCAACCTCTAGTAAACAACAAAATAGCAATGATATCAATATGAGAGTTCAATAGCGATAACTAAACTCTTACAGTTGATTAAATCAATCCAAATAATTATCTAAGTAACTTAATCTGCAATGAAGGTAAACTGAATCAAACAACGATGTTGTAAATCATATAAAGCAAAGATATTCCTTCAATGCAAGAAAACAGTAAATAGTTAATGAGATAAAATCACAGAAAGCAGGAAAATTATCAAACCGATCACACTTGTGAGAATAGGAAATGTATAACACAAAGAAGCAGTGGAATCCACCAGAGGTCAAGCCATTAGCCACCAGCGAACACTACTGAGCTAATTCAGAGAATACGAGTGAACAACAACTTAATTATATATTAATCATTGAACTTGAGTAACATTACAATATAATCGCATTCTCTCGACAACCAAGTCTGTAAATTAAAATTACAATATGAAATAACAGAGATTGATCCCCTTTCTTCCTAAAATCGTCTTCTTTTATAATCAGAAAGGGTAAAAGATAAATGTGATCTCTCAGTATCTCCCGATCCTGAGGGATTCACAACTGATTCACCCTCAACCCTGTTCATAACCAACGTGTTCCACCCTTCAGTTGTTGGTTTATGCTATTCCATCGTTAGAGAACATAAACTGTTCCTTTTGTCATTTTTCTACATAAAAACGACTAAAAATCAGTTACTATGGCTAGATCTTAACTACGGGTGGTTCAGTTGTTTCTTGTCATAATCAGTCAATATATTAGCGCATTAAGATATGAAAAAGATAAGAAACAAAGAAAAAGGTGATGAAATTAATGGTAAATACATACCGATTTCATAACTCAAAATACTCCCCTACTTACCCTGTTTCATGGCCTCATGAAAAGTAAGTAATTCATATGCAGTGCAGTTAAAGAGTATGTTAGAGAAGGAGCATCAAAAAGTGGTCTACAACCATGATTATGGGGCAAGAGCTCAAAGGCAGGCCCTTCCTTCCCTTCAGGAAATTCGAAGATAGCCTGATAACATTCAAGAGGATACCAAATGATGGGGCTACGAAACCGACATCCTAACCAATAAGGTCCTTCTCTCAAAATAATATTTCTATAAGTGAAAAAATGGTCTGTAGCTGCTTTAAAATTTTTATAATTAAATGGCTCTCTATCCTGCACACTACTAGTGGAGACTCTCCAATTGAGTTTGGATGCACCTAAAGAACTTTCTTGAATGGAGAGGAAGTATGTTACTCCTGTTTGTACAATCTCCTTCTGAATAGGCCCTAAAATTTTAATCACCCCTTCTCGTGTCATCAGACTCTTATGGTTAGCAAGCATTTGTAAAGGGTGCTTGGGTTCACTCCTTACCCAAATATCCAATCCATGCTCTTGTTGTTGGAATGTGTTATGAGGTTTAAACCATTTAAATTGGTTAATTGCAAACAAGATAAAGGCCTGGAATTGAAAATCTCCCACAAAAGGGTTAGGGTGCTTTTCCACCTCGTTCTCTATTACAAAACTGTGGAGGTAAAATTCGCACAGAAGTCTTCGAACCTTTACACCATGTTGTTTGCAACAATTTATAAAATCTTCAATTGTTTTTAATTCGATTGGTTTTCCAGCTCTCATGGCTTTAATTTTCAACAGCAAGTATCGTTCTAACAAAAACAAGGCATAATTATTGGCAGGAGATGTACATGCCAAGACATCTGTATATAGTGAGCAGATGGTGTCTGTCTGACCTATGACCCTGTCTAGCCTGAGCTTGATCTTCTCCATTTTCTCTTCTTCCTTTCTGCATCTATCGAAAGTCTCGCTCTCTATTGCATTCATTTCCTGAAGCTGTCTCTACAACTCTTGATATTTCTGCTAGGAAACGGTTTCTTGTTCAAGCCATTCTAATGCAAGCTGAGCTTGTGCTAATTCTTCCTGAAGATTTAGTATAATGGAGTCATTGTGTGTCATTACATCTTTGGCTTGAATGCTTGTCTGAGTACTTCTTCTATGAGAAGTGATGCCTTCTATCTGTATTTATTTATTGTGGGAGGTCCAAACCTTCGTTTGAGTAGCCATGCTATAGGAGGGTACATCCTCTGTCTGAGTAGTTATGTTGTAAGAGGGTACATCCTCTGTATGAATAGCTACATCTACTAGAATTGCATGTTGTTCCTTTTGAGTGATAACTGGTTGAGTAGGTATGGGCTCGGTTTGGGTCCCACTAACCCTTCCTTCATATAACTCTATTTGTACAACTGCATTTACTGTCTCCAGGGTATTGTTCGGAACCTTTCCCACTGTGATTTCTCTTATTTTTCTTCTGAGCCTTTTGACCGTTTTGTGGAAATTCTGTTGTTCTTTTCTTAGCTTTTTCAATTTCTCTCTATACCTTTTCGGAGACAACACTATTTTGCTGACAATCTCGTTAATGGCTTCTGCTTCTAAAGAGCCTGGTTGCTCACCCTCGCTCTGTTCTAATAAGACCGTGTCTCCAGATTGGTTATCGACTTCCTGAATTATTTCTGTCTCGGCTTATTCTTCTTGGCCTATGTTTTCTGTGGTTAGTCCCACCTGGCTGGTTTCCACTAGGAGCGTGTCACCAGATTGGTTCTCTTCTTCTTGAATGGCCTCTACATTTGTTTCCACTTCGTGGCTTACATCTTTTGAGGGAGATAGAATTATGGTATGGCCATAATTCCCAGGAGATTGGGTTTCTCCTGAGTTGAGATTGAGCAGTCCTTCAGGCTGCATGTAAACAT
This sequence comes from Pinus tabuliformis, assembly GCA_031772625.1. Classification (NCBI taxonomy): domain Eukaryota; kingdom Viridiplantae; phylum Streptophyta; class Pinopsida; order Pinales; family Pinaceae; genus Pinus; species Pinus tabuliformis. The sequence goes on along the minus strand of CM062820.1, from coordinate 1,706,174,276 downwards.
TCATGTTGGCCAGGACCTGGGCCATCTCAAAATCGTGCAACAAATCACCTTGGGGGCTCACATTTGGTGTTGAGGGAAGTCCCAATTAACTTCTCTATTCATCTCCAAAATGCCATGTTCCTTCCTCATGGTCTGATTCAGGGTTATCTTGTCCTTCTAACTCTAGCTGCAAGTATTGTTCACTTACTGGGCTGGATAATTCTATAGGTTGACTAGCGGTACCTTGTGGATTTTCAGACGCTCCCTATTTTAACCTCAACCTTGTGGATCATCTGCGCTTGTGAGGTATGTTCCCTAAAAGGGCAGTCCTCTTTCTTTTTGGCATAGGGTTAGGTGCTGGCAGGGCTATACCTCCTTCGAGGGCTAGTATTAGATCATCACAAGTTAATTGTTGCTGGGCAAGGTTATAGCTAACTATTAACCTGATCAAACAATGGTGGATGACTACTGTTTCTATGTGTTGAGACCATCTCAGCCTCTCGACAGTGTCATGTAGTAATGAATTCAATAATGCAGGTAAATTAAAAGAGCATTTTCATTTTAGAACTGCTAAAAGTTTGAGTTGTCATGGCCTTACCACATCTTTATGCCTGTCGCAGGTAATGTAGTTCTGGACGATTCGTGCCAGTTCTCCCCATGGCTCTCCAAGAGATGATGGTCGAACGACTTTTCCCTTGGTGATTAGCTCCTGTCCTTTGTCCTTAAAAGCCTCAATAGCATCCTGCAGCTTCAATCGCTTGCCAGCCCATACTGGTCCTTCTACCGCCAACCGAGACACTTCTGCTATCACAGTGTCTGTTACAGTAATTTGCTTGCCTCTTACCACAGATTGTCCATTCTATAGATTCCGTAAAATTTGATGGCAATTTCCTCGTTGGGGTGTTGAAATCTCGTAAAGTATGCTATCCATTCTGCACCAGCCATAATTTCCCTGGCTTCATTAGTGATAGCTAGTTTTAAAGGTTCTCAGCGCACTGTTCTTCCTCCCATGGTGCTTGAATTCTGCAAACGATTAGTGTAGCAGAGATAGCACAACAACAAACAGAGCTGAGTGATGGAACAACAAATGGTTGTAATGGCTATATCGGGTGATATGTTATAAGCATAAATATCGTTAACGAGGACTGTTATAATTCCACATGCTCTGTGATCATGGGATGTCATATTGCTCTGCAAAATCAAATAAAAATATGATAGCACATGCATAAGTACACTGGAGGTCCTTGCCCCCCTTCAAAATAATAGGTCACCTACGATCAAATGAGTGAAAGGATAACGCGCTGGCGGCAAAGTACAGGGGTGATGAAAGTGGAAAGGTGCACATATTAATGAAATGATCATAAAGGATACCGAAGTGATGAAAACAAGGCATATAACGAGAATTATCAATAAGTGATAAGACGTCGTGAGGTAATACGAAAGGGAAAATAGACAACTTACGCAGGGAGTAATACTTTACCACCGTTATTCCACTTAAAACTGTTGTGACTGATTTTAAAATATATTGCATGCATAAAGGTTCAAGGTAAGTTAGGAACATAATCTTTCTGTAGTAAAGATAAAACATAAGAAGAGGGCATTATAATAACTATTGATGTAGAAAATAAAACTTCAATACCATCAGCAGAGTTTCTGTTGCCTGCAGTTGTCTATAGCCTCGACAGAGTTTCTAAGCCTTTGGAACCATGGTCCTCTATGTATAATTGGGGAAGTGCATTATGATATCTAGAGTAGAGACTAATGTGTTGGCATGGTAACCAGATGAACACATTACCATTCACTGGGAAGTAGCAAAAAGTGGTCAGGCCAGCTCATAATGAGACCTCCTGTTCCAAGGACTTTATTTCTTGATACATCCATTGGATCATATCCCTAGTGTGGTGGCCATAGTGGGAATTCCACTTCGCTGCTTCCTTATGATCATGGTAGGTTGGCTCATGATGAGATCCCCTATCCTCCATCTCTGGAAAAAAATCATACAATTGTTAGTGAATATATATATATTTTTAACAACACTTCCTATTTATATATAGAGGGTGGCTCAGAACTCCTTAAGAGTAGGGATGGCAGAAGAAATTTGAACATATCAATAGAGAAAAAAGTATGCCATTATCTTATTGATAATAAACAAAGAGAGTTATGGGGGACAGGGGAGAACCAACATGGTACAGATAATTAATCAGTTTGGTTTATAGTGGAAATTAGGACAGTGAAGTGATATAGATAGTTGTGTCCTTTCTTTTTCGATCAATACAAAGCAGCCTTGTTAAAGATGATAATATTCAAGATATTTTCCTGTTCTAGTAAACTCCATACTTGTTGTCCTTAAATCTGTATTTGTACTTTTGTGCCATAAAGAGGATCATAACGAGTGAACTGGGATGGTATAGGGATGATCATGCAAAGGAAAGAAAGGGTGTTCTCAAAAAAAAATACTCACAAGGTGCTATTTCTTGAAGGGAACAACAAAAGAAAAATCACACAAAAAGTGATGTTCCCTATAGGGAACAACAAAGAAAAACACACAAAAAATGTGTTGTTCCTTAGAGAGAACAGTAGTTTTTCCCTGTAAGGAATAGAAAAGGAAAAATACACGGAAAAGGTGTTGTTCCCTGTAGGTAACAGCAAAGAAATACATACACAAAATTGTTGTTCCTTATAGGGAACAACAACTGTTCCCTGTAAGGAACAACAAAGGAAATGCACACGAAAATTGTTGTTCCCAATAGGGAACAGTAGTTGTTCCCTGTAGGGAACAACAAAGAAAAATGCACGCAAAAAGTGTTGTTCCCTATAGGGAACATCAATTGTTCCCTATAGGGAACAGCAGTTGTTCCCTGTAGGGAACAACAAAGCAAAATACACATGGAAATTGATGTTCCCTATAAGGAACAGTAGTTGTTCCCTGTAGGGATCAGCAAAGGAAAATATAGACGAAAATTGTTGTTCCTTATAGGGAACAACATTTGTTCCCTATAGGGAACAACATTTGTTCCCTATAGGGAACAACAAAGAAAAATACACATGAAAATTGTTGTTCCTTATAGGGAACAACAATTGTTCCCTGTAAGGAACAACAAAGGAAAATACTCACGAAAAAGTGTTGTTCCCTAGAGGGAACAACAATTGTTCCCTGTAGGGAACAACAAAGGAAAATACACATGAAAAAGTGATGTTCCCTAGAGGGAACAGCAGTTGTTCCCTGTAGGGAACAACAAAGCAAAATACACACAAAAAAGTGTTGTTCCCTATAGGGAACAATAGCTGTTCCCTGTAGGGAACAACAAAGAAAAATTGTTATGAAACCAGCTCAAGAAAAGATAGAAAAGATAGATGAACGCCTCAGAATTGAGCCTCTTCAAGGGGGCAACCTCCTTTACATTACATAAATGAACAATTCTTGGATGATTCAAATGACAAAACCTCCTTTCTATATATAGGAGTCTAAGGAGTCACAATATAACACAACCGACCTAACAATAATAAAATAAAGCCACAAAAGTAACAATAGAGGGATTCTATGGGGCATAGTAATAACAATATGGGCATAATAGGGGCACAACAATATTAATAAGGGATGCAAATACAATAATAATGGGGTAATCACTAGTATTATAGGGACCCAACATGCCCCTCTCCTTCAAGAAAGTGTTGTCCTCAATGCTTGAGTAGTTATGGATGCTTCTATATAAAATTCTCATCCTCCCATGTGGAATCTTCAGCGGATAAGTTCTTCCACTTGATAAGATACTCCGAAATTGATTGATTTCATAGCTGTCGAGTTCTTCTTTCTATGACTATTCCAGTTCCAATATAATTTTTCCTTCCTTGTCAAGTTCTGGCAATATTGTTTGAACTGGGAGCTTGTCGCCTATAACCTTCTTTAAACATGAAACATGGAAAATTGGGTGCAATTGAGAAGCTGCAGGAAGCTCCAATTTGTATGCCATAGTACCAATATTTTGCAACACCTTGTACGGACCATAATACTTTGGTGATAATTTATTATCCTTCTTAGCTTGCTTGAGGGACATTTGCTTATATGGTTGTAGCTGTAGGAATACCCAATCACCTACATCAAAACTTCTTTCACTGCGATGTTGATATGCCTGTTGTTTCATTCTATTCTGTGCCAACACGAGGTTATCCTTTAAGAGTTGGAGGACTTGTTGTTGATGTTCAATGTGATGTTCCACTACTTGAACCTTATAATTTTCTCTTAAATATGATGTGATGGATGGTGGCTGATATCCATAAAGTGCCATAAATGGGGTCATTTTTGTTGTTGTATGGAAGGAAGTGTTATACCACCATTCAGCCAGAGGCAACCATTTGACCCATTGTGTCTGTTTATCAGATAGAAAGCAACGAAGATATCCTTCCAAAAATTTGTTTACTATATCAGTTTGCCCATCAGATTAATGATGATAAGATGAGCTATGAGTTAACTGAGTACCAAGAAAATAATTCTATCCAAAAATTTCCAGTGAAAATGGGATCTTTGTCACTTACAATAATCTTTGGGTTTCCATGTAGCTTTTGAATTGTTTCCATAAATGCATTAGAAATTGTACTAGCTTTAAATGGATGTGATAATGCACAAAAGTGTGCATACTTGGTAAGTCTGTCAACTACCACCATGATGACACTCTTTCCCTCAGACTTCGGTAAACCTGTGATAAAATCCATTGAAACCTCCTCCCAACGTTGGCTTGGAATGGATAAAGGTTGTAATAGACCCGGTGTCTTAATTGTTTCAACTTTATTTTGTTGGCAAACCAAACATTCTGCCACAAATTTTTGAATATCCGATTTAAGGCCATCCCAAAAAAATTCCTTCTTAACCCTGTGGTAAGTTTTTAAAAATCCTGAGTGCCCTCCTAAGGGAGAAGTGTGCAATTCCATAAGAATCTTTTGTTTTAGTTGGGAATTCTTACAGAGGTATAAGTGATCTTTGTACCATAAAGAATCATTTTGCCAGCTAAATGTATCAGACGTACTGGAATCTTGTTGTAACTTTCGAATAAGTGCCCACACTTCTTCGTCATTCTTCCATTCCTCCCTTGCTTCGTTTATCCAATCTGGTTGGATAATAGAAATGGCACACAACAATGCTTCCACATCCTCATCCTTTCTTGAGAGTGCATTTTCCACCACATTTTGCTTCCCTTTTTTGTAGATGATTTCAAAGTCATAACCCAACATCTTTGTGACCCACTTTTGTTGCTCTTCAGAGGATAATATTTGTTCTAAAAAGTATTTAAGGCTATCATGATCCGTTTTTACCTTGAAGTGTCTTCCCATTAGGTAGGGTCGCCATTTCTTAAGTGCATAGAGTATTGCCAACATTTCCTTCTCATAAATAGCTTTGTGTAAAAACTTTCCCTTGATTGGACGACTTTCAAAAGCAATGGGTCTTTCATCTTGCATTAAAACAGCACCAATTCCATTTCCTGAAGCATCACATTCCACAATAAAGGTTTTTGTGAAGTCCGGTGTAGCTAAGACTGGTGCTTGGCACATTGCTCTTTAAGATGTTTGAAGGCCTTTGTTGCTTCTAGAGTCCATGAAAATGCATCTTTCTTCAAAAATGTTGTTAGAGGTGCTACTATTCTCCCATAATTCTTAACAAACTTTCGATAATACCCTGTCAACCCGAGAAATCCTCGCAGATGCTTTATGGATGTGGGGATTTTCCATTCCTTAATGGTTTTAATTTTTCTAGGGTCTACCTTAACTCCTTCATGAGATACAATATGACCCAGATATTCCACCTCTTGTACTCCAAAGAAACATTTGGATCTTTTTGCATATAATTTTTCTCCTCCAATAGTTGTAGCACCCTGTCAACATGTTCAACATGATCCTTCCAAGACTTCTTGTAGATTACTATATCATCAAAAAATACTAACACAAATTTTCTAAGGAATGGTTTGAAAATGGAATTCATCAAACCTTGAAATGTTGAAGGTGCATTGTTAAGGCCAAAAGGCATGACCAAAAATTCATAATGACCCTCATGAGTTCTAAATGTTGTTTTCAGAATGTCTTCAGTCTTCATTCTGATTCGATGATATCCTGAACAAAGATCCAACTTGGTGAAGTAAATTGATCCATGCAATTCATCTAGTAATTCATCAATGATAGGAATGGGAAACTTATCGTTAATAGTGAGCTTATTGAGTTCCCTATAATCTAGACACATGTACCATGATCCATCCTTCTTGTGCACTAATACTACTGGAGCAGAGAAAGAAATTTGACTCAGTTGAATTATACCAGCCTCTAGCATTTCTGCAACCATACGTTCAATTTCACTCTTTTGGGCATAGGGATATCTGTACAGCCTGATGTTTGGAGGAACACTTCCTGGAATCAGATGAATAGCATGATCATGATCACGAATAGGTGGGAGAGCTTTGGGAGTCTCAAATACCTTGGAATGATTGTCCAAGACTTTTTGGAGATCTGGAGAAATAGATGATTCCAATGTGGAAACATCTAGTGAACATAATTGTTCAATTAGACCCCTTTGTTCCTTTTTTAGAAGCTTTGTCATACGTTAGAGCTGATTATCTTTCCCAGTTTCCCTGCAATACCCCTTAATTCAAATTCCTTTCCTTCCACAGAAAATTTCATGAAAATTTCTTGAAAATTAAAAGCTATTGTACCCAAGGATTGTAGCCATTGGAATCCTAGTACAACATCAGCACCTCCCATTGGAATGGAAAGAATTGGGCTAGTCAATACATATTCTCCCATCGATAGCTTGATATTATGGCACTTTCCAGAGAAATTTATTGTTCCTCCATTTGCAACCATCACTTGACACTCTGGTGCTGGATATAAGAAGCAATTCAATTCTTTTTCTACCTTACAATGAATAAAATTGTGGGTACTTCCTGAATCAATCAACACTATTACCTTTCTCTTCTTGATTTGTCCTTCTATCTTGATTGTTTGAGTAGTGGTAATTCCCACCAATGCATTACAAGATATGGTTGGATTCATTTCTTCCTTATCTAGGCTTTGTTCCTGGAGTATATCCTCTTCTTTTGACCTTTCTTTCTCCTTTTATTTCTCCTCTTCGCAATCTATGTAGAATAATTTCTTCTCAGCACACTTATGACCTTTAGTGTATTTGCTATCACAACTGTAATAAAGCCCTTTTGCTCTTTTTTCTTCCAATTGTTGTGGTGTCAATCTTATAGGTTGTGGAAGACTAGGGGCAACAACACTTCCATCTTTATAGTTGTGAGTGTTATGCTTCCTGGTTGCCATAATTTTGCTTTCCATTTTTCTTGCTAACCTGAATGCCTTCTCTAATGAATCAGGCTCCCAAAGGCGAACATCATGTTGGATATTATCCTTTAATGTCCCTATAAACACATCAATCCTATGCTCCTATGGAATATTTTTTACCCTTATGTTCAATTTTTGGAACTCCTTAATGTGCTCCATTATTGGACCCTTTTGTTTGAGACTTTTCAATTGGCTAAAAAAAGTGTTGCTTTCTGTATCCTCATAATGTGCTGTCAATTCTTCCGTAAAAATTTCCCAAGTGATAATTTGTTTACGAGAGCAAAGCCATTGATACCATACAAACTAATTTTGTTCCAAATATAAAGTTGCAATATGTACCTTTTGTGTGTTTTGCACATTATTGAGATCGAAAAATTGCTCCATCTGTAATATCCACGTTGCGGGATCCTTGCCATCAAAATTCCTCATATCGATTTTTGGAATATGGTGGGTCTTCGATCCCACATTAGAGTCTATTAAATCATGATTAACATTTCTTTTGTTCGCATCATGAGTTTCCTTTACTACCTTTTCACCATTAGTAAGTATTTCTTGTAGAAAATTTGTCAAATCTGTCTTCAAATCTGCCATGTCTCTCTTCAAATCTGTCTTCAAGTCTATCTCAAATCATCCATCTTAGCTTTCAAGCCCTTTATCTTAGATTCCATGCCATTTATCTTAGCTTCTGTTAGCTTTTGTGAGAGTGACATTTGTTGCACTTGTTCTTGTAATTTTGATATATCATGTAACATTTCTTCCTCTTCTTCATGAGTCATGCTAGAGCTTTCAGGTTGCTTACTAGGTGTTTGCATTTCATTCCTCGGGGCATCAGTTACTGGTAATAATGCTCTAATATGCCCTTTGAATTCCTTCAAAATAAATTTTCAAATGAATCTTAAGCAAAAATTTAAAAGAATCTACACACCTTTTTTCACTTTGTAGGAGCTTAATATTGCCTCTGATGTATCTCTGTACTTTCAGATCATTCTATTTTGAAATTGTGACCTACATTAGCCCTATGTGTCCTCTTTCCAATGCCACTAGTCTAATCGAAATTGGATTCTCCAAGAAAGAGTTATGTGAAATCTCCCATAGTGACCTGATTATAGACTAGTTCAGTAGAGCTAACTTATACGACGTGCCACGAGTCACTGTTTTGACCTTTGGCTCTGAAAACTATATACAAGAAACTACAGTCCATCCTCTTTCTACACCTTCTTATGAAATTTCAATCCGATGCTCAGAGAGAAAGTTATGACTATTTTCCCTAGGTCAGCTGTTTGGAATGTAATTCAGGAGTCTGCAAAAGACCATCTTCCTCAGGTCATATCTCCACAAATATAGCACACAAAGTTCTAAAATTCGGAACCAAGGTTGAACGCGATTTCTTCTCAAATGGGTTTTTTTTTTAGCTTCTGAAACGTCGCAGAAAAAAAGCTATAGCGAAAATGCCACGATGACCTATTTGGAGCAGCGAAACCCTAGAATACAAAGCTCCGATACCAAATGTTATGAAACCAACTCAAGAAAATATAGAAAAGATAGATCAATGCCTTAGAATTCAGCCTCTTCGAGGGGGAAGCCTCCTTTACTTACATAAATGAACAATTCTTGGATGATTCAAATAACAAAACCTCCTTTCTATATATAGGAGTCTAAGGAGTCACAATATAACCCAGCCGACCTAACAATAATAATATAAAGCCACATAAGTAACAATAGAGGGATTCTATGGGGCACAGTAATAACAATATGGGGATAATAGGGGCACAAAAATATTAATAAGGGATGAAACTACAATAGTAATAGGGTAATCACTAGTATTATAGGGATCCAACAAAAATGCACACGAAAAAGTGTTGTTCCCTAGAGGGAACAACAGTTGTTCCCTATAAGGAACAACAAATAAAAATGCACACAAAGAAGTGTTGTTCCCTATAGGGAACAACAAAGGAAAATAAGAAAACAATCGTCTCTCCTTGTTCTAAGCAAATCCAATCAAATAGAAAGAAAACAAAAACAATTTTATGTACAAGTTTCAAAAATAAATTCTTCACTGGACTGGTGATGTTGAAGAGTTTCCCTCTTCAGCGAGAATTTGTATTGTGGGATCTTCACGTATGTGTTGGAAAAAGGACTCCCTTGTAAGTGGTTTATGGTAGAGGCGCACTCGATGCCCATTTTCTTTAAAAGAGTAACCAGACCCATCAATGGTGGTTAATGTAAAGGTGCCATTATCATGCACCTCCTTTATCTCGTAGGGACCTAACCATCTGTTCTGGAGTTTTCCCGGGAAATCCTGAAACCTAGAATCGTACAGAAGTGCCCAATCGCCTTCATGGAATATCCTTTTCTTGATGAGGGCATCATGCCATTTTTCTCTTTGTTGTTGAATCAATGCAGTATGTTGAAGAGCTGATAACCGGATTTCATCCAATTCATCAATTTGATGTAGTCTATTAAGTTGTGCTTCATTCAGATCCAAGCCTACTTCTTGGGCTATCCTCAATGTCTGAATTTCAAATTCTATTGGGAAGATAGGTTCTTTGCCAAACACTAGCTGATATGGGGAGTATCCTGTGGTATTCCTCCATGTCGTGCGATATGCCGATAGGGCTTCTGGCAATCGGGTAGCCCAGTCACGTCTATGTGAGGCGACAGTCTTTGTTAGTATGGCCTCGATTACTTTATTGGTACTTTCTACCTAGTCGTTTTCCTGCGGGTGGTATAGAGATGTGATCCTGTGTAAGATGTGATGATTTTTTAATGTTGTAGCCATCTTATGGCCTACAAATTGTGGCCCTCCATCCATAATTATTTCTCTGGGCAAGCCATACCGCACGAAAATTTGGAAAAGAATGTGGATTACCGTGTCCTCTGTTGCCCTTGGTAATGCTTCTACCTCCACCCATTTAGTCACATACTCTATTGCAACCAGTATATATGTCTTTTGATTAGATGATGGGTTTATTGGGCCAATGAAATCTAACGCCCATCGTTCAAAAGGCTCGATGACTAACTGTGGATGCAGGGGCATCTCATCAGACTAGCCAGGGCAGCCCATTCTTTGGCAACTATCGCATGCCTAGACAAATTTCTTGGCGTCCTTAAAAATGGTGGGCTAATAATAGCCCATCTATAAGGCTTTATGTCCAGTCCTACAGTCTGCAAAGTGTCCACCGCATGGTCCATCGTGGTAGGCCTTGAGGATGTCATAGATTTTGTCTTCCCTGACACACCTGTGGATATGCATATTGGCTCCTGTGTGAAAGAGGTATCCTCTGATCCAGGAGAACCGAGTGTTGCGTTGCACTATTAATTTTCTTTCTCTAGGTGTCAGGTGCTTGGGTAATTTCCCCACTGCTAGGTAATTCGCGACATCTATGTACCATGGTGTTTTCACAGTTACAACAAATAGGTGCTCATAGGGAAACTGGTCTTCTACTGCTACTATGTCGTCTATTTTTGGCACACATGAGAGGAAGTCTGCCACCAGATTTTCCTTTCCTAGTCGATCCTTGATTGTTATGTCAAATTCCTGTAAAAGAATAAACCATCATGTCACTCTTCCATTCGTAATAGGTTTATTAGCTAAATATTTGATAACAGAGTGATCAGTATACAAAACCACAAGGTATCATATTATATAATGTCTGAATTTGTTAATAGCATAGATTACAGCTAAAAATTCTTTCTTGGTCACGGTGCAATTCAACTTCGCAGGAGTTAAATTTTTGCTGATGTAGTATATTGCATAGGGTTTTTTATCTTCCTCCTGGCTGAGAACTACTCCAATGGCCATATTTGATGCATCAAATGAAATCTGGAACGGAAAATCCCAGTTCGGGCCCCGTAATACTTGGGTTGTTGATACTAGCGTTTTAATTCTTCAAAGGTAATGTCACATTTGTCAGTCCATATAAAATCGATATTTCTTGTCAAAGCATATAATGGTGCAGCAATTTGGGAGTTCTTTATATATCTCCGATAATATCCAGAAAATCCCAAAAAACTACGTACCTCAGTTTGAGTGCAAGGGGTAGGTATTAAGAGAATTATCTGAATCTTTGCTGGATCTACCGAGATTCCAGCTACTAATATGTAATGACCCAGGATGAGGCCTTCGGTCATTATCATGTGGCATTTGTCGTGGCTTAAACAAAGCCTAGTAGCAATGCATCTTTGCAGGACTTTCTCCAGTGTCTTTAATGCCGACTCGAAGTCATATCCATAGGGTGTAAAATCGTCCATGTACACCTCGAGTCCCTTGTTTATCAAGTCTACAAAAATGTTGAGTATGGCTCTCTAGAATGTGGCGGGTGCATTGCACAGTCCGAAAGGTAATACCCTGTAAGCGAACGTCCCCCAGGGGTAGGTGAAGGTAGTCTTATCTTGGTCTTCAGGGGCAATTTGGATTTGGTTATAGCCACTGAAGCCATCTAAGAAAGAGAAGAATTTTTTACCTGCAAATGTGTCTAGAACCTGGTCAACAAAAGGGAGGGGAAAATGATCCTTTAGCGATGCTTTATTAAGCTCCCTGTAATCGACACATATATGCCACTTCCAATTCTTTTTAGAAACCACAACTAATGGAGAAACCTGTTTGCTATCAAATATAGGATAGATGAAATTTACATCTAATAGTTTCTGTAGTTCATCTTTAACAACATCCTTTAGGTGAGGGTTTAATATTCATTGAGGTTGTCGAATGGGTCTCGCATCTTTCTCAGTATAGATGTGGTGCATACATAATTGGGGATCAATCCCTTTCATATCCGAACAATTCCAAGTAAAAGCCTCTTTATATTTTCTAAGAAGTTGAATAAGCCTTTGTTGCTGGTCATCAGTCAAGTTTTTGTTAATGTTTAGGACTTTCCCTGGCTCAATTTCAATGGGTTTTCTGTTATAAATAGTTGTTGTTGGTATTGTTTGATCATTGATATCTTTTAAGGGGTCTTCTTCAATTTTGTTATCCAGGGTTGCTTCAATCATGTGACATTTTAGGTGAGATACGGCAGCTGGTTGGTTAATGTAAGTGTTAATGATGTCATCTTCTGTTTGATTCTTAAATTCAAGAGCATTTGCTATAGTTAGTGGTGATCAAATATTTTTAGTTAAATATGTTACAGGTTGTTTGCTAGTTTTTATTATAGTTAGGCTTGGCTGAGCTGGAGGATACAAAGCTAGGTTCTTCACATTACTTCCTCTTGTTATAGTCATACTACATGTTCAACAACTTATATAAGCATCTGTTATCGCTAGCCAAGGACTTCCTAATATTATAGGATGTCCATCTAGTCAGTTTCTAGGATTAATAATCAAGAAATCTGTTGGGTATTTCCAAGAATCTACAAACACCATTACATCCTGTAATCTCCCTTCTGGTTTGACAACTGATCGGTCAGCAAGTTCCAGCGAGGTCGTCATTGGATCTAAGGCTGTGATGCCAAGTTTTTGACAGGTTGTTGTTGTGAGAATGTTAATGGATACCCCTAGATCAACCAATGCATTGGGAAAGGAACATCCATTTATTTGTACTATGACTATAGGGTTTCCTAGGTCCTCATATTTCACCGGTGTTTCTCTGTCTGATAATAAATCAAACAAAGTTTCGACTACGTGGACAGTTGGTGTTTCTTTTATTTTCCTCGTAGGCTTCTTGGTACACAATTCCTTAATGGTTTTCACATATATTGGAATGTCCTGAATAGCGTGGAGGAGGGGTATTTTTACACAAATATTTTTTAATTCTCCCAGGAGATCGAAATCGGGATATACGATTGGGCGAGGTATAATCAATCTTTCTAGGAATGGTGGAGAAGAGGTAATAGTTTGATCGCGGCTTTTTTTTTAACTGTATTCTCCATTTGAGGTGTTTCTTCTACAGGCAGTGATTCTTCTAATTGTATATTTTTATCACCCTCTGACTCAATTATTCATCCACACCTCAATTTAAGTTCATTACACTCTCTCAACTCAGTTTCTGAATCTAGCCCTTCAATAATTTGTACCGACTGGACTGGTCTATTGTTGGGATTCAGGTTGGGCTGGGCTGGGAGTTGTGGTCGTAAATTGGGTTGAGGATTTTGTTGCAACGTGTAAGGTGTTGGTAGTGTAGGTTGAGGTAGGGGGATTGTTCCTACTGGCTGGTTTGTAGGTCTTTTCCAGCTTAACTGCCAGTTTTGGTTTTGTGAAGTGGAGGGTGACCATTGCGATGGATATGGATTGTTCTGCCAGAATGGTGGAAAGTAAGAGGAATTTTGCCAACTATTGTTTGGACTTGATTGATTGGACCAAGGTGGCATACAAAATACTTGTGGCAACCAATTAGGAAAAGGTGGCTGGTTCTGGTTCTGCCATGTAGCTCATGTGTATTGCTGAGAATTATATTGTGAGGGCTGAAAGAATGAAGATGGTTCAGTAGGCATACTTGTTTGTCGTGCTTGCTATTGGTGATGCTTATTTAATAGGTAGATTGGCTCCATTTCTTCCTCTACCTCTTTGAAGACTACTTTTAATCTTGGGAGCAATAGGCAGCTTTCCATGGCATGATCTTTAGTGCATATGGCACAGGCCTGTACCATATCGAGTGGACATTCTTTATGACTATGTTTCTTCCTGCATCAAGGGAAAAAAATAACCAAGTTCTGTTCTACTTCGGCCTGCTTTTGCTTGGCTTGCATGATGTCTACTTGTGTTGTCAAGGTTCCCAGGATATCCATTTTGAAATCTTCCAGCAGGTTTCCAAATTCAGTATAAGTAATGCTTCCGCCAGAGATTTTGTTGTCCCTGGTGTTCATATCACGTTCTACTAGTTTTAGTCTTGTACTACCCCTCGAGAATCTGATACACAAATGAATAATGTTAGCATAGTCTTATTGACAGATATCACCTTTACCCATAATATTTAATTTCTCGATTTAGTCTTTCATTCCCTTAATTAGCATTGTTTTTAGCACATTATCAGGCAGAGGTAGATTTGTGTAGGGAGACCTTTGGAGGTTATATTGGAAACGCTCCACATACTCTTCCAAAGTTTCACTAGGGCTTGCTACCATTTGGAATATCTCATCTTTTAGTTCTCTAGATCTATAATAATCCTGATATTTCTTAAGGAAAGTGGTTTTCATTTGATCCCAATCATTTATAGTGCCCCCACCCAATCCCATAAACCAACGCATGGATGCTCCTTTTAAAGTGGAGGGAAACAACTTCAGTTTCTGGGGATCGGTGGTGTAATCATAACCCCGACATAGGACGTCAAATTCAAACAGGAACGTATCTGGATCTTCTGAAGTGATTCCATGAAAGGTGGGAATATTTTGTAGAGGGATAGCTTTCATGGGGGCATTGACAGTTGTGTCAACAATAGGATACTATAATGTAGAAGTCTGGGGTGCTTGTGGATTATTGGCCATTTGGTCAAAGATATGCCAGTACCCTTCCGAGATTTCTAGAGCTAGAGAGTTATCCCTGGGTTGTCTAGAAGAGGTGGGAATGATCCTAACAACAGTCCCCTGATCTGGGACACTGGGTGTTCTCTGTTCAATTACTACCTGAGGGGATCTTGGTTCCTCTGTTTCCCCTGTTTCTCCTCCTCCTTCACGAATGTTACAAGAATTCCCTTCTTGTGAGGGAATTGGTCGCGAATTTTCAATGTCTTGAAAACTCTACTCAGTCCCTTCAGTTTTACTGTGGACCTCAGCGTAGGCTATAGATGGTGAGCCTGTGGCCCGAAGGGAGATAGTAGGTTGTCTGGAAGCAACGGTTCGGGGACCTACTAATGGCTGAGATTCGGCTTTTCTTAAGATGTTGTCGATAAAAGTTGATCGTCCAAGGGTCACCAGTCCCTTAGATTTTTCAGGTTTGGGATGTGGAATTGTATTTTTTTCTGGTCTTTTCTTCTTAGTCATTCATGCAAAAAAATTCAAATGTTTACTTCTGTTAGTGTCAGTCTTACAGCCTTCCTCCAGTGATCAAATATGCTCTTACAAAGTGGTCTCAGAGTGTCCAGGTCAAATTTTGTCATTTCAAAGAGTTTTCAAGCAAAATTTGGTCACTAGGAATTAGGTCTAGGGTTTGCTTTCACTCCTTCTAAAGTTGTCCAAATGTCGGTCCATGTCATCATTCAGCTGAGTCTATCATCATTCATAGGGTTGTCCTCATCATGACAGGTTCCATTGGGTCATTTTACACCTTGTTCATGCTTCAGTTGCACCTAGGCAAGGTCATTTCCCTCTCCTAGGGTTTTGAAACTAATTTCTCTTGGACGGTCAAATCATTGGCAAAACTTGTATCCTGATGTTCATACACCTTCCCCTATCCTTAAATTACCTTATCGAATGCTTCCCATCACCGATATTCCCCAAATTCCTCATTTTTTCACAAACCCTAGTTTCTTGCTACAACCTGGCAATTTTCTAGGTTGGGCCTGTGTTTTGCCCTTTTGGACCCCTTCCCCTCACTCAATCTCTGAGATTACACTTTCCCCTACTTCCTAACATCCCTCCCTATGCCAAAAAATTTCCTCAAGAATTTAGAAGCCTCCTATCCCCTTCATTTCACTTCATTTCGACAAAATTCCTAGTTTCACACATCGGGATAAGTTTTATTAAAAAGATGTTTCAAAGCAATCAAAGATGAATTTTAGAAACCTGAGAGAGGCTTTTGTCCACCACATGCCAAAGAAGAAAATCATCCTTCACTTTTTACACAGGTGTCATGGTTTTAGAGAAATGTCAAAAATATCGTTGCCTCAGGAGAATCGAATGCACCTCTGAAGTGACCTTGGGAAAATCAAGTTTTCTCCTAGCTTGGTTGGCCAAATGACTTTCTTGATGCTTCAAATGATAACCAGACACAAATATATTTCCAATGCGCTATCATGGGCTCAATTTGGAGTTGAGGAAGGCATTCAAAAGTTGACTGCAACAGCACTCTGCCTTGAGGCAGCCTCATTTGGCACATTTTGACCAGTCTTGGGAGATTTGATTTTTGACAGTGAAAATGAACTCCAAATTGAAAAATTCTAGTTTTTTTAGAAAGTAGACTCAAATACCTTTCCAACGAGCTATCCTGCGCCCAATTGTGACACCGGGAAGGCCTCCAAAAGTCTCCTGAAAAATTCCCTATGTAGCTGGGTGCGCGCTACGCACCAGTGGCGCGCTACCCATTAGGCAACAATTTTCAGTGTAATTTTGCACGGGCGCTATGCATCAGGAGCGCGCGGCGCGTTGGGTGAGGTGCGCTACGCATTGAAGTTTATGCCCAGACTTTGCCCGAAACACATTCAAACACCTCTTCTCACGCATCAAATCACAGGTACAATTGAAGAACATGAAGAGGAGGCTTTGGAGGTAGACTTTGCTAATGCATACCTCGGAGGTGGTGCACTTAGTATGGGAAAGGTTTTCAAAATATGAAGGATATGCTTCAGGATTCTGTTTTGCTGGTGACTATGTTGATACAAGGTGTCATGATTTCTGTGGTAGGCGAGAAACAAGGATAGTAGCAATTGATGCATTAGGTCATCCTGGGGAGGGACAATTCAGATATCAAAAACTTATTTGAAATTCATGGCTATTCAAATTTCATCGATAAGTTTGGTATTGACACACATCAACAATCTTGGAGCTGAAGAGGATGAAGAATGCTTAGGCAGTGACAAGAATGCTATCAGCAACAGGTTCAGTCAACAAATAGAAATTGCAGATGGCTAAGTGGGTGATCAACTACTTGGAGTAGCGCAACAAACAGTTGGAAGATGAACACACACTTTATGAGCTGCGACAAATCCGAGAAGACCGAGGATTGGCCCGAAAGAGACCCGGTGATTTGACACCGATTGATCGAGAGTCTATGCTCATCCGGGTGAACACACACTTGGAGGGGTTGTTGGCGAAATCCAATAGAGACAAAGACTTGCTTCGTCACATGAAGAATCATTACTGGGCCCGCATGCATGTTTGCAAAGCAAAAATTAAGATCCTTAAGAGGCGATTGAGCAAGGCACTAAAACGGCGGAAAAGGCACGATCCACTCCAAATTTTGGCCGAAGCCTCTTTGACTGAGCATAATACTTGATTGGGGATCCCCAGCCCAAATTTCAAGAAATTTGGGAAAAATTTTGTCAATTTTGAAATTTTTATGTAAAAACAGGTTTTTGGGCTCAACGCGTAGCGCGCCGCGCGCTACCCTGAAGATGGGGAGGTACAAATCATGAAAGGTTTGAATTTTTGGATTTTTCATGATAAAATACACCTGCTCAGCCACTGCCAAGATATTTCATCAAGTTTTGGGCCCCCAAAAGGTCAAAAAACATGCAAAAGATGACCTTCTGCCCCTTTTTGGACACACAGGAAGCAGTCTTAGGAGAATTCATTTTTGGAGGGGCAAATGGGCACCAAATTGAGAAATTCCACTGGGGTTGGAAAGTAGACATCCAGAACTTTCCAACAAGTCCACTTGAGCCTCATTTTGATGCCTTGAAGTGCCCCAAAAGTGGGCTGAAAGGCACGCTATGCGTAGAGATTTGGCGCGCTACGCATCAGGGAAATTTTCCATTTTTTCATCTACAGCACAGGACAACGCAGCTATTTGACCAGTTTTGACTTTTTATGGGATTTTTCACCCTCTTTGATGTAATTAATGTATTTTCATGTTGAAATGACACTTTTTTACCTATTCTAGAAGATTCATTCATAAAATGGAAAAAAATTAATGAATGAATTGGTTTCCTAGCTTATAGAGGCAAGTTGTTTTGATTGTCTAGATTGTAGTGCTTTGTTTAGAATTGGTTGAAACAGCTCCTAGGATGATGAGCTAGACCCCTAGAGGCAAGGGAATGTGTTAGCTTGCCTATATTATGTATTTTCTTATTCATTTTCAGGGTTGGACTCTGGAGAGATAAGCTTAGACTGTATTACACTTTGTATCTCTGCAATTTTGGCAAAGGAAAGACCAGGGTTTTGCAGCACTATTTGGGATTCCTGTGGTTATTTGTGTTGATGGTGTGTTACTCTCATGTACTTGTAAGTTTTTGATGTGTATCATTTTCCTACTATTCTCTTTTGCAAATTAAGCAAATGAAGTGTTAAGGTAGAATTCATGGTTTTCTATGCTCTGCCTTTAAGTTTGCTTAATATCTATGTTTTCATCTGTTTAAGGAGAACTCCTGAAAGTTTCTTGCTCTCCTTAGCTCCTCACCAGTCATAAATTTCCATTCAATTCCTTTAAAGTCATCAAAACAATAACCTACCTTTCCCCAAAAAGACCTCTGCAAAAACTGTGTCTCATCCCCGCACCCAAAATTGCCTTGCCCTATTGTCCAACAAAACCCTAAAAATTTGAAATCAAACTTTCCCTATCAATTTACTAGCCTAAAATCAGTATTCCTTATTGGTCATCTCATCCCCCTTTGAAGACTTTTCTGCCGAGATAGACCCGGAGAGAGCCCTCTCCTATCCTCGTAGGGCTAGCTACGAGGCTGAGCGTGGTATGATGTTGCCTTGAGTTTTGCCTTCCTCATCCTGAGGCAGATTCGAGCACTAACATAGTGGCGACCATACTGGGGAAGAACACATGGTTTACTTGTTGATGTCATTTGTTTTATAAGCTACGGACGGAGCCTGAAGTTATGCCAGGTAGCCTTCGAAACGCTTTTGCTTTGCATTAGCGGAAGTAGATAAACGTTGCTTCAGTCAATATCCGGTCTAGCTTGTAATCGTGACATATAACTTGTTAATTGCCCCAGTACATGTATCAAGTTCAGATCTGATTGTTGATGGTGGACAACGATTAGACACTGGCAAGGCTGAAATCATTCACCTGGCGACTCTAAATTAGTTTTGAGATCAGATCCAAAGACTCCACTAGAGGATGATCCTGACCAGCAGAAACATGAAGGGACAATATGGACAGATCAGGTATTCAAGTTGGAATTTCATCCAAGACATTTTGTTCTTTGTCATAAATTATTTCTTATCTTTTCCCAAGAATGTCAAGAAGGCTTTGCAAAGTATATTGTATTTGAGAAGAGATCCTCAGCCTACAGCTGATTCTTTCCCTTTGAAGATCGTGAATACCAAAGATTTGGATGCCTTTGAGCTTGATCAAGATCCTTTTTCCGAATTTTGTGATGACCATCTTCAAATTGATGAATCTCAAGAGACCAAGACTAATTCTATACTTGCTGTACATATCCCTACACCTTGTAAAATTCTAGATCGGTATAAACCTCTTGTTTTACCTTCTCTTCTCCATGCTTTCCCCAAAAACTATGATTTATACTTGCCGAGGTTCGATGGTGAAAGTAAGAATGTCAACGCTGAGCAACATGTGCAGAATTTTGAATCTTTTCTAGATCTTTTTGAAGTTGATGAAGAAGATGTCAGTATAAGGCTTTTTGCTCTTTCTTTGCAAGGCAAAGTGAAGAGTTGGTTCAAAACCTTGCATGATGCAAGCATCTCAGATTTCCAGCAGTTCGTCAAAGTTTTTCTCAACAGGTGGATGATCAGGCAGAACCTTTTCTTGATTATAGAAGAGTATAACCAGCTAAAAAGATTTCCAGGGGAGACAGTACAACATTTTCCAGCCAGATTTAACCAAGTTTATTATTCAATGCCAGTTGATATAAGGCCTCCTCCTAGATCTGCTCTCTTGCACTATCCGGGTGCCTTTGATCCAGAGATGGAGTTTCAGCTGAGAGAAAGGGATATTGCAACACTTCACGAGATTCAAAACAGTGCAATAAATTTAGAGGCTCATCTGCTGATCCGAAGGGCAAGGTTGAAAGAAGAAGAGATGAAAAACATAGATCCGGCTGAATCAACATCTCTAGAGGTGAAGCTTGACATTTTGGCAAGCGCAGTGGAAAAGATGATGGAGAAGGTCACCGCAAGAAATGCTTATGATGTTCAAGCTCATGGCTCGCTGATTGAAGAAGAACAAGTTGTTGATCCAAAACATTTTGTTTCTTATCCTAGTTGTCATAGATCTAATAATGATTGTTTTGTAGATCACCTTGGCGAAGAAAGAACTGTTGATATGACCTGCATGCTTGATGATATGTTTTATAATGATGAATTGCCTCAGTTTGATCAGTATGATGATGATTATGTTCTCCAAAAAGAAGCTATTCTTGCAGACGAATCAGCAGCTAGTTTGTACGAGGAGGAAGTTCACTTTCAGCAGCTCGAATACAGATCAACCGATGTATATCAGCTATGACATTGACGAGGAAAATGCAGCAAAGTTTGAAGTAAGTGAAGGATCTATGCCTTTTTGTTTTGATTCGTTTCAGTTTATCAGAGATAACTACCATGCAATCAGAAATCAAATGTCAACAAGTCTTGATTTGAATCATCTTGAGAGCAATGAAAATTTTGTTCAAGACTTCTCATATTCAGATATCCAGCCCCCAAAAGCCATTGATTGTCAAGTTGCAGATGAAGACTTGGAAGTGCACACACATGATTTAATGATTCAAGGTGACTCTGTACCATTCTGTTTTGAATCATTTCAGTTTTTGAAGGGTAGATTGCATAGTAAATCTTCAAATGAACAGCCTATAACAAATCAGCAATCTCTTAGTGTTAATGTTGAGGATGAGACAGATAAAAAAATTCTTGAGCAGCCTGTAGCATCAGATTTGCAGCCACCAAATGAAATTGAAGGGAAAATTACAGATGAAGCTTTGGAAGACGAAATACATGATTTGATGATGCAGGAAGATTCTATACCCTTTTGTTTCAAAGCATTTCAGTTTATAAGGCAGAATCTTCGTAAAATCTCTCAAGAAAAAGATGAACAGCTAGAAGGATTTCATACATTTTCAATGGATACATTACAACAGTCTTTTCAAGTTTTTCATGATCCAATAGCTGATGTTTTGGATGAGGTTTGCAGTCAAAGTCTTTCTCCATTAACTACATGTGAGCTTGAAACATGTGCTGACATGAACTTGATCCGGCAGCCGGTTTCTTTGTCATTTTCAGCAGAGGTCTCGTCACAAGGCTCAGATCAAAGTTTGCATTCATGGTATGAGGAAAAGAGAAGTAATCCATTGGATGAGCTAAGTTCCAGTGTGCTTGAATTTCAAGATCCTTATGCAGTGTTTTTGGAGGCGGATAGAGAATTCATATCATTCAACGGATCTGTTTCTAAGTTGTCATGGGAGTTGCCTTTCAGTAGTTCTCTCTTGTTGTTCATAAGTGAGCACTTGCGGAGAATTCGAACAGCAAACGGGATACTTACTTGGTTGCACTGGTTGTTTCATTTCACTTGATCAGGTGATGAATGAAACTGTTAGAGTAGGTTGTGATGAATAAGCTCCCTTTTGAGCATCATTTTCAGTTGGTCGATTGTGTTTAAGTATCGAGTTAGTTTTTAGTTGAGTCATGAGTCCTTTGTGAGTCAATTTTCAGTCTTGTTGTTAAGTTAGTTTGTGTCGGTTTTCAGTCATGCATTTTAGTTTGAGTTTTTGACTCCATTGCCCAATGGATGAAGGCACTGTCTGCTCTCCCAGAGATCTGCCGTTCTTGGCACCTCCAAGGAGCTACCATCCCCATTGGAGCCAATGTTAGTGTCAGTCTTTCTAGCCTTCCTCCAGTGATCAAATATGCTCTTACAAAGTGGTCTCAGAGTGTCCAGGTCAAATTTTGTCATTTCAAAGAGTTTTCAAGAAAAATTTGGTCACTAGTGTTATAGACATTTTTGTGCCTTACAGCATTGAGCATGAAATGTCCATAATCTAAGGGATCCAAAGTCCCTAAACATGTTTTTCTTACCCCTATAGGAACAAGGCTAAAAAACCACAGCAATTCACAGAAGTTCTCCACCAGAAACTGCTCAAAAACAAGTCAATTCAGGATCATTTCAGTGGCTACACTAGCTGTTTGCGCTGAATGTCAAAGCCAACACGGCTACCTGCGCTGAATGAGAATGGACATGTGGCAAGCTCATTTCTCAAGGTGTCAAAACCCAGGAAGCTTCCAAAATGACACTTGCCTCAGGGAATTCGACTGGTGATGAGTAAGAGGTTCCAAATCTCCAAGTGGAAGCAAGAACCTCCAAGTGGAATCAAGAACTGACAGAGGGATAGGACACTAGTCAGATCTCAAGCTGACTCATCCTCTCTCCAAACATCTATATATGGATCTCTCCTCCATGAGATCTAGAGGCTGGAATTTTGTTATTGCAAAGAATTGTTGTTGGTTTGAGATTGGAATCATTGGGTGCTTAATGCTTTGAAGGGGGTGAAGATAGGAATTCCATTTTCTGGGAAGGAGATGTTGGATTGGAGCCCTCTGGGTTGTATCTCTTCCTGAACCTTGTTATTCATCAATAAAGCTATCTTGGTTTCTCCTATATGCTGATGTTTTCTTGATGTATGATTGCATTAGTGTATTTGGTTTATTTCTAATCCTAAACTAGTTATGAATGTGAATATCTGTCTTTGTGTAGTGTTCTTCTCTTGTCGCAAGTAGCTGTTCTCTTGTGATCTTGCAGGAACCCGGTGGAGCTGGACAAGCAAGAAGGCAAGTAGTTGTTCTCTTGTGATCTTGCATGAACCTGTTGAAGCTGGGCGAGTGAGAAGGCAAGTAGCTGTGAACTCCCAAAGAGAAGAGAGACCGGATCGAGGGACAAATGGAAGACACCGGTAAGTCCATTTATCTCTCTTCTTTCACATTTCATAAAGGAAGAAACCAGAATAGCTGTATCTGTTTGTTGCTAAGGCACTGTCACACCTTAGGTGGATAGGATCGTCCTGCATAGGCATTTTTCCCCACAACAAATTGGCGACTCCACTGGGGAGATCTGTTTAGTCATTTTATTTGTGCTTCTATCATTGTTTGTTTCATAGACTTGACAGCAACAATCGAATTGCATCTGCTATTCCCAGATGCAAAGTAGACAGTTGCTGCCTTGATCCAATCACTGGACTTGTCTATGATCTGAACAATGGACTCACAAATGATTTGATGATCCTTTGTGATAGATCTTAGTACTCCCTCAAAGCATCCCTTTGATTGTACCTTGCTTGTTGCTTTTATTTGGCCTGAAACAGTGAATTAAATAGCAATCTGTGACCCAGAACCTGTGAGAAACGAGAGTTTCTCCTTCAGTGCAGACCCAATGAAGGGATTCTGCATTTCAATGCAGGTCCCGTGAAGGCTACCTGCGCTGAATGTCAAAACCCCTGTGTTGAGGTTGCGCTGAACCAGTTTGGCCTTGTGCAGCTGGGGTTCTCTGCTCTATTTTGCCCTGTTTTGATCTCTGATTTTTGCAGCCTGTAACCAGCATAGGTACCAGTCTGATAACTCCTTTTCTCTGCTTAGATTTCGCCTCCTTTTGTAAAAAAAGACTGTGAGTGTTTTTATGTGTTTGTGGCGTCATTCGCAGTTTTCCTTTGCATGAATGAAATAATCATCCTGTAGCCCTTGATTCAGATCTGTTGATTGTGATCTTAGGAGAGAGTTCATTGGCTGTTTGCAGTTGATTATACATTCGCTTTTGCTTATTGGTTTGAGTTTGTCTCTTTTAAGTGTCAAAACAAGTATTCATTTCGAAAATCGTTAAGTGTTGTAATCTCTTCTACCCTCTCTGATTTCGAAAAAGTAAACTTGTTTGTATTTGTCATTTAAAAGCAAATTCAAAGTTGTACAAAAATCTTTCTTTGTAGGCATCAATACTAAGAAAGCGGAAAACAAACACCTACATTGTGCATTTGCATTTTGATAGTTTGCATGGTTGATTTAGGAAAAGTGCATTAGAGTGTGCTGATTGCTCTTTGAGAAAAGATGGTGTCTTTCTTTTCCCTTAGTAGCTAGGATTTTCAAAGTTGAAAAGATATAAATTTTGCTTATCATCTTTAGACTGCATTTAGGAATTGTATCATACATCTCGTGGTGAACCTTGAAAGGCAAACTTCTAAAAAGATCAACCTAAAATAAATTGAATGAACTTAACAACGCTTTGTAACATAACGCACAACATAGAGGTCTAGGCTAGAGACGTGTTCCGGTGTCGTAAATCCTGGTGACTGTCGATCTCGTGGATGGTGGGTGATTCCTCCTGAGGGACGATAGCGCCAGCACGGATTGTGCTCCCACGTACCGTCACGTATATATTGGGAGACCCCTATAGGCATAAAACCTTTATCCTTAGGAAGCTGTGTCGGCCGCCCTACTGATCGCAATGCACTGAACACAGCATTCAGGAAGATCGACCGCCCGTACCCTAAAAAGTATTCTGCGGTTTTGCGAAAAGTTTGGCACACCCTCTGCCTAGAACTCCAGAGCAGTTCCTTTTGGCCTTTTTCAGACTCTATAACAGAAAAAGTCCATCCGAGCATTTGTCACTTCGGGCTCGTTAAAACATCGAAGGAGACTAGAGTCATCTTTAGCTTTTTCTCGACTCTTTAAAACTGAAAAAGCAAGTTGTGTCTAAAGCGTCGTTAAAAATTTATTTTAAACGGAACAATCACCCCTATTCCTACGTTGATCTTTAGGTTGAAAAAATGGAGCACACCAACCAAGGAATTCCCCTTGGTGGAAATCCTAGTCCCTTCTCCTCTTGGGGAGATGTTGGTGTGCCCCATATGGCCACATTGTCGCTTCCAAGACTGACAATTGGCTTGCCGGTCTGGCTCTTTTCAACCAATGTCGTTCAGAACACCACCATTCCTGAACAGTCGAGTCAACAGTTAGACCAGACCAGAGTTGCCCACCAGCCTTCTACTTCATCCAATTCTTCCTCTCCTCCTTCCTCGTCGCTTGACGGAACTGGTAAAACAAAAAACCAAGTTCCTAAGGAGAAGAAGGAAAAGAAGAAGAAAGAGAAGAAGAAGAAGGGGGCAAAAGCAACTGGGGGCAAACGAGTGTCGTCTGACAAAAATCTACACACAACACTGACTAGGCCTAAATCTCCATGTGTCATATGCAAGGGAGACCACTTCCACAGAGATTGTCCCTGCATCCCTCGGATACTAAGGGATTGGTCTCCCCATTTGCACAATTCGGTAGCGTCAACCTCTGATAGCCATGTTGACTGCTCACCGTCAACTAGTGAAAGTGAAGTCACAGGACAAAGAGGGAAAGCTAGATTTCCCTGCAAATTGTGTGAAGGCGACCATGCCATCCACCGTTGTCCCTTCTTAGACGAGGCTAAAAGAGTTTTGGAAGATCGCCCGATTTTACGAGCGCAACTTCCTCCTGGATATCAAAAACTCCTGCCAAGTCCTTCACTAGTTGAGAACCCGGCTGGCCCGCCCAGGTGGTCAGCCGAAGCACCTATCATTGAAGATGAACCGTCTGGATCCATGCCTGATGAAAGTCAAAAGGTTGAGACGGCAGTTAACCCGGTTTTGCCTTCAGAGGCTCTATCTTTGAATGATACCATCACAGAGGAGAGTAAAGACGACACCGTCCAAATTCTCTTCATCAACACAGACTCCGACGAACAAGGGGGCAATTTGCCCATTCCTTTATCGCAGGAAGGAACTTCGTCAGAGTTATATCCATCCGTCTATTCGGTCCCACCACCAAGCAACCTAGTTGTCTCGTTCGACTGGAACCAACTAGGCAGACCCCGGTTGCCAGCAAGCATACCATTCAGAATTATCGTTCAAATATACAGAATGGTAATGGCTAGCACTATCATTGATGAGGGGGCATCTGTGAGTATCCTTTCCTCTATTGCTTGGAAAGTGCTTGGTTCGCCGGCGCTTTTGCCTGAAATTAGAAATCTATCAGGCTTTCATAAAGGAATCAGTCGACCTTTAGGGATCCTCCCCAATGTGCCCATTACATTGAAAGGGAAGACCGTTCAAATGAATGTGATGGTCGTTCAAGGACCCTTAGATTATAACCTACTCCTTGGACAAGACTATATATATTGCATGGGAGCCATCATCTCCTCACTCTTTAGAGTAATGTGTTTTCCGCATGAAGGAAGAGTGGTCAAGCTCGTGGACCAACTTTCGTTTCCCGGATCACGCATCGCAAATAGTCATGTACCATCCCTAAATGGTCTCTTCACGCAAGAAGTGTCTCAACCCACGGTCCATCCTCCTGATGAGCGCGAGTAATCCGGGAGGATATGACTGGACCCCAGGGGGCATGCGTCCTGGTCTGCTTCGGCAGGAAAACTTTGGGTATAGGGTAGGTTTCCGCGGGAGAATATGACTAGTCCGTACCCCGTCCGTGGTTGGAAGAGGGGTTGTTCTAGAATAAGATTCTTTTGTCAAAGTTATGTGAGAGGGCGGGCGTCGTCACTCACCTTTTTTTATCTCAGTAGACACCGCCGAAGAAGTGTTTTGTTGAAAGAATAACAGGACAATCTTTGGGTAACCTGAAAGAGGTAGGCCTCTCCCGGTAAAACAAATGTTTTATCTGCAAATTGAGGGGTAACCTTGAAATCGTACTTTATGCCTAGGGGAATGCAAACTTTTTGGAGTGCAAGCAAGGGGCGGCTATTTATTTTTTAAATTTTTAGTTCTAACCCTTTAAACTCGTAGGATTAGTCATTTCCGAACTTGCGTAACAAAAGGATGTGGAGCAAAGCTTAGTGAGATGAAGCTCCATAAAAAATAGAATCTTGATGAGACACTCTTATCATATGACTGGGTTATCGAGCAGTTTTAGCACACAGTTCATGCTCGTTAAAAAATAAACGCAAGATCCGAGCAGTTTTAGCACATAGTTCATGCTCGTTAAAAAATAAACATAAGACCGAGAAAATGTTTCCACCCGCATTTAAGCTCGTTAAAAAATGAACTATCCCGGTAAATAACCACTGTGAATGTAATATCATCAGCCATTAAAGCCTTGGTCGTGTTTGCACCGTCACCTCCACTTTTCCATTGGCCGATCGTTCACCTCCATATGATTGTTGACCCATTTTGAGGAACAGCTGCGAAGAGTGATTTCACCTAGCTATCCTTGTGACACTGCCATGATTGGAAAATTCCAACCTGTACCTGGAATCAGCTGCTAACCCTGCTTATCACTCGTTCCTCAAAAGAGGAGTCTTCTTTAAGCTCTTTTCAACTGACTCGTAAAATATGAAAAGATTGCCGAGTCCTTGGCCTTCCAGCTCGTTAAAAGGGACGGGAAGTGCTATCCCTCCTCTAGATTTTAATCTTTTTGGACCTAAGGGATTATTTCACAAAAAGATCGAGCGCTTGTTTTGTTCGGCTCGTTAAAACTATCGAAAACTCATCCCTTCTGTATTGTTTTATATTTTTTCGGACTTAAGGGATTAGATGACGAAAAAGGACTTTTGGAGTTAACTTTATGTACCTTTTCAGACTCTCTAAAAATGAAGAGGACCAAGTTATCCTTGTCGTTAGACTCGTTAAAATCATTAAATAGCGACAAACTTGTCTTTAGACGAGAACGAGTTTCACTATCGCTAGGCTTGTTAAAACATAGCGATGGGCTTGCCCGAAGGGCAGGTTATAGAACAAGCATATGTTATCCTTCTCAAGCTTGACAAAAATAAAGAGGTACTGGTCAACAATGACTGGGGAAAAATTGGGAGAAACTAAAGAAAACTTTGATGGTAGCAAGTCGCTCTTGAACATGACACTTTTCCTCCATACCACAATCGGGTTGGGTTGTTTTCATTCACCAGTCACATCCATGGTCTCGCCATACCATCCATATTTTGGGTAATGCTACCAATCCATCACATCAGTGTCGCCATATGTTCAAGAGAAGTCATTTAGAAAAGTCAACCGTGTCCCATCCACTGCCGTACATTATCATTCATCCTTTCATGACCGCCACCCTGAATCATATGTCACAGATCGTTTTCACCTCCATCAAAATCATTAGCTCCGTTCCGTGTCACTGATGTGGGATTCATTAAGGCCCTCCTTTGATGGATCGCTTCTTGTCGACATCAGCTCATTATCCAAGAAGTTGATCTAGGAACAACCCCTTCAGTACTTTGAAGCTTGCATGCCTCAATGGCAAGTTTCTCACTTCCGGCGACAGGTATACATCAATGATCTTCGACCGAAAGATTTTGCGTGGTGTTCGACGCCAAGTCCTTTATTCACACCACGTCAATTTTACTGTAGTACCTTGAGGGTCATTATCATTATCGGTGATTCCTCTCGCGCTTGTTAACGGTTTACGTCATTGACCGGTAATCAAGCGATGTCTTTCCATGTTCGACTCCAGAACATTTCTCACATGGATCGACTTGTACTTAGAGTGAAGATCGAACGAGTTTGAAGACCCCGGATCTAGTTTCATCCATCCAGGTTGCGATATATATTCAGGAAAGATAAAGACATTGACATGTACATCATTGCAGCAGATAATCATCCTACTCAAAGGATGATAATTTCATCAAAATTATCAGTCTACCATCAGACGATTGTCTGTTCTATGTACAGAAAAATGAATTTATAAAGCTGAGCATGGGAATGCCCGCCTCAGCTAGATCATGAAAGCAGTATGAAAAATAATGTATTGTATTGTATCTTATTACAGGTCTCCTCCCAGCATTGGATGAACTTCGGATCCCCCTGATAAAGCATTTCACCCGATAAACAGCCTCATACTTTAGGGGGCAACTGTTATAGACATTTTTGTGCCTTACAGCATTGAGTATGAAATGTCCATAATCTAAGGGATCCAAAGTCCCTAAACATGTTGTTCCTACCCCTAGAGGAACAAGGCTAACAAACCACAGCAATTCACAGAAGTTCTCCACCAGAAACTGCTCAAAAACAAGTCAATTCAGGATCATTTCAGTGGCTACACTAGCTGTTTGCGCTGAATGTCAAAGCCAACACTGGCTACCTGCGTTGAATGTCAAAGGGAACACTGGCTACCTGCGATGAATGAGAATGGACATGTGGCAAGCTCATTTCTCAAGGTGTCAAAACCCAGGAAACTTCCAAAATGACACTTGCCTCAGGGAATTCGACTGGTGATGAGTAAGAGGTTCCAAATCTCCAAGTGGAAGCAAGAACCTCCAAGTGGAATCAAGAACTGACAGAGGGAGAGGACACTAGTCAGATCTCAAGCTGACTCATCCTCTCTCCAAACATCTATATATGGATCTCTCCTCCATGAGATCTAGAGGCTGGAATTTTGTTATTGCAAAGAATTGCTGTTTGTTTGAGATTGGAATCATTGGGTGCTTAATGCTTTGAAGGGGGTGAAGATAGGAATTCCATTTGCTGGGAAGGAGATGCTGGATTGGAGCCCTCTGGGTTGTATCTCTTCCTGAACCTTGTTATTCATCAATAAAGCTATCTTGGTTTCTCCTATATGCTGATGTTTTCTTGATGTATGATTGCATTAGTGTATTTGGTTTATTTCTAATCCTAAACTAGTTATGAATGTGAATATATGTCTTTGTGTAGTGTTCTTCTCTTGTCGCAAGTAGCTGTTCTCTTGTGATCTTGCAGGAACCCGGTGGAGCTGTACAAGCAAGAAGGCAAGTAGCTGTTCTCTTGTGATCTTGCATGAACCTGTTGAAGCTGGGCGAGTGAGAAGGCAAGTAGCTGTGAACTCCCAATGAGAAGAGAGACCGGATCGAGGGACAAACGGAAGACACCGGTAAGTCCATTTATCTCTCTTCTTTCACATTTCATAAAGGAAGAAACCAGAATAGCTGTATCTATTTGTTGCTAAGGCACTGTCACACCTTAGGTGGATAGGATCGTCCTGCATAGGCATTTTTCCCCACAACAACTAGGCATTAGGTCTAGGGTTTGCTTTCACTCCTTCTAAAGTTGTCAAAATTTCGGTCCATGTCATCATTCAACTGAGTCTATCATCATTCATAGGGTTTTCCTCATCATGACAGGTTCCATTGGGTCATTTTACACCTTGTTCATGCTTCAGTTGCACCTAGGCAAGGTCATTTCCCTCTCCTAGGGTTTTGAAACTAATTTCTCTTGGACGGTCAAATCATTAGCAAAACTTGTATCCTGATGTTCATACACCTTCCCCTATCCTTAAAGTACCTTATCAAATGCTTCCCATCACTGAGATTCCCCAAATTCCTCACTTTTTCACAAACCCTAGTTTCTTGCTACAACCTGGCAATTTTCTAGGTTGGGCCTGTGTTTTGCCTTTTTGGACCCCTTCCCCTCACTCAATCTCTGATATTCCACTTTTCCCTACTTCCTAACATTCCTCCCTACGCCCCAAAATTTCCTCAAGAATTTAGAAGCCTCCTATCCCGTTCATTTCGCTTCATTTCGACAAAATTCCTAGTTTCACACATCGGGATACGTTTTATTCAAAAGATGTTTCAGAGCAATCAAAGATAAATTTTAGAAAACTGAGAGAGGGTTTTGTCCACAACATGCGAAAGAAGAAAAACCTCCTTCACGTTTTACACAGGTGTCATGGTTTTAGAGAAATGTCAAAAATACGGTTGCCTCAGGAGAATCGAATGCACCTCTGAAGTGACCTTGGGAAAATCACGTTTTCTCCTAGATTGGTTGGCCAAATGACTTTATTGATGATTTAAATGATAACTAGACACAAATATATTTCCAATGAGCTATCATGGGATCAATTTAGAGTTGAGGAAGGCATTCAAAAGTTGACTGCAACAGCACTCTGCCTTGAGGCAGCCTCATTTGGCACATTTTGACCAGTCTTGGGAGATTTGCTTTTTGACAAGGAAAATTAACTCCAAATTGAAAAATTCTAGTTTTCTTGGAAAGTAGACTCAAATACCTTTCCAACGAGCTATCCTACGCCTAATTTAGACATCGGGAAGGCCTCCAACATCCTCCGGAAAAATGCACTATGTAGCTGGGTGCGCGCTACGCATCAGGTTGGGCGCGCTACGCACCAGTGGCGCGCTACGCATCAGGCAACAATTTTCAGTGTAATTTTGCACGGGTGCTACACATCAGGAGTGCGCGGCGCGTTGGGTGAGGCATGCTACGCATTGAAGTTTATGCCCAGACTTTGCCCAAAACACATTCAAACACCTCTTCTCACGCATCAAATCATAGGTACAATTGAAGAACATGAAGAGGAGGCTTTGGAGGTAGACTTTGCTAATGCATACCTTGGAGGTGGTGCACTTAGTATGGGAAAGGTTTTCAAAATATGAAGGATATGCTTCAGGATTCCATTTTGCTGGTGACTATGTTGATACAAGGTGTCATGATTTCTGTGGTAGGCGAGAAACAAGGATAGTAGCAATTGATGCATTAGGTCATCCTGGGGAGGGACAATTCAGATATCAAAAACTTATTCAATATTCATGGCTATTCAAATTTCATCGATAAGTTTGGTATTGACACACAGCAACAATCTTGGAGCTGAAGAGGATGAAGAATGCTCAGGTAGTGACAAGAATGCTATCAACAACAGGTTCAGTCAACAAATAGAAATTGCAGATGGCTAAGTGGGTGATCAACTACTTGGATCAGCGCAACAAACAGCTGGAAGATGAAAACACACTTTATGAGCTGCGGCAAATCCGGGAAGACCGAGGATTGGCCCGAAAGAGACCCAGTGATTTGACACCAATTGATCGAGAGTCTATGCCCATTCGGGTGAACACACACTTGGAGGGGTTGTTGGCGAAAGCCAATAGAGACAAAGACTTGCTTCGTCACATGAAGAATCATTACTGGGCCCGCGTGCATGTTTGCAAAGCAAAAATTAAGATCCTTAAGAGGCGATTGAGCAAGGCACTAAAATGGCGGAAAAGGCCCGATCCAATCCAAATTTTGGCCGAAGCCTCTTTGACTGAGCATAATACTTGATTGGGGATCCCCAGCCCAAATTTCAAGAAATTTGGGAAAAATTTTGTCAATTTTTGAAATTTTTATGTAAAAACAGGTTTTTGGGCTCAACGCATAGCGCGCCGCGCGCTACCCTGAAGATGGGGAGGTCCAAATCACGAAAGGTTTGCATTTTTGGATTTTTCATGATAAAATACACCTGCTCAGCCACTGCCAAGACATTTCATCAAGTTTTGGGCCCCCAAAAGGTCAAAAAAACATGCAAAAAATGACCTTCTGCCCCTTTTTGGACACACTGGAAGCAGTCTTGGGAGAATTCATTTTTGGAGGGGCAAATGGGCACCAAATTAAGAAATTCCACTGGGGTTGGAAAGTAGACATCCAGACCTTTCCAACAAGCCCACCTATGCATCATTTGGATGCTGTGAAGTGCCCCAAAAGTGGGCTGAAAGGCACGCTATGCATAGAGATTTGGCGCGCTACGCATCAGGGAAATTTTCCAGTTTTTCATCTACAGCACAGGACAACGCAGCTATTTGACCAGTTTTGACTTTTTATGGAATTTTTCACCCTCTTTGATGTAATTAATGTATTTTCATGTTGACATGACACTTTTTTACCTATTCTAGAAGATTCATTCATAAAATGGCAAAAAATTAATGAATGAATTGGTTTCCTAGCTTATAGAGGCAAGTTGTTTTGATTGCCTAGATTGTAGTGCTTTGTTTAGAATTGTTTGAAACAGCTCCTAGGATGATGAGCTCGACCCCTAGAGGCAAGGGAATGTGTTAGCTTGCCTATATTATGTATTTTCTTAGTCATTTTCAGGGTTGGACTCTGGAGGGATAAGCTTAGACTGTATTACACTTTGTATCTCTGCAATTTTGGCAAAGGAAAGACCAGGGTTTTGCAGCACTATTTGGGATTCCTGTGGTTATTTGTGTTGATGGTGTGTTACTCTCATGTACTTGTAAGTTTTTTATGTGTATCATTTTCCTACTATTCTCTTTTGCAAATTAAGCAAATGAAGTGTTAAGTTAGAATTCATGGTTTTCTATGCTCTGCCTTTAAGTTTACTTAATATCTATGTTTTCATCTGTTTAAAGAGAACTCTTGAAAGTTTCTTGCTCTCCTTATCTCCTCACCAATCATACCTTTCCATTCAATTCCTTTAAAGGCATCAAAACAATCACCTACCTTGCCCCAAAAGGACCTCTGCAAAAACTGTGTCTCATCCCCGCACCCAAAATTGCCTTGCCCTGTTGTCCAACAAAACCCTAAAAATTTGAAATCAAACTTTCCCTATCAATTTACTAGCCTAAAATCAGTATTCCTTATTGGTCATCTCAGCCCCCTTTGAAGACTTTTCTGCCGAGATAGACCCGGAGAGAGCCCTCTCCTGTCCTCATAGGGCTAGCTACGAGGCTGAGCGTGGTATGATGTTGCCTTGAGTTTTGCCTTCCTTAGCCTGAGGCAGATTCCAGCGCTAACAACTTCTACCTTAAGTTCCTAGCAATTCTACTGGAAAGTGGGTGGGGGAGCAGGCATTTTATTTGCTCCTTATGCAGGTTCTTACCTCTCGTTTTTAATACCCATTTCTCTCTCAACAGACAAACATCAAATACCTACTTCACTTCTCTGTAGTTGTGCAGAAAAGCGGGCAGAGGGGCAAGCACTTTACTTGCTCATGATGTAGGTTCTTACCTTCCATTTTCAATACCCAATTCTTTCCCAATAGTAATTATCAGATATACATCAGTCTTTGATAAATGGCAACACTCTCCCCGGAAACGACGCCAAAATGTTTGTTGATAAAAGGTGTCTTTTAAAACTCCTAATTACCCCACATTAATCATCAACCCGGGCAAGTCCTTTTATTCCAAGAGTGTACACAATGTGTGCATGCTACAAATAAGAGATTAATGTTTCTTAAAATGAAGTATAGGCTTTTAATACAAGAGTAAACAGATGCATCTAATAAACTCAAATTGGAATCATTAAAGGAAATATAACATCTAAACTTCAAGACTCAATCCTCTACTGAAATTGTAATCAATTCTCACACAAGAAATTCAACTAACAATAGCATCAGCTGAGAGTACAGTAGAAATAACTCATCTCTTCTTGGCTGATTCAATCTAAATCATACTCAACCTCCAGTAAATAATCAAATAACAATGATATCAATCTGAGAGTTCAATAGCGATAACTAAACTCTTACTATTGATTAAATCAATCTGAATAATTATCTAAGTAACTTAATCTGCAATGAAGGTAAACTGAATCAAACGACAGTGTTGTAAATCATATAAAGCAAAGATATTCCTTCAATACAGGAAAATAGTAAATAGTGAATGAGATAAAATCACAAAAGCAGGAAAATTATCAAACCAATCACACTTGCGAGAATCGGAAATATATAACACAAAGAAGCAGTTGAATCCACCAAAGGTCGGGCCCTTAGCCACCAACGAACACTGCTAAGCTAATTCAGAGAATATGAGTGAACAACAACTCAATTATATATTAATCATTGAACTTGAGTAACATTACAATATGATTATTTTCTCTCAACAACCGAGTCTGTCAATTAAATTTACAATATGAAATAACAGAGATTGATCCCCTTTCTTCCTACAATTGTCTTCTTTTATAATCAGAAAGGGTAAAAGATAAATGTGATCCCTCAGGATCTCCCAATCCTGAGGGATTCGCAACTAATTTCTAAATTCAAACACTTTTCCTTTTTCACACTGATCCTCCCGATTTGCCCTCAGCCCTGTCTGCAACCAACGTGTTCCACCCTTCGGTTGTTGGTTTATGTTATACCATCATTATTGAATAGCAATTGTTCCTTATTTTTTCTGCATAAAAAAGAGTAAAAGTCAGTTACTATGGCTAGATCTTAACTGCGAGTGGTTCAGTCATTTCTTATCATAATCAGTCAATATATAAGCGCATTAAGATATGAAAAAGATAAGAAACAAGGAAAAAGGTGATGAAATTAATGGTAAATACATACCCATTTCATAACTCAACATCCTTCAACTTGTTTTTATTCCCTGCTAGAAACTTGATCCTTGAAATGTCTCTTTTCTGCCCTTCCTTTGACTATAACCATACCTCTGATACCATGTTGAAGAATCTAGGGCAGTTATAGTTAGTAGGATTCTTCTTAGCATAGTCTTCACTTGTTATTATTAGAGTGTGTCTTCTTAGTTCATCAAGTAGCTACCAAAAACAAAGAGACAAGAACATGAGATGTTGGTATGCTGCCAGGGCCAAAACCTCTCCCTCTTGGAGAGGAAAACCCACACAAAATTATTCTTAGAGTGATTCCAATTGATGAATACCAAGACCACAACCCTTGACCTACCAAGCCACTCCAAGACCAAGACACCAATCCTCTTCTTGTTGTGAGATCATCATTACTGTTGCAACATTGAAGCCATCTTTACTACATCATTTAGATTGTCATTACTGCTGCAACACCAAGGCCATTAATTCTTCTTTATCGATAGCTTTGTTAATATTATGACTTGAGGATCATGACTGAGATCATGATCACCATCATCCAAAACGCTTGTTGATAAAAAGTGTAACCTTATTATATATATGTAGAGTCTCTAACTATTTTTCCTTCATGCATTGAGATGTTTGTTGTTATAGGTATGTTGCGACTATTTATTATGATGAGACAAAGTATCACAGTTGAGTCACATCATAACGAATAGGTTGTGATCCATAATTAATCCAATATTTATGCCGAGAGAGAGACTATATCAGTGATGAAGGTTATGCGTTGACTAAGAAATAATGCCAAGATTGTAATTGTGTTGAAACTATGATCATAGGAATGTTGAGATAGTGTATTCTCTTCCTTCACCGAGACAAAGTATTCACTGAGATCGTATGCCAAGATACTATCCTTCGTTGTGTTTAACAAGACTTAGTTACGATATAGTCATTGAGATTTTCCATCCGAAGAATCAGATACCTTATGAGATTGTGAGGTCTTTATCAATGAGTAGTCCGAGATCATGTAACTGTACCCACGAAGGATTACAGAGAAAAATTGAGTTATCTATTCTCACTTTTGTGTAGACCATATTGGGTATATATAGTGGTATGTCCTATATGTAAGCAAACTTGTATTCATGAATAGATATGTCACATTAATTGAGCCGACATGACTGTTCTTCAATATACATTTTGAGGCCGAATTAACTGATCTCTTCATCGTTTTGTAGGAAATCTTCTTCGTGCTTGTCTTGGAGGGCTATTCTAGACTTGTATATATTTTACATGGGATCATGAAGAGCTCCTTACATGTATTTGACTCTTTGACTTTCCTAGACATAGGGAATGATCAAGAAACTCATTCCTATAGTTTACAAAAATAATATTTCTTTTTGGTGACAAGTATAAAGACAAAAATTACAGTTTGTAAACACTAAATCTAGTTACACTTTCTTCAACACATAACAGTCCTCAAGTGAAGACACAATGTTTCTTGCATCGGTTGTTGGGGAAGAAAAGCGTCAGAGATCGATAGGAAAATAGCACAAATATGGAAAATCAAGATGTCTCCAAATTATCTTCCAAATTAGAAGAAGAATTTGCATGCTTGTCAAGTTCAGCATCAGCAAATATTTTGTACATTGATAGCAGGCTTCAGCCCATATGACTGGAGTACTAGAATATTTTTCAAGCTATTAAGAAGAGAAAATGGACTTCCAGATTACTATGGGAAACATGACAAAGTTTACTCCAGTAGGGAGAGGGACCATAGAATTTCATACGGAAGGAGGCACCAGCATCTGAGACACCAATGTTCTGCATGTGCCCGAAATTCCAGTGTCCCAGTTATAGGACGAGGGATATGATGTATACTTCATTGGAAGGAAAGTATATGTCAAACATCCAAGATGGAAGAAGAAGAGACAAATTGGAGCTTGAAGCAACAAACTGTATAGGTTGCAGCTCGAGTCTTCAATGGCACTGATAGGAAGCAATCATAATGGTGAAAAGGAACTGAATGAACTGTGGCATAGACGAATGGGACACTTACACCATAAAGCACTGAGGATGCTTAGAGATACTATTACAGGAGTTCTAGTCCTTAGTACTGAGCATGATGATATATGCAGAGAATTCATATTAGGTAAGTATGCTAAAGCAACCTTTTCCAGAAGTAACAACAGAGAAAAATGTGTATTGGGATTGATACACTCATATATTTGTGGTCCAATGTCCCCAAGATCTCTTAGTGGTGGCGAATACTTCATCACCTTTATTGATGATCACTCTAGAAAAACTTGGATCTATTTCTTAAATACCAAGGATGAGTTATTTGATCGGTTCAAAGAGTTTAAGGCTCTCGTTGAAATCATGACAGGGAAAAAGATAAAGGTATTACATTCAGATGATGGTGGAGATTATACTAAAAAGGACTTCACAGATTTCTGTGCAAAGGAGGGCATCAAAAGAGAATGGACAACTCCATATAATCTATAGCAAAATGGAGTATCAGAACGAAAAAATAGAACTATTGTTGGGGTGAAAAAAGTTATGTTGTATGATCGGGACTTGCCTAGATTCTTATGGGCATAAGCTTGCAACATAGTGGTGTATATCCATAATAGAACTCCTCACAGAGTGTTGGGGAAGAAAAATCCCAAAGGTGTCTTCATAGGGAAATTTTTGGAAGTGAGTCTTCTCAGGATATTCATAAGTGTGGCATATTGTCACATTCCAAACAAGAATCATAGTAAACTAGATCATACTGTAGAAAAGGGGCACCTCGTAGGATATAGTGAAACCTCGAAGGAATACAAAATCTACATTCCTAGCAACAAGAATATTGTAGTGGGACAGGATGTGAAGTTCATGGAGGATAGAGATTTCAGGAAATCTAAAGAGATGCCAGCAGAAGGTTAGTCAGTAGATGTTCCATTAGTCCAGCAGTAGCAGGGGCAGTAAGGAAGAAAACCAAGAGGAAAGACACCTGGATCGAGCACAATGACTAACAAAAGTATTTCCTCAGAATAAGGAAATCCAAATAGTTCTCATTAGATGGAACGACAAGAATAGGAGAACGACAAGAATAGGAGATGGATTTTATTGAACCTCCCACCACCAGTGGTAGAACTAGCAGGGAAGTATGACAGACACTGAGGGAAGCAGAGGAGTTTGTTGGTGCTCCTAGAATCGAGAAGAGGCAACGTAGACAGCCTGACAGGTACCAAGCCTTGGTAGCACAGGTTGAAGAACTCTCTAGCTTTCAGGAATTCGTTCAACACCAAGTTTGGGTGAATGCCACGATAGAAGAGTATAGTTCTATCATGACGAATGATGTCTAGGAAGTGGTACCTAGAATAGAGGATAGATCAGTTGTAGGATCAAGATAGATCTACAAGATCAAGTAAGATGGCAGTATAGCAAAGTACAAGGCTAGGTTCATGGCAAAGGGATACAAAAAAAATAAGGAATATGCTATGAAGAGACCTTCACCCTAATAGCCAGATATACCTCTATCAGACCTGTTATATCCACAGCATCTCAAATGGGAGGGGAGATTCACTAGATGGATGTCAAGACAACATTCTTGAATGGGGTGATAGAATAAGAGGTGTATATAGAACAGCCCGAAGGCTTCGAAACTCATGAAAATATAACTCATGTATGCAGGTTAAAGAAAGCCATATATGGGCTCAAGCAAGCACCCAGAGCTTGTTATGGTTGGATTGATAGTTACTTGCAGCAATTGGGATTCGTTAAAAGCGACGTTGATCCCAATCTCTACTATTTAATCGTAGAGAATGAGCCAATTGTTCTAGTATTATATGTGGATGATTTGTTTCTAACAGGTTCATCTAGGCTCATAAAGGACCACAAGAATAATCTTGAAGTAGAATTCGACATGAAGGATATGGGGTTGATGCATTATTTTCTAGGGTTGGAAATTTCGCGAAAGAATGGGGAGATCTTCCTTGGGCAAGGAAGATATGCTACAAATATTCTAAAGATATTTAGAATGTAGAATTGTTGACCCATGGTTACACCCATGATCACCAAATTGAAGAAAATAGATGCATAAGCAGACAAGAGGTGGACCCCACCTTGTATAGACAGCTCATTAAGTCATTCATGTATATGGTCAACATTAGGCCAGAAATTTGCTTCGTTATCAACACCCTTATTCAATTCATGTTGGAACTGAAAGGGGTGCATTGGGAAGAAGCTAGGCACATTCTTAGGTATGTGCATGAAACAATTGGATATGGGTTGAAATACGCCTGAGGAGATGATGTTATATTGAATGGATTCACATATGCAGATTGGGCAGGTAGTTCAGTAGCCCAGGAAAGTACCTCTGGGTATTGCTTCAGCATTGGATCAAGAATGATCTCTTGGTGCAGCAGGAAGCAGAAATTGGTAGCTATGAGCTTAGCAGAAGTAGAATATATGGTAGTCAACACAATGACGTGTGAAGCTATATGGCTTAGAAAACTACTTGTGAGTTTATTCAAGGAAAGGATGGAAGTGACCAGTATTTTCTGTGATAATCAAAGTCTTATTAAAGTCCCTGAGAATCTAGTATTTCATGATTGGTTGAAACACATTGATATAAAATTTCACTTTATCAAAAGATTGCGTTCAATGTGGGGCAGTGTAGTTACAGTATGTACCCACAAGAAATCACGTAGCATATGTACTCACAAAATCTCTAGGAAGAGATAATTTCATCTAGTTCAGGGAGCAAATGGGTATGGTAGAGAATTTGTTTCAGTAACAGAAATAGGTAGTTTCTCAGTTACAGTAGCAAGAAATGAGAGGGAGTTGCAGTACAAATGTAGTGTTGGCAGTGGCAGGGCTAGCAATAGTACAGATGTAGAATTTGCGTAGTAGATGGTGGGAAGTGATTTCAGACATCAGCAGTGCAAAGGGAGATGCTTTAGGAGGTTGCATTGCTAGAGCACATTCCTCGCTAAGAGGGAGTGTTGATTTCTGGTAGCATCAGATGTGATCTAAGTCTCAAATTTTACACCGAGGCTTGGACACATGTATTCCACAATACACAGAAATAATTTTTGGAAATTCCATCGGGAGACAGTTTTATTAAAATAATTAATTATTTTTAATGGGTGCCTAAGTATAAACTTGGAAATTAAAATAATTAAAGGGTATTAATCTAACTATGGGTGAAACTTCTAGAAGAAGACAAGGATCAAGTCAATATGATCTCAACCATTGATTAGAATCTAATCTAGGTCATTGATTAGTCAACTGGAGGATTATGAGAAGGAATTCCATGGCCATTTGGAAACAACACCAAGCACCTAAGTAAGATCAATTTTCTCATTGGTAGAAGTTCGGTAAGAGGAAATCGAATCAGAGGGATAGTTGCAGGTGAGAAAGAGAGAGGGTATCAGCATCAGTCGGGAGTGCAGGAGCAAAAGACACAGAGCAGAGGAGGGACATCGTAGAGGTTTCAAAACAAAGGAGGGGCAACACAGAGGTTGTGATGCTAGGACTGTGCAGTCCCTATGCAGAAGCTGACGCAGTGAGACATAGAGGGGGCAACAGGTCCTCTCCTAGATTGGAATCTCGCCGAGAAGTGTGAGAAAATTGTCTATAAAATTTCTCACAGAGATTCCTCTTCTATTCTGTTGGTTGTATCTTGTACATGAGATTTTTGCTGAAGATTAATAAAGAAACCCTCATCTGTTGCACCGGTTTTCCCACATTGGGTTTTTTTATGACAATTGTCCAAAAATAATTATGTCATTGTGATTATACTTGTGCTAGTATTTTTCCCTGCATTCACTTTCCGCAATATTTTAACTGTGAATGCTACAGTAGAATTTATTTCGATATTTGTTGTAAACACTGTGAATAAGTTATGTCTGAATTAATAAGTAGAAGAAAAATATCAGTCACTGCAGTTGAATTTCTATTTAGAATTTTTCACACTTGGGCTTTTGAATCATGTAAAAAGGTTAAGTATTTAGTCAAATATGAATTATGTAACCTCCACACCATGTCGGCCTAAGGGAAGATCAAGTCGACCTAAGACCCTATTTGACCCCACTAGAAGCCTATAAAAGGAAGGACATCGAATTTGTTTGGAGTATCAGTTCTCATCAAGTTTGAATTCTCTCTACTGGGATGAAGTGTGAAAATATTGTTGATGGGCATAAGTGAGAACTGGGTAGCTGGGAAAGTCTATTTTCGGGAAGCCGAAGTGAGTGTGAGTTTGGGGGAGGCTAAGGAGTCAAGGAAAATAGAAATTTTGGTGGTGGTATATCTATGTTTCGTGCTCTGGATTGGGAAATCGAAGTCTTCCAAGTTGGATTGCTGACAAAAGTTGTTAGTTGTTGCAAGTTGCTGCATAGTCGAAGTTGTTGGGAAGAGGTCAATCTTCTTGAGGTTGACTTGGTGTGGAGGGAAGGTTTGGTCTTTGTCTAGGGTGAAGATTATCAAAGAATACTATTGAAAGGAAAAATTACTTTGACTGGGTTTTCCCCTCAAGGGGGGTTTTTCCCTGGCATGTGCCTACATCTTGTGTCCATTATTTTATGAGTTGTTGTTTTTGGTAATTGCTTGATGAACTAAAGAAAGAAGATATAAAGAATCATAATAATAATAAACATCACAAGTGATTATCAATATCAAGAAAATACTTACTTCCTTTCTGGTTTTCCAACAGGTTTGTGTGAGAAAATGGAGGAAGTCTTGATTTGAGTTCAGCTTTGGGACTTAAAATCGGATCACAGGAAAATTTACTTAAGTTTCTCTTGGACTGAAAAGAAGCAGTTAGGATCAAAAACTCAGTGTGTTCAACAAAATATCCAAAATGGAAGATTTTTTTTGACTCCATAAAATTGTAAATACCTTCAAAATAACACTATAGAGGCTCTTTGAGAAGAAGGAAATTCCAATCCACAACCTTCACAATCACGAATTAACACATTTAATTCAAAGTGCACTTGTAGAGTACAAAAGAGCAAAAATTAAGAAGTCTGAAACAAATTGTTTTCTGGTTAATGTGTGGTTTTATGAAGAATGCAAAATGGCAAGGAGAATGTGGAAAGAGTCAAACAAGGATAACATAAAGCTCAAATATTACAAGAAGATACTAGGAAAGAAAAAGGTTGATTTCATAGTTTCAAGGAGAGAAGAACTAATCTTCCTTG
Organism: Pinus tabuliformis; assembly: GCA_031772625.1. Classification (NCBI taxonomy): domain Eukaryota; kingdom Viridiplantae; phylum Streptophyta; class Pinopsida; order Pinales; family Pinaceae; genus Pinus; species Pinus tabuliformis. The sequence continues at coordinate 1,706,132,036 of CM062820.1, read as the reverse complement.
GGAAAAATAACCCCAAATTATTTTGGAACAAGTTCCAACCGAGAAAGGTGCCAACTAAAAATAGCATTACAGTTTTTAAATGGGTTGACTATGCAATCAAACTTTATGAGTAGGATCCCAAGGTTGAACCTCTTCCCTTGGTCAACACTTATACTGAACTCATCACAGTGCAAGAGGTAGAGATGGGTATCAAGAAGTTTGGCATTAGAAAAGAAAAAAACTTAGTTGAACTCCAAGCAGTATCTAAAGTGGGGCTTAAAAATTATTGCACTTCAAATTACAAATTTTTTGAAAAAATAATATAACAAGGATTCACCACAGATTGGACAACTAGTCTGGAAATACCTCTTTTCAAGAGTGATGATGTCAATAATCCCTGCAATTATAAGACCATAATGTAAGACCCCTTGTTTGCAAAGTTATTTGGAAGCATGCTAGAAAATGAAATCAACAAGTGGGCGGAAGAAAGAGATAAATGTATTAAAGGGCAAGCAGGTTTTAGACCTAAACATTCCACAGATGATCATGGTATAACTTTAATTCACATCATAGAGAAATTTTGGGAGAAAAATGAAGAAGCCTTTTGTTGCCTTGTTGATTTCAGAAAAAATCCTTTGACACAGTTCCTAGGGATAAGATTTGGCACAAAATGGTGGAACTTGGGGTTCATATGCATTTGAGAGTAGTTGTGCACAATGTTGTATGAAGAGGTGAAAATAAAAATTAGAATTTCAACAGGCATTTCTAAAATTTTTAGAAGTGATATCGGTGTCAAGCAAGGTTGCCCATTGTCTCCTACCCTTTTCGGTTTATACATCGACAAGCTTGAAGAGTGTTTATATTCGCAAGGGGGTGATAGTATCCATTTGGGCTTGTTATAAGGCTTCTTCTGTAGGAAGATGACCTTATTTTGATTGTTAAATCTGCTCTTCATTTGCAAGAACACTTACTTTCGCTTGAGCATTTTTGTAGAAGGGTGGGATTTAAGTCAATATTAGCAAAATGAAAGTAATGGTTTTCCCCAACAAAAGAAAACATAACCATCATAAGTTCTACTTTGAAGGCAACATTCTTGAAGAAGTTGTGGATTACAAATACCTTGGAATTGAATTCAATGGAAATCTAAGTTAGGATGGTTGTAGAAACAAAATAAATTTTGGAGGTTGTAAATCATTTTATGCTTTTCCAAATAGGTGTAGAGAAGCAGAATTATGGGATTGGAAAGCCACTCAAACTCTTTTTTGGTTTTTAGAGATTTTGGTGATTCTCTATGGTTGTGAACTATGGGCCAGCAGTGCATCTGACATGTGTTGGAAAATGTAACTATGTTCGGTCTTCATTAATTTAATTGAGCCATCATGCAATGTACTTGTCAAAAGAATAAAGAAAATATTTTTTATTATTGTAACAATGACTTATTAAAGCATGGGTTTTTTGCTTGGGCCATCATTATATTAGTCAAAGTCCCCATTGTGGACTCCTAGGATTAATATTGAATTTAGAGAGTCATTGTACATTCAAAGAGACCCTTCCTGGGCATCTGAATCATGTAAAATGGTTTAGTATTGAGTCAAATATGATTTATGTACCCTCTACATCAAGTCAACCTAAGAGAGATCAAGTCGGCCTAAAGGACCCTAATTCGACCCACAAGAAGCTTATAAATACAAGCTAGACAAATTCATTTGGAGGATCATATCTCAAGCTAGTTCGATATCTCAAGAAGAGATGGAGAAGTGTGAAATCTATTATCGGGCAGTTGAAAGAAGGGTGAGTTTGGGTAAGTCTAAGGAGAGGAAGAAAACCAAACTTATGGTGCCTCTCTCTGTTTCGTGGTTTGGATTTGGAGATCAAAGTCTCTTAAGTTTCATTGTTGTCAGAAGTTGTTGGTTGTCGAAAGTTGTTGCCTAGTCGAAGTTTCTGGAAGGGGTCGAAGATCTAGGAGGCTGACTTGGTGTGGAGGAAAAGTCTAGTCTTGGTCTAGGGTGAATAGTCTCAAAGAATACTATTGAAAGGAATATTTATCTTGACTAGGTTTTCCCCTCGAGGGGGGTTTTTTTCCTGTCATAGTGCCTATATCATGTGTCTATTATTTTTTTTATCTTCATACACATACAATATGGTAATTGCTTAATGAAAGATAAGATAATAAATAATTAAAAGAAGCCAACACACTCACAAGTAATTATCAAGAAAGGAGAATCAAAGTCTATTATAACTACTTTGATTTTCCAACATGGTATCAAAGCTAAGGTTAGGAAGGGTCGAAGATCACTTTTTTGGCATGGATTCTCCCTCTATGATGAACTATATAAGAATGGGTTGCAACACTATTGGAAGTTGGATCAAGAAGGTCATCTACTACTTGTTAAACAAGGTCAATATTCAAGGATTCTTGGATGCTCTTACAGATTCTCTTATTGATGACAATGCATGGATTATTGATAGTGTAGCATCGAGACACATGACAGGTGAAAGCAAGAAACTTCATACACTATCAAAGGATTGTTAATAAATTTTGTCATTGATGTCAATATGGCATTGGCTGAAATGGAAAATATTCTTGAGATGCCTAATGAATATCATGAAACCTTAGAATGAGATGATAAGGTTGAAGAAAATAGATGCCTGGTTCCAAATGATGATGTCATACTCTTGATGAATGACCACAATTGATGATGGCATTTGATGAGGTCTTGATAACATGGTTGGAGATCATTTGATGGTTGGAAGATAATTTTGGAATTCTCCTAATGATGTTGCACTATGACTGCACTAGTATATGATGACATTGTTGATGAGTCATGCTACATGGATGTTGCACTCCTACATAATGACTCTATGATCTTATGATGACATTGATAACAATGAAGAAGCCACCCTGTCCCAAACATTCATCATGTTGTCCCAAAATTTTTATGCATAAAATTTAAGGACAATCACAAAGAAAATTTATTTTTGACACCTTGGAGGCATCCTTTCAAAATGGATCCTAGACCATCGTAAAGAGGATCTTTTCCTATTTCTAACAAGGCTTTATTTTCCCTGAAACTCCAAATAGTTTTTGAGATATTGAATTTTCAAGTTAAGGAAATTATTCCTAGCAATGAGACGACCTACACTCAGTCATACAAGTTGGCCTCACTTCAAATAGAAGTTGTCGTGGTCAAAACTGTCGTAGTTCCCATGGTCGAAGTTGTCGTAGTTTTTGTGGTCGAAGTCTTCGTAGTTCTATGGTCAAAGCTACTGTAGTTTCCGTGGTCGAAGCTGTCGTAGTTGTCGTGGTCCAAGTTTTCGTAGTTGTTGCAATCGAACCTGTCGTAGTTGTCGTGGCTGAAGTTGTCATAGTTGTCATGGTCGGAACCGTCGTATTTTCCGTGGTTGAAGTTGTGGTGGTCGAAGTTGTCATAGTTGTCGTGGTCAAAGTGTTGATTTATTGGGATTGGAAAAATAGAGTTGGTTGAAGTCTTATCTTGAGTACATAATAGGGAAGAGTTGGAGAACTTTGTGAAGCAACATATTGAAGATTTTTGGAGATCATTAAAGACCATGATGCATTGAAGCCATCATGAGGTGACCTTGGAGAATTTTGTTTGGGTGACATGAAGAGCAGTGGTGACACCTTCATGTGAAGAACAAGGTAGTCATTGATAATGTGATGTGGAGGCTAAGTGAAGGCATAGCTGAATATTGTGTTAGCCTCACTCTCATAATAAAACAATTATAAATCCAAAATTATAATTAAATCAATCAAATCTTGAGAATTAGGAGTTAGTTCCTCAAACTAGGGAGTTTAGTTAGGATGAGAGATTCTCTCCAACTAGTTCTCCTAGATTAGTGTTTTGTTGAGAATGTATCTCAACCAAGTTTGTTCAAGGTAGACACACTATCTTGAGACAACTTGCTCATGTATTTATATGTATCATAAACAATATTTAAAAAATAAAATTCATGAGAATGGGAGACTACAGGAAAGTCTCTCATGCCTTTTCCGCCATTTCTATATCTCTGGTATTTTTTTATGTGTGTTAATTTTGTTTAGTATCCTACATGTGGTATCAGAGAAGTAGCCTGTTGATAAATTGATTGTGCATTCAAACACTATGGTTTTTTTATGTGGTTTCTTTGTAGTTTTCTGAGCAAGCATAATTAGTTAAGGATTTCCCAATGAGAAAATTTTGAGCACAAATGGGAGAAGCATGGCATTTTCTCTCTCAATCTTGATGAGCATTCATACTTTGAGATGACTCTTTCCTTGAGAGAAAATATCGACATTCTTAGGGCACTTAAAGAAGCAGGTATTAAACCTAATGGAAGAGGATACAGTTTGAGGAATATCAAAGAATCCATTAGAGAAAGCATTGGACAACTGCCAAGAATCGAATGCAATAGAAGCGAGGAGGGAGAGCATCAACTATATCAGGTGTATGTATGTGTTGATAAATGGGACTCTTTCACTGTTATCGAATGCCACTTTTCTCACACAACAATTGCCCTTCCATGCTTGTATTTCCTCCTTTTTGGGACAACAATCACAAGATCCAAGAAGATTTCACAAGCGAAAACAACACTAATGGAACAGAGGATCATTATCTCTCCATAGTGAGCATTTCTTTCATCTATCAAATTTTTAGGGCCAAGGGTTTGTTTTGTCAGGTCAGCGCCTTGATTCCTCAAAGATGTCATTGGGAAGAATTGAACAAAGAAGCGGCCCGTCGCACTAATTATGGAAACATAGTCTAGGAGTTGTCTAGGCCATGGCAGGGTATGACATGGTTGTTTTGATAGCATGTGTGCCTGTTTTTTGTTTCAGCCTTCCAATTTGAGCCATTTTCTGAAGTGATCAGAGAAAGGCCGAGTAAGGTTAGGTTTTTATTTTGTGTTTTCTCGCTGCTCGAAAATTTACAAAACAGGTCAATATTTTATACATTTAGATGATAACGCACTACTACAATGGTTTCTTCAAGGAATTGTAGAAAATCATGTTTGTATTGATCATAGTTTACTGTACTGGTCATAGTTTATGTCTAGTTAAAATCCAGACTCAAAGTCTGAAGGATTTCGTAGAGAAACTAGATTATTTTGATCTAGTTTAAAGAGGTTTTTTATTTTTTTTATGTGTGATATGTGTGAGGGTTATGATTGAATTTGAAATGGTCATTAAATTAGTTAAAGTGTTTGAATAAATAAGGTGTATTAAATGTTTTGGAGAAATAAGGTGCATTAAATTTTTTATTTTGGAGAGATAAGGAGTGATTTTGTGGAGTGATAAGGTGAAATTATTTTTTGTAATATTTGGAGTGATAAGTGAAAGCCATTATTGTAATTCAAAGTAATATTTTACTTTGAGAGCGATTGAGTCAGTGCAGGCAGTTTTTGAAGACAATTTGCTTCCAAAGTTTGCAAGTGTGACATTCTCATTGAGAAGTTTCCACGACAAAGTTGTGACATTGAAGAATGATGTACTCCAGTAATTAATAAAATCATAATTTTTGTGGTGCTTGTGTCCTAGATCCACCCGAAATTGAATAAGGGGATCTTAGGTACACCGTGTGTAATGAAAGTGTGTGCATGAATTATGCTTAAACAACTACATGCACATAAGAAAGCTTAAGTATAAGAATGCTTAATCAAGCTCCTGTAATCAAGCTTAAGTACACAAGCACAAAGCGTCACATCATCAACTTGATAAGATGATCTTCCAAGAAAGCACATTTCACATCATGTAATCAAAGAAATCAAGTTAAGGACACTACAAAATCAAGCATTTCAAGCCAAGACGACATCAACATCATCAACACTTTTTGTATCACTTGCAGATAAAAAAAATTTAACTGAATTGTACGCGTGCATTATTGGTTGTAACCAACACCCTAATTTGAATTGTTAAGGTGAATACATTAAGTCAAGTAAGTCTTCAACTGAGTTATCAAGATTGAACTTGTCACTTGTCTCTTGCATACATTTTCGACAATGTTCGACACCCTTCCTTTTTTAAAATCAACACATTCAATGAGTACATTCAAGAAAGCAAAAAGTGTCAGTAATCAATCAAGCAAGTTCAACCAAGCCATATAGCAATAAATCATCATCAAACGAGTGTGTATTCTAGTATTCTATTCTTCAAGTGAGCATCAAATCAAGCCATTGTTTAACGTAAGTGCAATAAGCAATAAATCAAAGGAGCGTGTCATTCAAACAACAAAGAAAGAGAGTGTTTCATTCAAACAATCAAGCAAGTGAGCGTGTCAAAATCAAGTGCGAAAGTTCAAATCACGACATCTACAAAAAACGAGCTAGTGTGAAGTTGATTGAAGCATTCACAAAGTGTCAGTGAAGCATTCAAGCAAAGTAATCGTCATCAAGCGAGTGTGAAATCAAGAGTTCAAGAAACCAAGTTATAAAACTCTAGCAAGTGTTTAAAGCATCAGCAATAAGCAACAATATACGCGAGCCTGAATTCAAAGTGAGCAAGCTAACATGGCGACACACATTCAATTGTCCCAAATTCTTAACAATTTGATTTTATCATCAATTGGTGACATGGTGAACATCAGCAAAACAACTCTTGCTGATATTCAAGTGCATATTCAACATGCACATGAAATGATTGAGTTCCTTCAACTGGAGTCGCAACTACAAAGAACTGAGTTGCTAGAGAAGAGTGATGCTTCCAAGTCTTTGAACAATACAAATACAGCTGATGATTCCAAGTCACTGATCCAACCAACTTCAAGTGTCGAAGTGGTCCCTGATCTAGTTCAACTTTCTTCCAAACCAATCATCAAGCCATGGGAAGAAATCCAAAGTAACAGAAATTGACGAGGCTTAGGATATGTCAAAGATGATGCCAAATTGCATATCCCAGATTATTCAAGGCCCATTAAGTTTGTCAGTGCAGGGTTTCTTGCACAAATCACATCAGCTAGTTTTGAGAAAGTTGAAGACAAACAGAAATACACGCAAACTGAAGTTGTAGTCAAACCAAAATGCCTTCATTGTCAAAGAATCGGTCATCTGGAAGATCAGTGTTTTGATCTCCATCCTTGTCACCATTGTGGCAAGTTAAAACATTCATTAGCACAATGCAACAAACAATAACAATCAAGCATATTGAAGATCAATTATTCATGGATTGATCCCTGGGAATGGTCATCCATGGTCAAAAGATTGTATAAGTTTTACAATCGAATTCACTCACGCGTATTGTAGCCAATAGTAAAAATGAAGATGGTACTCTCGTGTCGTTGAATGGGGGAGTACACCAGTGAAACACTCATACACGTGAAGGGGGAGAGTTCAAAAATAATTTGAAGAAGATTGTCTCTCCTTTCAGCTAACAAAGGGGGGGAAATGTCAATGAAATTGACAGTGGTTGTCAGACTGAAAGTCTCGACAACATCAACAAAGCAGCCAGTGGGCATTTTCATCAGTGAGTGAGCATCAACAAATTCGCTAGTGGGCGATCGACAACAAAGTCAACAGTGAGCAGTTTTCAAACACAGCAAAAGCAACAGTGAGTTGTTTTTCAATGTCATCATCCAGTGGGTGATCATCATCAGCAGATTCGCCAATGGGCATTCATCAAATTTTGTCAGTGGACAAACAAATACGCCAGTGGGCATTCATCAAATTTTTTCAGTGGACACATGATGTTGATTTCAAGCAAAGGACAGTTGGATCCTTTTGCAACTTGGCACATGATGGAGTTTTCAAGCGACATTCAGATATGAATCAGACATGCAACTGAATCATGGTCTCTTTATATTGCAGTTTCTTCAGCATCCATCTTTGGCAGTTTTTCAAGCAAATGTTCTTTGAGGACCAACTTGAGAACTTGGAAGAGGGTTCCTTGTTCTTATTTTGGATTTATCATTGAGAGGGGGAATGTTAGCCTCACTCTCATAATAAAACAATTATAAATCCAAAAATATAATTAAATAAATCAAATCTTGATAATTAGGAGTTAATTCCTCAAACTAGGGAGTTTAGTTAGGATAAGATATTCTCTCCAACTAGTTCTCCTAGATTAATGTTTTGTTGAGAATGTATCTCAACCAATTTTGTTCAAGATAGACGCACTATCTTGAGACAACTTGCTCATGTATTTATATGTATCATAAACATTATTTAAAAAAAGAAAATTCATGAGAATGGGAGACTACAGGAAAGTCTCTTATGCCTTTTCCACCATTTCTACGTCTCTGGTATTTTTTTATGTGTTAATTTTGTTTAGTATCCTACAGATTGACAGGGCTCATTGAAGAAAACATTCAGAGAAATGACATATAAACAAAAATATCTTGACAAAGTAAAGCTAAGGGTTGGAGCCTCAAAGAGATAAGGTTGGTGCCTTGGAAGATAGGGTTGGAGCCCTATAGGTTGGAGCCTCAAAGAGACAAGGTTGGTTCCTTGGAAGATAGGGTTGGAGCCCTAGAGGATAGGAGTCCTCAAGAGACCAGGTTGGTGCCTGTGCCAAAGATAGGGTTGGAGCCCTAGAGGTTGGTGCCTCAAAGTGACAAGGTTGTAGCCTTGGGAAGTCCAAGTTGGTGCTTGGAAAAATACAAGTTGGAGCCTGAGAGATTGAAGATTGGTATCTTCATCTAGGGTTGGAGCCCTACACAAATATTGTAATTGATTTATTTATATTAATAAAAGTATTTATTCTTATTGTTCATTTTGTGTTCTCAATATAAGTGATCTAACTAGTAAAAATACAATTGAAAAGAAATACTTATTCACCCCCCTCTCAATATTTCCAACAATTGGTATCAGAGGCAGTACCTTCACTCAAAGCCTAATAGCTTGAAGGTTGATCATTAGAACACAAATGGTGAAGCCAAGGAAGAAAGTCTCCAATCCTCCTAAAGATGTATCTCCCTCAACCACCGAAATTGAAGTCAATGAATTTGTGAAGGCTCCATTGTTCAAAGGAAACTTTGATATATGGGAGGCAAGAATAAGGAATTTATTAAAGCCTCAAGGCATTGAAGTCTGGAAATCGATGATTTTTGATAACATGATGGATGGAGAATCCAAGGAACATAATACAAGAGCAATGAAAGCAAACTTGAATGGGCTATCTAATTCTATGAAGGCAAATTTTAAAAAATGTTCATCAGCAAAAGGCATATGGGATAAACTTCATGATCTTCACTCAAAAGGAGTGTTGACGATGATCTCTAGTCAAGAAAATGATGGAAAACAAGAAGGAAATCCAGAGTCTATCAAGGAAGCTAAAGATAAGAGTGATGGCATCAAGGCTAAAGAAGACCTAGAAGATGAATATAATGAAAAATATTTTGAAGAAGATATCCTCACTAAAATTATGGTTTCCATGGAGGATATTAACAATTTGAAAAAGGAAAATGAGGAACTTAAGAAGAAAGCGCAAGTTGGTGACCAGGTCAAGACAAGGAAGGAAGTTTACCTTGTCAAGCTTCAAGTACAAGAAAGAGATGAGGAGCTCGCCAAGGTTAAGGAAGAATTTCATCAAAACAAGAGAAAGCATCATGAAGAAGTCATATCCATGAAAAATCAATTGGATAAGGCAAAGAAATAGGAAGATACCTTGTCAAACCACCTTGAACAAAGGCACAAGAGCTTGAACAAAATTGAAGCAGATATTGGTCAATACAAGGAAGAGGTCACCTCCCTTGGATCTCAACTAGAAGAAGCAAGGAAACAAGCACAAGGAGTTGAGAAGGTGATGGAAGCTTTGGCATTCATAGAAGGACAAGTTGATGAATTAGAAAAGGAGGGGAACACCATGATATGCAAACGAGAAGAAAAGGATGATGACATCACCAAGTTAAAATCATAAATCACTTCATTTAAGGCCCAATCATGTGAAGCAACCAAGATGAAGGAAGAAATGGATATCATTCTATCAAAGAAGGATGAAGAATGCAAGAAAATGAAGGAAGAATTTGTCTTTCTTAAAAATAAAGTTGACTTGTTGAATAAGAACTTGAAAAGTTCTCAAACCCTAGATGACATCCTAAGTCATCAAAGGTCTCCCCTCGATAAATCAGGTCTTGGATATGCAGGTGAATCCTCAAGCAAGAATGATGCAAACCCTAATTCTTCAAACAACAAGGATGTGAGGAAGCCTGGAAGAAACGTTGATGCTCCCAGTTCCAGCAAAGGCAAGGAGAAGAGTAAAAGCAACTGTGGAAGAAACCATCCTCCAAGAAGAAATGCAGATGGTGTCAAGGATGCAAGAAGAAATGGTTATCAACAAAGGATCCCAAGCCAAAAAGAATTCTGAAGTACATCAAGGAAACATTCTTCTCCCAGGTACCAAAGTATATTTCTTGGTTATTTCTATTCTTGTACAAACTTTGGGCACATGGCAAAAGATTGTAGGGAATATCACAAAGATAATTATAATGGTCCTCGTCAATCTCCGAGAAGCAATTTTGCAAGAAGAAGTCATGAATTTTTATACATGAAAAATATAGAGTGCTTCAAGTGTCATAACATTGGACATATGGCACGTGATTGTAACTTGACTTGGCCCCCTACACAAGCTAGATGCATACCAAAGAAAAAGGTTACACAAGTATGGATAAGGAAGCAAATACAATCGGAGGTCTCTTGAACTCTCCAGCCAACAACACATGTTGTTGACTTGATGATGTAATCCTCGATATTCCAAGTATTTGATGGGGAGACTCTTCCAAAAGGAAGACCATCCTTACAGTTAGGGGGAGCTTATGATGATTAAGAATTCTTGCAAAATCTATTTGTGAATGGGCCCTATGAAATCCTTGATGAGTCACATGGACAATCATCCTTTGATAGTACGTATCTCGGGAGCATTTCCATTGAAGAACATGATCCCTTATTCATCCATGAACTATTATTGAAGATCTCTTCCACTTGATCACTAAGTAGGTAATATTTCATGAGCTAGAGGAGGTCATGCAGACCAGGGGAGTTAGTTCATCACATGAAGGAATTTAAGCACATCTATCATGGACCACATTTCCAGAAAGAAGAGCACCATGATAGGGGGAGTAACATACCTATGAATAACTACTATTGATGAAGAAAAGAAGTAACTTGACGGGGGGAGTCCTTGGGCACCTCGTTTGCCATTGAATGTCAAAGGGGGAGAGAATGTTAGAAGGGAAAGAATATTGCCATCAATGATAATGGGGGATATTGTTAATAAATGTTTTCATTGATTTCAATATAACATTAGTCGAAATGGAAAATATGCTTGAGATGCCTAATGAATATCATGAAACCTCAGAATGAGATGATAAGGTTGAAGAAAATAAATGCCTGGTTCCAAATGATGATGTCATACTCTTGATGAATGACCACAATTGATGATGGCATTTTATGAGGTCTTGATAACATGGTTGGAGATAATTTTATGCTTGGAAGCTTATTTTGGAATTCTCCTAATGATGTTGCACTATGACTGCACTAGTATATGATGACATTGTTGATGTGTCATGCTACATGGATGTTGCACTCCTACATAATGACTCTATGACCTTATGATGACATTGATAAGAATGAACAAGCCACCCTATCCCAAACATTCCTCATGTTGTCCCAAATTTTTTATGCATAAAATTTAAGGACAATCACAAAGAAAAATTATTTTGGACACCTTGGAGGCATCCTTTCGAAATGGATCCTAGACCATCTTAAAGAGGATTTTCTCCTCTTTCTAGTGAGCCTTTATTTCCCTGAAACTCCCAGTAGTTTGTGAGATATTAAATTTTTAAGTTAAGGAAATTATTCCTAGCAGTGAGCCGACCTACACTCAGTAATACAAGTCAACCTCACTTCAATAGAAGTTGTCATGGTCGAAACTATCGTAGTTTTCGTAGTTGAAGTTTCTGTAGTTTCTGTGCTTGAAGTTGTCATAGTTTCCGTGGTCGAAGTTGTCATAGTTTCCGTGGTTGAAATTGTCGTAGTTGCCGTGGTCGAAGCTGTCGTAGTTGTCGTGGTCAATGTTGTTGTACTTGTTGTGGTCGAAGTTGTCATAGTTGTGTGGTTGAAGTTGTCATAGTTGTCATGGTCGAATCTGCCGTAGTTTTCATGGTTGAAGCTGTCGTGGTTGAAGTTGTCATAGTTGTCATGGTCAAAGTGTTGATTTATTGGGATTGGACAAATAGAGTTGGTTGAAGTCTTCTCTTGAGAACAGAATAGGGAAGAGTTGGAGAAATTTGTGAAGTGGCATATTGAAGATTTGTGGAGATCATTGAATACCATGATGCATTGAAGCCATCATGAGGTGAACTTGGATAATTTTGTTTGGGTGACATGAAGAGCAGTGGTGACACCTTCATGGGAAGAACAAGGTAGTCATTGATAATGTGACATGGAGACTAAGTGAAGGCATAGCTAAATATTGACAGGGCTCGTTGAAGAATACATTGGGAGACGTGAAGTATAACCAAACATATCTTGACAAAGTAAAGCTAAGGGTTGGAGCCTCAAAAAGACAAGGTTGGTGCCTTAGAAGATAGGGTTGGAGCCCTAGAGGTTGGATCCTCAAAGAGACAAAGTTGGTGCCTTGGAAGATAGGGTTGGTGCCCTAGAGGATAGGAGTCCTCAAGAGACCAGGTTGGTGCCTGTGCCAAAGATAGGGTTGGAGCCCTAGAGGTTGCCTCAAAGTGACAAGGTTGGAGCCTTGGGAAGTCCAAGTCGGTGCTTGGAAAAATACAGGTTGGAGCCTAAGAGATTGAAGATTGGTATCTTCATCTAGGGTTGGCGCCCTACACAAATATTGTAATTGATTTATTGATATTAATAAAAGTATTTATTCTTATTGTTCATTTTGTGTTCTAAATATAAGTGATCTAATTGGTAAAAATAAAAATTTAATAGAAATACTAATTCACCCCCCTATCAGTATTTCCAACAAGGATCTATCCTCTCATGCAGTGGAATTGGGTGACAACAAAAGCTATGTTGTTATAGGCCTGGGCTCAACATCGTTGAAGCTGGACAATTGATCGAAGTTGCATCTCAACAACATTCTATATGTTCCAGGTTTGAAAATTAATTTTCTTTCTATTTATTGTTTAGAAGATAAAGGGGAAAGAGTTTATTTTTTTGATGGAAAAGTATTGGTTTGGGGAAAAGACTCTAGCAATGATAAAGCTAGGGTTATTGGAGTTCACGAAGGAAGTCTTTATAGGGTCACTACACCACCTCCTCAAGCTTAGGTTCATATGGAAATAAGTCCCATTGAGATATGACATAGGAAGTATGGTCATCTATATTATAATGTCATCCCTACTCTGTTGTGTGTGGAGCATGATTGTTCAGAGGTCTTTGTTTCAGCCAGATGTATACCCCAGGAAGTTTGTACACCCCTCCACACGGGGGGGTGCGGGGGGGACCTTTCCCCCCCTTGGGGGTCCAGGGGGGCCGATCCCCCCGGCTGGGGGGTCTGAGGGCCAGCGGTCCCCCGACGGGGGCTCAGGGGCAGTGCCCCCGAAGCTAAAAACAGATGTAAAATTTCCTTGTAAGAGTATAGTAATTTCTAGTCAATCTGGGTTGTTCATTAGGCGGATGATCTGACGGTAGAACTTATGTTTAGTTTAGGGTTTTTTTTCCCTAGAAGGCAACCCCTCTCTTTGTATGAGGGCATTGTATTTGAGGCTGTGTAATAGATGTGTATTCTGTGAGAGAGAAACAAAGAGGTGAGACTGTGAGAGAAAACAGAGGATATTACAACGGATCTGCTGTAGGTTGCGTCTCTTCATTTTGCTGGATAATAGAAAGGAAGGACTGGCTGTTCGGGTGGACGTAGCCCAAACTGGGTGAACCACGTATATCTGTGTCTCTTTTGTTTTATGTGTTTTATGTGTTTATATTTTTGCAATATTTTATGTGTTCCATTGCTCCGTAATATATAATTTTCTAACATATTCTTACTAGTTCATGGTATTCCTAATATGAAGTTAGATCATGAAGGTGTGTGCAAGGGATGTGCCTTGGGAAAACATACTAGAAAGCCATTTCATAATAGTGAAAATAGGTCTAAAGAAATATTAGACCTCATCCATTCCAATGTGTGTGGGCCCATGTTTGACAAATCTCTTAGACGTCATCTCTATTATGTAACATTCATTGATGACCATTCTAGAAAGATATGGCTCTACCTTCTCAAAATTAAAGATGAATTTTTTTATAAGTTCAAGGAGTTTAGGGCTGAAGTGGAAACCCTAACTGAAAGAAATATAAAATCTCTAAGGTTTGACAATGGTGGGGAATACACTTCTAAGGAATTGATTGCATATTGTATGGAAGTAGGTATTAAGAGGGATTTCATTGTTCCCTATTATGTTAAACAAAAATGGATTGGCCGAAAGAAATAATAGGTCAATTGAAGAGGGCATTCAAACCATGCCCCTTGATCAACATCTACCGAAGTTCTTATGGGGAGAAACAACAATGACTGCTGTATACATTTAAAATAGAATTCCTCATAAGAGTATTGATAATATAACACTTGAAGGATTATTCACAGGAAAGAAGTCGAGTGTGGCTCACCTCCGAATCTTTGGAAGTCTGACATATATCCATGTTCTAAAAGACAAGTGAAAGAAGTTGGACTCTACAAGTATCAAGGGAATATTCGTTGGTTATAGTCTTTCCTCAAAAGCATATAGAATCTACATAGAGGAAGGAAGACACACTAAAGTAAGTAGGGATGTCATATTCGATGAAAATCAAGCATACTATAAATCAAAGGATATTCCTTTTGATTCTAGTGACGAAGAAGTTCCCATATTTGAAGAAGAAGAAGAAGTTCATCATGAAAACTCTACTACAAATCTCGAAGAATAAGAACCAAGTGAGCCTATTCAATATATGGTTGTCCCAACCACAAGGAAGAGGCTAAATTGGTTGAAAGCTACATTAGAAGATGATGAAGGACATGAAGATGCAAAAGGTTCCTTCAGGGAAAGTAAGAAACCAGAGAGATATTCTGCCTATGTTACATATATGTCTAAGTTAATTGAAGTCGAACCATCTACATTCAAGGAATATTCGCATGAAGAGGATTGGAAGAAAGAAATGCAGGATGAATATCAATCCATCATAAAGAATGGGGTTTGGGATATTTTTCCTAGACCTAGTGACAAATCGGTTGTCACATCTAAGTGGATCTATAAGATCAAACATGTTGATGATGGAAGTATAGACAAGTACAAAGCAAGATTTGTTGCAAGGGGTTCTCTCAAAAGGAAGGCATTGATTATGAAGAAAAAATTGTCCCCACAACAAGGTACACTACCATTAGATCATTGGTTTCATTCGCTGCTACAATGGGGTGGAATATCCATAAAATGGATGCTAAGGCCACATTTCTGAATGGGACCATTGATGAGTAAGTGTACATCAAACAACTCGAAGGCTTTGAAGTGAATAGCATAGAGTCTCGTGTTTGAAGACTTAAGAAGGTCTTACATTGTTTGAAGCAAGCACTGAGGACATGGTATGCAAGGATGGATGCATATCTACTTAGAATTAGGTTTGTGAATAGTTATGTTGATCTGAATCTCTACATCAAGGTTATGAATAATGAGCCTGCCATTATTCTCCTATATGTGGATGATCTATTCATCATAGGTGTAGAGCAAATAATTCAAGAATGAAAGAAGATGTTGGCAGTTGAATTTGAAATGAAGGATCTAGGACTAATGCACTATTACCTAGCTCTAGAAGTATGGCAGAGACCTAGGGAGATATATTTAGGGCAAGGAAAGTACATCATCAAGTTATTGCGAAAATTCGGGATGATGGATTCCAAGTCTATGACTACTCCTATGATCACCAACCTCAAGAAGTTGAGAAGATCTGATTCTAGTCTCATGGATCCTACATCATATCGATAGTTGGTGGGTTCTTTGATGTATCTAGTAAATACTAGGCCAAATATATGTTTTGCAGTGAAAATTCTTACTCATTTTCAGTGGGAGCCTTGTCATGATCACTAGATAGCTTCAAAACATATATTGAGGTATCTTCGTGGAACTATACATCACTGCCTAAAGTATGATAGTAAGGAATTCAAGCTAATTGGATTCACATAATCTGATTGGGGTGGCAGTGAGACCGATGGAAGGAGTGTTGAGAAATCTAGAGCATGGATAATTATAAGATTTATCTGCTTGATAATTCCTTATGATATACTTTTACTTCTTATCTTATAGCATTTTCTTCGTTACGTTATTATTGTGTTATTTTCATCAAGACAATTACCAATATGCACAATAAAAGACAAGTGACACTGTATGTAGGCTTGTCAGCCAGGGCCAAAACCTCTCACCTCTTGAGAGGAAACCCGATCAAAATTCTTCTTTTAGATCTTCAATTGATGAGTGCCAAGACCATGACAAAGACCCTTGACTCTAGTATCCTCCCAAGAACCTTGTCACTAACCTTGATGATCTACCTCTTCCTTTTTCTCAGCTTTATTCTTGATCTCGAACTGCTCTTTTCAGCTCCCTCTAGAGAAATTCGATCTCTATCCTTCACATTACTTCTTCTCGACTTCTCCTAGATAAACTCAGTCTCTATGATCTTACTAGCTTCCTCTAGAGAATCTCGGTCTCTAGATCTCTATCTCAATCACCCAGAACAAGTACCCCATAAGAACCCTTCCTTTGTTGACCCCAAAAGATTACTTCCTTTGTTGTCCCTATTAGGTTCCTATACCAATAGGTGTCATATTTCATGATTGACTGTGGAAATGCCAAATATGATCATCCTATCCATGCTGCAAAGGTTCCATATTTTCAAAAAACCAAAAAATTTAAAAAATGTAAAGAGGGTATGCCCTAAAATAATAATCAAAGGGCAAAAGAATGAATTGGTCAAGAAAGAAAGAAAATGAACCCCAAAGAAAAGACTAGGAAAGTGTGCTAGTCAAAATGCCACTACTGTCCTATTTTTTGCAAACAAGTTCAGATTATGCAATCAGTGACTTCTGTCACACTTGATGGATGGCCCAACAGCTCAATCTTGGCCAGTCCATGTTTAAATTTCTTGTTTAGCATTAGAGAATAAAGTCTGTCCAAACAGTTCAAGCTTGGCAGACAAATAGTTAGGTAGAGAAGCAAAGGGAGCTCAACAGCTGAATCTGAGCCCCTGGAAGAGATAAGGGCAAACTTAGATATGAGGAAAGCTAAAAGAAAACAAAAGAGAGAAAGGATTTGCTAGCTCAAATGCACCCAAGGAGAAAGAAGAAAAAATGTTAGGTATATTAGGCTGGGTAGGCAGTTTGGTGTTGCAGAAGCAGGTTCATGAATAATATTGTCTTTAAAAGATGATTCATCTCAAAGGTATCATATCTACCTTGACAAAATATGGTGACAAATCAGATGTTGCATGTCTAACTTCCCCTCATTCCTCTCACAGCAATTACTCACTAACCTCCCCTAAAGAGATTGAGATCTGCTCAATACTCTTAAATACCCTCCATCTTCATGTAAAGATTTAAGTAAAATGACATTTTGCTTAAAGAATAAAGCCACATTTCTTGTGTAAAACATTTATCTTCTCTTAAGCCTAAGTTATCCAACTTTGCTGCTTAAAAACCCTCTCATTTCCCTAAGCCTAAGTTCTTAACTCTACAACTTAGCACTTCCTCTCAAAACCCATATTAACATCCTAACTCTATTTATATAACTCCTATGTATATTTCCCTTCCCATACTATGTAAAACTTTATAAAAACCCCAAAATACTTAAATATTCCCCGCCCCAGAAATTATAGCCATAAAACATGGCATTTCGGGAATTATAGGTTCACTTGGAACCTTATAATAACCCCTCCGCATACATAAACTTTGAAGTTTATTTAACACCCAGTTAAATAAATAAACCGCGCCCGCAAAAACACAATAAGCAAAGGTTATAACCCAAAAAACCTTGTTAAACGATAAATATATCGGGTGGGCCCCGTGTCATAAACCTCCGTCAACTTACCCCTTCGTCACCCGTCCGATTTGGGCTTTCCCATCGGATGATCCACGTTGATATCGGAAGTGCCCCGATGACCGAACGATAGGCTCCAGGAGATCGGCGGTTTTCCCACCGTACAATGTCCATGCGTCGCCACCATATTGTATCGCGTCCGTTCTGCCAAAAACTGTCGTCGTACATAAAGCAGTGTGATAAAACCATAAACCACTCTCCCTTCCCGCCGCCCATGTCCTCGCCCACGTCAGCACCCACGTCCTCGCCCATGTCAGCTGCCACCTCATCACTATTTCATCCGCCGTGTCTGCCACATCAGCGCCAAGTCACCTTCCGTACCCCCGCTACCCGACAAAGATGACGTCATGCTGATGTCACCCGACCAAAGCATGCCAAAAACCCGCCAAAATCAAAATTTTGTTAAAAAGTCGTTTAAACGTCGTTTTTGTCCATTTCTCTTTGTTTTTCTGTGCAAAGCTCTGCATGGTTATTTACGTTCAAAACACCATTTTCACTGCACAGTCCGCCACCCAGGGGAATTCACTCCGCAGCTCGGCCCCTTAGCTCAGTCTTCTACCTGCATTTCGCACCAGGCGTCCATAGAACAAGTATTTACCCGAAACTTGCTCATAAACCCTGTTTTTCCAAGCTTTCTCTATAAAAATCACCCGGGAACTAAAATTCGAGTTAAAACGTGGTGCTGCCTACAAACCTCTGCATTATAAATCATTGTTTTACCCATTTTTCCAAAGAAACCCCGTGAACTCCGCCTCCCTCTGCAAAATTCGCCCGTTTAGCTAAAATTCAAGCCTATTCGGCCTGCAATTTCCACAGAAAAGCCCACAAACTGTCATTTCACCATACTGTTGTTGCAAAAGCCCTAATTACAAGTTGAAAAAGTCATAAAATTTGTTGAAAATGGAGGCTCCAGTGGCCCTGAATGTTGCCCCCTTGAATGCACCACATAAAGAGTTGGAGTGGATACCCCTTGCTGACAGGGATTTCCAAATCAAGGATATGATGGGTGACAAGCCTCACCTGCAGGCCTTTTGTGAAATTAGGAATAGCTATAGAAGCAATACTGATGTCTTTGGAATTTGGGAGTCCAACATGCCCATCTACTACCTCCCTTCAGTAAATGTGCTGCCTGATCTCATCCATTTGTGTTGTGAAAATTATGACCCCATACAAAGAGCAGTTATGGCTCCATCTAGGACTGTCCTCTTCTATATTACTCCTCAATCCATAAATGAGATGTTGCAATTTAAGCCAACTCAGCCTCTGGCCCCTCTCACCATGAAATTCTTGCTTGACCAAGCTGCCAAGCTACCCAACTCAGAAATAACCAGAATAGCTAAATTATTCATGAGACCAGAAAGCCAGCCCACACATCCACCTCCTTTTAATCAGGTCTGGTTCAATGAAGCTGGTGTATTCATTACTGATATGATTTCATATATCTTGGGATTCAAAACCAGTGAGCATATTGATGAAACTGTCTTAGTATTGATGTCCATATTCACTCCAGGATAGCCCCCTGCTATCCACTATGATTATGCCACCTTCATAGCCAATAAAATCCATGAGCAATTCATGAACTTGGACAGAGAAAGAGTGTTCAAATACACATCCTACATATATCATTTGTTGCTATACTATCAACCTGATAGTTTCCAAATTCCCCTTAGAAAGTTGGACCTCAAGGGAGAAAAGAGGTTTGTGGTATTCTGGACCTCAGTATTCCATGAAGTCCATAACTCCCCTTATACATATTGTGAGTTCATTGACCTGTTCATATATCCAACCACTTCTTTGTTGATGATAACTCCTCCTGCCAGGCTCTCTGCTGAAATGCAGAAAATTTTGCATCTCTCAAAGGAATACAGTATTGGTGACTGGTATTTTTACCAAAATCACACAGTGATCAGAATTTATGGTTGTGAACTATCCCCCTACAAGCTGCCAAAGTATGTCCCTATGAGACTATTTGCCCTGGAATACTTTAGGCAATTTATTAGTTCAGATTTGACTCATTTCTATGGAGCTAGGAAAAAGGCACGGCTCAAGATAAGAAATCAATTGGGCCCTTTCATCTTCAATAAAAGGGAAGCCTGGTGTTATAGACATTTTTGTGCCTTACAGCTCTAAGCATGAAATGTCCATAAACCAAGGGATCCTAAGTCCCTAAAATTTTTGTTCCTACCCCTAGAGGAACAAGGTCAACCAATTACAGCTTCTCCCAGAAGTTCTCCACCAGAAACTACTCAGAATCAGTCAAATCAGGATCATTTCAGCTGCTCCACTAGCTACCTGCATTGCATAGCACCCCAGTACACTAGCTAGGTGCGTTGCAACACACCTAAATTCACTACCAGGGTGCGCTGAGCGGGAAATGCCAAATGGCAGTGTCATTCCGCGAGGTGGACAGACAATGGAAGCTTCCAGAATCTTCCTCAATGACACTTGCCTCACTGAGTTCGACCAAGGATGAGTAAGAGGCTCTCAGTCTCCAAGTGGAAGCAAGAACTGACAGAGAGAAGCCACAAGTCAAATCATAAGCTGACTCATCCTCTTTGCATACATCTATATATGGATCCCTCATCCCAGAGATCCAGAGGCTGGAATTTTGTACTTTTCAGAGAATTGTTGTTGGTTTTGAGATTGAGATTAGTGCATTGGGTGATTTATGCTTTGTTGGAGGTGAGGAAGGGATCCCTTTGCTGGGAGGTTGATGCTGGATCGGGACTCACTTGGTTGTATCTCCTCCTGGATCTTCTTGTTATATCAATAAAACTATTTGAGTTTCTCCTACATGCTTGTGTATCAATGATGTTTTGTTATATTTGCATGTTTAGCTTAAATCTGATCCTAAGCTAGTTATGAATGTAAATCTATGTCTTTGTGTAGTTTTCCTCTTCTGTGATCTTGCAGGAACTTGGTGAAGCTGGGCAAGTAAGGGAGCAGGTAGCTGGAAGCTGTCAAAGAGAAGAGTGATTGGATCAACGGGCTAGCGCAAGACACAGGTTAGTTCATCCTATTCCTCTTCGTTTACATTTCATAAAGAAGAATACGAAAGTAGTTTTCCTTGTTTGTTGCTAAGGCACTGTCACACCTTAGAGTGGGATAGGGGCGTTCTAAGTAGATACTTTTCCCAACAACAAAATGGCGACTCCGCTGGGGATTGTGTCTAGTTAGTTTGTTTGTGTTTCTCTTGTTGTTTGTTTCATAAACACAGAAGTAGCAATCGAACTGCATTTGCCATTATCAAATGCAAAGTAGCTGCTACTTCAATCCACTCACTGGATTTGTTTATGATTTGAACAGCTAATCCACAAATGCTCTAATTACCCTTTGTGATAGCTCTTAGTCCTCCTTTAAATCATCCCTATGATTGTACCTTGCTGATTGCTTTTACCCGGCCAAAATACATAGATTAAACTGCAAACCGTGACCCAGAACCCGGATAGAAGTCTCGTTTCTGCCCCAGCGCAGGCTCTGTGAAGAGGTTCTGCATTTCAACGCAGGTCCTGAGAGGGCTACCTGCGCTACAATTCAGTTTCTCTGTGCAACAGGTGCGCTGATCAGCCTTTGCCCTGTGCAGCTGAGGTTCTTTGCTTCATTTTGTCCAGTTTTATCTCTGATTTTTGCAGCCTGTTATCAGTGTGTGTACCTGTCTGAAAACCCCTTTTCTTTGCCTTAATTCCACCTCCTTTGTACAAAAAGACTGTAGGTGTTCGTTGTGTGTTTGTTACATCATTTACAGTTTTCCATTAAAAGAGTAGAATAGTCATACTGTCGTCCTTGGATTTAGATCGGTCGTAAGTGTCGATTTTGATCTTAGGAGAAAGTTTGTTTGCTGTTGACAGTTGATTATACTTTTACTTTTACCTTTGGATTGAATTTTTCACTTTCTAGTGTCGAAACGAGTGTGTATTTCAAAATCATAAAGTGTCGTAATCTTCTCTACCTTTTGATTTCGAAAAGAAGCTTGTTTGTGTTTTTCACTTGAAAGCAAATTCAGATTTGTACATCAACTTTCTTTTTAGGCATCAATATTAAGAAAGTGAAAACAAATACATGCATATGTGCATTTGCATATTGATAGTTTGTATGGCTTGATTTAGGAAAAGTGCATTTACAGTGTGCTCTTTTCTCTTTGAGAAAAGATTGTGTCTTTCTTTTCCCCTTGTAGCTAGGATTTTCATTGTTGAAAAGAGATAAAAGCTTGCTTATCATCTTTAGATTGCATTTAGGAATTACATCTACATCTCGTGGTGATCCAAAAAGGCAAACTTCTAAGAAAGATCAACTTAAAATAAATTGAATGAATCTAACAACCCTTTGGAACTTAACGCACAACATAGAGGTCTAGGCTAGAGACGTGTTCCGGCGTCGTAAAGCCTGGTAACTGTTGTCCTCACTGATGGTTGGGTGATTCCTCCACCGTGAGACGATAAGTGCCAGTACGGATTGTGCTCCCACGTACCATCGAGTATATATTGGGAGACCCCTATAGGCTTAAAACCTTTTATCCATAGGAAGTCGTGTCGGTCGCCCTACTGATCGCAATGCACCGAACACAGCATTCGGGAAGATTGACTGCCGTACCGTAAAATGTATTCTGCAGTTTTGTGATTGGTTTGGCACACCCTCTACCTAGATCTCCAGAGCAGTCCCTTTCGTTCCTTTTTAGACTCCTTCACGGAAAAGGTCCATCTGAGCACTTGTCACTTCAGGCTCATTAAAAATCGAAGGAGACTAGAGTCATCTTTTGTTTTTTCTCGACTCTTTAAAATTGAAAAAACAAGTTGTGTCCAAGCGTCGTAAAAATTATTTTAAACGGAATATTCATACCCTTTTCCTACATTGATCTTAGGTTGAGAAAATGGAGTCTACCAACCAAGGAATTCCCCTTAGGGGAAATCCTAGTCCCTTCTCCTCTTGGGGAGATGTTGGTGCACCCCATATGGCCACATTGTCGCTTCCAGGACTGACAATTGGCTTGCCAGTCTCGCTCTTCTCAACCAATGTCGTTCAGAACACCACTATTCCTGAACAATCGAATCAGCAGTTAGACCAGTCCATAGTTACCCACCAACCTTCTACTTCCTCTAATTCTTCCTCTCCTCCTTCCTCTTCGCTTGATGGGGCTGGCAAAGCCAAAATTCAAGTTCCTAAGGAGAAGAAGGAAAAGAAGAAGAAAGAAAAGAAGAAGAAGGAGCCAAAAGCGAATGGGGGCAAGCGAGTGTTGTCTAACGAAAATCCACACACTGCACTGACCAGGCCTAAATCGCCATGTGTCATTTGCAAGGGAGACCACTTTCATAGAGATTGTCCTTGCATCCCTCGGATACTAAGGGACTGGTCTCCCCGTTTGCACAATCCGGTGTCGTCAAACTCTGATGGCCATGTTGAAAGCACACCATCAATTAGCGAAAGTGAAGCCACATGACAAAAAGGGAGAGCTATATCTCCCTGTAAACTGTGCGAAGGTGATCACGCCATCCACCGTTGTCCCTTCTTAGACGAAGCTAAAAGAGTTTTGGATGATCGTCCGGTTTCACCGTTACGACTTCCTCCTGGATATAAAAAACTCTTGTTCGTTAGTTGAGAATCCAGCTGGCCCGCTCAAGTGGTCAGCTGAAGCGCCTGTCATTGAAGATGAACCAGCTGAATCCATACCCGACGAAAGTCAAAAGGTCAAGGCGACAGTTGACCCGGTCTTGCCTTCAGAGGTTTTATCTTCAAATGACACAGTCACTGGAGAGAACAAAGATGACACCGTCCAAATTCTCTTCATCAACACAGACTCCGACGAACACGGGGGCAACCTACCCATTCCTTTACCGCAGGAAGGAAGTTCATCAGATCCGTACCCGTCCATCTACTCGGTCCCACCTCCAAGCAACCTAGTTGTCTCCTTCGACTGGAATCAACTAGGCAGACCCCGTTTACCAGCAAGCATACCATTCAGAATTATCGTCCAAATATATAGAATGATTATGGCTGGTACCATCATAGATGAGGGGGCTTCTGTGAGTATCCTTTCCTCTATTGCTTGGAAAGCGCTTGGTTCGCCATCACTTTTGCCTGAGATGAGAAATCTGACAGGCTTTGATAAAGGAACCAGTCGACCTTTAGGGATCCTCCCCAATGTGCCCATAACATTGAAAGGGAAGACAGTTCAAATGAACGTAATGGTCATTCAAGGACCCTTGTATTATAACCTACTCCTTGGACGGGACTATATTTATTGCATGGGAGCCATCGTCTCCTCACTCTTTAGAGTAATGTGTTTTCCGCACGAAGGAAGAGTGGTCAAGCTCGTGGACCAGCTTTCATTTCCCGGATCACGCATCGCAAATAGTCATATACCATCCCTAAATGGTCTCTTCACGCAAGAAATGTCTCAACCCACGGTCCGTCCTCCCGATGAGCACGAGTAATTTGGAGGGATACGACTGGAACCTAGGGGGCATGCGTCCTGGTCTGCTTCGGCAGGAAAACTTCGGGTATAGGGTAGGTTTCCGCGGGAGAATATGACTAGTCTGTACCCCGTCCGTCAGTGGAAGAGGGGTTATTCTAGAAAAAGATTCTCTTGTCAAAGTTATGTGTGTGGCGCTCGTTGTCACTGACCTTTGTTTATCTCGGTAGACATCGCCGAGGAAGTGTTTCATTTGTAGCGCAAATGAGACAATCTTTGGTAACCTGAAAGAGGTAGGCCTTTCCTGATAGAACAAATGTTTTGTCTGCAAATTGAGGGGTAACCTTGAAATCGTATTTTATACCTGGGGGCATGCAAACCTTTTGGAGTGCAAGCAAAGAGCGGTTATTTATCTGTTTTTTGGATTAGTCGTTTCCTAACTTGCATAAAGAAAGGATGTGGGGCAAAAATCTAAATGTTGTCGTTTTATATGAGACATTCTTATCATATGACTGGATTATCAAGCAGTTTTAGCACATAGTTCATGCTCGTTAAAAAATAAACATAAGACCGAGCAAGTGTTTCAATCCGCGTTTAAGCTCGTTAAAAATGAACTATCCTCCGGTAAATAACCACCGTGAATGTAACATTATCAGCCATTAAAGCCTTGGTCGTGTTTGCACCGTCACCTCCACTTTTCCATTGGCCGATCATTCACCTCCATTTGATTGTTTACCCATTTTGAGGAACAACTGCGAAGAGTGATTTCACTAGCCATCCTTGTGACACTGCCGTGCTTGGAAAATTCCAACCCTTACCTGGAATCAGCTGCTACCCATTTTATCACTCGTTCCTCAAAAGACAAGTCTTCTTTAAGCTCTTTTCATCTGACTCGTAAAACATGAAAAGATTGCCGAGTTTTGGCCTTCCAGCTCGTTAAAGCGACCGGAAGTGCTATCCCTCCTCTAGATTTTAATCTTTTTGGACCTGAGGGATTATTGCACAAAAAGATCGAGCGCTTGTTTTGTTCGGCTCGTTAAAACTATCGAAAATTCATCCCTTCTGTATTGTTTTATACTTTTTCGGACTTAAGGGATTAGATGACGAAAAAGGAATTTTGGAGTTACCTTTACGTACCTTTTCAGACTCTCTAAAAATGAAAAGGACCGAGTTATCTTTGTCGTTAAACTCGTTAAAAACATTAATAGCGACAAACTTGTCTTTAGACGAGAACGAGTTTCACTATCGCTAGGCTCGTTAAAACATAGCGATGGGTTTGCCCGAAGTGCAAATTATAGAACAAGCACATGTTATCCTCCTCAAGCTTGACAAAAATAAAGAGGTACTGGTCAGCAATGACTGTGGAAAAATTGGGAAGAAACTCAAAGAATCTTTATTGGTAGCAAGTCGCTCTTGAACATGACACTTCCACTCCGTGCCTGAGTCGGGTTGGGTTGTTTCATTCACCGGTCACATCACCATGGTCACGCCATACCATCCACATTTGGGGTAAATGCTACCAATCCATCACATAAGTGTCGCCGACATGTTCAAGAGAAGTCATCCAGAGAAGTCACCCGTGTCCCATCCACTACCATACATTATACTTCATTCTTTCATGACCGCCACCCTGAACCATATATCATCAGATCATTTTCACCTCCATCAAAATCATTTGCTCCGTTCCGTGTCATTGATGTGGGATTCATCAAGGCCCTCCTTTGATGGATCGCTTCTTTTTGACATCAGCTCATTATCCGAGAAGTTGATCTAGGAACACCCCATTCAGTACTTTGAAGCTTGCATGCCTCAATGGCAAGTTTCTCACTTCCGGCGACAGGTATACATCAATGACCTTCGACCGAAAGATTTTGGGTGGTGTTCGACGCCAAGTCCTTTATTCACACCACGTGAATTGTACTACAGTACCTTGAGGGTCATCATCCTTATCGGTGATTCCTCTCGCGCTTGTTAACAGTTTACATCATCGACTGGTAATCAAGCGATGTCTTTCCATGTTCGACTTCAAAACATTTCTCACATGGATCGACTTGTACCTTGAGTGAAGATCGGACGAGATTGAAGACCCCGGATCTATTTTCATCCATCCGGGCTGTGATATATATTCAGGAAAAATAAAAACATTGACATGTACAGCATTGCAGCACAGATAATCATCCTAGCAAAATGATGATGACTTCATCAAAATCATCAGTCTACCATCAGACGATTGTCTGTCCTGTGTACATAAAAATGAATTTATAAAGCTGAGCATGGGAATGCCCGCCTCAGCTAGATCATGATAACAGTGTGAAAATAATGTATTGTATTGTATCTTATTACAGGTCTCCTCCCAGCATTGAAAGAACTTCGGATCCTCCTAATAAAGCATTTCACCCGATAAACGGCCTCATACTTTAGGGGGCAACTGTTATAGACATTTTTGTGCCTTACAGCTCTAAGCATGAAATGTCCATAAACCAAGGGATCCTAAGTCCCTAAAAGTGTTTTTCCTACCCCTAGAGGAACAAGGTCAACCAATTACAGCTTCTCCCAGAAGTTCTCCACCAGAAACTACTCAGAATCAGTCAAATCAGGATCATTTCAGCTGCTCCACTAGCTACCTGCGTTGCATAGCACCCCAGTACACTAGCTAGGTGCATTGCAACGCACCTAAATGCACTACCAGGGTGCGCTGAACGGGAAATGCCAAATGGCAATGTCATTCCGCGAGGTGGACAGACAATGGAAGCTTCCAGAATCTTCCTCAATGACACTTGCCTCACTGAGTTCGACCAAGGATGAGTAAGAGGCTCTCAGTCTCCAAGTGGAAGCAAGAACTGACAGAGAGAAGCCACAAGTCAAATCATAAGCTGACTCATCCTCTTTGCATACATCTATATATGGATCCCTCATCCCAGAGATCCAGAGGCTGGAATTTTGTACTTTGCAGAGAATTGTTGTTGGTTTTGAGATTGAGATTAGTGCATTGGGTGATTTATGCTTTGTTGGAGGTGAGGAAGGGATTCCTTTGCTGGGAGGTTGATGCTGGATCGGGACTCACTTGGTTGTATCTCCTCCTGGATCTTCTTGTTATATCAATAAAACTATTTGAGTTTCTCCTACATGCTTGTGTATCAATGATGTTTTGTTATATTTGCATGTTTAGCTTAAATCTGATCCTAAGCTAGTTATGAATGTAAATCTATGTCTTTTTGTAGTTTTCCTCTTCTGTGATCTTGCAGGAACTTGGTGAAGCTGGGCAAGAAAGGGAGCAGGTAGCTGGAAGCTGTCAAAGAGAAGAGTGATTGGATCAACGGGCCAGCGCAAGACACAGGTTAGTTCATCCTATTCCTCTTCGTTTACATTTCATAAAGAAGAATACAAAAGTAGTTTTCCTTGTTTGTTGCTAAGGCACTGTCACACCTTAGAGTGGGATAGGGGCGTTCTGAGTAGATACTTTTCCCAACAACACCTGGGAGGAAGCAGATAAAATTTTAAGGGATCAACTTATGCTGAAACAAAGTTTTCATTGATCACCATATGACCCTGAACTTTACATAAGTTATAGAAGAGTCAAAAAAAAGCTTACAGGATATGTTCACCACAAAATCCCTCAAATTCAACAATATGCTAACCAACAAGAATGGGTAGAAGGCACATTAGTTGAAGAGATCACTGAGGAAGAAAGATTGGAAAAAGAAATGAAAAAGCTTGAGAAAACACTTGACCTGGACTCTTTTGGACAGGTCCCTTTCAAATTGCCTCAACACATTGGAGTGGGCACATCATCTGCTACAACTTCACAACAGCCTGCCCAAGAAAGCACTCCACCTGCAGGGACATCCAAAGGCAAAGAAGTGCTACATTCAGAGCAGGAAACAATGGCAGATCAGCCAGATGCATCAAAGGGGCAAGGTCCTTCAGCACAAACAAAGGTAACTGAAATCCCTGTGTTACAAACTCCTCTCAATGAGGAAAGAGCCAAGAAAAGAGACAGGCAGGAAGACACACCTATAAGTGGATCAGTAGAACAACAATGGTAAAAGAGGCAAAGGTTAAATCCTTACTCTGAAGAGGAACTCTTTGGAGAGACAACAGGAAACCTAGGCAGGGAGGAAAGAACTAAACAACAGGCTCCTCCAATTTTGGAAATATCAACTAGCTCATATCAGCATGAACTAGAGAGGTAGCATGGTGTGGAGGTTACATCCACCAGGCCACAGAGCAAACAACAGAGCAAGCAAGGCTTGGATATCAAGAAAGAATTTACTGAAATAAAAACTAGAAATGAGCTAGTAAGGATCCAACTTTATAATCAATTGCTGAGAATGGCCCCCACAAATCAACAAAGGCTAATGGCAGCCTATGATATTCAAGAAGGAAAAATGACTCTTAGTCACTTCAGGCCCACAATGCAGCAGCCACAGTCAGCTGCTGATTATATCAGGACCAATCTGGAAGTTCTCTCTAAAGACATCCACCCAATGGACCAGATTGAATTACATAAACAAACGGAAGAAATGTTGTACTCCACCTTGTCAGACAAGGAATTATTAGCTCATAAATTGCAAAATTCATTGCACAATACCTCTGCCCAATTAGAATTGGAGAAGGCCTCCTCATTAGCCAAGGATAACAGGATCAAATCCTTGGAGGAAATTATTATTGAACTGGGACATGATCCCAAGGATCCCAAAGGTATCCAAGCATTAATAAAAAAGAAAGAAGAAGATATTGCAGCCCTCAGAAAGCAATTGAAGCTGTCGATTACAATGCACCCTCAAACCACAAAATTTGCACAGCAGAAAGAAGAGGAGGACATGGTGGGTTTGCTGATGAGGATGAATGAGAGACTGGCAGAAATAGAGAAGGCATTGGAGGAAGAACTACAAGGAAAACAGGGAGAGTTGGCCTCTCAGCCATCTCAAACAACTCCAATTGTTACAACTGCTCCTTCTATAGTCACAACGACAATCCCTCCTACTGATCCGGCATCAACAACACCAAGCACTACATCAACAACAACAGTACCAGATACCAGCATGAGCATGGAAAAGATGATGAAGGAAATAAAGGAGTTAGAACTCCAGATGGCAGAACTGAAGGAAGCCAAAGAAAAACTAGCCAAGTTAGAGGTAAGCTATGATAAATCCAAAATAACGGTGGCTGAGAAAACAAGAGAGGTAAAGGCCTTGGAAAATAAGGTAAAATCCTTGGAAAAAGAGCTTACTCTTCATAAAACTCTGTCAGAAATCAAGACAATTTTGTGGACTAAAATTGGCCAGTCCATCACTGATCAATGGAGATCAATTCAAACAATCCATGAGAAAATTGAACTGATAGAAATGGCCCAAATAGAGATTCAAAAGGCCAGGACATTATTGGGAAACATTCCCGAGCAGGCCAACAGATTAATCAATTTTTTGAACACTCACACCAAAGAAGAACTGGCAGCTCTAGATATCAGGGACAGAACAGGCACCATTTTGACAGTTAAAAGGGTGTTGTCTATGAGGAATTTTATACAAAATCTAGAGAGAAAGTTTCAAGAAATGCAGATAGACATAAATGCTTTTACAACAAAGTTTACAGTCTTGCAACAGAAGGGTCTTCCCAGTTTGTTAACCAACAATCAAATACTGTTGACACATGAACAATATGCACACAGGGTGAATACATATGTTACCAATCAGATCACAGCATCATCAAGCACTTCAAAAGACACAGTACCTCCCTCTGGACAGAGCTTATATGACAAATTGGAAAATTTGTTCTACATTGAGCATGAAATAACACATCTTTTTGAAGTCCAGCCCAATTACTACAGGTATACTGAAGTTGATGAAACATTAATAAAACTACAAAGACACCAGTTGCCAACAGACCAATGGTGGCAAGGCATGTTAGAGGTTTTACCAAGGTATTTTTGGTTCTCTTTCTTTTGATCATCTGCATTTAATTAAATTCAATGTACGTGCCACACATCATGAGAATGAAAAACAACAGGAAAAGGAAGGCACGCCAGAACGCATTAAAGCGGAATCAGGCGCAGATGAAAAGGCCGAGACAGCAACGCAGGAATGCGGGATAAAAAGACAACTACCAGCCGACTTGTTGAGTTAAAAAGTCAAAAACATCAGACTACCTAAGGTGGCCAGTACAATGGAAGTTACTCCTACATTAATTGCGCTCTGTTTTCAATGTCATTTACTTCTTTGAAGAAGTAGATGGATAAAGTTATTGCTTGATATTTTCTCTATGAGATATTTTTGTAACTCTTTTTGTATAAATACCTCCTCTATAGATGTATTGTTGTTGGTTGGTGAATATCATTTTGGACCTACGCTGTAAATTTTGAGAACTCTTCTGAATAAAGATTGCTGGAATGCTTTGCTGATGAACTTGCTGGTTGTGGAATTAATGGCAAAAGAATATGTTACAGAATTCTCATATTACCTCATGGATCAATAAGTCTTTTTAACTCTTGTTTTACTATTCCTATGTTTTATATATCATGTTCTAAATTGCAGGAAAAAAGAATAGCCCAGAATTTACTTTGTTGTACTCTGTGTTCAATTCCTGTCAATTTTTATGTTTTCTTCAGGACTAGCATAGGCAGGAATTCTTGACTGCTCCTATCTCCCTGGTTCTTACACCCTGAATACAATTAAGGAATTCTTAACTGCTCCTTGGTAATATTCATACACATTCCCTCTGTTAGCATAATGAAAGATCCTTAATTGCCTTTCATTCCCTGACTTCATTTCATCTTATTCCAGCTTGAAAATTGTTCTATGTTTAATTATCTTGCTCTGTAGTTCCTCCTTTTGCCTAAGAAACCATACCCAAAAATTCATTTTCACTGACTCCATTAACCCAATGGTCTGAACTTCTTATACTTTGCAGCCCTGTTTTATTGAATGTCACCTTCCAAACATCAAACAACTATTTGCACTTCATAACTAGCCTAACATATAGCAAAACAAAGCTAAATCATAAAGAGAGAGCCCTCTCTGGTTGTAGATTGGCTAGAATCTGCAGCTAAAAGACTGGTTAGTGGTTACCTCAGCCGTATTCCCTTTTCCACTGCTTTTGGGGAACAACCTGAGTGATAACAGTCCCCAAAAGAAACTCTTCTTTCACTATCCTAGAATCTTCCTTTTCTGACCCAGAAGAATCTATCTTCACTATACCCAGAAGAAAAACTCCTTCGTTATGCCTAGAAGAATCCCTCTTATCCTATCTTCTCACTTCTCCTTGTAGCCCCTTATTCGCACTACTTCTTCACCTCTTCTTCGCGCTTTTGTTTGACCTCTTCTTTGCACTTATGCTTGATCGAAATCTTGTCGAGTTGCTTGCCTCTAAGTGAGGTCGAGTGTGGCTTTATATACACCTCATCTCATGTATTTTAGGACGACATGATCACTAGAGGTTAGGTCAACTTATTCTAGCGAGTTCTTCTATCGTTGTAGGTCAACTTGAAGAGGATAAGTGACAAGGTCTTGGAGGATACTTTACATAGACAAGTTTGACCTTTTACAAAGTGTAAAATGACTTCATTACATAACAATGACTTTAACATTTTATGACTAGATGAAAAATAATTCCTAAAGACTCTCAATGGGAGTCTTGACTCAAATATAAAATCTCTTGCTCATGAAACCCATGAAGCAAGCAATACAATAATTTTATTTTTCTTCTTTACATCTCATTACATAAAATCATAATTACATGTCATTATGAAGACCGAACCTAGTTACACTTTTCAACACTCTCTCTTAACTAGGGAGGTATTCATAATGGTACTTGGACATTCTCAATCTAAAAATTTTCTCATAAGAATAATTTCATATTGGTAACTTATTTGTATAGCATCATATCAACCAAAATTGTTACATAGAAAGACCTTGACTAACATCTCCATCTCTCCACAAGATCTGAGCTCAATGTTGGCGAGACCAATGATTTATAGACACTCTCATCATTGTCTCTCTCGGAACATCCCCTACCCAGGTACTCAGGGTGTGTTCCATGAGGACTATTCTTATCTTGGACTCCCCAACTCTCAAAGAATATAGATCCTCCACGACTACTCTTCTATTGGATTCCCTATCTCATCCTCAAAGAGTATCAGATGTAAAATGATTACCCAATCCTCCATTCTATCTTCCCAGGTGAAGACCAAAATGACGTGTCTATCTCTCCCTTTCAAATAGGGAGGACATATTACAATAAAGGAATGTACTCATTCCTACAAAAGGAATGTACCTAATCTCCCTCTTGGCTTAGGAATTTCCAAGTTTCTTCCGAGTAAGAAACTTCTTTTCAGGCTCCCTCTTAACTAGGGACCTATAACATCTTCTCAAGTGGAGATGTTAGGTCTACCAACTTCTTGAAGAACTCCTTGCTTCCTCAATGTCATAAATTTCTTTTTTCATGGAGTCTTCATATTTTGGGTCTTTTTTATAGGGCACAGACCATCCATCACTTTCATCATGAGTTAGTCATGTCCTCATTTCATCAGAAAGTGATCCATCAATGTTCCACCTGGCTTTGCTTCATGTCATGTTGCTTTCTTCATGCCATATTTTTCGGAGGGATATTACATACTTCTATATGGTCCTCTTGGAAGTCATTTGCGAATCTTCCCTTTGGTAGTCCTACATAAGCCCATCCAGAAATCAGTTCAAAAATAAAAATGAACTCTTAAATAAAAAATTACCTTTGTGATGGTCTTTCATCATGAAATCTTCCTATAGGCATCAACATCCTGCATACATGTTGAGACATCTCCTAAAGATATTAATTGTCAAGGGTCTCCATATTTTTCCGACTCCTATCAGAGTCTTCGTATCTTTCTGGTATATATTCTAGTCAACTCTTATTGGTCTCGAATGTTAAATTCCTTCTACCTTTGTTGCATATTTTCACGATATATTCTTTTATTTTTACACACTTCATTCCTAGGAGCTTCCAATCTTAATTGTAGTCAGCTCCTTCATATGAGAACATATTATGTTGATTTCATCTAGTGTGACTTATGCATTGCTGCAATATTTCGGAGGAGGAGACTAGAGATCCCTTCTTCTTTTGATCATGTTTCCCAAGATGGAAATAATGATTCATATTATATATAACCATATGACATGACTTTCATAATAACCTATGTAAGCATACATACCTCATCTTTCCTTTCGGTCATCCAGACTTCATGTAGCAGCTTCATTTGAACGAAAGAAATTTATCCTTTAGACCTGCTTCATTGTTATGTCATCATACCATCATTCCTTGAATCCCACGAGTTGGAATTCCTAATGAAACACTTGCTTTCCTTTTAGATCGGTGAATCCTTTGATAAGGATTCCATCAGAGAAACTTGAGGATCTTTCATATCCCTTACCTAGAATATGTTCCTATAATGGTTAATGTATGATGATCCCATTCAATGATGACCTCTATTTCTTTCTATAAGTATCACTTGAGGTTTCAATGAGGTTTTCAAGAGCTCCCATTCTTTGTAATTAATAGAATTTATTCCAGGCATCCTTTATGCTTCCCATGTCAAGAGCTCTTACTTATAATGCTTCCATCATGATGCTATTTTTCTAATCTGAAGCATCCTATCTTATTTATATTGCTTCCTATCTATAAATTACAAGTGAAAGGTACCTTCTAGTGAATAAGATCATCTCATTCATAGTAGATATATTTTACTTCTTCCTTCTTATGCTTCTTTGTCTCAAGTTCTTTCACTTCCTTAGTAATATGGGCTTCTTCCCTATCCCTCTTGTCCTTCTTATGTTTAGGAAAATATCTTCTATAGTGCCAAAGTTCCTAATACATAGCATCTTATCTTAGCCATGTTCTTTCTTTTCTTTGGAGAACTAAACTTTCCAAATTTACCTTTTCTTCTTATCACTAATTGATCCCTTCTATCTGATATTTTGTCACTTTCTGGAATTTAGACATATTTGGTTCATTTCTTTTGATTTAAGTTTTAGAGTATCCACAACAATAACCATATTCTGTCAATGTTTCAAATCCCAATTGGGATCCATCATTAGGACAATTTTTTAATGATGATAGTAGAAGAGCTAAATGAGAGGATAAATAGTTATGAGATAATTTTGTCACTTTCTTTCTTCAACCTATCTTCTTCTTCCTTGTAGAGAGACCATAATTTGATGAATGGGATAGCATCCTCTTCCTCATTAGATATGAGGTTACCTTCTTCATCAATCAATGCATTTAGAATAAAAGAGATCATTTCTTTTCATATACCATCTCTCCTAGATCTTGCAAACCTTTTATTTGAGATGCTTTTGAAAGACATGGCGATATTGTAACAACCCATAATAAATATGTAGTTAATTTTCTAATTAATATCAGATTCAATCAAATCAGCACTTACCTATATTACCTGTAATTGAAGTATTCTTACTACAACAAGGTTTTGGGGACGACTCTCCACCCAACTGTAGGCTCAATTGTGCAAGGATTTGCTACAACTGGCCACCCTCGAGCCCTCAATCAACGTACTACTTCTAGTGACTCCTATGCCTTAGAACACCATTCTCCCAAGAGAATGAAAGATAGAATCTCGGAAAGATGGAATGCAGGAATGCCTCTCATCTTCCTCACCATCTATTAAATAGAACAAACATTGGAAGGGGAACCACATGCACACACTTCATGTGTCTACATGCAACTTTCTTTTGATTTTTGGCTTTCTTGTTTTATTTCTTTACTTTGCTTTTAATTTTTAGCTTTCTTGTTTTATTTCCTTCTTTTGATAGTTTTCTTGTTTTATTTCTATTTATTCTTATCTAGAGCTTTAGTATGGTTATCACTATTTTTATTTTATTATTTTTATTTATTTTCTTGTATATTTTTAAATATCATTTATTATTTAACATTTATGATTTATTTTTATTATTTATTATTAAGTGATTTATTATTTATTATTTATTATTTATTGTTATTTATTATTTATTATTTTTATTATTTATTATTTATTATTAAGGGGAGGGATATTACTTACTCTCCCACTTTAAGGAACTTCGTCCCGAAGTTATGTTGAATTATGTATTATTTATTATTTTTATTATTTATTATTTATTCTTTTATTTACTTCATGTTGCCAACACCCTCTGTTGAACTAGTATAACCAGCAGGCATCAAAAGTCCCCAACTCCCCGGGAAATCTCAAGGAATCTCTGTCCTTTTTCCTACTTTCAGCACTAGGCTAAGCCTGACCCAGTCTGTATCCTAGTCTAAGGCTGGCCCCAAGGCTCGCGCATGACTCAGACCTCATCTGCCCCAAGGCAGGCATCCGGTCCAGTACTCAATGACCCCGGGCATCTCGCAAGGCTGGCCCACTCCCTCCACAACTACTAAGGCGCACAGCCCCAGGCATCGAAGTCCTTTACATCCCTTCCAGACTTCGACATCCCAATCCAATAACAGGCACCTAGCCTAGAACATTAGGCACTTGGCCTCCTCAAGATGGTCCCATAGCTCTTCTAGAGCTATCCATCAAGATCTATACATAAGACAAAGGAACCAATGGCATATGTAGTGTTGATTGAGTTTTGTCCCCAGCCCATATGGTGTTACTTATTCTCCCTCATGCGTATGGGCTCACACGAGATCATCAAATAAACTAGCCCTCTCAGCCCATTTGTGGAGTCTTGTGAATCATCACATCTCAACATGCATCCAATGCATTAACCATACCATCATAGTATCATAGGAAATAATCCACATGCCAACTCTTGCATGTCATCATGAGAATGTTCATCTTTGTTAATCGCGACATTATGAATAATAAGGAACTGCATGCTCATGCATGTCATAGATTTGTATGGAACTATCGCATGCTTCAGTTATACCATCAACATAATTATATTAAAGTCTCATCATTTAACTATTTACTATCCAATTTCTAATCTTCATAGCATTAAATTCCTCTGTAAAATCCGAACATTATTTTAAATTCTATATTATTATCGATGCAGAGTAACATGACATGTTTCCAAGTGCTTTGATTTAAGGGTTATAAACCATTCTTCCCTACAACCCTCTTTTCTATTTAATAAGGTGAAAAGTGTTTAAATATAGTCATACATTTAATATTTAGAAGTTGTGTTAATACATTTTTAGTAAATTTGTAATTACATTTTTGTATTATATTTAGAGAATCACAACATATATCAAAGATATATTTTAAGATAATATATAATTATTTTTTCAAAGAATGTAAACATTTTTATTAAAATAAGAAAATTACAAAAATATATATATCATATTGTGAGATGGAGATACAAATTGTTAATGAGTGTATAGAATAGTGAATTTAAAAGTTATGTTATTAATGTGTGAAATTATAATGAAGTTGTCTTCAAGTGAGTTTATAAAGGAGGAAATTATTTTAAGGGTTTTAATATATATGTGTATATGCTATAAAGATCATGACATGTTGACTTAGTGTAAGGAGATATACAACAGCGCGTGAAAAAGAGTATTGTTGTATAAATTCTTCTTCCGGTACTAGTAGTATGAATACTTGGATAAATGAGTATAAACAAATACCAGTTCTATATAATTTTCTGAAGGAACAATTACCTACCTTGGATGAGGAAATGGTACAATTGATTGTGTAAATGGTACCGTCTCTCAACGAATGTTTCGAACCACAATGTGAGGTTGATCTTATAGTGTGTGCAGATTTCTTGACATTGTTGTTGAAATGAACAATGGAATTTGCAAGAACACACATAGCCATGGCCGCGAGCTTACAATCTTATGTCTTATGTCTTATGCAGGCAATTTTATGTCTTATCCGGAAAATTATTGTAATTTAAGGGATTTGATATGGTGTTGCCTTTGCAGGTGCACTTGCAGGCAGGCCATCTTATTAATAAAATGATTTTATTTTGTGTTTTGGGGAGGGATAACCTTCCCAGTCATCCGATCCGGTTCTAGGTCGGGTGGCGGTGTCTCTTCTTGTTTATGGTGTGAAAAATTTGTGATTGTTGATAACTTATGGTTTAATTATTGTAATGTATGGTTTAAGTATTGTGATTATTGATAATTTATGATAAAAAATATATCTTATTAAACTCATAAATTCTAATAATAAGGATAAGGACTATTAGACACTATCAATCTTGGTCTCCCACATCATCCTTTATTGTCAATTTTGACATTATACTTTCTGTATACACCTTTAATGGTCAACTTTGGAATATTGATACAATTTATTTTAAGTACGTGCATGTTAAACCACTGCCATTTTGTTTTGTTTTTTTTTTTTTCACCCTTCTTTTCTTTTACAATAGTGTTTTTATTTCAACCTTCTTTTCTTTTACAATTCATCAACTTTCTTTTTTTCATTACATTTTGATCACTGATCTGGCTTTGGTAGACTGATATACTTGTTAAACTAGCTACAGCCAGCTTATTTCTTTAGAATCATTACAAAAGTTTGATATTAAATCTGAAATTCAAGGGGTATTACCATTTATTTTGGAAGATCAACTGTAAGTGTTTGGCCGGTATAAGTTAAAGTTTGATGCACTCATTAGTTCCTCATTGGTTTTTCTTATGCATCATCATAGACAACAGATTTTTCGTTTGAATACTGCCTCTTTCCTCAGTGATTCTCTGCTCTGATACCACATGTAACAACCCATAATAAATATGTAGTTAATTTTATAATTAATATCAGATTCAATCAAATCATCACTTACCTATATTACCTGTAATTGAAGTATGCTTACCGCAACAAGGTTTTGGGGATGACTCTCCACCCAACCGTAGGCTCAATTGTGCAAGGATTTGCTACAACTGGCCACCCCCGAGCCCTCAATCAACGTACTACTGCCAGTGACTCCTATGTCTTAGAACACCATTCTCCCAAGAGAATGAAAGATAGAATCTTAGAAAGATGGAATGCAGGAATGCCTCTCATCTTCCTCACCATCTATTAAATAGAACAAACATTGGAAGGGGAACCACATGCACACACTTCATGTGTCTACATGCAACTTCCTTTTGATTTTTAGCTTTCTTGTTTTATTGCTTTACTTTTCTTTTGATTTTTAGCTTTCTTGTTTTATTTCCTTCTTTTGATAGTTTTCTTGTTTTATTTCTAATTATTCTTATCTAGAGCTTTAGTATGGTTATCACTATTTTTATTTTATTATTTTTATTTATTTTCTTGTATATTTTTAAATATCATTTATTATTTAACATTTATGATTTATTTTTATTATTTATTATTAAGTGATTTATTATTTATTATTTATATTATTATTTATTTTGTATTATTATTATTTATTATTATATTATTATATTATTATTTTTATTATTTATTATTTATTATTAAGGGGAGGGATATTGCATACTCTCCCACTTTAAGGAACTTTGTCCCGAAGTTATGTTGAATTATGTATTATTTATTATTTTTATTATTTATTATTTATTCTTTTATTTACTTCATGTTTCCAACACCCTCTGCTGAACTAATATAACTAGCAGGCATCGAAAGTCCCCAACTCTCCGGGAAATCTCAAGGAATCTCTGTCCTTTTTCCCACTTTTGGCACCAGGCTAAGCCTGACCCGGTTTGTATCCTAGTCTAAGGCTGGCCCCAAGGCTCACGCCTGACTCAGACCTCATCTGCCCCAAGGCAGGCATCCGGTCCGGTACTAAATGACCCCGGGCATCTCGCAAGGCTGGCCCATTCCCTCCACAACTACTAAGACGCATAGCCCCAGGCATCGAAGTCCTTTACATCCCTTCCAGACTTCGGCATCCCAATCTAATAACAGGCACCTAGCCTAGAACATCAGGCACTTGGCCTCCTCAAGATGGTCCCATAGCTCTTCTAGAGCTATACATAAGACAAAGGAACCATTGGCATATGTAGTGTTGATTGAGTTTTGTCCCCAGCCCATATGGTGTTACTTATTCTCCCTCGTGCGTATGGGCTCGCACAAGATCATCAAATAAACTGGCCCTCTCAGCCCATTTGTGGAGTCCTGTAATAAATATCTAATTAACTTTACTAATTAACATTAAATTTAAATCAGAGTGGCACTTACCTAGCCAAATAAACATGTAATTAATAAACTAAATTCAACTATGAATAGTGCTTACCTGTGGCAGAAGTATGCTTACCACAACAAGGTTTTGGGGACAAATCTCCACCCAACTGTAGGCTCAATTGTGTAAGGATTTTCTACAACTAGCCACCCCCGAGCCCTCAATCAACGTACTACTGCCAGTGACTCCTATGTCTTAGAACACCATTCTCCCAAGAGAATGAAAGATAGAATCTCGGAAAGATGGAATGCAGGAATGCCTCTCATCTTCCTCACCATCTATTAAATAGAAAAAATATTGGAAGGGGAACCACATGCACACACTTCATGTGTCTACATGCAACTTTCTTTTGATTTTTAGCTTTCT
Organism: Pinus tabuliformis; assembly: GCA_031772625.1. NCBI lineage: Eukaryota > Viridiplantae > Streptophyta > Pinopsida > Pinales > Pinaceae > Pinus > Pinus tabuliformis. The sequence continues at coordinate 1,706,092,173 of CM062820.1, read as the reverse complement.
TGTTTTATTTCTTTACTTTTCTTTTGATTTTTAGCTTTCTTGTTTTATTTCCTTCTTTTGATAGTTTTCTTGTTTTATTTCTATTTATTCTTATTTAGAGCTTTAGTATGGTTATCACTATTTTTATTTTATTATTTTTATTTATTTTCTTGTATATTTTTAAATATCATTTATTATTTAACATTTATGATTTATTTTTATTATTTATTATTAAGTGATTTATTATTTATTATTTATATTATTATTTATTTTGTATTATTTATTATTTATTATTATATTGTTATTTATTATTTTTATTATTTATTATTTATTATTAAGGGGAGGGATATTACAGATATCCCTTCATCCTTTGATACCTTCAATTTATATAGTTCATATCTAAGTGATATGGTCTTTTCTATCTTGCTTTCATAGAAACATTCTACCAACTTATCATATATTTCTTTAGATGTCTCCAGCTCTACTATATAGGAAATGAGAGGATCTTTAATAGACTCCTTAAGAATATTTTGAGCCTTTAGATCCAATTCCATGTATTCATATAATGCTTGATCTTTGAAGGGCTTGGAGACCTTTCCATGGACATGATCAAAGAATTCATTTACTTCGAGGACTATGTCTATCCTTATTTTCCATTCAAGGAAGTTTTATATCCCAACCAACTTATGGTTCTCCTTGAAACATGAATTCATTTATACTATATTAGATTATAATAAAAGGTACTTACTTGTGAATAGAGAATCTTCAACTTCATAATGATGATGAACTTGTTGCTTCAGATGATCCTTTTCAAAAGGTTCTTACTTTGATGAGGGAAGACTACCTTCTTAAGGATGATTTTCTTCCAAATGAGATCCTTGCTTCAATAAAGAGAAGATTGCCTTTCGATCTAGCCTTCCTTGGTTTTGAAGAGCTTTCAATGCTTTGGTGATGTATGAGTGGTGATCTCAGAAGTGCTTCTAAGGTTTCAGTCTTTCTTCCTACTTCCTTCTTGTAGATAGTTTCAAGACTCTTTCAAGAGTATATTTCTTCGATCTAGGATTTTGGTAGATCTTGATTTATTACTTGGTGTTCTTTGACTTGCTTTGATCCTTCTTTGAATCTTGATTCTTTTCTGTCTACTTTCTTGAATGCCCCTTCTTGACTTCCCCACCTAAGCTCTGATACCATGATGAGAAATTTAGGGCATGAATAGTTACAAGATTTATCTTCTTGATAATTACTTGTGATATACTTTTACTTCTTAACTTATAATATTTTCTTTGTTATGTTATTATTGTGTTTTTTTCATCAAGACAATTACCAATATGCACAGTAAAAGACAAGTGACACAATATGTAGGCTTGTCAACCAGGGCCAAAACCTCTCACATCTTGAGAGGAAAACCCGATCAAAATTCTTCTTCTAGATCTTCAATTAATGAGTACCAAGACCATGACAAAGACCCTTGACCCTAGTATCCTCCCAAGAACCTTGTCACTAACCTTGATGCTCTGCATCTTCCCTTTTATTGACTTTCTTCTTGATCTCGAACTTCTCTTCTCGACTCCTAGAGAAATGCAGTCTCTATCCTTCAAACTACTTCTTCTCAACTTCCTCTAGAGAAACTTGGTCTCTATGATATTACTAGCTTCCTCTAGAGAATCTCAATCTCTATATCTCTATCTCGATCACCTAGAACAAGTACCTCAGAAGAACCCTTCTGTCGCTGACCCCATAATATTCCTTCCTTCTCTATCCCTAGGGGAAATTCTTCTTTCGTTATCCAAGAAGAAACTCTTCCTTCGTTGACCCAAAAGAATCTCTCTTCACTATACCCAGAAGAAAAACTCCTTTGCTATTCCCAGAAGAATCCTTCTTATCCTATCTTCACACTTCTCTCTGTAGCCGCCCCTTCTTTGCACTACTTCTTCACCTCTTCTTCGCAATTTTGTTTGACCTCTTCTTCACACTTCTGCTTGACCAAAAGCTTGTCGAGTTGCTTGCCTCTAAGTGAGGCTCAGTGTGTCTTTATATACACCTCATCTCATGTCCTTTAGGCCAACATCATCACTAGAGGTTAGGCCGACTTCTTCTAGCAAGTTCTTCCATTGTTGTAGGCCGACTTGAAGAGGATAAGTGACAAGGTCTTGGAGGATACTTTACATAGACAAGTTTGACATTTTACAAAGTGTAACATGACTTCATTACATGACAATGACTTTAACATCTTATGAATAGATGACAAATAATTACTAAAGACTCTAAATGGGAATCTTGACCCCAAAATAAAATATCTTGCTCATGAAATCCATGAAGCAAGCAATACAATAATTTTATTTTTCTTCTTTACATTTCAATACATAAAATCATAATTACATGTCATTATGGAAACTGAACCTAGTTACACTTTTCAACAAGGAGCACTTCTAGAGGATGATTTAGTTTTGGAGCTACTATGATCTCATGGATGAGTAGGAAGCAAGATCACGTTGCATTGAGTAGTATCAAGGCAGAAAATGTGGCTGCATTTGAAGTAGTAAAATAGGTTGTTTGGTTAAAGAACCTTCTGACAAATTTGTTCGAGAACTATTTGGCTTCTACTGTGATTAATTGTGACATTTCATCAAGATGTTTGGAGATCTTTTGTTTCATTTGAGGAGGAAACATATCGATGATAAGTTCCACTTTATTAGGAACTTGGTGCAGGATGGGATCGTGAAGTTGGAGTATGTCTCGACAGATGAACATGTAGGAGACATACTGACAAAGGATCTTCATAAAAAGAAGTTTGAATATATATGGAACCTACGTGGTTTGGTAGATATTGTTGATTGTATTGATGATAAGAATTTGGAAGAGATTTGTTGAGGCTTGGCAAGTGAAGCATTGCCTAGGAAGACATATGGTTGGTAGTTTGTGTTGATGTCTAGGTCCCGAAGTTGGAAAGGTGGTGTTGGTTATTGAGCTTTGTTTTGGATACACACTTGGATATTTGGGTTGATGGTTAGCAAGTAAGCCTAATAGTACCTAGAGGGGATGAAAGCTTGAGTCCACCATATTCCCACTTGGATAGATTCCCTAATTCAGGAATCTAGTCCATGGCATTGCGGTGCCTAAATTATTGAGAGACCAATTGGATAGATTGCCCTGGTAAGGAATCTATTCCATGGTATTGTTGTGCCTAAAAGTTCTTCATGGTTCTTATAGTTTGAGATATTCCATTTTATTTGTACATTATGAATACCTCCCTAGATAAGAGGGAGTGTTGGAAAATGTAACTATGTTCAGTCTTCATTAATGTACTTGAGTCATCATGCAATGTACTTGTCAAAAGAATAAAGAAAATATTTTTTATTATTATAAAAATGACTTATTAAAGCATGGGTTTCATGCTTGGGTCATCATTATATTAGTCAAAGTCCCCATTGTGGACTCCTAGGATTAATATTGGGTTTATAGAGTCATTGTGCATTCAAAGAGACCCTTCTTGGGATTTTGTCATGTAAAAGGGTTTAATATTGATTCAAATATGATTCACGTACCCTCCACGTCAACTCGGCCTAAGAGAGATCAAGTCAGCCTAAAGGACCCTAATTCGACCCACAAGAAGCCTATAAATACAATCTAGTCAAAGTCATTTGGAGGATCATCTCTCAAGCTAGTTCGATATCTCAAGAAGAGTTTGAGAAGTGCAAAGTATGTTGTTGGGAGGTCGAAAGAAGTGTGAGTTTGGGGAATTCTAAGGAGAGGAAGAAAATCAAGCTTTTGGTGCTTGTCTCTCTCTGTTTTGTGGTCTGGATTGCGAGATCGAAGTCTCATAAGTTTCATTGTTGCCGGAAGCTATTGGTTGCTAGAAGTTGCTGCCTAGTCGAAGTTGTTGGAATGGGTTGAAGGTCTAAGAGGCTAACTTGGTGTGGAGGGTGTTAGTGTCAGTCTTTCCAGCCTTCCTCCAGTGATCAAATATGCTCTTACAAAGTGATTTTGAAGTGTCAAGGTCAAATTTTGTCATTTCAGTGAGTCTTCAAGCAAAATTTGGTCACTAGGCATTAGGTCTAGGGTTTGCTTTCACTCCTTTCAAAATTGCCCAAATGCCAATCCATGTCATCATTCTGTTGATTCTATCATCATTCATAGGGTTTTCATTATCATGTCAATGTCTAATGAGTCATTTTACATCTTGTTCATGCTTCAGTTGCGCCTAGGCAAGGTCATTTCCCTCTCCTAGGGTTTTGAAAGCTAATTTCTCTTGGATGGTCAAATCATTAGCAAACTTGTATCCAGATATTCATACACCTTCCCCTATCCTTCATGTACCTTATCAAATGCTTCCCATCACTGAGATCCCCCAAATTCCTCATTTTCGCACAAACCCTAGTTTCTTGCTATAACCTGGCAATTTTCTAGGTTGAGCCTGTGTTTCGCCCTTTTGGACCCCTTCCCCTCACTCGATCTCCGTGATTCCACTTTCCCCTGCTTCCTAACATCCCTCCCTACTTCCAAACATTTCCCCAAGAATTTATAAGCCCCTCATCCCCTTCATTTCGCTTCATTTCCACAAAAATCCTTATTTCACACATCGGGATAAGTTTCACTCAAAAGATGTTTTAGAGCAATAAAAGATGAATTTTGGAAACCTGAGAGAGGTTTTTGTTCAAAAAAGGCCAAGGAATAAAAACCTCCTTCACGTTTTACACAGGTGTCATGGTTTTAGAGAAATGTCAGAAATATCGTTTCCTCAGGAGAATCGAATGCACCTCTGAAGTGACCTTGGGAAAATCACGTTTTCTCCTAGCTTGGTTGGCCAAATTAATTTCTTGATGAGTCAAATGATAACTAGACACAAAGAGCTTTCCAATGAGCTATCATTAGCTCAATGTGGAGTTGAGGAAGACATTCAAAAGTTGACTGCAACAGCACTCTTCCTTGAGGCAGCCTCATTTGGCACATTTTGACCAGTCTTGGGAGATTTGATTTTTGATAGGGGAAATGAACTAAAAATTGAAAAATTATAGTTTTTTTGGAAAGTAGACTCAAATACCTTTCCAACGAGCTATCCTGTGCCCAATTTGGACACCAGGAAGACCTCCAAAAAGCCTCTGACAGTCGCACTACGCGTAGGGCTCAAGTGCGCTATGCATCAGGGTTTTGGCTCAACGCGTAGCGCGCCGCGCGCTACCCTTAAGTTGGGGATGTCCATTTCACAAAAAATAAGAATTTTTGGATTTTTCATGACAAATTACACTTGCTCATCCACTGCCAAGACATTTCATTGAGGTTTGGGCCCTCAAAAGGTCAAAAAACAAGCAAAAAATGACCTTCTGCCACTTTTTGGACACACAGGAAGCAGTCTTGGGAGATTGCATTTTTGGAGGGGAAAATGGCCACCAAATTGCGAAATTCTACTTGGGTTGGAGAGTAGACATCCAGAACTTTCCAACAAGCCCACTTGTGCCTCATTTGGATGCCGGGATGTGCCCCAAAAACAGGTAGGAAGGCGTGCTACGCGTAGGGCTCAGGCGCGCTACACATCAGGATTTTTTCACCTTCCAGCTCAGGAATTCGGCCAGTTTTGACCAGTTTTGACCTGTGATGGGATTTTTCACCCTCCTTGATGTAATTAATGGAACTTTATTTTTACTTGACACTTATTTACCTATTCTAGATGATTCATTCATAAAATAGCAAAAATTTAATGAATGAATTGGTTTCCTAGCTTATAGAGGCAAGTTGTTTTGACTGCCTAGATTGTAGTGCTTTGTTTAGAATTGGTTGAAACAGATCCTAGGATGATGAGCTAGAACTCTAGAGGCTAGGGAATGGGTTGGCATGGTCTATATTATGTATTTTCTCAATCATTTTCAGGGGTTGGAGAGGTTGGACTCTTGAGGGATAAGCTTAGACTGTATTACTCTTTGTATCTCTGCAATTTTGGCAAAGGAAAGACCAGGGTTTTGCAGCACTATTTGGGATTCTTGTGGTGATTTGTGTTGATGGTGTGTTTCTCTCATGTACTTGTAAGTTTGTTATGTGTATCATTTTCCTACTCTTCTCTTCTGCAAATTAAGTAAATGAAGTGTTAAGGTAGAATTCATGATTTCTATGCTCTGCCTTTAAGTTTGCTTAATATCTATGTTTTCATCTGTTTAAGGAGAACTCTCGATGGTTTCTTGCTCTCCTTAGCTCCTCACCGGTCATTTCTATCCATTCACTTATTTCAAAGGCATCAATACAATCTCCTACCTTGCCCCAAAAAGACCTCTGCAAAAATTGTGTCTCATCCCCGTACCCAAAATTGCCGTGCTCAGTTTTCCAACAAAACCCTAAAAATATAAAATCAAACTTTCCCTATCAGTTTACTAGCCTAAAATCAGTGTTCTTTATTGGTCATCTCAGCCCTTTGAAGACCTTTTGCCGAGATAGACCCAGAGAGAGCCCTCTCCTGTCCCCGTAGGGCTAGCTACGAGGCTAAGTGGTTTGATGTTGCCTTGGATTTTGTCTTTTTCAGCCTGAGGCCAAATTCAAGCACTAACATATTGGCAACCATACTGGGGAAGAACAAATGGTTTGCTGGTTGATTTCATTTGTTTTATAAGCTACAGACGGAGCCTAAAGTTATGCCAGGTAGCCTTCGAAACGCTTTTGCTTTGCATTAGCAGAAGTAGATAAACGCTGCTTCAGTCAATCTCCGGTCTAGCTTGTAAACATGACATCTAACTTGTTAATTACCCCAGTACATGTATCAAGTTCAGATCTGATTGTTGATGGTGGACAACAATCAGACACTGACAAGGCTGAAATCATTCACCTGGCGACTTCATTCACTAAAAAATCCAAAGATCAATGCTTCATGGTGACTTCACTGCAGGAAGATTAGTAGCTTTGAGCTTTTCAAGATGGATCGGGTTGCAAGAAGATATGCTCCTATGAGCCGAGATCACATCCCTGGTTTTCCAAATAAAATTCTGAAGGTAGATTGGTCAAGGAATTTGCCTACATTTAAAGATGATGGTAGGAAGGACGCTGCTCTACATCTGGTTAGATTTCACATGCATATTCGCAAGTTGAAAGTTGATTTTCCTGAAGATTGTTTGATGAAGATATTCTTGGCCACTCTGGAAGGTAAAGCCCAATCATGGTATGAAAGTTTGTCGCCTGCTTGTATTTACTGTTTAAAGGATTTTCATGCTATGTTCATTGAACGATATAAGGACTCTTATCCGTCATTAAATTTAGTTCAAGACTGTTGCAAGCATGCTTATAGTTTTATTGAAATCCTTGAGAAATATTATGAAGATGATAATTTTATGGATGATGAGATCATGGAGGCTCTGTATGAGAATCCATTTCAGCAGCATAAAGAAAACTTAGAGGATACTTGTCCAGATAATCAGGCCATTTTGCAGCAGAATCAAGATCAGCAGGCTGAAGATGGTCATATGGTGGAAGATGATGAAAGAGAGGGTTCTATTACAGATCTGCCCACAGAAGAAGACAACGTGTAGGGTAGTCAAGATTCAATTTCAGAATGTGATGCAGTCAAGTCAGCTATTTCAGATCAACATACAGATCATGATGACCAAGAATACCTTATGCTGAATCCCATCAAAGAGAGCTCTACTGTTGAGATCACAGACAGAGTTGTGGATTCAGATGTTCATAAAAAATAGAATGAGATCTTTGTGCAAGTGATAAATCTCCTTTCAATAACTCAGTAATAAATGATAGTTTGAATGCCCTGTCATATGAAGATAATTACTGTTTAAGCAGAAGAAAACAAAAAGCATTGTCTCCTTTGTCTGAAGATGAGATAGATCTACTTTTGAGAGGTCTTGTTACAGCCCAAGCTACAGAAAATTTGCAGTGCACACATAGTCAGGAAGGTGTTGGAGAAACTTCTTCCTCTTTTGAAAAAGATGACTATCTTATAATCAGTTTTGTAGACCAGCAAAAAGATAATTTTTTCTTTCACAAAGATGATAAGGCTATCATGTTTGATAATCTCGAAGATTGTTTTTTGTTTAAGAATGACCGACAGCACATTCACACCACAGAAGATCAAAACATTCAGGATTTCCATTCAGATTCCTCTTCATATGTTTCATGTGCTGAAATGTTTTTCCAAGAAGAGATCTGCTCATCCATTTGTTCAGAGTTTTTTGAAGCCTATGAGCATACTTTTACTGAAGCACATGATGAAGGCAGATCAGAATTTGAAACAAAGGACACCTTGTTCTTTCAGCAGGAGGTGGCAATGGCAAATCTTCATGTTTTTTACGATCCTCTAGCAAGTTTGTTGCAGCCAGCAGTGAAAGTGTTTATTACAGTGTTTTGTTGCAGCCATGGTCAACTATGTTTTTGGATGCCCAGTGATAGGTTTGTACTGTTGACCAGAAGATCTAATCAGGAGAATCAATCAAGAAGGCATCTGCTTGATTGGTTGCATTGGCATTTTGATATAGTTTGATGTATATTGTCTTGTAAGAAACACAGGTGGTTGTCATCATGATTTCAAATCTTGATGGACTGCTGCCCCTCAAAAAGCTTTGAAAAGTCTTGTTTTAAGTCAGTCATGAGTCATTTGTGTTTGGTCTGTTGAGTGAGTTTTTCAAGTTATTTCAGTTTGCCATCGAGTCGGTTTGAGTCAAGCTTCAGTTAAGTTTCAGTCAGTTTTCAGTCAAGTTTTCATTCAATAAATGTGTCAAAGTTTTGTGTCAAAGGTGGAAATAATGACTCCATCGCCCAATGGATGAAAGCACTGGTCTGCTCTCCCAAAGATCTGTTGTTCTTGGCACCCCCAAGGAGCTACCATCCCCATTGGAGCCAATGTTAGTGTCAGTCTTTCCAGCCTTCCTCCAGTGATCAAATATGCTCTTACAAAGTGATTTTGAAGTGTCAAGGTCAAATTTTGTCATTTCAGTGAGTCTTCAAGCAAAATTTGGTCACTAGGCATTAGGTCTAGGGTTTGCTTTCACTCCTTTCAAAATTGCCCAAATGCCAATCCATGTCATCATTCTGCTGAGTCTATCATCATTCATAGGGTTTTCATTATCATGTCAATGTCTAATGAGTCATTTTACATCTTGTTCATGCTTCAGTTGCGCCTAGGCAAGGTCATTTCCCTCTCCTAGGGTTTTGAAAGCTAATTTCTCTTGGATGGTCAAATCATTAGCAAAACTTGTATCCAGATGTTCATACACCTTCCCCTATCCTTCATGTACCTTATCAAATGTTTCCCATCACTGAGATCCCTCAAATTCCTCATTTTCGCACAAACCCTAGTTTCTTGCTACAACCTGGCAATTTTCTAGGTTGAGCCTGTGTTTTGCCCTTTTGGACCCCTTCCCTCACTCAATCTCCATGATTCCACTTTCCCCTACTTCCTAACATCCCTCCCTACTTCCAAAAATTTCCCCAAGAATTTAGAAGCCCCTCATCCCCTTCATTTCGCTTCATTTCCACAAAATTCCTTGTTTCACACATCGGGATAAGTTTCACTCAAAAGATGTTTCAAAGAAATAAAAGATGAATTTTGGAAAACTGAGAGACTTTTTTGTTCAAAACAGGCCAAGGAAGAAAAACCTCCTTCACTTTTTACACAGGTGTCATGGTTTTATAGAAATGTCAGAAATATCGTTGCCTCAGGAGAATCGAATGCACCTCTGAAGTGACCTTGGGAAAATCACGTTTTCTCCTAGCTTGGTTGGCCAAATAACTTTATTGATGAGTCAAATGATAACTAGACACAAAGAGATTTCCCATGAGCTATCATGATCTCAATTTGGAGTTGAGGAAGGCATTCAAAAGTTGACTGCAACAGCACTCTGCCTTGAGGCAGCCTCATTTGGCACATTTTGACCAGTCTTGGAAGATTTGATTTTTGACAGGTCAAATGAACTCCAAATTGAAAAAATCCAGTTTCGTTGGAAATTAGACTCAAAGACCTTTCCAATGAGCTATCCTACGCCCAATTTTGACGCCGCGAAGACCTCCAAAACGCATCTGAAAGTTGCGCTACGCGTAGGGCTCAGGCGCGCTACGCATGAGGGTTTTGGCTCAACGCATAGCGCGCCGCGTGCTACCCTTAAGTTGGGGATGTCCATTTGACAAAAACTCAGCATTTTTGGATTTTTCATGACAAATTACACTTGCTCAGCCACTGCCAAGACATTTCATTGAGTTTTGGGCCCTCAAAAGGTCAAAAAACAAGCAAAAAATGACCTTCTGCCACTTTTTGGACACACAGGAAGCATTCTTGGGAGATTGCATTTTTGGAGGGGAAAATGGCCACAAAATTGAGAAATTCTACTTGGGCGGGAGAGTAGACATCTGGACCTTTCCAACAAGCCCACTTGGGCCTCATTTGGATGCCGGAAAGTGCCCCAAAAGCAGGTAGGAAGGCACGCTAAGCGTAGGGCTCAGGCACGCTACGCATCAGGATTTTTTCACCTTCTAGCTCAGGAATTCGGCCAGTTTTGACCTGTGATGGGATTTTTCACCCTCCTTGATGTAATTAATGGAACTTTATATTTACTTGACACTTATTTACCTATTCTAGATGATTCATTCATAAAATAGCAAAAATTTAATGAATGAATTGGTTTCCTAGCTTATAGAGGCAAGTTGTTTTGACTGCCTAGATTGTAGTGCTTTGTTTAGAATTGGTTGAAACAGCTCCTAGGATGATGATCTCGACCCCTATAGGCTAGGGAATGGGTTGGCATGGTCTATATTATGTATTTTCTCAATCATTTTCAGGGGTTGGAGAGGTTGGACTCTTGAGGGATAAGCTTAGACTGTATTACTCTTTGTATCTCTGCAATTTTGGCAAAGGAAAGACCAGGGTTTTGCAGCACTATTTGGGATTCCTGTGGTGATTTGTGTTGATGGTGTGTCTCTCTCACGTACTTGTAAGTTTGTTATGTGTATCATTTTCCTACTCTTCTCTTCTGCAAATTAAGTAAATGAAGTGTTAAGGTAGAATTCATGATTTCTATGCTCTGCCTTTAAGTTTGCTTAATATCTATGTTTTCATCTGTTTAAGGAGAACTCTCGATGGTTTCTTTCTCTCCTTAACTCCTCACCGGTCATTTCTATCCATTCACTTATTTCAAAGGCATCAAGACAATCTCCTACCTTGCCCCAAAAAGACCTCTGCAAAAACTGTGTCTCATCCCCGCACCTAAAATTGTCGTGCTCAGTTTTCCAACAAAACCCTAAAAATCTAAAATCAAACTTTCCCTATCAGTTTACTAGCCTAAAATCAATGTTCTTTATTGGTCATCTCAGCCCTTTTAAGACCTTTTGCCGAGATAGACCCGGAGAGAGCCCTCTCCTGTCCCCGTAGGGCTAGCTACGAGGCTAAGTGGTTTGATGTTGCCTTGGATTTTGTCTTTTTCAACCTGAGGCCAAATTCAAGCGCTAACAGAGGGAAAGTTTGTTCTTGTTCTAGGGTGAAGAGTCTCAAAGAATACTATTGAAAGGAAGAATTATCTTGACTGGGTTTTCTCCTCGAGGGGTGTTTTTCCATGGCATAGTGTCTATATTTTGTGCCTCTTGTTTTGTGATCTTCATACACACATAATATGGTAATTGATTAATGAAATATAAGATAATAAAGAAGTAAAAGAAGCCAACACACTCACAAGTAATTATCAAGAAAGGAGAATCAAACCCTAATATAGCTACTTTGATTTTCCAACAACATATAGTGCAAACAAATTGAGGAAAATTCAAAAGTGCTTGATTACAAAAAAAATCATAATTAAAAATGCAGTTCCTTATGTTATCTTGTTAAGTGAAATAGGGTCTGCTCATATTGAAGCAATTGCTATGGTGTGAGTCATAAGGCATTTAAACAAAAATGAGCAAATGGAAGAGGGCAAATGGCCCAAGGTTGTCTTTAATGACATATTGTGCAAAAGAAAGAAGACCTAGATGCAGCAAAATAACAAATGGTTTAGTAAACAAGGTATTTGTTTGAACATGTGCCCCACAAACAGTAGATATAAATGCTTATGTTATGGATAAGTTCCACAAGAATAATTTGGATAAGGGGCTAGGGAGAAAGAAAAAGTACTATATTGAAGAGTTTAATCCCACTCATAATCATAAATAAAAAAACATACATAGGGGCCATTATTTCTTGGAGTGCCAAAATTCTTATTGCTCAATTAAGGACTAATTCTCATCAACATCGTTGTGAAACAGGATGCTGGAAAAGGAAAAAAGAAGTGTGGGAAGAAAGAGTATGTTTTTATATCTCTTTCATAAAAGTGGAAACATAAGAGCATTTCATTTTAGAATGTGAGGCCTTCAAAGATAACAGGTAAAGTTATGGAGATATTCTGGTAGCTAGCTCTTGGGATAATTTATTCAGCGACGGGTTTGTTGAAAAGATGAGAGCGTTTATTGTTAGGTTTCATAGGAAAAGGGTTGAATAAATGAATCAGATGGTGAAGCAAATTGTCCCATAGGATATCTTTAGCCTTGTGGACATCAAAATAATTTATTTCTTTCTTTCTTCCTCGAAAAGTGTTGATGCTACATCAATGTTTTTCTTTTTTTTGTTAAATTCCAATATTTTTTTAGCAATTACCATGACTATAAAAAAACTTAAATTTCAATATATTTTGAGACTAAATATCATGACGAAAAAAACATTAAAAATGAATACCTAAATCAAAGATTCATTATACCAAGAGTATTTTTTATGCTAAAAGTACAACTCTTAAAATCTTAACCTAAGACAACTTGACACATTGCAATGAACTCTTAAAAATCAACCATCAAATTGACACACAGTGGGGGTGTTGGAAAATGTAACTAGGTTCGGTCTTCATAATTGTACTTGAAGTCAAAATGTAATATGTTTTTCAAAAGAAAAGTAAAAATATTTTATTATTACTATTAAAATTGACTTATTAAAACATGGGTTTCATGCTTGGGTCAAATGTATAGGACCTGTTAGCTCTACTACAAACTTCAGCAGTTGGGGGATAAAATGACAGCTTGGCCATGTTGTTGATGGTTAAAGAAAGCTTGCAGCGGTCTTCTCTTCCCTCCTCCTTCAGTTTCCTCTCACCCTCTTAAAACCCGCTTTCTCTGTTTTTCCTCTGAAAATCTCTTCATTTCCTGCTTTCCCGTCTCCTACGAAGCTCTGCATAACCCTTGTTCTTAAGCCCGGGCGCTTAACCAATGAACCCACGCCCATACGACCCTTCGAGATTGTACGACCCTGCGATGGTCTGCCCTCCGTCCTTCGTTAAATCCCCACCGTCGATCGCATCACGATCCGACGGTCTCCGCTATGTTTACCGCACGTTAAACCCTATGCACTTTTCTCGCCATCCGACCGTCCGTCGCACGATCGGACGGTAGTCGCAAGCCCCGCTCGCATGACCTGCCCACCCGTTATCGCGCGGGGAAAGCGGTTTCCCCGCCGTCGCATCTACCACGCGTCGCAATATTACTGCATTGCGCCCCCGCATACGGAAACCGCCGCAGCTCCATGGGCGGTGCGGAGAATACCGCCCGCCCGCGAATCCACGATTCCCCCCCCCCCCCCATGATATCGTTCGTGCACCTTTCTCATGTGATGACCATTGGATCTGCTGCGCCCTGATCTGACGGTTCTCGTTTGTTTACTTTCGTTCTTTCCCGATAACCGTCCCCAAACTATTCCCCGCCGTTTATCTGCCGGATCTAACGGCTGTTATCTATTCCTATCATTCTCTTCTTCTATCCCGATCCTATATCCTCCTGATACTCCGTATTAAACAATCCCCACCGTCGATCCATGCAATCCAACAGCCAGTATTGCCTTCCCATCACGCCCATGCATCTGCTACGCAGTCTTGGTGCCCGACTTCAGTTTGGTGCATGAAGCAGCTCGAATTGGTTTTAGAGGTGATCTCTTCAAAGAAAAGTATGAAGAATATTGATTGCTACATGAGCAATGGAATTGAAGCATGACAAGGTTGACTTGATGGATGGAGGTATTATTGAGTCAAAGTTGTAAGGGTCTTGGTCATCTCGTCTTGAATCTATTGAAGGAATAATTTTGATTGGGTTTTCCCCTAGAGTGGGGTTTTGCCCTAGTAGTGTGCCTACATCTTGTGTACTCTTTTATTTGTTGCTTGGAAATAGTCTTGATGATAAGAAAAGATAAATCGAAAGAAATAATAATAATAATGAAAACATCAAAAGATAATGTCATTAATAAGGGAAATCATTTAACTGCCACTTCTATGGATTTTCCAACATGGTATCAGAGCTATGGTCAAAAGGCAGTTTGAAAATCACTTGGGTGCCTTTTTATTAAAGATCAAGTCTAAAGGGATTCAAAAGCATACTAAAAGGCATAGTGAGATAGTTTAGTCATTTAAGAAAATGAGTAACCATATTCAGTACAATTTCAATTAATACGTTTAAGTGGAGTTTGGATTAATTGATGATCTCTTCAATTCGATGCAACCACAGAAATAAAAAGGTCTCAATGCCTCCATAAAGACAAATAACTCAAACTTGGTGCCATTAAAGTGATATGATCTTGTTAAGAAGAAAAACAGAGATATCAAGTTCAAATAAAACAAATGTTTTGTCGTCATCACAAGGAGCTCAGATAGGGTGTAAAGATAATCTCTATGCATCCACAGTTCGGTGATATGCTCCCATCGTTTGGTGTTATGATCCCATGCTCTCATAGTTTGATATTATGCTTCCACATTCGATATTATTCTCCCTCAGTTCAGTGCTACTTCATTTGGTGTTATCACAGTGAAGAAAACTCAGTCATCACAGGACCGTAGAACCAAAGTATAAGGAACCTTAATGAACTGTGTCTTCACATAAATCTGAAATCTGTACTATTGAAAATGAAATTGTTTGTCCAAGGAACCAACTTGAAGAAAGAACTCTTTTAGGATCTGAGTACAAGGAACCAAGTAAGTATTGTTACTACAACAAGTCTAATAAGTTATCAAATTGGAGGTATGCAATCACAAGGTATGTATGTTCACGAGTCTTTAGATTTTGCAATATATCAAATATTAAATGATTCTTGCTTATAGTTAGACTAGGATAAACATTGCAATCCCTAAATAACTTACATACTTATCTTCTAGGGTTTACATGTAATCTAGTATGTCAAATAAAGGTCCTACTAATGTTTGAAAGAATGAAAAACTTATAATAAGATTCCCTCCTCCATGATTATGCAGAAGATCTAACTTAAGAAATTAAATTATGTCGTTGGTATCACATGTTGTGCTTTTAAGTATGTTTTATAGGTATAAAATATGATGGCTTAACACTTTAAGGAATCCCTAACAAGTTTGCCAAGGAACATCTCCAGGTATGTCTCAAACTATACACCTTACAATATTCTCTTAAAAATATGATCATCTTATTCTTGAAGTTTGCGTTGCCTTACTAACATCGTTATGTCCAGCTTCCTTGAATCATAATGATTCTTGTTTTGGGTGATTCATCACTTGATAAATATACCCCCTCATATTCTTAATTGAATTTAAAGAACCCTAGAGAGGTTTTCTAGAAAACCATAACCTAAAGGTATGCTAATGTTAATGTCTGAAACCCTAAAACTACTTAGGGTTATTGGAAAATGTTATTTGAAGTTTTTTTCGATGATGTCATGTTTAGGATTTTGGTATGATCATGAAAACCTAACTTATTATTTGAAATTTTGGAATAGTAGGGTTTTCTTTGCTATGTTATGAAACTCTAGATCTTTAGGGTTTGGTTGGTTCTATAAGCAAAACCCTTGTTATGTATTTAGAGTCCTAGGAATGAAACCCTAGGTATGTGTTCATTTGGTTGAAACCCTAGCCTGTTCTAGGTTGGTATATGTATACCAAATTAGTATTGCCTGACATATGATGTGCTTATGATATGCTGATAAATTCCTAGATATATGTGTTGACCTAAGTGTTAATGGTCATGAGTCGTAGGGTTTGGAAACAAGCCCTAGTCAAAGTTTGATGGTCTACGATGATGTTTGAAAAATCAATGGTTTAGTAGCTAAACCCTAGTAGTAGTTAAATTCTCTAGTATGTATAAACGACTGAAATTTATGAATCTATATAGTGATTGCTAAGAATTTGAAGATGGAAATCTAGGGTTTACATCAAACTCTAGTAGATGCTAGTCATGATGTTGATTAAGCTATGATTGGTTTTGATTGTTGAAGGTCATATAGGAAATGTATGAAATATTAGTAAGGAGTCTAAAATATGAATTCTGAAAGTTGTTAGATTCATTGATTTGATTTATTTATAGAGTTTGATATATGAAGGAACTTGTCATTGAAAGAATATTGAAACCCTAGATATAATGAGTTTGATTGATGATCTATGAGTGTGATTTAGGGTTTGTAGATAAACCTGGGAAAGAAGTTGAAGTATTGAAGTATAGTCTCTTGTTGATTATGTTTGTAAAATCTAAATACTTATGTTGCTATAGGATTTTGATATGGCTAAACTTCATGCTTCTACAATTTTGGTTGTACTTGTTATCTAAGTTGTCCATGTAAATCATCTTCAAGTTGGTGAAGATGATCGTAATTAAATTTGATGGGATAAGAATGATATATGAATGACTCTGATAAGAAGGATGGAAGCCATGAAAGATTGTCTGATGTCATAAAGAAGAAGTAGAACCCCCTAGGTTAAGAGGGATCTTGAATGAAAGGAATCTCCCTGGAATAAGAGGATGGTTGAGAATATTCTTGTATAGGAATAATTATATCCTCTTTGTTTAAGATGGAGTGACCGATATAATTATGTACTCCATGTGTGATGAACTAGACCAGGACTAACAATCGTAAGTTTTAGTGAAGGCCATGACTGAGAGAAGGAAATTGGAGAATGAATTTTGAGGTGTTGTTGAAACAAGGAAAGCAGGATCAGATTGAAGAATATGTTGTTACATATGAAGTAGGAAAGGACAGCGTATGATTGAGGAATCTTCTGTCAAATATTCGATTGATAGTCCTACCATGAAAAGTTGATAAACAACATCAAGTTGTTTGGAAGACCCCAAAGGTTTGCATTTGATTATGTACATGTCACAATATATTATTGATTGAGGTTGTGTTTGTATAGGTAAATCTCTCGAAGGTTTTGATAGCATGTTGATTACCGGTCAATTTAATCAAGAGAGATTTGTTGTCTTTGATTTGTTGGATCAAGGAGTATTGAGGCTTTGTGAGTGAAGCATTCCTTGGGAGGACATCTGGCTGACACTTCGTGTTGATGTCTAGGTCTCGAAGTTGGTAGGGTGGCATTGGTCATTAAGCTCTGGCACTCTAGGTTGATGGTTAGCAAGTAAGCCCGATGGTACCCAGAGATGCTAAAAGCTTGAGTCCATCTTAGTCCCACTCGGATAGATTGCCCTGGTCAAGAATCTAGTTCGTGGCATTGTGGTGCCTAAATTTTTGAGAGACCAATGGATAGATTGCCTTGTTTAGGAATCTAGTCCATGGCACTGTGGTGCCTAAACTTCTTCATATATGATGTGGTTTGAGATCTTCCATGTACCCCTCTAGTTATATGTAAATATGAATACCTCCCTAGTTAAGAGGGAGTGCTGG
Source organism: Pinus tabuliformis (assembly GCA_031772625.1). Taxonomy (NCBI): domain Eukaryota; kingdom Viridiplantae; phylum Streptophyta; class Pinopsida; order Pinales; family Pinaceae; genus Pinus; species Pinus tabuliformis. The sequence continues at coordinate 1,706,074,583 of CM062820.1, read as the reverse complement.
AAAATGTAACTAGGTTCGGTCTTCATAATTGTACTTGAAGTCAAAATGTAATATATTTGTCAAAAGAAAAGCAAAAGAATTTTTATTATTATTGAAATTGACTTATTAAAGCATGGGTTTCATGCTTGGGTCAAATGTATAGGTCAAGCCTCCATTATAGGCTTTAGGTTATTGTCAAAGTCAATTTGTGAAGACTCCTCCATCCATCAATGTCTCCTTGTTGTTGAAAGAACCCTCATGAAGTCGGCCTCCCTAAAAAGATCACATGTCGGTTTAATTCAATGACACAACTCTTCATATATTCATGTCAGCTCATTAAAGATGGACAAACAACTATATATGTGTGTGTAAGGTCTTTTCTCAAGAGGATATAGTTCAGAGCTTGGATTTCAGAGTCTTTTTCTGTGAACACAGAGAAGTTCGGATATGATTTCAGAGACATATATTTCAAGGTCTTTACAGTGAAAATTTTGATTATCACAGTCTACACAATTCGGATGACTTCATCTCAGTGCCATTTCAGAAGGAGAGGTTCATTTTTATCACAGAGATGAACTCACATTACAGTGACTACATGATTCGGTGCTATCACTGTAACCTTAACTCGGTGCTCTCACATAACCACAATGGCATCATCTCAGTGATATTACATTGACCTCATCTCGACGATATTACAGTTACTTCAATTTGGTTCATGAAGCAGCTCGGATTAGTTGCAGAGGTGTTCTCTTCAAAGACAAGTATGGAAAATATTGATTGCTATAGGAGCAATGGAATTGAACATGACAAGGTTGACTTGATGGATGGAGGTAGTCTTTAGTCAAAGTTGTAAGGGTCTTGGTCATCTCATCTTGAATCTACTGAAGGAAGAATTTTGATTGGGGTTTCCCCTAGAGTGTGGTTTTTCCCTGGCAACGTGCCTACATCTTACGTACTCTTTTATTTTTTGCTTGGCATTAGTCTTGATTATAAGAAAAGATAAATCGAAAAAAATAACAATAATAATGAAAATATCACAAGATAATTTCATTAACAAGGGAAATCATTTAACTGACACCTCTATGGATTTTCCAACAGGGGGCAAGCTTGATACATTCCAATGAAAACTTAAAAATCAACCATCAAATTGACACACAATGGAGGCACACTTGACCCATTGTAATGAAAACTTAAAAATAAACTATCGAATTGACACATAGTGGGGTTAGGTTGTTATTCGAGCATCGAAACAACCCCTACAGCCCAAAAATAATAATAATAAAACAAAACAAAACAAAAATTCAAAATTAAAACAAAACCAAAAAACATAAAAAGTAAAAACAAAAAAATAAACATTAAAATAAAAATGAATAAATAAAACCCACAAGGTGTTATGAAGTATTATGTAAACATGAGATTCAATGTTCAAATCCCCCGAGTCAAATCAACAAAAATAAAAGTACTAATGAAAAATATATTTTAAAAAAACAAAAACCAAACAAACTTCAAACATAAAAAAATTATTTAAATAAAATAAAATAAACACAACAAATTCCAAACATCAAAAAATTATTTAAATATTAAAAACAAAAACCCAAAAAAAGAAATTAAGCATAAGAAATTTTAAAAATTAACCAAGACTAACCCATAAAGGAGAAAAAATCAAACATAAAAAAAGTAAAAAAAATAAAAATAAAAATAAAAAACACTAAACACATTAAAAAATAAATAAAAACAAAAAAAAAATATTACAGAAAAATTTAATTAAAAAAAATAATAATAATAATAAAAACATAATCAAATATAAATTAAAAATAATAATAAAACTAATAAAATATAACATAAATTAATTAAACTACTATTATAAGCTTATCTTGTCCAAATTTGAATGGATTGGAGTAATCCTCGTCTTTACTATAAGCATAGGGAAACCCATCGGAATACTTTGTCCAATTTTGATTAGGGTTGGAGTAATTCTCATCTTTTCTATAAGCATAGGGCAACCCATCGGAATTACTCATCTTATTTTCAAAAAAGAGAGGTCTTAAAAACAACTCCAACAAAAATATGCATGAATATTTGTGCCTTTCTTTACTACCTTCAATAAAAAAATGCTCATGAAGGATGAGAATAAAAATTAGAATTGAAAGAGTCCCACAGGGCTTTAGATTGACAGTGAATGTGAAATATTCCAAATTGAAATTTACAACTAATAACAGACACATGAAATAGGTTATAGAAAATAAACTCACAAATATGCATGCATCATCAAAAACACCAAGAAACTCAACAAATGAGTTGAACCATTTTACTAAATTATGAATTGTGAGTACATATCGCAAGGAACAAGTGAACCTGGGCTTGCATAAGCAATCTGGAGAAAACCTAGGAGGAAGAGATGACTCCCAAGAGCAAGGAAACTTCGACCCAATATCTGTATAGACCTAGAAATTGACAACTGTTGTTGCACTGGAAATGTTGAGAATGACCCTCTATGGTGCCCGTAATCACATGAAAATGTAGTTGTAGCTTCTGTTCGGTGTGGAGCATGATTATCATCCTAATCTAGAGGTCTTTGTTTCAGTTGGATGTATACCCTAGGAAGATTGTACACCCCTCCATGTGGGCGGTGCAGGGGGGACATGTCCCCCCATGGGGGTTCGGGGGGGCCAATCCCCCCCAGCTGGGGGGTCCAGGGGCCAGCGGTCCCCCGGCAGGGGTTTCGGGGGCAGCGCCCCCGAAGAAAAAAACAGATGTAAAATTGCCTTGCGAAAGTATAGTGATTTCTAGTCAATCTAGGCCGTTCATTAGTTGAATGATCTGACAGTAGAATTTATGTTTATTTTAGGGTTTTTTTCCCTAGAAGGAAACCCCTCTCTTTGTATGAGGGTATTGTATTGAGGCTATGGAAGATATGTGTATTCTCAGAGCGAGAAATAGAGAGGTGAGACTATGAGAGAAAATAGAGGATATTACAGCGGATCTGTTGTAGGTTGTGTTTCTTCATTTTGCTGGATAATAGAAAGGAAGGACTGGTTGTTCGGGGTGGACATAGCCCAAACTGGGTGAACCATGTATATCTGTGTTTCTCTGGTTTTATGTGTTTGTGTTTTTCCGCATATTATATGTCTTGCATTTCTCTGTCATATATAATATTTTTCTAACAACTTCTCCCAAAATACTCAACCAAACTCATAAAGGAATCTACCCCAAACCAACCACCCAGAAAACCCATAAAGCGGTGCAATTATCAGTTGAGTAATAAAATGCACTGCTGAACAAAATGGGATTTCGAACCTGAATACTACCAGAAAATTCTACAAATTTAGCAGGGACCTCTCCTCCAAATACCCATAAAAACCTAGAAATATTTGTGCCTAGTTCCAACTTTCCAAATTTACCCCCAAATAGAGTGAGCTCCTCCCCTAGATGGAAAATTTGTACCCCCCATAATTCTGTTGCAAATGCCCACCAAACTAGAAGATCAATCCCTCCAATAATTCTCCTTATGTCCCCTAGCACAACTCATCCCCTACTCTGGTCTATCCTCCACAACAAATGTTGCTCCTCTAGCGACTACGCAAACCACCAATCAGTCACTTTTGTGCATGCCCAGGCAAATAATTTCAGCCTGAAGTGTTTCCACCAAATCAATATGTAAGTCACCTACTAAAATGCTTCCAAATACTCAGGAAATGGCCTCTAATTTCTCCAGAACAATCTATGATGTGTAGCTCTCCCCTCCTATGGGTTGTGTGGTCCTTTCCTGCACCCAATCTTCCCAGAATAACTAGATTTCACCAATAGAATCCCTCCAATACAACCTCAGATGTATAGCAATGCAACCCTAAAGTGGCACTCGAAGTTGACCAAAGGTAGAGGAGGAATTCCTACCTGGGAATTCCTTGTGCTAAACAACACTTGTTTACTTAGCTAAACAGCTCAAGAAAACTCACGTTCAAAAGTTAGATTGTCAAAAGATCCTAAAATGGAGGCCACTTCTCCTATTTATAGTTTTTGTTTCTCTTCTCTCCTTGTGGGCTCCACGATTCGACCTCCTTACCTTTTCCATGTTCCCTCCAATTTGACTTCCTCAAGGAGTGCAAATTTCCTCATGGGGTGGCCCCCACATCCCACTTTGTGATTAATTATTCCCTTTGTCTAATGTTTGGGGCATCCTCTACCACACAAAATTAAATGAATTAACTTTCAACCACTTTTCCTAAGTTTGTGCCCAAAATTGTTCTGCATCCAAAATTTGCAAAAATTGAGAAATGAACTTAGCAGATTTTTATTGGAATATATATTACAGTAATCCTCGCCAAAAATTAATTGTCCTCAAGAAATGCCTGATAAAGCATCCCCTCTGACTTTTGATCACCTCTACCATTTCTAGTAATAACAGGGTCCCAAATGTGCCACTGAGGCATCCCTAATCTATGCACTAACCTATCATAAAGGAGTCCCCAGATACTAGGGACCCAAGTCAGCCCGCTAAGTGTGAATCACCCCTCGCTCCATGAGAGACCCAAGGTGTATGGGTGTGATAGTCCTCCCGCCTCCTATCGATAAGCTAACCACCTCGATGATGCCAAACCCCTGTCAACTCCTCGGAAATTTGTCCCGCTAGAAGATTGATCTAGACACCTCAATGTTGAGAAATCTAGGGCATTAGCATTAGGCGATTTCTCTTCTTTTAGAGATTTCTTCTGAATGCCCTTTTTTTTTTACTTCTTTAGATTAGGATCTTCTTCTTGTTAGATTATTAGTGTTCTTCAGCAAACAGTAACCAATGCATGAACATAAATAGATAAGAGACACAGAATGTAGGCTATTAGTCAAGGCCAAAACCTCTCACTCTTTGAGAGGAAAACCCGCACAAATTTTTCTTATGGAGATTCCAATTGACGAATACTAATACCATGACCCTTAACCTATTAGCCACTCCAAGACCAATACACAAGTTCTCTTGATTGTCTTCTCTTCTTCTTGACTCTTCTCTTTCTTTGACATAGTTATCATCAAGATCTTATCATTGTTTCCACATCAACTTCTCGCTTTCATATACTTACTTCTGTAATGGTCATCCTTTGAACTCTAATAGATCCATTACCTCTAATTGTAATGGAATCCTTCTTGTTGTGATCACATTGACCCTTTAACACTATAGAGGCACATAGATTACAATAATATAATAGCACTGAATATGTAGTCTTCAGTATGGTACTAATCTGAGGCTTCCTCCATAGCACTGAAACTCTCTCACAACAATCTAAAGTGACTATAATCCGAACTGTATATATATATCCTTGCTTGTGACTATGTCTTTGAAATCCGAACCCATTAGAGTAGTCTTCTATTTGAATCTGAACTTGTCACTGTTCTTGCTTACCCGAAGATCTCAGAGGAATCCACACTATTGACTGGAATCTACCATTTGAAAATCACAGAAGAATTCGAACTCTAAACTATGTCAATATGGATACCCTACACGCTTATATATTAGACTACCTATATATATAAGTCGACATGTCTTCAACGAAGGGATGTGTCTCTAGTTTGAAGCCAACATGAGAAGGAGAACTGTGCTCGTATTTGGAGGTCTATTTTACAATCTATAGACTAGAATATATTTGACATATCTTCATACATGACATTGACTCTTTGACAAATCCTAAGGCTTTCAATGGGAGCCATCTAAAATAAACCTCTTTCTCATGAAACCCATGAAGCAAGGCATTACAATAATAATTTTATTTACTTCTTTTCATCATTTACAAAGATCATAATTACATGTCATTATGAAGACCAAACTTAGCTACACTTTTCAATACTCCCTCTTAACTAGGGAGGTATTCATAATGGTACTTGGTCATTCTCAAATTCAAAAATTTCTAATAAGAAGAATCAGATCGGTAACCCATCTATCTAGCATCATATCAACCAACATTGTCACATAGCAAGGCCTTGACTAACAACTCTATCCACATGATCAAAGCACAATGTTGGTGAGACCAATGATTCATAGACACCATAATCAGTCCACGACTACTCTTATCTATTTATTTCTGGTAGCATCGAATGTGCTCTAAGCCTCAAAAATTGCAAAGAGGCTAGGACACATGTATTCCACAATACCTAGAAATCGTTTTGAGAAATTCCACCCATATGAGGTTTTATTAAAATAATTAATTATTTTTAATGGGTGCCTAAGTCTAAACTTAGGCAATTAAAATAATTAAAGGGTATTAATAGAACTGGGTGTGAATATTCTAGAATAAGACGAAGACCAAGTCAATATGATATGAGCCATTGATTAGAATCTAATCTCGGCCATTGATTACTCAAATGGAAGATTATAAGAAGGACTTTGATGGGCATTTGGAAAATACACCAGGTAGATACTTATTTGCCCAAGTAGATCGATTTTCTCACTAGTCGAAGTTCGGCAACAGAAAATTGAATTAGAGGGAGAGTTGTTGGTGAGAGAGAGAGGGTATCAGCAATAATCGAGGGTGTAGGAAACGACAAGAAGAGGCAGCGTAGAAGATGGATGCATATCACCAAAGGGACAATGCATAGGTAGTAACATTGGGACTGCACAGTCACTACGCAGAGGGTGATGCAATAAGACGCAGAGAGGGCAGCAGGTCCTCTCCAGGGTCAAAATTTCACTGTGATGTGTGAGAAAATTGTCTGTGAAATTTCTCACAAAAATTTCTCTTCTATTTTGCTGGTTGTATCTTGTACATGAGATTTTGCTGAAGATCAATAAAGAAACCCTCATCTGTTGCACTAGTTTTCCCACATTGGGTTTTTCTGAGGACAATTGTCCAAAAATAACTATGTCATTGTGTTTATACTTATGCTAGTATTTTTCCTTGCATTTACTTTCCACAATATTTTAATTGTCAAGGATGCAGTAGAATTTATTTCGATATTTTTTGTAGAAATACTGTAAATAACTTATTTCTAAATTAATAAGTAGAAGAAATAATATCAGTCACTACAGCTGGATTTCTATTCAGAGATTTTCACATGGTATCAGAGCTAAGGAAAAGCAAGGGAATGGAGCCAAAAGAGCCAACACTGAACAAAATTGGGAGCTGCATAGGCAACAAATCGAATCTGCAGAGGGATTACGCAATATAGGCAGGCAAATTTTTCATGGGAAAAACTCTCTTTGAGTGAGTCAACATAAAGAAATATTTCCATATCGAGGTTTACTAGGGACAAAGGGAGAAGCGCAGAATTCTAAGCGTAGAGCAGAGTTAAGGTGGGACGCAGTTCTTGCTGGGAAAAAAAATGTTAGAAATCGATAGGAAAAATAACACAAATAAGGATGGAAAATCAATATGTCTCTGAATTATCTTCCAGATTGGAAGAAGAATCTGCATGCTTTTCAAGTTTAGTGTCAGAAAATGTTTGATATATTGATAGTGGGGCTTCAGCTCACATGACTGAAGTACAAGAATACTTCACGAGTTATCAAGAAGAGTAGATGGACTTCCAGATCACTATGGGAAACAAAACGAAGTGTACTCCAATAGCGAGAGGCACCATAGCATTTCAAACGGAAGCACGAACCAGCATCCAAACCACTAATTTTTTTCATGTGCCCAGGTTAGGAATGAATCTAATTTCAGTGTCCCGGTTACAAGAAAAGGGATACGATGTATAATTTATTGGAAGGAATGTATACGTCAAACATACAAGCTAGAAGAAGATGAGACAAATTGGAGCTCGAAGCAATAGGTTGTATAGATTGCAACTCGAGTCTCTAATGACTCTGATAGTCAGTAATCATAACAGTGAAAAGTAACTGAATGAACTGTGGCATAGGCGAATGGGACACTTACAACATGGAGCGCTGAGAATTCTCGGAGAGACTGTTATAGGGATTCGAGTCCTCAATACTAAGCATGATGATGTATGCAGAGGATGCGTACTAGGGAAGTACGCTAAGGCACCATTTTCCAGAATTAACAACAGAGCGAAAGGAATATTGGGATTGATACATTCAAATATTTGTGGCCCAATGTCCACAAGAGCTCTTAGGGGTGGCAAATACTTCGTCACCTTTATTGATGATCACTCTAGAAAAACCTAGATCTATTTCTTAAAGACCAAGAATGAGGTCTTTAATCGATTCAGAGAGTTTAAGGCTCTTGTAAAGAATATGACAGGGAAAAAGATAAAGGTATTGCGTTCAGATAATGGTGGAGAGTATACAGACAAAGACTTCACAGATTTTTGCACAAAGGAGGGCATCAAAAGAGAATGGACAACTCCATATAATCTAGAGCATGGAGTAGCAGAGCGAAAGAATAGAACTATTGTTGAGGCAGAAAAGGTTATGTTGTATGACCAGCAATTGCCTAGATTCTTATGGGCAGAGGGAAGAGGCATGAAACACAGTGGCATATATTCAGAATAGAACACCTCATAGAGCATTAGGGAAGAAAACGCATGAAGGGGTTTTCTCAGAGAGAAATTCAGTAGTAAGCCATCTCAGAATATTTGAAAGTGTGGCATATTGTCACATTTCTAATGATAAGCGTATTAAATTGGATCACACTATAGAAAAGGGGTACCTCATGGGATATAGAGAGACCTCAAAGGCATACAAAATCTACATTCCTAGCAGTAGGAAGATTGTGGTAAGACGGGATGCAAAGTTCATGGAGGATAAAGATTTCAGGAAATCTTGAGAGATACCAGCAGAAGATCAGTCAATGGATGTTCCATTAGTCCAACAGCAGCAGAGGCACGAAGGAGAAAAAGCAGGAGGACAGACACCAGGTTCAAGTATAGTAACCAATACCATCATTTCCTTAGGAGTAGGAGATCTTGGAAGTTCTCAATAGATAGAACATGAGGAAGAATTGATTGAGCCTCCTACCACCAGTGGTATAACTAGTAGGGAGGTACAGTAGACACTGAGGGATGTAGAGGATTTCGTTGGAGCTCCCATAACCTTCAAAAGGCAGAGTAGACAACATGACAGATACCAAGCCTTGATAGCACAGGTTGAAGAACCTTCCATTTTTCACGAAGCCATACAGCACAAGTATGGGTGGATGCCATGGTAGAAGAATAAAGTTCTATCATGACAAATGATGTCTGGGAAGTGGTACCTAGACCAGTGGATAGATCATTTGTAGGATCAAGGTTGATCTACAAGATCAAGTATGCTACAGATGGTAGTGTAAAAAAGTATAAGGCTAGGTTGTGGAAAATAGCTACACACAAAAGGAAGGAATATACTATGAGGAGACCTTCGCCCCTATAGCTAGATATACCTCTATCAGATCTGTTATATCTCTATGAGTTTAGATGGGATGGGAGATTCACTAGATGGATGTCAAGACAACATTCTTGAAAGGAGTGATCGAAGAGGAGGTGTATATTTAACAGCCTGAAGGCTTCGAGACTCATGAGAAGAGAACTCATGTATGCAAGTTAAAGAAAGCCATGTCTGGGCTCAAGCAGGCACCCAGAGCTTGGTATGGTCAGATTTATAGTTACTTGCAGCATTTGGGATTCATCAAGAGTGATGTTGATCCCAATCTCTATGATCTGATGGTGGAGAATGAGGCACTTATTCTGGTATTATATATAGATGACTTATTTCTAACAGGGTCATCTAGGCTCATAAAGGCTTGCAAGAAGAATCTTGAAGGAGAATTCGACATGAAGGATATGGGGTTGATGCATTATTTTCTAGGGTTGGAAGTTTGGCAGAAGAATGAGGAGATCTTCCTTGGGCAAGGAAGATATTCTACAAAGATTCTAAAGATATTCAGAATGTAGGATTTTCGACCCATGTTTACGCCTATGATTACCAACTGGAAGAAAATAGATGCATCATGAGACAAGGAAGTAGACCCCACCTTGTACATACAACTCAATGGGTTGCTCATGTATCTAGTCAACACCAGGCTAGACATTTTTTTTGTTGTCAACACCCTTAGTTAGTTCATGGTGGAATCAAAGAGGATTCATTGGGCAAAAGTTAGGCACGTTCTTAGATATGTGTGTAGAACAGTCGAATATGGGTTTAAATACACCCAAGGAGATGATGTCAGATTGAGCGGATTCACATATGTAGATTGGGCAGGTAGTTCAGTAGACTAGAAAAGTACCTTCTGATATTTCTTCATTTTTGGATCAGGAATGAACTCTTGGTGTAGTAGGAAGAAAAATTTGATAGCTCTAAGCTCAGTGGAAGCAAAATATATGGCAATTGGCACAACTATGTACGAAGCCATATGGCTTAAAAAACTACTTGTGGGTCTATTCAGAAAGAGAATGCAAGCGACCAGTGTTTACTGCGATAATAAAAGTTGTATCAAAATCTATGAGAATCTAGTATTTCATGATCAGTCGAAACATATTGATATCAGATGTCATTTTGTTGGAGACTGCGTTCAACATAGGGTAGTACAGCTACAGAATGTCCCCACAGGAAATCAGGTAGCAAACATACTCACAAAAGTTATAGGGAGAGCTAAGTTCATCCAATTTAGGGAGCAGATGGGTATGATAGAGAACCCATTTCAGTAGCAGAAACAAATGGTTTCTTAGTTGCAGTAGCAACAGATGAGAGGGAGTTGTAGTATAGATGCAATTGGTAGCAGTATGCAGGGTCAGCAATAGTACAGATACAACATTTACATAGTAGTTGGTGGGTAGTGATGTCATACATCAGCAACAAAAAGGGAGATGTTACAAAGTCAGGGTGATGCTTCAGTGGGTTGCATTTCTAGAGCACATTCCTCGCTAAGAGGGAGTGTTTATTTCTGGTAGAATCGAATGTGATCTAAGCCTAAAAATTTGTAGGGAGGCTAGGACACGTGAACTCCACAATGCCCAGAAATCATTTTGAGAAATTCCACCTGGATGAGGTTTTATTAAAATAATTAATTATTTTTAATGGGCGCCTAAGTCTAAAATTAGGAAATTAAAATAATTAAAGGGTATTAATAGAACTGGGTGTGAATCTTTTAGAAGAAGACAAAGATCAAGTCAATAATATCTGAGCCATTGATTAGAATCTAATCTGGGTCATTGATTACTCAACTAGAACGTTATAAGAAGGAATTCAATGGGCATTTGGAAAACACACCAGGCAAATACTCAGTTACCCAAGTAGATTGATTTTCTCACTAGTCGAAGTTCGGGAAGAGAAAATCGAATCAGATGGAGAGTTTCAGGTGAGAGAGAGATGGCATCAACAATAATTGAGGGTGCAGGAAACAACAGGAAGAGGCAACACAAAAGAGGGACGCAGATCACCAGAGGGACAACGTAGAGGTAGTGAGGCTAGGACTACGTAGATTGTGACGCAATAAGACACAAAGAGGGAAGTGGGTCTTCTCCAAGATCAAAAATTTCATTGTGAAGCGTGAGAAAATTGTCTGTAAAATTTCTCACATAAATTTCTCTTCTATTTTGCTGGTTGTATCTTGTACATGATATTTTCTCGAAGTTCAATAAAGAAACCCTCATCTGTTGCACCGGTTTTCCCACATTGGGTTTTTTTGGGGAAAATTGTCCAAAAATAACTATGTCATTGTGTTTATACTTGTGCTAGATTTTTTCCTTGCATTTACTTTCCACAATATTTTAATTGTGAAGGCCGCAGTAGAATTTATTTCGATATTTGCTATAGAAATACTTTAAATAAATTATTTCTGAATTAATAAGTAGAAGAAATAATATCTGTCACTATTGTTGGATTTCTATTCAGAAATTTTCACATTATCTTGGATGCCCTATCTCGTCCTCAAAGAGTATTGGATACCAGATGATTACCCAATCCTCCATTCTATCTTCCAAGGTGAAGACCAGAATGATGTGTCTCTCTCTCCCTCTCAATTAGGGAGGAGATACCAATTCCAATAAAGGAATGTACTCATTCCTACAGAAGGAATATACCTAAGCTCCCTATTGGCTTAGGAATTTCCAAGTTTCTTCGAACTAAGAAACTTGTTTCTAGGCTCCCTCTTAATTAGGGACCTACAACATCTCCTTCCTTCGATGTCATGAATTTCTTTGTCAATGAGTCTTCATCCTTTTGAGGCTTCTTCATAGGGCACAGACCATCCATCACTTTCATTCTTGATTCAATCATGTCATCATTCCTTTCATCCAGAAGTGATCCATCAATCTACATTTGGTCTTGCTTCAGGTCATGTTTCCTTCATGTCATATTTTATGAAAATATCATACATCCTTCTATATGGTCCTCTTGGAAGCTATTCATAGTTCTTCCCTTGGCAGTCCTACATAAGCGCATCTAGATATTTGTTCGAAAATAAGAAATGAACACTTAAATCAAACTTACCTTTATCATAGTCTTTCATCATTACATGTTCTTGTAGGTATCATCATCTTGCATATATGTTGACACATCTCCCAAAGATATCCATTGTCAAGGGTCTCCATCTTTTTCAGACTTCCATGAGAGTCTTCATATCTTTCCGAGAGATTTCTTAGTCAAAACTTCTTTGTCTTTTGGATGTTGATTACCTTTACCCTGGTTGCATATCTCACGATCTCTTCCTTCCTTTCTTCACACATTTCATTCCCAGGAGCTTCCATTCAGAGTTCCTCAATTGTATTCAACCACCTCATACTTCATATGAGAACATATTATGTTGATTTCATCTAGTGTGGCCCATGCCTTCCGGCAACCTTTCATAGGAAGAGATTCCTTTCCTTTGATCATGCTTCTCAAAGTCGAGCAATGATCCATGTTACCTGCAACCATACAACATGACTTTAAAATATTGAATACAAGCACACATACGTCATTTACATTTAGGTCATCTAGGTTGCTTTCAGCATCTTCCTTGATTGAAAAGAGCTTCAACCCCTTGATCTTATTCATCTCTTATGTCATGATACCATCATCCCATGAATTCCACAAGTTGGAGTTCCTGATGAAACACTTTCTTCCACTCTAGATTGGTGAACCTTCCGATGAAGATTCCATCAATGAGTATTGAGGATCTTGTATATCCTTATCCAGTAGATGTTACCTTTTGATGTATAATGAGCTTTGTCCTAGATGGGTTCTTTCTTTCCTTTAGTTTCCAATGAGGTTCTCAAGATCTATATCCTTCATAGTTGACTATCAGACATTCTTCATGTTTCCTATGGTGATGTCACAACTTCTTACTTCTAATGCTTTTCCTCTTCCTTGAACTTCTTTCTTTCAACTTTCTCTACTTCTTCAGTGAAATGGATTTCTTTTTTATCTTTCTTGTTATTGCCCTCCTTGAGTTTAGGACAATCTTTCTTGTAATGCTCATAGCATTGAGTCTTAGCAATGTTCTTATTTTCCTTTCGGAAAATGTCTAAATACCTTTTTCCCTCAACTTGTCTTCTTCTATCTTGCATAGAAACCACAAGTTGTTGAATGGGATAGCCTTCTTATCCTCATATAAATTTGTTACCTTGTTATTTTAGTTAGTGCATTTAGAACAATGATGATTATCTCCATATCATCTATCCCAGATATTGCATTTGAGATCTTATGAATATATCCCTTCATCCTTTGATACCTTCAATTTTGTGTAGATCAGGTCTAAGTGATATGATGTTTCTTTATCGCATCTTCAAAGAATAGTTCTACCAGTTTATCATATATCTTTTAGATGTCTCCAATCCTGCTATATAGGGATGAGGGATCTTTGACTAATTTCATAAGAATCCCTTCAACCCTTTGATCCCTTTCCATATATTCAAAGGAGACCTTTCCAATGATATGTTTAATGACTTCACTTTCTTTGAGGGCTATGTCTATCCTCCTTTTCCATGCAAATACTTTAGGAGACCCAACCAGCTTATAGATCTCCTTGCGAAACAAATTCATTTTACTATATTAGAGTATAGAATGAAAGATACTTACTTGAAAAGTGAAGATGAAATCTTCAACTTGATCACTTTGATGGTTGGTGAAGAAGATGCATTAGAGCCCCCTTTTAGATGATATTCTTCTAAATGAAAATCCCTTCTTCAATAAAGGAGATTTCTCCTTTTATGATGAGAACGCCTTTAGATCTAGCTCGTTTTGATGATGGAGATTGATGAGGATGTTTTGATGCTTCCTCAGATGATCTTCTTCAAGGATAAGGAGGGGATCCTGGATTCAATGAGAGGGAACTTGCCTTTTTGCTTTTGAAGATGATGACATTGCCTTCTAGCCTTCTTTGTCTTCAAGATACTTCGAATTTTCAGGGGTGAATGAGTGCAGATCAGAAATGCTTCTAGGATCTCCAAGATGATTTGATCTTAGTCCTAGAAATGATTCTCTATACTTTGGATTGCCTTACTTTGTAGATCTCTTCATCTTGATGAGGATCTTTGTGGTATTTTTCTAAAGACTATAGGATCCAACGCTCTTGCTAGTGTAGACTTCTAGTTGCCTTTATTTGTAGATCTATTCGCCTTGAGTAGACATAAGGCTTTGGCCTCAATTATTTGATGATCCCAAGACTTGTTTTCAAGTAGACTTCCTTCTTTGATCTAGGGCTTTATTCTTCAATGTAGATCCTTCACTTTTCTTCAATGCCTTCAACTTTCACTTTGATACTTTTCTCGAGATTCAATCCTTGAGTGTCCCTTGATAAGATGCCATTCCTTGATTTTGACACCTTAGCTCTGATACCATGTTGAGGGCATTAGCAATAGGTGATTTCTCTTCTATTAGTGACTACTTGTGAATGCCTTTTTTTTTCCTTCTTCTTTAGATTAGGATCTTCTTCTTGTTAGATTATTAGTGTTCTTCTTCATCAAACAATAACCAATGCATGAACATAAATAGACAAGAGACCAGGGCCAAATCCTCCCACTGTTAAGAGGAAAACCCACACAAATTATTTTTATAGAGATTCCAATTGACGAATACCAAGACCGAGACCCTTAACCTATTAGCCACTCCAAGACCAAGACACTGTGAAAATTTCTAAATGGAAATTCTATTACTAAAACAACTAATTTATTTTACCTACTTATTTCTCAATAAGTTATTTATGAAATCCCTCCAGTAAATATTAAAATAAATTCTACTGCATATATCGCACCATTATACAAAAAAAAAAAAATGCAAAAGAATCAGACACATTATATTTTTGGAGAATTGTCCCCGAAAAAACCCAATGCGGGAAAACTGGTGCAATAGAGGAGGGTTTTTATTCATCTTCAGTAAAAACTGCTTTTACAGAAATATTTTTCATAGACACTGAGGGAAAACACTTGAGACCTTTCTCTAAGACTTTCTAACACCCTGGAGGACTTCCTTTCTTAATTGTGTCATCCTGCTTGCCTTTGCACTGCTCTGTCCTCCACTGTGTCCCTAATCTGTGTCTCCCTCTGCATTGTCTCTCAGAGCCCCTACATCCTCCTTTATGAGCTCCCTGACTGCTGCTAGTCACCCCTTCTTCTTCCACCCTGCAACTCACCCTCTAAAATCAATTTTTCTTCCTCTATGAGAAAATTGATTTTCCTTAGGATATTGAGTATCTACTGGTGTATCTCCAAATGACCCTCAAGTCTTCTCCTATACTTTTCATGTTGATGAATCAACGACTGAGATTAAGTCCCTAATCAATGACTAAATATTAAAATAGACTTGATGCTCGTCTCTTGGAAGTTTCTCATCCTTATCCTTATCAATACCCATTAATATTTTTATTTTCCTAAGTTTAGACTTAGGAACCCATTAAAAATATTAATTATTTTAATAACTCCTCATCCATATGGAATTTCCAAAAACCATTTTTGGGTCTTGTATATCTCATGCGATTTAGCCTCTCCACCAATTTTCATGGCTAGAGCACATCTGATGCTACTCAAAATCTACACTCCCTCTTAGCGAGGAATGTGCTCTAGTAATGCTCCACCACTGAACATTACCCTGATCATCCGGCACCGGTACCTATGCTGATGCTTGGCCTAATTCCCAACATCCTCTTAACTATTGCCTCATGTACTACTGCCCATGGCTTCTACCACTGACACTACTACATATGTATTGTAGCTCCTAGCCCTTCCTCCCAACACTGCATCTACACTGCAACTCTCTCTCAAATGCTGCATCATGCTGCCCATAGCACTGCTAAATACTGCACTGCAACACCTGAAACTTATCCATTTCTGCTATTGAAATGGATTCCTTATCATCCCCATCTTCTCCCTAAAATAAAAAAACTTTGTTCTTCCAAGGGCCTTGGTAAGGATGTCTGCCACTTGTTCTCCTGTAGGAATGTAGCTCAATTGTACAACTCCTCGTTGGACACAGTATCTGACAAAGTGACACCGAATATCATTGTTCTTTGACCGGTCATGAAGTACTAGATTCTCAGAGATCTTGATGCAACTCTGATTATCACACATGACCCTGGACACCTCCATCCTTCTTCTGAATAGGTTCACAAGCAATTTTCTAAGCCATATGGCTTTGCATGAAGTTGTGCTAGCGGCCATATATTTTGCTTCAGCTGAGCTCAGAGCTACAGATTTATGTTTCCTACTGCACCAAGAGGTCATCCCTAATCCAATGTTAAAACAATACCCATATGTAATTTTCCTATCTATTGAACTTCCATCCCAATCTGCATCAATAAACCCACTTAGTTTGATATCATTACTTTTAGTGTACAAGAGTCCATACTCGATTGTTCCTTGTATATATTTGATAACATGTTTGGATGCTTCCCAATGCGCCCTCTTCGGTTCCACCATGAACTCTATGAGGGTGTTGACAGCGTAACAAATGTCTGGCATGGTATTGACCAGATACATCAGGGACCCTATGAGTTGCCTGTATAAGGTGGGATCAACATCTTTGTCTTCTGATGCATCAATTTTATTCTAGTTGGTGATCACTGGAGTATCCATAGGCCTACATTCCTGCATCCTGAATCTCTTCAAGATTTCTATAGCATATCTACCTTGTCCAAGGAATATCTCACCCTTTTGCTGCCAAACTTCCAACCTCAGAAAATAATGCATCTGCCCCAAATCCTTCATGTCAAATTCTGTGGCTAGATTCTTCTTACAATCCTTGATGAGCCTGGATGATCTTGTAAGAAAGAGATCATACACATATAATAATAGGACTAGAGGCTCATTCTCTACAACCAGATAGTAGAGATTGGGATCTGCATCACTCTTGACGAACCCCATCTTCTGCAAGTATCCATCAATTCGACTATACCATGCTCTAGGTCCTTGTTTGAGCCCATACAAGGCTTTCTTCAATATTCATACATGATATTTCTTCTCATGTGTCTCAAAGTATTCTGGCTATTCAATGTATGCTTCCTCCTCTATCACCCCATTCAAGAATGTTGTTTTGACATCCTTCTGATGAATCTCCCACCCCATCTATGTTGCAAGAGATATCACGGTTTTAATATATGTATACATGGCTACTAGGGTGAAGGTCTCTTCGTATTCTATTCCTTCCTTCTAAGCCTACCCCTTAGCCACAAACCTGGCTTGGTATTTTTCCACGTTGTGGTTTGTAGCGTATTTGATCTTGTAGATCCATCTCGAACCTACCACTGATTTGTTCTGAGGCCTAGGTACAACTTCCCAGACATCATTCACCATTATAGAGTTGTATTCCTCATCAAGTACAATCATCAATTGTGGTCATTCATCAAGAATATGACATCATCAAATGTATTCCTCCATATGTCATCAAGGGCTTCTAAATACTTGGCACTTGGCACTTCTTAAGACTTCTTCATTAGTGACTTGACATATTAATTGATGACATTCTTATGAAACAAGAGTTACGACATCATCATTTGGAACCAGGCATCTCAACAATATTTTCCATCTCATCTAGTGCCATATTGACATCAATGACAACCTAGATTAAAAATCTCTCCCTTTGTCATTGACGGAAATATTCTTGCCCTTTCACCATTCTCTCCCCCTTTGACATGAATGGCAAACGGGGTGCCCAAGTACTCCACCTGTCAAGTTGCTTCTTTTCTTTACGAATAGTAGTTCTTCATAGGTATGTTACTCCCCCTGTCATGGTGCTCTTCTTTCTGGCAATGTGGTCCATGATAGATGTGCTTAAATTCCTTCATGTGATGAACCAACTCCCCCTCATGAAATATTACCTCCTAATGATCAAGTGGAAGAGATCTTCAATAATAATCCATTCGATGAATAAGGATTATATTCTTCAAGGAGTGTTCCTTAGAGATGATCTATCAAAGAGTGATTGTCCATGTAGCTCATCAAGGATTTCATAAGACTCATTCACGGATCGCTTCTATAAGAATTCCCAATCATCATAATCTCCCCCTAATTGTATGCATGGTCTTCCTTTTGGCAGAGTTTCCCCATAAAATGCTTAGATTGTCGAAGATCAGGTCAACAACATGTGTTGTTGGCTAGAGAGTTCAAGAGATTTTTTGACTGTATTTGCTTCCTTCTTTATACTTGTATACATTTCTTTCCTGGAATAGTTCTATCTTAAGTAGGTGCCCAAGTCAAGTTACAATTACATGCCATATTTCCAATGTTTTAACACTTGAAGCACTCTATGTTTTTCATGAATAAGAATTCATGACTTCTTGCAAAATTGCTTCTCAGATATTGATGGGGAACATTATAATTATCTTTGTGATATGCCCTGCAATATTTTTCCATGTGCCTAAAGTTTGTACAAGAATAGCAATAACCAAGAAATATAATTTGGTACCTGGGATAAGAAGGTTTCCTTGATGTACTTCTGAAGTCTTTTTGCCTTGGGATCCTTTGATGATAACCATTTCTTCTTGCATCCTTGACACCATCTGCATTTCTTCTTGGAGGAAGGTTTCTTCCATAGTTGTCTTGACTCTTCTCCTTGCCTTTGCTGCAACTGGGAGCATCAACATTTCTTCCAGTCTTCCTCATATCCTTTTTGTTTGAAGCATTATGGTTTGCATCATTATTTCTTGAGGATTCACCTGCATAGCCAAGACCTGATTTATCAAGGGGATACCTTTGATGATTTAAGATGTCATCTAGGGTTTGAGAGCTTTTCAAGTTCTTATTCAGCAAGTCAACTTCCTTTTTAAGAAATACACTTTCTCCTTTCAACTTTTCACAATCTTCATCTTTCATAACTAGTTGCTTCTTCATTTCTTCCATCATCTTGGTTGCTTCACATTATTGGGCCTTAGAGAAGTATTCTGATTTTAACTTGGTGATGTCATCATCCTTTTCTTCTAGTTGGCATGTCATGGTGTTTCTCTCCTTTTCTGCTTCATCAACCTGTCCTTCTATGAATGTCAAATATTCCATAACCTTCTTAGCTCCTTGTGCATGTTTCCTTGCTTCTTATAGTTGAGATCTAAGGGAGGAGACCTCTTTCTTGTATTGACAAATCTCTTCTTAAAGTTTGTTCAAGCTTTTGTTCCTTTGTTCAAGGTGGCTTGACAAGGTATCTTCCCATTTCTTTGCCTTATCTAATTGATTTGTCATGGATATGACTTCTTCATGATGCTTTCTCTTGTTTTGATGAAATTCTTCCTTAATTTTGGCGAGCTCCTCATCTCTTTCTTGTACTTGAAGCTTGACAAGGTCAAATTCCTTCCTTGTCTTGTCTTGGTCACCAACTTACAATTTCTTCTTAAGTTCCTCAATTTCCTTTTTCAAATTGTGAATATCTTCCATGGTAGCCATAAGTTTAGTGAGGATATTTTCTTCAAAATCTTTTTCATTATATTCATCTTCTAGGTCTTCTTTAGCCTTGATGTTATCACTCTTATCTTCACCTTCCTTGATGGGCTCTAGATTTCCTTCTTGTTTTCCATCATTTTCTTGACTAGAGATCATTGTAAATGCTCCTTTTGGGTGAAGATCATGAATTTTATCCCATATGCCTTTTGTTGACGAACATTTTTCAAAATTGGCCTTCATAGAATCAGGTAGTCCATTCAATATTTCTTTCATTGCTCTTGTATTATGTTCCCTGGATTCTCCATCCATCATGCTATCAACAATCATCGATTTCCAAACTTCAATGCCTTGACTTTTTAAGAAATTCCTCATTCTTGCCTCCCATACAATGGAGCCTTCATAAATTGATTGACTTCAATTTCAGTGGTTGAGGAAGACACATCTTTAGGAGGATGGGAGACTTTCTTCCTTGGATTCGCCATTTGTGTTCTAATGATCAACCTTCAAGATGTTAGGCTTTGAGTGAAAGTACTAACTATGATACCAATTGTTGGAAATACTAAGAGGGGGGGTGAATCAATATTTTTTTTCAATTGTTACTTTTACCAGTTAGATCACTTATATTTAGAACAAAAAATGAATAATAATAATAAATGCTTTTATTAATTTCTTATTTACAATAAATCAAGTACAATATATGTAGAGATTCAACCCTAGATGAAAACACCGATCTTCAATTCCCTAGGCTCCAACCTATATTCTGCCAAGCACCAACTTGGACTTCCCAAGGCTCCAACCTTGTCATTTTGAGGCACCAACCTCTAGGGCTCCAACCCTATCTCTGGTACGGCACCAACCTAGTCTCTTGAGGACTCCTATCCTCTAGGGCTCCAACCCTATCTTCTAAGGCACCAACCTTGTCTCTTTGAGGCTCCAATATCTAGGGATCCAACCCTATCTTCTAAGGCACCAACCTTGTCTCTTTGAGGCTCCAACCGTATCTTCCAAGGCGCCAACCTTGTCTCTTTGAGGCTTCAACCTCTAGGGATCCAACCCTATCTTCCAAGGCACCAACCTTGTGTCTTTGAGGTTCCAACCCCTTTGGGCTCCAACCCTTATATTTACTTCATCAAGATATGTTTCGTTATACTTCACAGCTCCTAATGTCTTCTTCAATAAACCCTATCAATATTTAGCTATGCCTTCACTTAGTCTCCACGTCACATCATCAATGACAACCTTGTTCATCGCATGAAGGTGTCACCATTACTCTTCATGTTACCCAAACAAAACTTCTTCAAGATCACCTCATGATGGCTTCAATGCATCATGGTCTTCAATGATCTCCACAAATCTTCAATATGGTGCTTCACAAAGCTCTCCAAATCTGCACTATTATGTTCTCAAGAGAAGACTTCAACAAGCTCTATTTGTTCAATCCCAATAAATAAACACTTGGACCATGACAACTATGACAACTTCGACCATGACAGCTTCAACCATGGCAACTATGGCAGCTTCAACCACAACAACTACGACAACAACAACTACAACAATTTCGACCACAGAAACTATGATATCTTCAACCACCGAAAATACGACAGTTTCGACCACAACAACTACGGAAACTTCGACCATGGCAACTACGGCAGCTTTGACCATGGAAAATACGGCAGCTTCGACCAAGATTTTATGCCCAAACAGAATTATCCTTTTTTTTCATCCTAAACAATAGTCTCCTTGTTCTCCTTGGCCTTTTGTCTTCTCTTGTACTTCGTATCTATGAATTCTTGTCTGAATTATTAATCAAAATGAAGTGTTTAGACGTCTATTTATAGAGATTCCATTTATAACTTAAGGGACACATCTATTTGAAGTGAGGCCGACTTGTATGACTGAGTGTAGGTTGACTCACTACTAGGAATAATTTCCTAACTTAAAAATTCAATATCTCACAAACTATTGGGAGTTTCGGGGAAAGTAAAGGCTCATTATAAAGAGGAAAAAATCATCTTTAAGATGGTATAGGATCCATTTTCAAAGGATGCCTCCAAGGCATCCAAAATAATTTTTCTTTGTGACTGTCCTTAAATTTTATGCATAAAAAGTTTGGGACATCATGAGGAATGTTTGGGACATCCTGGCTTCTTCATTCTTTGGCTTCTTCATTGTTATCAATGTCATCATAGGATCATAGAGTCATTATGTAGTAGTGCAACATCCATGTAGCATGACACATGAACAATGTCATCATATACTAGTGCAGTCATAGTGCAGCATCATTAGGATAACTCCAAAATAATCTTCCAACCATCAAACGATCTCCAGCCATGTCATCAGGACCTCATCAAGTGCCATCATCACTTGTGGTCGTTCATCAAGAATATGACATCATCAAATGTAGTCCTCCATATGTCATCAAGGGCTTCTAAATACTTGGCACTTGGCACTGCTTAAGACTTCTTCATTAGTGACTTGACATATTAATTGATGACATTCTTATGAAACAAGAGTTACGACATCATCATTTGGAACCAGGCATCTCAACAATATTTTCCATCTCATCTAGTGCCATATTGACATCAATGACAACCTATATTAACATCCATTACTACCTATTAGTGCCATTGGTGGTTCTAGCTACAGCCTGTACAGCCTATTACTTTTGATTTCTATATACACCTTCTTTTTCCAACTCGGGTGTTTGACATATACTTTCTCCTTAATGAAGAAAACGTCATATCCCTTGCTTTGAAGTTGAGATATGAAAAGTAAGTTCATCCCCAGTCCTGGCATATGCAGAATATTGGTAGCTCAGAACCATTCTCCTGTTTCTGTTTGAAAAACTATTGTACCCTTCCCTACTAGAGTACACTTTTCCTTATTCCCCATGGTGATATGAAAATTCATTCTTTCCTCCTGGTAATCTGAGAAACATTCTCGTATTCTTGTCATATGCTAGGAGGATCCACTGTCTCTATATCATATGATCCAAAAAGGATTTTGGATAGACTCCTAAGTCTAAGTGTTCCTCATAGAGGAAAATGAAAGTCCAAGGAGGTTCCTGGAAATAGCCCTATGGTAGAGATCTTTTCATTCTGAATCTACTGCAACTTGAATGGGCAAAAATGGACTAAGGATGCAGAAGTTATCGCAGAAAGAAGATGCCGTTTGTTCTAAGGAAAAAGAGGCAAAATCCCCTAAAAATGGCAAAAAACCCTTATAAAGGGAAATCACATCGGAGATGGTCTAAGAGGCGGACTTAAGCGAAAAGGGGAGAAACCCCCGATTGTTGATCCCCGACATATCGGGTTGGAGGCAAGCTAGTGCATATAACATGAGGAAAGGACCCAGGCCAATGTGATATTGCGATCGCCAATATCGGCAGATCGTAGTCGGCGATGCCACGAGGCAAAGGCAGGGACCTCGGGCCAATGCGATGTTGCGATCACCGATATCAGCCAATCGACAGCGAAAGTGGCATGAGACAAGGGATGGACCTCCGGGCCAGTGCGATTTGCAATTGTGATTTATCGCATTGCAACATCGCATCGCAGAAATGTGAAAGAGGCGATTATATGCTGGCCCTGATGGGTTTTATAAACTCGAGCTGATAACATTGGAGTTCTGCCATAAAGGGGCATTTCTGTGTAGTTACGCTTTTTGGTGTAAAAACTGAAATACAAAGGAAAGCGATAAAAATGGACCCGAAAGGAATTTTGAGCGGCCCTATATTATTTGAATTCCGTAAAGGCGCATTTCGGGTGGGCCTTGGGCGGAAAGTGGTATTGGGCTAGCTCCATCTGCTTGCACACACTGGTCGACACATGGCTGGTGGAGGAGAGAGAAAAACCGCCTTTTCGGGTGGGTAACCTCCATATCCATAAGCTGCCCAAAATCACATGATGACTATTGGATTGGAGATCCCATAGATCGATGGTGGAGCTTTGAAAGTGACCCAAGGTGGACTCGAGGTGATTATAGGGCGGATGCAATAAACATTTGAAATCCGATAAAAGGGATTTTGTCGGGTTTTTCATCGTTTTCCCGTGTATTTGGGATTTTTCCCAATACACTAATGTGATGCGATATACCGCCTAATGGCGGACCTGATAGGGATTTAGGGGCGATTGAATGTAATTTCACGTCCGAAATACACGCCCGATAGTGTATTTTTCCAGAAAACTCTGTGTAATGGATTTTTCTCAGTTTCAGGTTTTTGCCTATGAAACGGCCCCGATTCCTTCTGTAACCACTCCTGATCATCATGCCACACTGAAGTAGGCATTTTTACAGGAAATGATGCATTTTACAGCCATGAAGCCGCAGGCCCAGATGGCCAGTATAACCGACAGGGAGCAGAGAAGCCGCAGAGCCGCAGAGGGATAATGAAATGCATAGAAATGGCTGGGGTAGCCGAAAAGCCAGAAGAAGACCTCAAAGGAGGCAGGGAGCTCAATTGAGAAGGGAATGCAGAAGGCAGAAGGAGAGAGCAAAAAGCTAATGTAGAAGGTAGAAAGGGAGCTGAAGAGCCAGAGCCAGAGCCAAGAGCCAGAGCCGAAGACCCAGAGCCAGAGCCAAGAGCCAGAGCCCAGAGCTAGAGCTAGAGCTAGAGCCAAAGCCGAGAGCCAAAAAGCTGAGAGCTTCAGAGCCAGGGATAAGATGGTGTCTAAACCCATTTTGTTCTATGTAAACCAATGGAGTTGAGCTGCAGAGCTTGTAAAAGGACTTTGCATAATCCCAGAGAGCCTAGTTGAGTTGACTAGAGCTCACGGAGACGTAGCCCAAGAATTTTGGGTGAACTCCTAATTAAATTGTTATCTTATGTGATTGTTTTACTGCTGCATTATTTACTGTTGTATGTATTTATATATCAGCTTAAGCACATCAACTTAAAGCACATAAACAATTTTAAAATATACCAACATACACCTATTTTCAAGCACATTATTAATCCTGCATTTGGTTAATCATAAAGACTTGGGAATAATTTAAGCTTTGGAAGTGGGAGGGATTCTTGTAAGTTAGACAAGAAGCCTAAGTGCCCCATTTTCAGATCAGGTGGTATCAGAGCTTGAAATTGATTAACCCCACCTTCAAAGAAGGTTATATCAGGGTGCTTGATTAACAGAGCAAAGATTGCTTGTGTGAAAGGTGTTTAAATAATCAGAGGTTGATTGTATGATTGTTTGCAAACTGACTATTGTTTGAGTTTGCAAAGGTGAAGGAAAAGCTATTGATAGCTCATTCCAGGAAGGACAAGAAGAAAGAAAGAGCTGAAGGCATTCTCCTATCCCAAAATACCTCAAGGAAATCCTTGAAGCATAAGAGGTTTGTTGCAAAAGATTGTTGAATAAGCTCTTTGTTAATCTTGTTGAAGTTCTTTTGCTTAGTGGCATAATGACTACTTCTACAAGTGAGTCCTCAAATTCTTCTTTATTCACAAAAGTCTTTGATGAAGACATGAAGAAATACCTGGCTACCATGATGGATATGGTGAGAGAAATGTATGAGGATGAAAGGAAGAGCAGCATACTTAGAGAGCAGTTGAATTCTGTGGAGGAAGAGAAGCAGTTGTTTTTTGACAAATTGAGGGAAATGGGAGAGGCAACTTCATATTGCAAATATGAACCTGAAAAGGATGCATGAGTTAGATTCACAGCTCTTTGTTGCCCAAGAAGCCTTAATCAAGTATCAGCTTGAAGAAGAGGTAAACCATTCCAGTTTGTCTTCAAATTCCTCTAAGAATGCTTATATTAGTTCTTTTGAAAAACATACCAAAGGCATAGGTTCCAAGCTAATGTCTAAGATGGGCTATGAAAGAAAAGGCTTGGGTAGACATGCACAGGGTATTGTTGAGCCAATAATGATTGAGCAAAGGCCTAAGTATTTGGGTCTTGGCTATGGACAAGCTTACGGAGAAAGTTCCAAAGTTGCCATGAAGGCCATTGAAACAGCTCCAAGAAGGAGTTGCATTGAAGGGTGTAAAGATTGTATTCAGGAAGAATGCAATAGCTTGAAACATCATTTGCAGGATGTAGGTGTTCAGAAGCACACACTTGGACCAGAGAGTTGTGGAAACTCTGAAAGCCTTGAAGAGGTTGATGGTGTTCCAAATGGAGCTACTTCTTCACTCAATTCACCTCCTCATGAAGGCAATAAAGGTGAAAGAGAAAGGTATAAATCTGGTTCTAAACATATTCCTTTTGATTATGTAAAGCATGGTAAATTTCCACATAGATATGGGAAAAGAATTGGATGTTCCTTTTGTGGTCTGGATAACCATAATGTTCCTAGATGTTGGAAAAGAATGGCCACATACAGGAAACTTTTGAAGGAAAAGAAGCAAGAAGCCAAAGGTCCATTGGACAAGGCAAATCATGTTGTCAAGAGGATGCACATGCAGTGCACTTACTGCCATAAGCAAGGGCATATTGTTGAAAAGTGTTGGACTCTGAATCCAACAATGCTTCCACCAAAGCTAAAGAAATTGGAAAGAGAAGATCGCAGAAATGGAAAGGAAGATTCCATGATTGATGTGTTTCATGATGATTCACATGTGGATGCTGATGTGCAGACAAAGGTAGTACCTTTGAAAGGGATTTGTGAGAAATGGTTAGAGTTCTTATCCAATTAAGATTGCATATCTATTGATGCATCTATTTGCATTTCTTTGTTAATGGAATACAAGTTGCAGGTTCTACCAAGAAGGAGAATGGAAAAGTTGAGTAGGAGGCTCACTTTGTTGCTGCAACATTATATTTCATTTCAGCTTCGAAAGTACAGTGTGCTTAAGTGAAAGTTGAAGGATGAAAGGCATGAATAAGCTTGAGATGCATGAACACAAGGATGTTGATGATTTCCTTGTATTTGAACATGTATGTGTAATTAACTTGCAGGGTTGATTGCTTTGACATGCATGTGTTGTAATGTTGACTTGGGAGAAGTTAACTTGGCCTCCAAGATGGAGATAATAATGAATTGTTTCATCTTTTGAAAAAGAATCCTAATGGTCTTTTTCTACATGCTTGACTTGAAGGGTCATTTGTTTTAAAGGCATGTTTTGTGGGCTTATTGTCTAGTCCATAATTTGTATGTAGATGTAAGACATGGGGGTGTTTACAAGATGTGAAATCTGTTTCTTTTGTTGAAGCAGGAGTTTAGGCCATCGAGTTATTATCTGTATTTCTGTTGTTGTTAATAGTTGTTGTTGACAACTTTTCAAACAGGTACAAATGAAAGTTTTGTGGAGCAGATGTACTTCACATTTGTTTGAGCCACCTTGGATCAATGATCAAGGCAGAGAAGTTCAAACTACCTTCCACGACCATTTCAGCAGGAGTTTTTCAGGAAGGCAAGGAGGAAGATAGTTCTTCCCAGGAAGACCAGCCCATCTAGGAAGGGAAGTGGTCAGAGACTTTGGTTCAGAGGCACTGTGCAAGGAAAGTGTGTGGAGGCTGAAAGAAGAGGGTGTTGTTACTCTCATTTACTGTTCAGATCAATATATCAGTCTTTTGGAGACCAAAAGTTCTTTTAGTGGGAAGGCGTGATCCAAAATGGATTTTGGATAGACTCCTAAGTCTAAGTGTTCCTCACAGAGGAAAATGAAAGTCCAAGGAGGTTCCTGGAAATAGCCCCATGGCAGAGATCTTTTCATTATGAATCTACTGCAACTTGAATGGGAAAAAATGGACTTAGGATGCAGAAGTTATCGCAGAAAGAAGATGCCCTTTGTTCTAAGGAAAAAGAGGCAAAATCCCCTAAAAATGGACAAAAACCCTTATAAAGGGAAATCGCATCAGAGATGGTCTAAGAGGCATACTTAAGCAGAAAGGGGAGAAACCCCTGATTGTCGATCCTCGACATATCGAGTCGGAGGCAGGTTGGTGCATATAACATGAGGAAAGGACCCGGGCCGTTGCGATATTGTGATAGCCCATATCGACAGATTGCAGTCAGTGATGCCACGAGGCAAAGTTAGGGACCCCAAGCCGACGCGATGTTTCGATCGCCGATATCGGCGGATCGGCATCACCAATGGCATTAGACAAGGGATGGACCCTCGGGCCAATGCAATTTGCGATTGTGATTTATCGCATCGCAACGTCGCATCACAGCGATGTAAAAGGGGCGATTACAAGCCAAACCCGATGGGTTTTATAAACCTAGGCTGATAACATTGGAGTTTCTCCATAAAGGGGCATTTCTATGTAGTTACGCTTTTCAGTGTAAAAACTAAAATACAAAGGAAAGCGATAAAAACGGACCTGAAAGGAATTTTGAGCAGCCCTATATTATTTGAGTTCCGTAAAGGCGGATTTCGGGCTGGCCTCGAGCGGAAAGCGATATTGGGCTGGCTCCGCCCGCTTCCACACATTGGTCGACACGTGGCTGGCGGAGGAGAGAGAAAAACTGCCTTTTCGGGCGAGTAACCTTTGTATCCTTAAGCCGCCCAAAATCGCATGATGACCATTGGATTGGAGATCCTATAGATCGATGGTGGAGTTTTGAAAGCGACCCAAGGCAGACCTGATGTGATTAGAGGGTGGATGTGATAAACATTTGAAATTCGATAAAAGGGATTTTGTCAAGTTTTTCATCATTTTCCCATGTATTTGGGATTTTCCCCAATACACTAATGCGATGTGATATACTGCCAAATGGCAGAACCGATAGGGATTTAGTGGCAATTGAATGTAATTTCACGTCCAAAAATCACGCCCAATAGTGTATTTTTCCAGAAAACTCTGTGTAATGGATTTTTCTTAGTTTCAGGTTTTTGTCGATGAAACGGCCCCGATTCCTTCTGTAACCGCTCCTGATCATCATGCCATGCTAAAGTAGGCGTTTTTACAGGAAATGATGCATTTTACAGCCACAGAGCCAGATGGCCAGTGTAACCGACAGGGAGCAGAGAAGCCGTAGAGCCGTAGAGGGATAATGAAACGCAGAAAAACAACTGGGGTAGCTTAAAAGCTGGAAGAAGACCTCAAAGGAGGCAGGGAGCTCAATTGAGAAGGGAATGCAGAAGGCAAAAGGAGAGAGCGAAAAGCTAATGCATAAGGCAAAAGGAGAGCTGAAGAGTCAGAGCCAAAGCCAACAGCCAGAGCTAGAGCCAAGAGTGAAAGCCAGAGCCAGAGCCAGAGCCGAGAGCTAGAGCGAGAGCTGAGAGACAGAAAGCCGAGAACTTCAAAGCCAGGGATAAGATGGTGTCTAAACCCATTGTGTTCTGTGTAAACCAATGGAGTTGAGCTGCAGAGCTTGTAAAAGGACTTTGCCATAATCCCAAACAGCCTAGTTGAGTTGATTAGAGCTCACGGAGATGTAGCCCAAGAATTTGGGTGAACTCCTAATTAAATTGTTGTCTTATGTGATTGTTTTACTACTGCATTATTTACTGTTGTATGTATTTATATATCAGTGTAAGCACATAAACAACTTCAAAATAGACCAGCATACACCTATTTTCAAGCACATTATTAATTCCGCATTTGGTTAATCATAAAGACTTGGGAATAATTTAAGTTTTGGAAGTGGGAGGGGTTCTTATAATTTAGACAAGAAGCCTAAGTGCCCTATTTTCAAATCACCATACCCCTGACGATGCAGATCTTGCTACGCAAGAAACTTCTTCTTCCAATCTTGAAGCCATCATAGAGAAATCGAAATTTCTATCTCTTGTGCATTCTTTTGAAAATATGAACAAGTCCCTTGACGTGGATGCCTTTACATTATGCCCTTGACCCATAACTGAGTTTCCCTTCTTGTCTCCAAATCTTTGCTCTCATACCATGTGGAAATTTCCAACAAAAATTCTATTACTGCAGCAACTGATTTATTTTACCTACTTATTTCTCCATAAGTTATTTATGAAATCCCTTCAGTAAATATTAAAATAAATTCTACTGCATATTTCAAACCATTATACATAAACAAATATATGCACAAGAATCAAACAAATTAACACAATTATTTTTGGACAATTATCCTCGGAAAAACTCAATGCGAGAAAACCAGTGCAGCAGAGGAAGGTTTTCATTAATCTTCAACAACAATATCTTTTACAGAAATATTTTACATAGACACTGAGAGAAAACACCTGAGACCTTTCTCTAATACTTTCTGATACTATGGAGGACTTCCTTTCTTAACTGCTTCAGCCATGCGTCATCCTTCTTAGCTCTACGCTGCTTCGTCCTTCACTGCGTCATCCACTGCGCCCCTAATCTATGTCTCCCTCTATGTTGTCTCTCATAGCCCCTGCGTCACCCTTTCTAAGCTTCCTAACTGCTGCTAGTCACCCCCTCTTCCTCCACCCTGCACCTCTCCCTCTAAAATCGGTTTTTCTTCCTCTCTAAGAAAATTGATTTTCCTTGGGATATTGAGTCTACATCTGATGATGACCCTCAAGTCTTCTCTTATAATTTTCCTGTTGATAAATCAATAGCTAAGATTAAGTCCCTAATCAACGGCTAATATTAAAATATACTTGATCCTCGTCTCTTAGAAGCTTCTTGTCCTTATCCTTACTAATACCTATTAAAAATATTAATTATTTTAATAACTTCTCATCCGGATGGAATTTCCCAAAACGATTTCTGGGTCTTGGATATCTAATGTGTTTTAGCCTCTCCACCAATTTTCATGGCTATAGAACATCTGATGCTACCCAAAATCAATAGACACAAGTTCTCTTCATTGTCTTCTCTTATTCTTGACTCCTCTCTCGCTTCGACATAGTTATCATCGAGACCTTATCACTATTTCCACATCAACTTCTCATTTTCAAATACTTACTTCTGTAATGGTCATCCTTCGAATTGTGAGAGATCCTATTGACCACTCTGTGTCAACGACTCCATAGAAATACACCCCTTTTTTCTTAAAAGGGATAGCGCTTGATCGATGTGTCCGTGTCGTCCAACTATCATAATCATCCTGACTTCCAAGATGTTATGTAAACCCATTCTGTATGTGTATAATATAAATAATCTCAACGAACCCATGTCATGTATGTAACGACCTAGGTAAACCTACCTTTCTAGTGATGCTCTCCATTCTAAGAGGTTTTTTATCTCACCGATTCAACTTCGGATGATCGACATAGTTTTTCCCTTCAACCTTCCCCCAAAACTGGAATGGATTTTGTCGCTAGGATCTTAGGTGATTCCTAGTGTTCTAGATCGAGTTTATGTAAAATTAATTTGAGAATAATCCTAACTATTTGGTTAGATTGTTTTATTACAAATTGCTTGGTCTGCTAGATTATACTTGTGTCGCAAAAATGGGTAGTTTGTGAGGGTTTGTAACGAATGGGTTTTCCCCCTTGTGATGTAAAAATTATGTAAATCATGAGGTAAAATGTCTAGTGCATGGTCGCTCATAATTAGAAAACCATGGCTAAACATTTGAGGGTTGGAAAAATAATTTATCCCCTAATAGGTTAATTAATTAAATTTTCTGGCCTAAAATTAATTAAAATCCTATGTCAAAAATTTAATTAATTCTAAGTCCTATGTAAATTTAAATTCTCCAAAGACAAAATTCGTCGGTCCTAAAAAAAATAAAAACTAAGAGGTCACGGGACTAAGGTAAATTAATTATTTTGATAAATTTTAAGCCTTTGATCCCTGAGGGTTAAGTCAAAGTCAAATTTTTGGGGAAATTAACTCAAAATTTCTATTTTTGAGTTAATTAAAATGAATTTAAATGAAAATTTTGATTTCCCTCAAAAATAAAATATTTCGATAGATGAAATTAAAATAAATTTTAATCTTCATCAACGATCGAGATTACTTTGACAAGGATCACTCGAACTAGCCATTGGAGGATTTATCTTTAAATAGGAGGTTATTTGTTAAATAATTCATCCGATCTCTGAGTCATGTGCTAAGAAAAAAGCTCTTGTGTAACATTTTTCTGGATAATAAAGAAAGACTTTGGGGTTAAATTCTACTAGTGTTACTCTTCATAAGAATGTTGTAAGATGTTTTATTTCATACATAATTTTTCTAAAGCTATTGATGATAGCTTCTAGAGAGTGATTTGAGTACAGGTATCTTTCTCAGTTGCTGGGGTTTGAAAAATAATTTAAATTTTGAACATAATAGAAGGTATCTCTATTTGTCTAAGTTTTATTACTTTTTTCTCGCTCTATTTTTAATCGTTGGATCGAAGTTTGCAGGGAAATCTTTGAGTTAGATCATCAGGCGTTAGGGGAAGTTTTCAGTTGAACCAGCCAACTCCCGATCCATGTTTTCTGAAGAGACGAGCTAAATAAGCTCAGGGCTTATCATAAGATTTTCGTTTTATGATGCATGAGGGTTTCGAGCTAGTACCTCCATTCAAAATTAAAAAAAGAAAAAAATTATGTTCAACATAATGATAGATTTGGCTACTTAGAGCCTTTAGCTTGTAAATATTCTATTTTTCTGACGTGGATTTTTCTAGGGTTTTAATTTAATCATTGTATATATTGTTTGGGTGTTTTCTTGTTGTCGTGCAACTACAGATCTGAAAGATAATTTTTATTTGGAGCTAGATCTAGGCCCTGGAGGGTAAGATCTGGCCTCAATACCATTTTGCAGGGACATTATTCAAAAGATTTTACAGTTTGAAGGGTTTTAAATTTTTTGAGGATTTCATAAGTTTTGTGAAAGGAAATCTGAAGCAGGAATTTATCATTTAAAAAATATAAATTTCTAGGTCTATCTTGAGGTGTTTTGGCTACCATTTTCTGCTGCGTTTTTTCCCTTCTTTGGAAAAATTCAAATTTTTTTTAACCCTCATTCTGCTGCTACTAAATCGCAACACTTCTATCTGCTGCATTTTTCCTCTTTTCCAGCTCGCATTTCCTTTTTCCTCTCTGCCTTCATCCTTTGCAAAATATGAGTTCATCCCCTCGTTGCTCATCCCTTCATCACTATTTTCCACATCGATCTCATTCAAGCTCTAAACCTTGCTCATGCCCGCAGCTCTTATCCCTCATCTCTTCGCGTCCCTCATTCCCTGCCAGATCGTTGTTCCTAAACCACTTCCCCTAGCACCCATCTCCTCCCTGCGTCCCTTCTCATCTTTCACTGTCCTCATCGAGCTCACTCGCGCTCTCTCCCTTGTTGCTCACATGCGCGCAGAACCATCACACGATGTCGCCATCGTCTTCTCCTTCTCGTCGACCTACACTCGTTGCCCCCGTCAACCTGCATATAGACTTCCTCATGTTTTCTTTTGTGCTTTTTTATCCTTTGTTTTTTTCATTAGGGTTAGGTATTTCATGAAATAAGAAATTCAATTTTTCTTTAGCTTTTCATTTTATTTTATTTTTGTTTTGATCTTTTCTTTTGTTTAAATTTAAAAAGGAAAAACTTAACATTTTGAGTTTAATTTTTTTATTTTTATTTTTTATGAATTTGATTCTTTTTCCTAGAAATCTAATTTCTTCTTTTTTAATATTTTCTTTTCTTTTTTTATTTTTATATCTTTTCACATTTGGATTTTGCTTGAAAATAATAATTAAAAAAAAAAACAAAAACTTAAAAAAAAAATATGTGACTTTGATTTAAATCAAAAGAAGACTTTGTGTTTTTTCATTAAAAATTTTAAATTTTTATGTGGCCATTGGCCCATTAAAAATTTTAAGTTATTAAACCCTTTTGATTTTTTTTATTTTTGTCACATCAAAAAAAAAAAAAAATTGATCATTTACCACATTAGATTTGCTTCAAAAACTTAGCACGTTAAAAAAAATTGCCTAAGGAATAATTAAAGTTCCTTCTTAGTGTCTTTTTGTGTTAGGGTTAAAAATTAAAGGGAAAATTTTGTGGTATAGAAATTTTAATTTCTCTATATTCAAACACACTTAGTAATTTTTAAAGTCATATCTAAAGATTGACTATAGGAAAGTGACAATTTTTTCTAGATTTGGGTCACTCAAGAAAAACATTTTTAATTCTAAGATTGTGAATGGCTTAGCATTTGAATTTCATGGTTCTTCAAGGTATTTAGATCTTTAAAAATTTAATTGCTAGAATATTTTGCATCTATTGAGATTGATCGTCATATTAATTGCTTGAATTATTTGATGTTCATTGCATGTTAAATATTTTGCAAATATTTCAAGTAATTATCAAAGTACTATGTCATAGAATTGTGATAAATTGCATATCTTTTGTTCTTAAGCTGAGTATTTTTGTTGGCATTGATATTAGATTGTAAAGAAGTTTTTTTTTCTCTTTGAGCTATAATTGTATCAAAAAGGATTTGAAGTAAGCTTGTGGTTTAATTGTGATATTTTAAGGGGTTTATCTTTAAGTCTTCATCTAGTAAAGTGAACATTTTATTTTGGTGATTAAGGGCTTTTGTGATACAAACATTTATAATCTTCAAGTCTAATTGTTGATTTTTGGTAGCATCGGATGTGCCCTAGCCTTGAAATTTGGTAGAGATGCTAAAGCACATGACATCTCCAAGACCCAGAAATCGTTTGGAGAAATTCCACTCGGACGAGGAGTTATTAAAATAATTAATATTTTTAATGGGTTTTTAAGTCTAAACTTAAGAAAATTAAAATATTAATGGGTATTAATAAAGATAAGGGTGAGAAGCTTCTAAGAGACAAGGATCAAGTCTATTTTAATCTTAGCTGTTGATTAGAGACTTAATCTCAGCCATTGATTCATCCACAGGAAAATTATAAGAGAATACTTGAGGACCATTTCGAGACACACCCGAAGATACTCAGTATCTCAAGGAGAATCGATTCTCAAAGAGAAGGAGATCGATTTCAAAGGGAGAGTTTCACAGTGGAGGAAGAGGAGGGCATAAACAGCAGTCAGTGACTGAGGAGGATGTGACATAGGGACATTGAGAGACAACGCAGAGGGAGACACAGTCCAGGGGAGACGTAGCCCTCACGCAGGCTGACGCAGAGGGACGTAGAGCCATGCTGAGCCACACACAGTGACGTAGAAGTGATGCAGAAGTGGGAGAAGGGTCTCGAAGGTGTTAGAAAGTTCCCAGGGGAAAGTCTCAGGTGTTTTCTCTCAGTTTCTCTGTAAAATCATTCCTTGTAAAAGCGATTATTGTTGAATATTAATAAAATCCTCATATGTTGCACCGAGTTTCCCACATTGGGTTTTTCCGGGTCCAAAAACAATTGTGTTGATGTGATTGGTTCTTGTGTATGTATTTTCTTTGTGCAATTATGCAATAACTGCAGTAGAATTTATTTTAATATTTGCTGAAGGGATTGCGTAAATAAATTATTGTGAAGAATAAGTAGGTGAAATAAATCAGTAGCCACAGTAGTAATTTCAAGTTAGAAATTTTTACATGGTATCAAAGCAGAGATCCAACAATAGGAGAGAAGATTCAGCTATGTGTCAAAATCATGATGCAGAGGCATCAACTCAAAGGGACTCACACAGATTTTCAGAAGATAGCACAAGGGACATGGATCACGATTATTCGATGTTAGATTCCATATTAGAAGAAGAAGTCGCTTGCCTAGCAAGCTCTGCCTCCTCTGAGGTCTGGTATATAGATAATGGATCTTCCTGGCATATGACAGGAATTCAAGAATGTTTTTCACATTATCAGGAAGAAATGATGAATTTTCAGATCACCATGGGAAATAAAGCCAAAGTGTACCCCCGTAGGAAGAGGTATTGTAGTCTTTCAAACTGAAGCAAGAGAGTGGCTTAGAGAAACCAATGTGCTGCATGTGCCAAGATTGGGGATGAACTTACTCTCCGTGTCTCAACTTCAAAGCAAGGGCTATGAAGTTTTCTTCATTATGGAGAAATTATATGTCAAACACCCAAGTTGGAAAAAGAAGGCCCAGATTGGAATCAGAAGTAACAAACTGTATAGATTACAACTAGAATCTCCAATGGCACTGATAGGCAATAATGGGGATAAATATTTGAATGAACTATGGCACAGGAGGATGGGACACTTACACCATGGGACTCTGAGAATTCTCAGGAAAACAGTATCAGGAGTTCCAGAACTAAGTACCGAACGAGATGATGTATGCAGAGGATGCACTCTAGGCAAGTATGCCATGAAAGCAACGTTTTCTAGAAGTAACAATAGAGCTAAGAGTGTTCTAGGATTAATACACTCGGACATCTGCAGAGCGATGTCCACAAAAGCTCTTAGTGGTGTCGAATTATTCGTCACCTTAATCGATGACCATTCCAGGAAGACTTGGATCTACTTTCTAAAAACCAAGGATGGGGTTTTTGGTTGATTCAAAGAGTTCAAGGCTCTAGTGGAGAATCTGACATGAAAGAAGATAAAAATGTTACGCTCAGACAATGGTGGATAGTATGTTGACAAGGACTTCACCTATTTTTGCACTAGGGAAGGCATCAAAAGAGAATGGATAGCTCCCTATAATTCAGAGCAGAATGGAGTAGCAGAAAGGAAAAATAGGACTATTGTGGAAGAAGCTAGGGCAATGTTGTATGATCAGGATATGCCCAAATTCATGTGGGCATAAGCATGCAACACGACAGTTTATGTTCAGAATAGGACTCCGCACAAGGCATTGGACAAACTCACTCCATAGAAAGGTCTTCCCTGGGAAGACACCTGAAGTCAGTCATTTCAGGATATTTGGGAGTTTGGCATATTGCCGTATACCCGAAGAAAAGAGAAAGAATTTAGATCAAACTATTGAGAAAGGATATCTTGTGGGATATAGCGAGAATGCTAAGGCATATAGAGTCTATCTCCCAGGGAGTAGGAAGGTAGTAGTTCAGCGGGATGTAAAGTTCATGGAGGACAGAGCTTTCAGGAAATCCCGGGAAATGCCTTTCGGGAGCTGTCAAAAGACGATCTGTTGGTCCAACCACTTCAACCAGTAGAAACTAGTACCAACAACTCTCCTAAAGGCAAAGCTTCAGAATAAGAGGAATCTCAGGAAGAGGAAGATTTGTTAGATGTACCCACTACCAATGGAAGAACAAGCCGAGAACTTCGATAGATTTTATGGGATGCAGAGGACTTCATTGGTGCGCCCAGGAATGATAAAATGGAGTGAAGACAACCAGACAGATACCAGACCCTAGTAGCTCAAGTTTGGGAACCTTCTAGTTTTCACGAGGCCGTTCAGTATCAAGTATGGGTAGATGTTATGGTGGAGGAATACAGTTCTATAATGGTCAATGATGTCTGGGAAGTGGTACCTAGGCCTCAGGATAGGTCAGTGGTAGGTTCGAGATGGATCTACAAAGTCAAATATGTTGCAGACAACAGTGTGGAGAAATACAAAGCCAGGTTTGTGGCTAAGGGGTATGCTCAGAAGGAAGGGATAGACTACGAAGAAACATTTACCCCAGTAGCTAGGTATACTTCTATTAGAACCGTGATATCCCTTGCATCACAGATGGGATGGGAGATTCACCAGATGGATGTCAAGATGACATTCTTGAACGGGGTGATAGAAGAGGAAATATACATTGAACAACTAGAGGATTTTGAGATGCATGAGAAGAAATCTCATGTATGCATATTAAAAAAAGCCTTGTATGGGCTTAAAGAGACACCCAGAGCATGGTACAGTCGAATTGATGGCTACTTACAGAAGATGGGGTTTGTTAAGAGTGACGCAAATCCTAATCTCTACTCTCTTGTCGTAGAGAATGAGCCTCTAATCTTGGTGTTATATGTGGATGATTCTTTCCTGACAGGATCATCCAGGCTCATCAAAAACTACAAGAAGACCCTAGCCATATAATTCGACATGAAGGATTTGAGACAAATGAATTATTTCATAGGGTTGGAAGTTTGGCAGGAAAAGGGTGAGATCTTCCTAGGACAAGGGAGATATGCTACAGAGATCTTGAAGAGATTCAGGATGCAGGGTTGTAGACCTATGGCTACTCCAATGATCACCAACTGGAAGAATATTGATGCATCAGAAGACCAAGACGTTGATCCCAACTTGTACAGGCAACTTATAGGGTCCCTAGTGTATCTGGTCAATACAATCAAGACATTTTTTACGTTGTCAACACCCTCAATCAATTCATGGTGGAACCCAAGAGGGCGCACTGGGCAACAACCAAACATGTTCTCAGATATATACAAGGAACAATCAAGCATGGACTATTGTACACCCAAGGCAATGACATCAGGTTGAGTGGGTTCACTGATGCAAATTGGGCTGGAGGTTCAGTAGATCAGAAAAGTACAACTGGGTATTGTTTTAACATTGGATCAGGAATGACCTCCTAGTGTAGTAGAAAACATAAATCTGTGGCTCTGAGTTCAGCTGAAGCAGAATATATGGCAGCTAGCACAACTTCGTGTGAAACTATATGGCTTAGGAAATTACTTGTGAATCTGTTTAGGAGAAGGATGGAAGGGACCAAGATTTTGTGTGATAATCAGAGTTGAATCAAACTCACTAAAAATCCAATCTTTCATGATCGGTCGAAGAACATTGATATCAAGTGTCACTTTGTCAGAGACTGTGTCCAACAAGGGGCAGTACAGTTGAGGTACACTCCGACAGGAGAACAGGTGGCAAACATCCTCACCAAGGCCCTAGGAAGAAAAAAGTTTGTTTATTTTATGGAGAATATGTGGATGGTGAAGAATCCATTTCAATAACAGAAATGGATAGGTATCAGGAGTTGTAGTGCAGCAGTTAGCAGTGCCAGTGCTATGGGCAACATGATGCAGCTTGTTGAGAGGGAGATGCAGTATAGAGTCAGCAGTGGCAGTGGTAGTGTCATGGGCAACAGTACAGGAAGCAGAAATGGAATGGATGTGGGGCAACAAGCCAAGTATCAGCACAGAGGACCGATGCGGAGGATCAGTGTGATGCTTCTATGGTGAAGCATTCCTAGAGCACATTCCTCGCTAAGAGGGAGTGTTTATTTTCGGTAGCATCGGATGTGCTCTAGCCTTGAAATTTGGTGGAGAGGCTAAGGCACATGATATATCCAAGA
This sequence comes from Pinus tabuliformis, assembly GCA_031772625.1. NCBI lineage: Eukaryota > Viridiplantae > Streptophyta > Pinopsida > Pinales > Pinaceae > Pinus > Pinus tabuliformis. The sequence continues at coordinate 1,706,035,941 of CM062820.1, read as the reverse complement.
CCGAAAAATCGTTTGGAGAAATTCCACCCGGATGAGGAGTTCTTAAAATAATTAATATTTTTAATGGGTTCCTAAGTCTAAACTTAAGAAAATTAAAATATTAATGGGTATTAATAAAGATAAGGGTGAGAAGCTTCTAAGAGACGAGGATCAAGTCTGTTTTAATCTTAGCCATTGATTAGAGACTTGTTAATTTTAGGTATGTTTTATTCTTAGAGCAATTTATTTCAATTTTCACAGTTAGCTCAATATCTTTTTCAGATTAGCAATCACATCAGCATAATAGTAAATTGCAGATAGAACATAAACATAAATCGCAGAAGACAAACCAAGACAAGAAGACACAAGATGTGGTGTTAGCCAGGGACAAACCCAATGTGGGAAAACCCTTCATCAATTCTTCTTATATGTTCTTCAATAGTTCAACGGAGAGAGAGAGAGAGATAGTACATTTACAACAGAAGTCAACACTTTGACTTATCTAAATAAGAGCATATATCATCTCTAAGAAGATGATACATGAGGTACTTGAACTTAGTTGAAGACATGATGCTTCAATTTATTCTCCAAGGTGACTCTATCACCATGCTGCACCTATCATTGTGTTGCTCCTCATCATCATGTTGCACCTCACTGTGCTGCACCGTGATACACCTCATCATCACTATGTTGCATCTCATCATGCTTCACTAAACATGACTATACCCATCACTGTATTGCTGAGCTCTTCATTGCACTATGTTGTACTGTACTTGCAGCTTCCATTGTTGTACCAATGTTGCACCATGTACCATTGACCACCATGCTGCTCCAAAACTTTTGTCATGCTGCCACACTGCCTTAGCTACTGGCTATGGCCTATGGCCTAGCCTAGCAACTAGATAGACTATGATCCCACAGTCCTAGGAAACACACAATGCTGTCATCAATATGTACACTGCTGATCTGTGTGTTATAGGAGCTTCTACTCATCAAAGGTATGGGTAGCAGTTCCTTTATCTAAACTGCTGATAAGAACCTTTTGTGACAACACATAGGATCTCCTCATCTGAAGAGACCTCTCCCTTCAACGTGGCTGGTCTTTAGGACAGCGGACAAGATGTGCACCTAAAACACAACAATGTCTCTTTCTTACAGCAGATAGGAGGTGTAGAATACTATGCTCGTTGTTGTTCTTTACTGTGATTGGTTAGGGCACCCATGTGTTACAATAACCCTCAAACAGTCACCTAAAACATCCCTCAAAGATTGTGACCTTATCAAGGAAGGGTCTCCTCCATTTGTGTCGCCATTCTGGGCACTTTTCAGCCCAAGAAGCCTCCACGCTATCCCTATTTTAGTTAGGCAAGGCCTGCGGCCTACCACAGGGATTGTTGTCACCTATATCCAACCAAAATAGTGTCACCCTTACCTTGAAGTTGCCCACAAACAGTCTGCAATTCTTCTTACCTAACTCAGCCTCTTTGTAGCATGGAACAACCCTCCACGTTGTCCCTACCTTCTTTGTTGGTTAGGACAGCGAGTTAGGGAGCCTCTTTACTACCTCTTTTCCAACGTCTAAGGGTTGTCTCAAACATCGTATAGATTAGGGCATCTAGGGTATGATAAGATTGCATTTGGGGTCATCTGTTATGCCTCCTTCACCGTGCTAGATCTCCCTTTGAACTGTGGCCAAACCTTCACAAGACCTGTGGCTAGGGCATCCTTCTTTTACAGCGAATAGGGTCTCCTTCTAGACCTACGTTTAGGGCTTCCTCCTCTTAGACTTCTCTTCCAATAAAACCCAAAACAAGTGGAGAGAAATCAAGAGTGAAGTGTGTGTTCAAATGACTATCAAGTCATCTCCTTTTATACTAAAACGTTGAGCACACGTGGGGGTTATTTGGTTGTTGGCTAACCATGACGAATTGTCCCATAGCACAAATAAATTCATATTCCCATGAATACTTATCGAAATTGGATGATCTTTAGATCAATCCTATACCTCTCGATGAGAGGGATCCAAGAAAAATATCAATTGCCATAAATAAGATGACCCACATGGAGTTTGGCCCTAGTTTCCAATTTTAACACTCCCTCTCAACTAGGGAGAACTCTGTCCATTGATCCATCTGCCAGACTGTACTATCTTTGTCATCAATGCCCTACACTTCTCTTCTCTATTGAACCATGAAGATGAAGAATTGATGGAGAATGTCTCATACCATTCTCTACTGACTAGAAGTCAATCCCATATGAAGAGAGTGTGTCATACCACTCTTACTGACCCCATATCAGTACCAAGAGAGAGTGAGTTATATCACTCTTACTAACCCGAAGTCAATTTCATTGATCCTAGATCAATATCACAAAAGAGTGTCTCAAACCACTCATACTGACCTGAAGTCAGTTTCATTGATCCCAGATCAATATCAAAAGAGAGTGTTTCAGACCACTCATACTGATCCCAGATCAGTTCCAAGAGAGAGTGAGCTATATCACTCTTACTGGCCCGAAGTTAGTTCCAATTGATCCCATATCAATGTCGGTCATCCTAGGATAGGGAGTATGGTAGATACACGATGCGCCCATCGGTACTACTATGGTCTCTAACCCCATTTCCCTACTCATTGGAAAAATGAGAGGTACTTCCCATGAGTCCCAAGCTACATGGGTAGGATGCCTCGATAGGAGAACCACTCATCCTGTCCATAAGTTGCCATGGGGTATCACAGGGGAAGGCTGAACCATTCACCCTGTACACAGCACACCATTAGGGGAGGGTGAGTCACCCTGTGGTTTCTTGTTGCTCCAAGAGGTACGTCAAGCCCCCCGGAGTTCCCAGAGCTCAATGCATGCATCATACAGGACCTTCATAAAAGGGTCTCTCAACGACTCCAAGTTGTTCTGGAAAGTCACAAATTTGACCTTTCCTCAAGGCTTCGACAGATTGTCTATGACCTGCGCATCAATCCCAATGCGATGGAGCCTTCTTGGTCATCGATGTACCATATCCCAGATAAAATGGTACCTGATCTCTATATGCTTGGAGCAATCATAACACATGGGATTCCTCAATAGTCGAATCCCCCTCTAGTTGTCACAGAAGATCATGGTGGTATCCATCATGTCTCAAACAACTCACTGAAGAGCATCCTCAACCAGGCAGCTTCACACGAGGTCATACTCGTAGCTATGTATTCGGTCTCAACAGTGCTCAAAGCAATTGTCTTCTACTTCCTGCTCTTCCAGGATATCAAAGCAGAACCCAAAGAGAACCAACACAAAAAAGTGCTCTCGCGATCCTCCACATTGCTTGGCCAGTCAGCATTCGAATGATCATGCAGCTTCACATTTCCGACAGTGTATCTCAATCCATGATAGATTGTGCCCCAACGATATCTCAGAAGATTCTTGTCACCAATCTGGTGAGGCTCAACCATATATGAGCTCAACATGATAACTGCGAAACATATATCCAGACGGGAGTTCACCAAGAACATCAATGCTAGAATGAGTTTATGAAACTCATAAGCATTTCCCAAATCTGGTTCGGCATCCCTGCCACATAACTTCTGAAAGTTAAGATCCATCGAGGTATTCACGGGCTTGCAGTTCACCATTCCAAATCTAGAATCCAACTCCCTCTTACTTCTGCAAATGAGAGGGTCTGCACTTGTCAGAAAGAGGTCATCCTCAAAAGGTTCCCGTATGAGAGGTCTATCATCCACAACCTTCATGCAATGGTTTGGATCGACTTCATTGCTAGTGAATCTTAGCATCATCAGACAACTATCAATCCTCTCATATTAAGCCCTGGGGTGCTTTGCTTCAAGCCATAGAGGGCTTTCTTCCACCTGTATACATGAGGTTCCTGATGGACCTGCTACATGAGGGGAATGGTCCCCTTGTAAGATTTTCCTTCGGTACATATCGGACATGTACCTTCATGCTCTTCTTGAATTCAGGCATCCCTGTCACCATCTGACTCACATCGGGTGGGGCCCCATAATAAGCAGACCTTCAGTGCTATAGATGATATGTGTCAACTAACATGGTCCCCAATGGACCATCTTGCAACTTGATACAAATTGCCAATCCTAACCCCATGAGTAAAAGCATCTTTGAAAATTCTATTTTCAAATACGTACCTTTCCATCGATGAATGCCACCCTAAAACTTTTGAATTCCATTGCCAAAATGGACACCAGGTTCTTCTTGCGATCAGGTACATAAAAGAGATTCTTGTAAATGAATCGAGTTACCCTCATGATATTGAAGGGTAACATTCCCTACACCCTTTCCGAGATAGGTGGTATTGACTCCAAGTATATTCCCATGATTGTTTCCATCTCTACCAAATTAGAGAGAGCACCCTTCTCTCCGATGAAGTGCCTTGAAGCACTACAATCAATAAGCCAAATTCCCAAAGAGTCTAGAGGAGAGGGCCAATATAACATCATGCTTCTTTATCTTATCAGAAACAACATTTGATTCTTCATACCTGGGGTTCCTTGCTTTCTTTGAAGAGTCAGTAATTTCCCTGATGACCTGCATTACCTGTCATTGCTCTGATCATTGAAGATGTCCTTGGAATGATTTTTATCATCATCAAGTGATGTGTCCCTTAGTACCATTCAGACACTCCTTCACATAATGGTTGTATTAGAAACAAGGTATCTACCTTTCCTTCCACCCTTAGATCTGGACTTCTCATTGAAGTGATCTTTAGGTAGGCCATCAAAAGCTTCCGCTACGGCATTCTGATAATATTCTCTACTTTGACTTCACCCTTGGTGAATTTGAAGATGGATGAGGAATCCATTGAGCCTTTTATCCTTTCCCAACTGTCTTCAGTGATTGCTCTTTCACTCTTGCTTGAGCTTTGTCTTCCCCTCAGCTCTGATACCATGTTAATTTTAGGTATGTTATATGCTTAGAGAAAATTATTTCAGTTTTCACAGTTATCTCAATATCTTTTCCAGATTAGCAATCACATCAGCGTAATAGTAAATTGCAAATAGACATAAACATAAATCGCAGAAGACAAGCCAAGACAAGAGGACACAAGATGTGGAGCTAGCCAGGGACAAAACGCAATGTGGGGAAACCCTTGATCAATTGTTCTTATATGTTCTTCAGTAATTCAAGGGAGAGAGAGAAATAGTACATTTACAACATAAGTCAACACTTTGACTTATCTAAATAAGAGCATAGATCATCTCTAAGAAGATGATACATGAGGTAGCTAAACTCAGTTGAAGACATGCTACTTCAACTAATTCTCCAAGGTGACTCTATCACCATGTTGAACCTATCATTATGCTGCTCCTCATCATCATGCTTCACCTCACTGTGTTGCACCATGTTGTGCCTCATCATCACTATGTTGCATCTCATCATGCTTCACTAAACATGATTGTACCCATCACGGTACTGCTGAGATCTTCATTGCACTATGTTGTATTGTACTTGCATCTCCCATTGCTATACTAATGTTGCACCATGCTGCTCCAAAATTTTGTCATGATGCCACACTGCCTTAACTGCTGGCTATGGCCTATGGCCTAGCCCAACATCTAGATAGACTATGATCCCATAGTCCTAGGAAACACACAATGTTGTCATCAATATGTACATTGTTGATCTGTGTGTTATAGGAGCTGTTATCACTCAGGTTGTTCCCTTTGACTCCTAAGGGAATACGGCCGAGGTAACCACAAACCAATCTTTGGACTACAGGTTCTAGCCCACTTGTAATCAGAGAGGACTCTCTCTTTAGGATTTAGCTTTGTTTTATGGGATTTTAGGCTAGCTTTGATGTACTGAATTTGTTTGAAGTTTGGTTCGGTGATATCTTCTAATAGAGGGGCATGCAATGTTCAGAGAGTTTTAGTCCATTGGGAATTGGAGTCAGTGATCATGTGTTGCTTAAGGTATTTGGTGAGAATGATGATACTACAAAGCCAGATAGGCATTCATGAAACAAACCTTCGAATTTGAGAAGAATGGGATGCAATCAGTCAGTGAAAAGCAGTTAAGATTCTTTCACTATGCTGGTGAGATGGAAAAGTAAAATATTATTCAGGAGCCACTCAGAGTTCCTAAACAAGATTCAGTGTAAATGTGAGCAATTAAGAGTTTCACATTCATAACTAATTTTGAAGAAAACATAATTAGCAGTAGGGATTGCGATTAGGGTGTTTAACAAACAAATCCTGAACTATTCTTCTTCTCTAATGCTAAGACCATGAAACATACAGCATATGCGGATTTTGTGAGCAAAGAAAACATAAAAACACGGTTCAGAAAACTTATTGTATCATGAAATAACGCATGAATTCTGCAGCAGCAAGCAATCTCATCACAACACATCAAAACAACGCATAACTCAGGAACTCCATCAGCTTCTTGTATTCAAAGCCTGAAACTTACAGCATAGCACTTCAGAAGAAAAATCAACAACACCAAATGCGTTCTGCAAGGGGATATATATACAAAAGGTGGATACAAAATATCTTAAAGATGAGTCATTAACTCATAACTTTCCTTACCAACTCTTTAAGAATAGTAGATACAAAATTTATTGCTATTGAAAAGATTAATAAACAACTGTTTATTTTTGTCAGAGATCTTTGACTTTGGAACCAATTGGGCTGGCCGACTGATGCGCATTCATTGCGGGAATTTTTCGCTGCTTTGCCAAGAAGCTGCTACTTTAGCCACATTATTTGTACTCATCCATTTGTGCCTAGTCACCATCCTTGTCATTCAGTTGCTTTTTTCCATTGCCACTCCAGGTAGACTAAACATATGAGTCATTTGAAAATGCTGATTTGTGACTGATCCAAGGATTTTGATCAACAAACTTGATTTATCAGAGTAATGTTTCTATCATGCCTTTCCACCAATCTTTTGTAGGCAATTGGTGTCTCTGTATTTTAATTAAAGTCTCATCAGCCTCAGTGTATTTATAATAATTTGGTGGCACTTCAAAATGTTGTCTGATTTCACGCTCAATAAAAAATAGATTCTCCAGCTTATCATAAAGACTCTGTCCAGATGGGAGCCCTGTTTCCTCTGAGGTTCTTGAGGATGTTGTGATTTGATTGGTGGCATAATTGTTGACCCTCTTGGCATAATGTTCATGTGATAATAATTTTCCTGCACTGGTTACCAAGTTGGGAAGCCCTCTGCTATGCAATGCTGTGATTTTTGCAATAAATTCACTTACCTCTGCTTGCATCTCTTGGCACTTTCTTTCTAATGCTTGTACATAATTCCTCAGGGTTAGCACCCTCTTTATTAGCAAGATGGTATCTGTCTTGTTCCTGGTACCCATTTCTGCCAGCTAAGGGCCAGTGCGATTGTTGAGGACTTGGATCATTCTGTTGGCTAGCTCAGGCATATTCCCTAAAGATGCTCTGGATTTTTTATTTTCAAATTGAGCCTTGTTTATGAGATCCATTTGCTCATGGATGGTCTCAATGGATTGCCATTGGTCTGTGATGGACTAACCAATTTTGGCCCATAAGATTTTCTTGACTTCAATTAAAGTTTTGTCAAGAGTAAGCTCATTTTCTAATTCTTTTATCCTTCTTTCAAGAGCCCTTACCTCTCTTGTCTTCTCAGCTACATTCTACTTTGATTTGTCATATTTTTCTTCAAGCATAGCCAATTTTTCTTTAGCCTCCTTTAGTTCTGCCATCTGTGCTTCAAGAGCTTCTAGTTCTTTCATCATATTTTGCATGCTAAGGCTAGGTGTCTGCTCTGATGTTGTTGTCTGTGCTGTCACTTCTGGAGCTGGTGCTGAGCCTGAAGGGCCTGCCTCTGATGTTTGTCCAGTGGGAGGACCTGCTGAAGTAGTTACAAGAGGCACATCTTCAATGGCTATAGATGTCTATGCTGGTTGGGGTGGTAACTCTCCTTGTTTTGCTTTTAATGCTACCTCCAAGGCACCCTCTGTTTCCACCAATCTCTTATGTAAGGTCAAGAGTAGAGCAACCACATCCTGATCCTTCTTTTGTTGTGCAACACCTTCAGTTTGAGGGTGAAGGGTAGCTGGTAGCTTGATTTGTTTTCTCAGGGCTGCTATATCTTCATCCTTTTTCTTCATTAAGGCCTGCACACCTTTAGGATCATTGGGATCATGTCCCAGCTCTATAATGATTTCTTCCAAGGACTTAATTCTGTTGTCCTTGGCCTGAGATGATGCCTTTTCCAACTCTAACTGAGCAGCAGTATTATGTAGATAATTTTGTAACCTGTGTGCCATTAAAGTTTTGTCAGCCAAGGTAGAGTACACCATCTCCCTAGTTTGCTTATGCAACTCAATCTGATCCATGGGGTGGATGTCTTTAGCAAAAACCTCCAAATTGGTTCTAATATAGTCAGCAGCTGATTGAGGTTGCTGCATAGTAGGCCTAAAATGACTAAGAGTCATTTTTCCTTCTTGAATATCATAGGCTGCCATTAGCCTCTGTTGATTGGTTGGTGCCATCCTTAAGAGTTGATTGTAGAGCTGGTATCTAAGTGGCTCATTTCTTGCCTTGATGTCTGTGAACTGCTTCTTGATACTAGAGCCTGACTTGGTCCGCTGCCTTGAAGAACTTACTTCTGCCCCTTGTTGCATTTCTTGCTCCTGCTGCAAGGAGCTGGCCGATGTTTCAATGCTAGAAGGAAGCATAGTCTCAGTTGGTCTTTCAGGCATTTCCTCCTCAGAGAAAGGATTTAGCCTCTGTCACTTTTCCCCTGGTTGATCTATTGAGGCTGTTAGAGGAGTTTCCTCTTGCCTATCCCTTTTCTTAATCCTTTCTTCATTGGCTGGTGTTTGCAATATTGGGATTTCAACTGTTGTTTCCTGCATTGGAGGGGCTTGCCCTTGAGCTTGCTGATCTGTAGAAGCAGGTTGATCAGCCATTTCTTCTTGTTGCTCCACATTCGGGAGTTGCTCTTCTTGCTGCATTTCTTTCCCTTTAGCTGTGGCTGTTGCTTGGACAACTGCTTGGGCAGATTGCTGGGGAACGGTGGAAGAGGAGGCGCTTTCTCCAAGATGCCCAGGGGCTGAGGAAAATACCTGTCCAACATGTTCTAGGTCAACTGCTTTTTCAAGCCTTTTAATTGCTTTTTGTGTTAATTCCTCTTCAGAATAATCTTCAACTAATGTGCCTTCTACCCACTCTTGTTGGTTAGCATATTTTTCAATTTGTGGAATGCTAAAGTGGTCATAGCTAGCAAGCCTGTATTTGATTCTCCTAAGGCTTATGAAGTGGTTGGGGTCATATGGTGCCCAGTAGAAACTTGTTTTCAGCTGGAAACTTTTTAGGATTTTATCTGCCTCTTCCCAAGCTTCCTCCCTCTTATTAAAAATGAATGGACCTAGTTGGTGCTTAATTTTGAGCTGTGCTTTCTTATTTTTGCTATGGAAGTGAACCATGTCTGCATTGCCAAATTGCCGAAAGTATTCCAAGGCGAAAAGCCTCATGGGGACATACTTTGGCAATCTGTATGGGGCTTGGTAAAAATACCAATCTCCAATGCTATAGCTCTTTGAGAGATGGAGAATCTTCTGCATTTCATCTGTGAGTCTAGGAGGAGGAGAACTCATCAGCAAGGACAGGGCTGGGTGGATGAACAGATCAATAAAATCACAGTAGGTGTATGGAGAGTGAAAGATATGGTGAAAGATTGATGACCAGAATATTACAGATCTTCTGTTTCCCTTTGCATCTAACTTCTTGAGGAAAACAGGAAAGCTATCAGGCTGATTGTACAATAGCAAATGATATATATAGGAGGTGTATTTGAATACCCTCTCTCTCCAAATTCATGAACTGTTCATGAATCTTGTCAGCTATAAATGTAGCATAGTCATATTGGACAGCAGGAGGCCTTCCTGGGGCAAACATAGATAGCATGACCAAGATTGTTTCATCCACATATTCACTAGTGTTGTACCCCAAGATGTAGGACATCATGTTCACTAGGACTTTGCCTATGTCATTGAACCATACATGCAGGAAAGGAGGAGGCCGTTGAGGTTGGGAATATGGCTGCATGAACAACTGAGCAATTCTTGTAATTTGTGAGCTAGACAGCTTGGCACCTTGCTCCAGCAAAAGTTGCATAGAAAGAGGAGTTAGTGGCTTTGCTGAATGAAATTGTAGCATTTGGTTGATGGCTTCAGGAGTGATATGGAATAATACAGAGCCTGAAGGACTCAGAATAGCCCTTTGATTGGGATCATAATTTGCACAGCATTGGTGAATCAAATCAGGGAAAACATTCACCTGAGGGAGATAATAGACTGGTAAGTGGGACTCCCAGATTCCCAAGATGTCAGTACCATTTCTATGTCTTGCTCTTATCTCAGTAATAACTGGAACATGATATCTGCTTGATAATTCAATTACTTCCACCATCTGGTAATCCCTGTCAGCAAGGGATAACCACTCCAAACTCTTATGTGGGGCATTTAGGGGGGCAATGTTTAAAGCCACAGGAGTCTCCATTGTTTGATTATGACTTAGAATTGAGTTATGCTTGGGTTTCAGCAAAGAGCAGCACTGAACAGTGGTTTATGAGGGGTGGAGTGATTTGCAGAAAGGAAAAGGGGTGAATTAGGTGAACAGAGGGAAACTGCTGCTGAGAAAGTGAAAGGAGCCAATGCTGGGACTGCGCGCTGCTTTTACAGTAGAATTTGTCTGCTAATGGTTTTTTAGTTGCAAATGCAGGAGAAGCTGTGGGAATTGAGCAAATTTTGAACCGGGGACCCCCTTTTAAACGAATTTCGGGTTGAATTGGTAGTTACAGAGTCTTAAACTCAGAAATTTAGCAGGCCGATATGCTTTCAATGCAGACAATTAGGAAAACCAGGGAACGCAGAGGAAAAACAGTAAGTACCTGGTAATGGCAATGTCGAGGACGCTTGAGAGTTGATGAATTTGTGTTGACAGCAGTTCAGGGGATTGAATTTGCAACCGGACATGCAGACGACGTAGTGAAGTATGCAAGGAAATTCCACAATTGACTAATAGAAACGCGAGAAAATAATGATTTTGCGCGAAAATATGTAAAAAATGGGATTTTGGCGCCCCTTTGCGAATGACGTCAGCATGACATCACTGGTCGGGCCCGGGTACGGCATGATGACGTGGCGATGTATGAGTGGGCTGACTTGGAAGGATGATGCGACGGCCATGCTAGATTAGTTGTTAAATGGCAGTTGATGTAGATGCTGACGTGAGCGATGACGCAGGCGCGGGAACAAACAGTGGTAAGCGGTTTTATCGGACCGCTTATTGTACGGGGATGGTAATTGTCAGTGGTCGCCCGACGCAATAGAAAATGGACACGCGTCCCTGGTACGGCGTAAAACCACTGACAATTTCGGAGGCTAAAGGTCGGATGGCGGAGGGGTTCTGAAATCCCCGAGAGCCGTCGGATGGGAGGGCCCAGATCCGACGACAGACGGAAAGACAAGCTGCCAGCGCGATAACACTGGGACCCGCCGATTATAAAATTATTATTTTGGTAAGGCACGGCGGAGAAAACCTTTGGTAAACGATAAAAAGTGGGTATGCGGACATATAATACAAATGAGTGTGAAAAGGGGAAGTGACCTTGTAAACTGTATAGCGGATGAGGGTTATTAAATTGACCAGATGTCAATTTAAATCCCAAATATAATCTGGAAAACTATATACATGAGTCCCTGCTTTTATCAACATTGTCTGAACTTGAGAATATATGGCTATAATGCCCAAGGGGGGGTATGTACATATATTATATTTTTTTTTTTGGGTTTTTGCATAGAATGCTATAATAATAGGGGGAGGGGAAAACTTAGGAAGCTATATAATAAGGTTAGAAGTCAATATGAATCTGAGATGTGAAAGAGGAACAGAGAGCTAAGTTTAAGGAGTAAACTTAGATTTAGAAGCAGATGAGAGTGAGAAATGATTTTGCACAAGAAATGTGGCTTTCTTGTGTGATGGAAACCAACACTTTGGCTTAATATTTCACAAAAGATAAGGTGATGCTAGGACTCGTTGGGGAGATCCCAATGGTCCATTGGAGGGATGTTAGAAAGAGATTTACTGGGGGGAAATAGGGAAATTAGACATGCTTCCATAGTTTACCATCAAAATGCTGCATAGATACCTCTGCTTTAGTTGACATGAGCCTTCTTTATCAAGGATAAAACTGGAGAGAATCAGGCTTCTACAACCCCTGGCTACCTACCCATCTTAACATTCCTAGCATTTTTTGTTACTTCAGGGAGGGTGCATTTAGACTTGCAAACCCTCACTTACTCTTTTCTTTTTCTTTTTCAAATGATTTGCTATCCAAAACTACCCTTATTACTTCCAAGGGCCCAGATTAAACAGTTGGGCGCCTTTATTCTCTACCTAACTACTAATCTGCCAAGCTTAAATTGTTTGGACAGATTTTCTTTCTCTATTCTACAACATCAATTTAAACATGGCATGATCCAGATTGAATTGTTGGATCACCCATTTAACAAGAGGAACAGTACCAAAATCACTTAGAAATGTGTTTGTGCACAAAAATATGGAGCCTTTGTAGCATCAAAGCTGAACATATTTGGAACTTCCCATGCCAATCATGAAACATGAAACCTATTGGTATAGGAGGCTAACAGTGGCTCCACTTGGGGATGGCTTTTCCTTATGAAAGGCCAAGAACAGCAGGTCAGAATGCCTTGGTCCTTGATTTTTGCTGGAATCTGAAGCTTCCCTTTCTTGATGACCAAAACTGGAACTTTGCAGGGCAACACAAAGATCTGAAGTAGTGCATTTTCCTTTGATCCTTTTCAAAATTTGTTATGCTCGGTCCTTATTTAACTGCTGAAAATAAACTCCTAAAAACAAACTAGTAATGTACAAGGCAATGCTAGGTTATATTCATGGGAAGTAATCAAAATAGTGCTTTAGCATTCGGCCATTAACAGGGCCCTCTTCAGCCTCAGTGCCATCTAGATTCTTTAAGAAATATGTGTTGTTTCCTTGCACTGCTTGAACAACAAAGGGTCCTCTCCAAAGGAAATCAAACTTGCCATGCTTTCCTTTGTCTTCTCTTCTTGAATCCCATTTAAGAACTTTATTGCCTATGAAGAAATCTTCTGCTTTGGTTCTTTTGTCAAAGATTTTCTTGAGCTTTTCTTGCAAAATCTGAACTCTGTTGTATACTTGCTCTCTGGTCTGCTGTAAATGGATAGTTTGGTTTATTCTTCTTTGGATATCATTGGGTTCAGCCTGGACTTCTTGTAATAACTTGATAACAGGGACTCCCAGGGATGAAGGAAACTTGGCCTCCATTCCATAAACCAACTCATACGGGCTTGTTCCAATAGATCTTTTGGTTGTCAACCTGTCTGCCCATAAAGCATTTACAAGTTTTTTGTGCCAATTTTTCTTGTTTTCCTCTAATATTTTCTTGATGATGTTAATGAGGCTCTTATTAGATGATTCAGCAAGACCATTACCTTGAGGATAGTAGGTTGTGGAGTGACCTAAGGTAATATGAAACTTATGGCAAAAATTGATCATTTTCTTGGATCTGAAGGCAGCAGCATTGTCTGTAATGATCTTTTCAGGGCAGCCAAATCTGGATAAGATATTGGTTTCAAGGAACTGAATGATGGTAGAATCATTTGCCTGCCTACATGGGATAGCCTCAATCCACTTAGTGAAATAGTCTGTGGCTATCAGAATCCACTTATGCTGGCCTGAAGATGATGGGTGAATTTCTCCAATGAAATCTAAGCCCCATTGTTGAAAAGGCTTCTCTGTAGAAATAGGCTTGAGGGGTAGTGGCAATAATTTCCTTTTGCCTTCAAAGACCTGACACTTGTGACATGAAATAACAAACTTCTTAACATCTGCAAAGAGAGTAGGCCAATAGTACCCAGCCCTTAATATCTTGTCCACAGTGGATTTCCAATACAAATGCCCTCCACAGTCCCCTGCATGAAATTCTTTCATAACATTGTCAGTGTCATTCACAGTTAAACAATTAAGCAATATGCCTTCATGATTTTTCCAAAACAAGGCACCATCTGCAACACAAAATTTTGAAGCTTTCATCTTTAAAAATCTGCTTTTAGTTCTGGACAACCCTGGGGGAGCACACAGGTTTTGCAGTATAAAACAAATATCAGCATACCAAGGGGATTGTAAGAAGGCTACATTGATTTGTGGAGTCGCCAGCTCCGGTTCATTGTCCAGTTCATTTATGTCTAGGGCCTGAAAATTTGTTTCGGACATTAGTTTAGCCAAACCTTGCCCTTTTATCAGCTTAGTGGGTTTTATCTCAATATCATACTCAAGAATGCTAGCAATCCACTTGCCTCTTTTGCCTTCTAACCCTTCTTGAGTCAATATGTCTTTCACAATGGCATTTGGCACATAGGCAATCACATGAGAGTATAGAATGTAAATCCTAAAGTCTTTGATGGCCTTAACCAGGGCATAGGCCTGCTTTTCCATGATCTGATATTTCAAGGGCGCATCTCTAAGTGCTCTGCTGAAAAAGGCAATGGGTTTCTCATTCCCTTGATCATCCTTCTGCAATAAAACAGCAGCAATAGTATGTTGGGAGGCAAAGGAGAAAATAATGAAATCTCTATCAAATTGGGGACTTGTGAGGACTGGTGTTTGAGTCAAGGCAGTTTTAATGCCTTCAAAGGCCTGTTTGGCCTCCAATGTCCATTTTACTTTGGAATCTTTTTTTAACATGTTGTTTAGTAACCTTATCAATTCTGCTAGGTTTGGGATAAATCTTCTTAAAAAGTTGATTTTTCCCAAAAAGGCTTGCAATTCCTTAATGTTTCTCGGATGGGGAACTTGTAGAATGGCTTGAATTCTATCCGGATCAATTCTAATACCCTCTTTTGAAATAATATGGCCTAGCAACTTACCCTCCTCTAGGCCAAACAGAGACTTCTTGGGATTTAAGGAAATGCCATATTTCCTACATGTCATAAATATTTGCCTTAGGTGTCTAAGGTGCTCTAGGTCTGATTTTGAAAAAGGGGTGAGGTCATCAAGGTAAACAACTAGGAAATCATGTATTTCCTTGGCAAAAGCAATATCCATTGCTCTCTGAAAGGTAGCCCCTGCGTTCTTCAGTCCGAAAGGCATTTTAACATATTTAAATGTTCCCCATGGTGTTGTGAATGTTGTTTTATCCTGATCATCAGGGTGAACCAGGATTTGATTGAAGCCTGAAAACCCATCAAGTAATGAAATTCTTGAAGCTCCCACCACTCTTTGTAGGATGTGATCCATCTTGGGTAGGGGGTAGTGGTCTTTAAGGGATACTTGATTCAAATTTCTCAAATCAACACAAAGCCTAATCTCACCTGATTTTTTTCTTGTAGGAACAAGATTGGAAACCCATTCTGAAAATCTAATGGGTGCTATAATACCTGCTTCAAACATTTTCTGTACTTCCTTCTCAATTAAAGGGAGAAGAATTGGGTTAATTCTCCTTAGTTTCTACTTGAAAGGCTTTTGATTTGGTTTAAGAGGAATAGTATGTTGAATGACTGAAGTATCATAGGACTTTAAGTCCTCATAACTCCATGCAAAAACATCTTGAAACTCTTTAAAGAGGTCAACATACTTTGGTTTCTGATCGGAAGGCAAAGACTTGGACAGTTTTATTATCTTGGGCTTTTCAACTGTCCCAATATTGCAGTCTTCAATGGCAGCATTTAGGGGTTGCATCTTTGGTTTTCTAGGAATATCATTCGAGTCAAAGATGTCTTCTAAAGGAGTCAGGCCTGTGGGTAGGAAATTGTCTTTCAACTCAATAACTTCAGCCTCTGCTTCAGCTATTTCGTTAAGGTTGATTTGTTTAAGCTCTTGCACATTCTTGTTATCAAAGGTCGTGGGGCTCAGCATTTGACTTGCTGTTTCAGCTGATATGGTTTGTTGGTTTTGGTTCATTTGCTGTTGTGGGTCATCCATAGCATCAGCATCAATATTTAAACCTGAAAATTCTTGCTGTAAAGTCAGGAAATTATTTATTTGTGCATCATTTTCAAAGACTTGCCAGTCTTTGACATTGTTTGGGACAGCAGGTCTGTGCTTTATTTCAGCTATGAAACAGTGATTGGGCTCAAAGGGCAATTTACAAGTGCTAGCAAAAGTAGCTAGACTATGTGCATGGAGGTTATGGGTTCTGGATATCTTGGTAAGTTGGCATTCAGTGAAAGTGTTGAGTATTTCAGTGGCAGCAGATCTGTATGCTCTCAATCTATTATCATTAGTGACAAAACTACCTTTCATCTGCTGAATAATAAGGTCAGAATCTCCCAGAATTGACACTCTTGTGGCTTGTAATGATTTGATTAATTTAAGCCCTAGTAGGAGAGCTTCATACTCCGCCATGTTGTTAGTGCATCTGAAATTTAGCCTATAGGCACGACCCTCTGCATGATTGTTTTGCCTATTGTGGACCCACACTCCTGCTCCTGCTCCTAACTTGTTAACTGACCCATCAAACTCAAGGTACCAGAGGATGCCTTGATCTTGGACAGTATTAGGAGACTCAGTTGAATTTGAAATGGACAGTTGAGATTCTTGTTTTTCATATGATTTATCTTCTAAGACAGTTTCATCAATTGACTGCATGGTTTCAAGGTTTTGGACAACTGACTGCTCAATTGTGTGTGTTTCTTGTTCCAGGGCCAAAGGTTTATCATCAGCTATAGGGGATGCATCATCATTGAACAGGATGAAAGAATCCATGTCAGAATGGATTGCGTAAATAGGAAAATTTTGGGGTTTTTCCTCACTGCTCACCACATATTTCATCAATGTCTCTCTATACAGTCTCTTTGGTTGCCCAAAGACTGAAATAGTGGCATAGGACATGTCTAATTGGAGGGACCCCTGGAGTTTGGCTCCCCAGGATCTTGATAACAGCATCCCATATTTAGGTGGGATATCAGCTACCACCACATCCATCAGGATAGTTTTGTTTGGGTATTGAACTAGGGAAACACACAAATCTTTGATTAGGCCCAAACATTTGACCTGGCTAGAATCAAATGAAAATAGGTCCCTGTAAGGTCTTGTGATGTCTAAGTTTAGTTTCTCCATTACAGATTTAGGCATGAGGTTGTGTGAGGCTCCTGAGTCAAACATTGCATTGTGTAATATCTTATCATGGATATGTAGACTGACATAAAAGGGTAAAACACCTGTATTTATTGTTTTTCCATCAACTTCTGGACCAAAAAGTAACTCAGGTGTGTCATCCAGTACGTTAACATCATCCCTATTCTCAGGTATTTGAAGGGACTTTTTGATTTGCTGTTTATATACATCATGTTTAGCAAGTTCAGAGAGAGGGATGGCTATCTTCAATTTTGCAATCTCTGCCTCGAGGTCAAAAGGCTTTTCAGATTGAATTTTGGTATTATGACTGACAGGCTTTTCTTTCTCAACTACATTTTTAGTAATTTTGTCTTGATTCTCAGTTTCATGTTGGAGTGTTTCTGTTTTGGAGACCTTTTGAGGAGTGTTATTTGGATTGTCCTCTGAAGAAGATGTTACCCATGGCTGGTTTTTTGAGGGGTATGTCTCAGTGACATCCTCTACTGTTACTTCTTTTGGGTCTGGATTTGTTTTGTCAACTGGTTGTATGAGGATAGCCTTCTCCTTTATCATCTTGGGCTGTTTGGTATCCTTTGTTTTGGCAGGTTCAGGGACATCTATGGTCCTACTCCTTAACTTATATTGCTTATGAACCTCATAGACAGCTGTGTCATAGCCTTCTTTGAAGTCGAATGACTCCCCGGATTTGGTTTGGAATTGATTGATATCATTCTCCTCCTGGTCTTCTTGGGTTAGAAAAACCTGTTGCTCATCATTTAAGCCCATCAAGTTGATGTGAGTGTCATCTATTGGCTCATTTGATGTTGATGCTTCAGTAAAGTTTTCTTGGAAAGGAGGTCTTATGTCTTGATCTGGGCCAGCCCTTCCAGCATTTGTGTTCTGGGTTTTCCTGAAATTTGGGTTCCTTGTGGTATTGGACTGTTGTCCTTCCCATGAAGCTCTTCTCTCAACACTTTCTACTCTGTCTCCCAGCCTTTGCATGCCGCTGATAATAGCATCCAGCTTTTGCTCTAAGGCTGAGGGTTCTTCCTTAAAGGTGGTTCTTCTTTCCATTCTAGCTCTGTTTCTTTTAGCAATTAGGTTGGCCTCTACGCTAACAGCAACATTTTGCATCTCTGCAAGGGTTTGAGGCGCCCTTTCCTTTAACTGGTATGCCATATCCGGGTCGAATCCATCAGGGAATTTATATAAGGTGAGGTCGGGTGGAGGCCTCAAATTCTGTGGTATTGCATTATAGACATTATTGAATCTTGCACAATACTCCAAAACAGTCTCTTGTGGGCCTCTTTTAATTGTGTCATATTCAGCTAGTATGTGCAGGGGGTCTTTCTTTTTCTCCCATCTGTTGGTAAAGGATTGGTAAAGCTCATCAGGAGTGGTTATGGAATTTGCAGCAAGTGATCTGAACCAAGTTCTTACATCACCTGTTAAACTTTGAACAAAAATTCTCATTCTCACGCTATCATCATCTATCTCGTAGTTTTCAAAGTAATCTTGCATCTTCTTGGTATGCTGAAGGGCTGTGCAAGATCCAGTACTGTCAAAAAAAGTGATTTTAGATTGGTAATCTTGAGGCAAGGCCCCAGGATTAGCAGGTAGTTGCAGGGGTGCATATCTATTGGCCATATTCACAGGGACAAGTGGAACAACAGGGATAAATGGAACGACTGGGACGACGGGGATAATAGGAGTAACTGGAACAACAGTAACAGCAGCAGTGGTAATGGTAGTTGTAGCATGTGCAGTGAATGGAGGTGTAAAAGGAGTGCTTTGAGATGTGGATGATGAACAAGGGGAAGCAGGGGATGAACGAAATAAAACCTTGACAGGAGTTGGAACACTGCTTGGGTGAACTGTCTCAGGGGTATTATCAACAAAATCTTCTCTCTGCTCTTGCTTCCTAAGGATCTTTGGGATTAAGTTCGGATTTTCAAAAGCAGCAGGGGGATTTGGGTCTGGGTTGGACCTTGTATAACGAGAATTCTTTTTGGGAGCCAGCTTCCAAATGCTTTATGGTATATTCTGGGAATGCTTCTAGAACTAGCAAGGAACTGATCAAATTTTGAAACAGCTGTATAGAACTTAAGACTGAATAAAGATTGACTGAAGCAGCTTTTATATACTCCTGCAAATGCAAAGCAAAAGCAGTTTCCAAGGCTTTCTGGCTGTCATTCAGACTTTATCTACAGCATTAAGGAGTAGGCAGCAGTTGGAAAATTTGTTCTTCCCCAGTGGAGTCGCCAATTATGTTATCACTCAGGTTGTTCCCTTTGACTCCTAAGGGAATACGGCCGAGGTAACCACAAACCAATCTTTGGACTACAGGTTCTAGCCCACCTGTAATCAGAGAGGGCTCTCTCTTTAGGATTTAGCTTTGTTTTATGGGATTTTAGGCTAGCTTTGATGTACTGAATTTGTTTGAAGTTTGGTTGGGTGATATCTTCTAATAGAGGGGCATGCAATGTTCAGAGAGTTTTAGTCCATTGGGCATTGGAGTCAGTGATCATGTGCTGCTTAAGGTATTTGGTGAGAATGATGATACTGCAGAGCCAGATAGGCATTCATGAAACAAACCTTCGAATTTGAGAAGAATGGGATGCAATCAGTCAGTGAAAAGCAATTAAGATTCTTTCACTATGCTGGTGAGATGGAAAAGTAAAATATTATTCAGGAGCCACTCAGAGTTCCTAAACAGTACTTACCATGAAAGATTCAGTGTAAATGTGAGCAATTAAGAGTTTCACATTCATAACTAATTCTGAAGAAAACATAATTAGCAGTAGAGATTGAGCTTAGGGTGTTTAACAAACAAATCCTGAACTATTCTTCTTCTCTAATGCTAAGACCATGAAACATACAACATATGCGGATTTTGTGAGCGAAGAAAACATAAAAACACGGTTCAGAAAACTTATTGTATCATGAAATAACGCAGGAATTCTGCAACAGCAAGCAATCTCATCACAACACATCAAAACAACGCAGAACTCAGGAACTCCATCAGCTTCTTGTATTCAAAGTCTGAAACTTACAGCGTAGCTCTTCAGAAGAAAAATCAACAACCCCAAATGCGTTCTGCAAGGGGATATATATACAAAAGGTGGATACAAAATATCTGAAAGATGAGTCATTAACTCATAACTTTCCTTACCAACTCTTTAAGAATAGTAGATACAAAAGTTATTGCTATTGAAAAGATTAATAAACAGTTGTTTGTTTTTGGCAGAGATCTTTGACTTTGGAACCAATTGGGTTGGCCGACTCATGCGCATTCATTGCGGGAATTTTTCGCTGCTTTGCCAAGATGCTGCTAATTTGGCCACAATATTTGTACTCATCCATTTGTGCCTAGTCACAATCCTTGTCATTCAGTTGCTTTTTTCCATTGCCACTCCAGGTAGACTAAACATATGAGTCATTTGAAAATGCTGATTTGTGACTGATCCAAGGATTTTGATCAACAAACTTGATTTATCAGAGTAATGTTTCTATCATGCCTTTCCACCAATCTTCTGTAGGCAGTTGGTGTCTCTGTATTTTAATTAAAGTCTCATCAGCCTCAGTGTATTTATAATAATTTGGTGGCACTTCAAAAAGATGTCTGATTTCATGCTCAATAAAAAATAGATTCTCCAGCTTATCATAAAGACTCTGTCCAGATGGGGGCCCTGTTTCCTCTGAGGTGCTTGAGGATGTTGTGATTTGATTGGTGGCATAATTGTTGACCCTCTTGGCATAATGTTCATGTGATAATAATCTTCCTGCACTGGTTACCAAGCTGGGAAGCCCTCTGCTATGCAATGCTGTGATTTTTGCAATAAATTCACTTACCTCTGCTTGCATCTCTTGGCACTTTCTGTCTAATGCTTGTACATAATTCCTCAGGGTTAGCACCCTCTTTATTAGCAAGATGGTATATGTCCTGTTCCTGATACCCATTTCTGCCAGCTGAGGGCCAGTGCGATTGTTGAGGACTTGGATCATTCTGTTGGCTAGCTCAGGCATATTCCCTAAAGATGCTCTGGCTTTTTGATTTTCAAATTGAGCCTTGTTTATGAGATCCATTTGCTCATGGATGGTCTCAATGGATTGCCATTGGTCTGTGATGGACTGACCAATTTTGGCCCATAAGATTTTCTTGACTTCAATTAAAGTTTTGTCAAGAGTAAGCTCCTTTTCTAATTCTTTTATCCTTCTTTCAAGAGCCCTTACCTCTCTTGTCTTCTCAGCTACATTCTGCTTTGATTTGTCATATTTTTCTTCAAGCATAGCCAATTTTTCTTTAGCCTCCTTTAGTTCTGCCATCTGTGCTTCAAGAGCTTCTAGTTCTTTCATCATATTTTTCATGCTAAGGCTAGGTGTCTTCTCTGATGTTGTTGTTTGTGCTGTCACTTCTGGAGCTGGTGCTGAGCCTGAAGGGCCTACCTCTAATGTTTGTCTAGTGAGAGGACCTGCTGAAGTAGTTACAAGAGGCACATCTTCAATGGCTGTAGATGTCTGTGCTGGCTGGGGTGGTAACTCTCCTTGTTTTGCTTTTAATGCTACCTCCAAGGCACCCTCTGTTTCCACCAATCTCTTATGTAAGGTCAAGAGTAGAGCAACCACATCCTGATCCTTCTTTTGTTGTGCAACACCTTCAGTTTGAGGGTGAAGGGTAGCTGGTAGCTTGATTTGTTTTCTCAGGGCTGCTATATCCTCATCCTTTTTCTTCATTAAGGCCTGCACACCTTTAGGATCATTGGGATCGTGTCCCAGCTCTATAATGATTTCTTCCAAGGACTTAATTCTGTTGTCCTTGGCCTGAGATGATGCCTTTTCCAACTCTAACTGAGCAGCAGTATTATGTAGAGAATTTTGTAACCTGTGTGCCATTAAAGTTTTGTCAGCCAAGGTAGAGTACACCATCTCCCCAGTTTGCTTATGCAACTCAATCTGATCCATGGGGTGGATGTCTTTAGCAAAAACCTCCAAATTGGTTCTAATATAGTCAGCAGCTGATTGAGGTTGCTGCATAGTAGGCCTAAAATGACTAAGAGTCATTTTTCCTTCTTGAATATCATAGGCTGCCATTAGCCTCTGCTGATTGGTTGGTGCCATCCTTAAGAGTTGATTGTAGAGCTGGTATCTAAGTGGCTCATTTCTTGCCTTGATGTCTGTGAACTGCTTCTTGATACTAGAGCCTAAATTGGTCCACTGCCTTGAAGAACTTACTTCTGCCCCTTGTTGCATTTCTTGCTCCTACTGCAAGGAGCTGGCCGATGTTTCAATGTTAGAAGGAAGCATAGTCTCAGTTGGTCTTTCAGGCATTTCCTCCTCAGAGAAGGGATTTAGCCTCTGTCGCTTTTCCCCTGGTTGATCTGTTGAGGCTGTTAGAGGAGTTTCCTCTTGCCTATCCCTTTTCTTAATCCTTTCTTCATTGGCTGGTGTTTGCAATATTGGGATTTCAACTGTTGTTTCCTGCATTGGAGGGGCTTGCCCTTGAGCTTGCTGATCTGTAGAAGCAGGTTGATCAGCCATTTCTTCTTGTTGCTCCACATTGGGGAGCTGCTCTTCTTGCTGCATTTCTTTCCCTTTAGCTGTGGCTGTTGCTTGGACAACTGCTTGGGCAGATTGCTGGGGAACGGTGGAAGAGGAGGCGCTTTCTCCAAGATGCCCAGGGGCTGAGGAAAATACCTGTCCAACATGTTCTAGGTCAACTGCTTTTTCAAGCCTTTTAATTGCTTTTTGTGTTAATTCCTCTTCAGAATAATCTTCAACTAATGTGCCTTCTACCCACTCTTGTTGGTTAGCATATTTTTCAATTTGAGGAATGCTAAAGTGCTCATAGCTAGCAAGCCTGTATTTGATTCTCCTAAGGCTTGTGAAGTGGTTGGGGTCATATGGTGCCCAGTAGAAACTTGTTTTCAGCTGGAAACTTTTTAGGATTTTATCTGCCTCTTCCAAAGCTTCCTCCCTCTTATTAAAAATGAATGGACCTAGTTGGTGCTTAATTTTGAGCTGTGCTTTCTTATTTTTTCTATGGAAGTGAACCATGTCTGCATTGCCAAATTGTCGAAAGTGTTCCAAGGCGAAAAGCCTCATGGGGACATACTTTGGCAGTCTGTATGGGGCTAGCTCACAGCCATATACCCTGATTACTGTGTGATCTTGGTAAAAATACCAATCTCCAATGCTATAGCTCTTTGAGAGCTGGAGAATCTTCTGCATTTCATCTGTGAGTCTAGGAGGAGGAGAACTCATCAGCAAGGACAGGGCTGGGTGGATGAATAGATCAATAAACTCACAGTAGGTGTATGGAGAGTGAAAGATATGGTGAAAGATTGATGACGAGAATATTACAGATCTTCTGTTTCCATTTGCATCTAACTTCTTGAGGAAAACAGGAAAGCTATCAGGCTGATTGTACAATAGCAAATGATATATATAGGAGGTGTATTTGAATACCCTCTCTCTCTCCAAATTCATGAACTATTCATGAATCTTGTCAGCTATAAATGTAGCGTAGTCATACTGGACAGCAGGAGGCCTTCCTGGGGAAAACATAGATAGCATGACCAAGATTGTTTCATCCACATATTCACTAGTGTTGTACCCCAAGATGTAGGACATCATGTTCACTAGGACTTTGCCTATGTCATTGAACCATACATGCAGGAAAGGAGGAGTCCGTTGAGGTTGGGAATCTGGCTGCATGAACAACTGAGCAATTCTCGTAATTTGTGAGCTAGACAGCTTGGCACCTTGCTCCAGCAGAAGTTGCATAGAAAGAGGAGTTAGTGGCTTTGCTAAATGAAATTGTAGTATTTGGTTGATGGCTTCAGGAGTGGTATGAAATAATACAGAGCCTGAAGGACTCAGAACAGCCCTTTGATTGGGATCATAATTTGCACAGCATTGGTGACTCAAATCAGGGAAAACATTCACCTGAGGGAGATAATAGACTGGTAAGTGGGACTCCCAGATTCCCAAGATGTCAGTACCATTTCTATGTCTTTCTCTTATCTCAGTAATAACTGGAACATGATATCTGCTTGATAATTCAATTACTTCCACCGTCTGGTAATCCCTGTCAGCAAGGGATAACCACTCCAAACTCTTATGTGGGGCATTTAGGGGGGCAATGTTTAAATCCAAAGGAGTCTCCATTGTTTGATTATGACTTAGAATTGAGTGATGCTTTGGTTTCAGCAAAGAGCAACACTAAACAGTGGTTTATGAGGGGTGGAGTGATTTGCAGAAAGGAAAAGGGGTGACTTAGGTGAACAGAGGGAAACTGCTGCTGAGAAAGTGAAAGGAGCCAATGTTGGGACTGCGCACTGCTTTTACAGTAGAATTTGTCTGCTAATGGTTTTTTAGTTGCAAATGCAGGAGAAGCTGTGGGAATTGAGCAAATTTTGAACCAGGGACCCCCTTTTAAACGAATTTCAGGTTGAATTGGTAGTTACAGAGTCTTAAACTCGGAAATTTAGCAGGCCGATATGCTTTCAATGCAGACAATTAGGAAAACCAGGGAACGCAGAGGAAAAACAGTAAGTACCTGGTAATGGCAAGGCCGAGGACGCTTGAGAGTTGATGAATTTGTGTTGACAGCAGCTCAGGGGATTGAATTTGCAACCGGACATGCAGACGACGTAGTGCAGTATGCAAGGAAATTCCACAATTGACTAATAGAAACGCGAGAAAATAATGATTTTGCGCGAAAATATGTAAAAAATGGGATTTTGGCGCCCCTTTGCGAATGACGTCAGCATGACGTCACTGGTCGGGCCCGGGTACGGCATGATGACATGGCGATGTATGAGTGGGCTGACTTGGAAGGATGACGCGGCGGCCATGCTGGATTAGCGGTTAAATGGCAGTTGACGCAGATGCTGACGTGAGCGATGACGCAGGCACGGGAACAAACAGTGGTAAGCGGTTTTATCGGACCACTTATTGTACGGGGATGGTAATTGTCAGTGGTCGCCCGACGCAATAGAAAATGGACACACGTCCCTGGTACGGCGTAAAACCACTGACAATTTCGGAGGCTAAAGGTCGGATGGCGGAGGGGTTCCGAAATCCCCGAGAGCCGTCGGATGGGAGGGCCCAGATCCGACGACAGACGGAAAGACAAGCTGCCAGCGCGATAACACCGGGACCCGCCGACTATAAAATTATTATTTTGGTAAGGCGCGGCGGAGAAAACCTTTGGTAAACGATAAAAAGTTTGTATGCGGACATATAATACAAATGAGTGTGAAAAGGGGAAGTGACCTTGTAAACTGTATAGCGGATGAGGGTTATTAAATTGGCCAGATGTCAATTTAAATCCCAAATATAATCTGGAAAACTATATACATGAGTCGCTGCTTTTATCAACATTGTCCGAACTTGAGAATATATGGCTATAATGCCCAAGGGGGGGTATGTACATATATTGTATTTTTTTTTTGGGTTTTTGCATAGAATGCTATAATAATAGGGGGAGGGGAAAACTTAGGAAGCTATATAATAAGGTTAGAAGTCAATATGAATCTGAGATGTGAAAGAGGAACAAAGAGCTAAGTTTAAGGAGTAAACTTAGATTTAGAAGCAGATGAGAGTGAGAAATGATTTTGCACAAGAAATGTGGCTTTCTTGTGTGATGGAAACCAACACTTTGGCTTAATATTTCACAAAAGATAAGGTGATGCTAGGACTCGTTGGGGAGATCCCAATGGTCCATTGGAGGGATGTTAGAAAGAGATTTACTGGGGGGAAATAAGGAAATTAGACATGCTTCCATAGTTTACCATCAAAATGCTGCATAGATACCTCTGCTTTAGCTGACATGAGCCTTCTTTATCAAGGCTAAAACTGGAGAGAATCAGGCTTCTACAACCCCTGGCTACCTACCCATCTTAACATTCCTAGCATTTTTTGTTACTTCAGGGAGGGTGCATTTAGACTTGCAAACCCTCACTTACTCTTTTCTTTTTCTTTTTCAAATGATTTGCTATCCAAAACTACCCTTATTACTTCCAAGGGCCCAGATTAAACAGTTGGGCGCCTTTATTCTCTACCTAACTACTAATCTGCCAAGCTTAAACTGTTTGGACAGATTTTCTTTCTCTATTCTACAACATCAATTTAAACATGGCATGATCCAGATTGAACTGTTGGATCACCCATTTAACAAGAGGAACAATACCAAAATCACTTAGAAATGTGTTTGTGCACAAAAATATGGAGCCTTTGTAGCATCAAAGCTGAACATATTTGGAACTTCCCATGCCAATCATGAAACATGAAACCTATTGGTATAGGAGGCTAACAGGAGCTTATACTCATCAAAGGTATGGGTAGCAGTTCCTTTATCTAAACTGTTGATAAGAACCTTTTGTGATAGCACATAGGATCTCCTCTTCTAAAGAGACCTCTCCCTTCAACTTGGTTGGTCTTTAGGACAACAGACAAGATGTGCACCTAAAACACAACAATATCTCTTTCTTACAGCAGATAGGAGGTGTTGAAGACTGCGTTTTCTATTTTTCCTTACAGTAACTTGTTAGGGCACCCATGTGCTAAAACAACCCTCAAACAGTCACTTTTCAAGCACTTTTCAGCCCAAGAAGCCTCCACGCTATCCCTATTTTAGTTAGGAAAGGCCTGTGGGCTACCACACGGATTGTTGTCACCTATAGACAACCAAAACAGTGTCACCCTTACCTTGAAGCTGCCCACAAACAGTTTGCAGTTCTCCTTACCTAACTTGGCCTCTTTGTATCATGGAACAACCCTCCACGCAATCACTAAGAGGCTCTAACAGCCCTAAAACACCCACGATGTCCCTACCTTCTTTGTTGGTTAGGGAAGCGAGTTAGGGAGCCTCTTTACTGCCTCTTTTCCAGCGTCTAAGGGTTGTCTCAAACAACATATAGATTAGGGCATCTAGGGTATGATAAGACTGTGGTTAGGGTCAGTTGTTAGGCCTCCTTCATTGTGCTAGATCTCCCTTTGAACTGCGGCCAAACCTTCACAAGACCTGTGGCTAGGACATCCTTCTTTTACAGCGAATAGGGTCTCCTTCTAGACCTACATTTAGGGCTTCCTCCTCTTAGACTTCTCTTCCACTAAAACCCAAAACAAGTGGAGAGAAATCAAGAGTGAAGTGTGCGTTCAAATGAATGTCAAGTCATCTCCTTTTATACTAAAATGTTGAGCACACATGGGGGTTATTTGGTTGCTGGTCGACCTTGACGAATTATCCCATACCACAAATAAATTCATATCTCCATGAATACTTATCATAATCAGATGATCTTTAGATCAATCCTATACCTCTCGATGAGAGGGATCCAAGAAAAATATCAGCTGCCATAAATAAGATAACCCACATGAAGTTTGGCCCTAGTTGCCAATTTTAACAAGACTTAATCTCGGTCGTTGATTCATCAACAGCAAAAGTATAAGAGAAGACTTGAGGATCATTTGGAGACACACCAGCAAATACTCAGTATCTCAAGGAAAATCGATTCTCAAAGAAAAGGAGATCGATTTCAGAGGGAGAGTTGCAGGGTGGAGGAAGAGGAGGGCATCAGCAATAGTCAGTGACTAAGGAGGAGGTGACACAGGGAGATTGAGAGACAACACAGAGGGAGACGCAGTCTAGGGGAGACGCAACCCTCACGCAGGCTGATGCAGAGGGACGCAGAGCCACGCAGAGTGATGCAGAAATGACGCAGAAGTGGGATAAGGGTCTCCAAGGTGTCAGAAAGTTTCCAGGGGAAAGTCTAGGGGTGTTTTATCTCAGTTTCTCTGTAAAATCATTCCTTGTAAAAGCGATTGTTGCTGAAGATTAATAAAACCCTCATCTACTGCATCGGTTTTCCCACATTAGGTTTCTCCGGGGAAATTTTCCAAAAACAACTGTGTTGATGTGATTGGTTCTTGTGTATGTATTTTCTCTATGTAATTATGTGATAATTGTTAGCGCTTGAATTTGGCCTTAGGCTGAAAAAGACAAAATCCAAGGCAACATCAAAACCACTTAGCCTCGTAGCTAGCCCTACGGGGCAGGAGAGGGCTCTCTCCGGTCTATCTCGGCAAAGATCTTCAACGGGCAGAGATAACCAATAAAGAACACTGATTTTAGGCTAGTAAACTGATAAAAGGTTTGATTTGAGATTTTTAGGATTTTGATGGAAAATCGGGGAAAGGCAATTTTGGGTGCGGGGATTGGACACAGTTTTCGCAGGGGGCTCTTTGGGGCAAGATAGGAGACTGTATTGATGCCTTTGAAAGAGTTGGATGGATGTGAATGACTGGTGAGGAGCTAAGGAGAGCAAGCAATCACCTTGAATTCTCCTTAAACAGATGAAAACATTGATATTAAGCAAACTTAAAAGCAGAGCATGGCAATCATGAATTCTACTTTAACACTTCATTTGCCTAATTTGCAGAAAGAAAAGTAAGAAGATGATTCACATAACAAACTTACAAGTACAAAAAGAAACACACCATCAATACATGTAACCACAGGAATCCCAAAAAGGACTGCAAAACCCTGGTCTTTCTTCCTTTGCCAAAATTGCAGAGATACAATGAGTAGTACAATAGAAGCTTTCTCCCTCAACAGTCCAACCATGAAAATGACTAAGAAAGTACATAATATAGGCAAGCTAACACCTTTCCTTGCCTCTAGGGGTCGAGCTCACTATCCTAGGAGCTGTTTCAACCAATTCCAAACTGAGCACTAAAATCTAGGCAGTCAAAACAACTTGCCTCTATAAGCTAGGAAACCAATTCATTCATTAAATTTTTGCCTATTTCATGAATGAATCTTCTAGAAGAGATAAATAAGTGTCAAAGTATCATAAAATTGCATCATTTACATCAAGGAGCATCAAAATCCACTCCAAAAAGTTAAACCTAGTCAAAACTGCGTTTTGCTGAGCTGTAGGTGCATTTCTGTGAAAATAGCCTGATGCGTAGCGCCCTGAATCTCAATGCGTAGCGCGCTCTTGGGCTTGCTTTTGAGGCACTTCCCGGAGTCCAAATGAGGCAAAAGTGGGCTTGTTGGAAAGTTCTGGATGTCTACTTTCCAACCCAAGTGGAATTTTTGAATTTGGTGTTCATTTGCCCCTCCAAAATGGCAATCTCCCAAGACTGCTTCCTGTGTGTCAAAAAGGTGGCAGAAAGTCATTTTTTGCTTGTTTTTTGACCTTCTTGAGCCTCAAAACTTGATGGAATCTCTTGGCAATTGCTGAGCAAGTGTAATTTGTCATGCAAAATCCAAAAATGCTGAGTTTTTGAGAAATGGACTTGCCCATCTTTAGGGTAGCGCGCGGCGCGCTACACGTTGAGGGCAAAAACCTGTGTTTGGCACAAAAAATTCACAATTGACAAAATTTTCTCCAAATTTCTTGAAATTTGGGCTGGGAGTCCCCAATCAAGTACAATGCTCAGTAAAAGAGGATTTGGCCAAATTTTGGAGTGGATCGGGCCTTTTCCGTCATTTTAGTGCCTTGACCAACCTCCTTGGATCTAGCGATTGTATTTTTGACATTTCTCTAAAACCATGACACCTATGCAAAAAGTGAAGGAGGTTTTTCTTCTTTGGAATGTTGTGGACAAAAACCTCTCTCAGTTTTCCAAAATTCATCTTTGATTTCTCTGAAACATCTTTTGAGTGAAATTTATCCCAATGTGTGAAACAAGGAATTTTGTCGAAATGAAGCGAAATGAAGGGGATAAGGGGCTTCTAAATTCTTGGGAAAATTTTGGGGAGTAGAGAGGGATGTTAGGAAGCAGGGGAAAGTGGAATCTCAGAGATTGAGTGAGGGGAAGGGGTCCAAAAGGGAAAAACACAGGCCCAACCTAGAAAATTGCCAGGTTGTAGCTAGAAACTAGGGTTTGTGCGAAAATGAGGAATTTGGGGAATCTCAGTGATGGGAAGCATTTGGTAAGGTACTTTAAGGATAGGGGAAGGTGTATGAACATCAGGAAACAAGTTTTGCCGATGATTTGACCGTCCAAGAGAAATTGGCTTCAAAACCCTAGGAGAGGAAAATGACCTTACCTAGGCACAACTGAAGCATGGACAAGGTGTAAAAAGACTCATTAGACACTGAGATGATAATGAAAACCCTATGAATGATGATAGACTCAGCTGAATAGTGACATAGATTGGCATTTGGGCAAATTTGAAAAGAGTGAGAGCAAACCCTAGACCTAATGCCTAGTGACCAAATTTTGCTTGAAGACTCACTGAAATGAAAAAATTTGACCTTGACACTTCAAAATCACTTTGTAAGAGTACGTTTGATCACTGGAGGAAGGCTGGAAAGACTGACACTAACATTGGCTCCAATGGGGATGGTAGCTCCTTGGAGGTGCCAAGAACCGCAGATCTCTGTAAGAGCTAGATAGTGCCTTTATCCATTGGGCGATGGAGTCATTATTTGACAAACAATACAAGACTTTGACTCATTTATTGACTGAAACCTGACTCAAGCCGACACAATTATGAAACCTACATGACTGAAAACTGACTCACAAATGACTCATGACTGACTTAACTAAAACAAGAACTTACAAAGCTTATTGAAGGGCAGCAGTCCATCAAGATTTGAAATCATGATGACAACCACTTGTGTTTCTTACAAGACAATATACATCAAACTATATCAAAATGCCAATGCAACCAATCAAGCAGATGCCTTCTTGATTGATTCTCCTGATTAGATCTTTTGGTCAACAATACAAACCTATCATTGGGCATCTAAAAACATAGTTGACCATGGCTGCAACAAAACACTGTAATAAACATTTTCACTGTTGGCTGCAACAAACTTGCTAGAGGATCATAAAAGACATGAAGATTTGCCATTGCCACCTCCTGCTGAAAGATCAAGGTGTCCTTTGTTTCAAATTCTGATCTGCCTTCATCATGTGCTTCGGTAAAAGTATGCTCATGGGCTTCAAAAAACTCTGAACAAATGGACGGGCAGATCTCTTCTTGGAAAAGCATTTCAACACATGAAACATATGAAGAATCTGAAAGGTAATCCTGTATGCTATGATCTTCGATAGTCTGACAATATGGTAGGTCATCTTCATATGATATGACAGCCGGATTATCATCTTTGTGAAGGAAAACATTATCTGTTTGCTGATCTACAAGACAATCATCTTCTTCAACAGAGGAAGAAGTTTCCCCAACACTTTCCTGACTATGTGTGCATTGCAAATCTGCTGTAGCTTGGGCTGTAACAAGACCTTTCAAAAGCTGATCTATCTCCTCTTCAGACAAAGGAGACAATTCCTTTTGTTCTCTTCTGCTTAAACAGTAATTATTTTCATATGATAGGGCACTCAAACTATCATTTATTACTGAGTTATTGAAAGGAGATTCATCACTTACTTGTACAAAGATCTCACCTTGTTGTTCATGAACATCTGAATCCAAAACTCTGTCTATGATCTCAACAGTAGAGCTCTCTTTGATGGGCTTCAGCACAAGATATTCCTGGTCATCATAATCTAAATGTTGTTCTGAAGTAGTTGTCCTAACATTATCACATTCTGCAATCTGGTCTTCTTCTGTGGGCAGATCTGAAACAAGCTCTTCTCCTTCATCATCTTCCACTATATGACCATCTTCAGCCTGCTGATCTTGATTCTGCTGCAAAATGTCCTAATCATCTTGATGGGAATTCTCTAAGTTTTCTTTATGCTGCTGAAATGGATTTTCGTACAGGGCCTCCATGATTTCAACATCCATAAAATTATCATCTTCATAATATTTCTCAAGGCTTTCAATAAAAGTAGAAGCATGTTTGCAACATTCATGAACCAAATTCAGTGATGGATATGATGCTTGATATCTTTCAATGAACAAGGCATGAAAATCCTTTAAACAGTAAATACAGGCCAGTGGCAAATTTTCATACCATGATTCGGCTTTACCTTCCAGAGTGGCCAAGAATATCTTCGTCAAGCAATCTTCAGGAAAATCAACCTTCAACTTGCGAATATGCATATGAAATCTAACTAGATGTAGAGCAGCATCCTTCTTACCATCATCTTTAAATGTAGGCAGATTCCTTGACCAATCTACCTTCGGAATTTTATTCGGAAAACCTGGAATGTGATCTCGGCTCATGGGAGCATATCTTCTTGTGATTTGGTCCATCTTGAAAATCTCACAGCTACTGATCTCTCTGCAGTGAAGTCACCATGAAGCATTGATCTCTGGAGTTTTCAGTGAAGGAGTCGCTAGTGAATGATTTCAGCCTGTGAAAACTCTCAACTAATCATCCAAAAGTTCAGAGTTTACAAATGAACTGGGGTAAAATGAAATCGAGGTGGTTGTATTCACAAGCGCACGGAGATTGACTGAAGCAGCGTTTATCTACTTCCGCTTATGCAAAGAAAAACCGTTTCGAAGGCTACCTGGCATAACTTCAGGCTCCGTCTAAGACTTATGAAACAAACACATCAATCAACAGACAAGTTTGTTCTCCCCAGTATGGTCGCCAGTATGTTAGCACTTGAATTTGGCCTCAGGCTGAAAAAGACAAAATCCAAGGCAACATCAAACCACTTACCCTCGTAGCTAGCCCTACGGGGCAGGAGAGGGCTCTCTCCGGTCTATCTCGGAAAAGATCTTCAACGGGCAAAGATAACCAATAAAGAACACTGATTTTAGGCTAGTAAACTGATAAAAGGTTTGATTTGAGATTTTTAGGATTTTGATGGAAAATCAGGGAAAGGCAATTTTGGGTGCGGGGATTGGACACAGTTTTCGCAGGGGGCTCTTTGGGGCAAGATAGGAGACTGTATTGATGCCTTTGAAAGAGTTGGATGGATGAGAATGACTGGTGAGGAGCTAAGGAGAGCAAGCAATCACC
Organism: Pinus tabuliformis; assembly: GCA_031772625.1. Lineage (NCBI taxonomy): Eukaryota > Viridiplantae > Streptophyta > Pinopsida > Pinales > Pinaceae > Pinus > Pinus tabuliformis. The sequence continues at coordinate 1,706,002,937 of CM062820.1, read as the reverse complement.
TTGAATTCTCCTTAAACAGATGAAAACATTGATATTAAGCAAACTTAAAAGCAGAGCATGGCAATCATGAATTCTACTTTAACACTTCATTTGCCTAATTTGCAAAAGGAAAAGTAAGAAGATGATTCACATAACAAACTTAGAAGTACAAAAAGAAACACACCATCAATACATGTAACCACAGGAATCCCAAAAAGGACTGCAAAACCCTGGTCTTTCTTCCTTTGCCAAAATTGCAGAGATACAATGAGTAATACAATAGAAGCTTTCTCCCTCAACAGTCCAACCATGAAAATGACTAAGAAAATACATAATATAGGCAAGCTAACACCTTTCCTTGCCTCTAGGGGTCGAGCTCACTATCCTAGGAGCTGTTTCAACCAATTCCAAACTGAGCACTAAAATCTAGGCAGTCAAAACAACTTGCCTCTATAAGCTAGGAAACCAATTCATTCATTAAATTTTTTCCTATTTCATGAATGAATATTCTAGAAGAGATAAATAAGTGTCAAAGTATCATAAAATTGCATCATTTACATCAAGGAGCATCAAAATCCACTCCAAAAAGTCAAACCTAGTCAAAACTGCGTTTTGCTAAGCTGTAGGTGCATTTCTGTGAAAATAGCCTGATGCGTAGCGCCCTGAATCTCAACGCGTAGCACGCTTTTGGGCCTGCTTTTGAGGCACTTCCCGGAGTCCAAATGAGGTAAAAGTGGGCTTGTTGGAAATTTTTGGATGTCTACTTTCCAACCCAAGTGGAATTTTTGAATTTGGTGTTCATTTGCCCCTCCAAAATGGCAATCTCCCAAGACTGCTTCCTGTGTGTCAAAAAGGTGGCAGAAAGTCATTTTTTGCTTGTTTTTTGACCTTCTGGAGGCTCAAAACTTGATGGAATCTCTTGGCAATTGCTGAGAAAGTGTAATTTGTCATGAAAAATCCAAAAATGCTGAGTTTTTGAGAAATGGACTTGCCCATCTTTAGGGTAGCGCGCGACGCGCTACACGTTGAGGGCAAAAACCTGTGTTTGGCACAAAAAATTCACAATTGACAAAATTTTCTCCAAATTTCTTGAAATTTAGGCTGGGAGTCCCCAATCAAGTACCATGCTCAGTCAAAGAGGATTTGGCCAAATTTTGGAGTGGATCGGGCCTTTTCCATCGTTTTAGTGCCTTGACCAACCTCCTTGGATCTAGCGATTGTATTTTTGACATTTCTCTAAAACCATGACACCTGTGCAAAAAGTGAAGGAGTTTTTTCTTCTTTGGCATGTTGTGGACAAAAACCTCTCTCAGTTTTCCAAAATTCATCTTTGATTTCTCTGAAACATCTTTTGAGTGAAACTTATCCCGATGTGTGAAACAAGGAATTTTGTCGAAATGAAGCGAAATGAAGGGGATAAGGGGCTTCTAAATTCTTGGGAAAATTTTGGGGAGTAGGGAGGGATGTTAGGAAGCAGGGGAAAGTGGAATCTCAGAGATTGAGTGAGGGGAAGGGGTCCAAAAGGGCAAAACACAGGCCCAACCTAGAAAATTGCCAGGTTGTAGCTAGAAACTAGGGTTTGTGCGAAAATGAGGAATTTGGGGAATCTCAGTGATGGGAAGCATTTGGTAAGGTACTTTAAGGATAGGGGAAGGTGTATGAACATCAGGAAACAAGTTTTGCCGATGATTTGACCGTCCAAGAGAAATTGGCTTCAAAACCCTAGGAGAGGAAAATGACCTTACCTAGGCGCAACTGAAGCATGGACAAGGTGTAAAAAGACTCATTAGACACTGAGATGATAATGAAAACCCTATGAATGATGATAGACTCAGCTGAATAGTGACATAGATTGGCATTTGGGCAACTTTGAAAAGAGTGAGAGCAAACCCTAGACCTAATGCCTAGTGACCAAATTTTGCTTGAAGACTCACTGAAATGACAAAATTTGACCTTGGCACTTCAAAATAACTTTGTAAGAGCACGTTTGATCACTGGAGGAAGGCTGGAAAGACTGACACTAACAATAATTACAGTAGAATTTACTTTAATATTTGTTGAAGGGATTTCGTATTTAAATTATTATGAGGAATAAGTAGGTGAAATAAATCAGTAAGTGCAGTAGTAATTTCAAATTAAAAAATTTCACACTAACTTCATCTCATCATATCGTGCATTTGCATATCAAGTTAGTTTTGCATAATTAAAATTTACTTCCAAGCATAAGCTTGGTCGATAGAGAGATAGGTGCCCATGCATCTTTGCTTGAGAAGCCTACTTTTAATAGTACTTAAAACGGTGACTTTACAGTGGTCAAATCCACAATTCTTTGCAGCGCCAGAGGCACTGGGTATGTTAGGTTTTAAGGAGAGGTATCGTTAATCACACCTTAGTGTGCTTCACCTTATCTTCTCTATGCCAATTACTATGAAATCAAGATCAATATAGAAAGGATAGAAGGGTTTAAACTTAGATAGGAATTTAACTAAAATTAACCAATATTCTTGCATCTCACATTAGTTTTAGGATCTACATTTCATAAAGGATAGTCATTCATCTAAGCAGCAGTTTCTAATCAATTACTTGGTCTTAATTTCCATAGAAATATCATTGACTCCATAAGGCACGGGTATCAATCATTTAAATTTAATTAAATCCTATAAGTCTTGTTAAATCTTAATCAAGTACTTGGTCACTTCATTGTGTCTCCTGAGCTGGTTGGTTCCCAACTATTTCTCCTTCATTCCATTTTCGTGGGGTATACCCCCCTTAACCTGCTATAGGGAGACATCTTAAATGGAGAAATTGGGGATCAGGGTGACAGCCCCCAATCTGAGTCGTTATCGTGGTGCCTAGACATTTTGTGCGAAAACAAATCCATTACCTCTAACTATAATGGCATCCCTATGGTTGTGACCACATTGACCCTTTAACATTGTAGAGGCACATAGCTTACAATACTGTAATAAAATTGAATTTGTGGTCTTCAGTATGGTAGTGATCTGAGGCTTCCTCCATAGCACCAAAATTATCTCACAACAATCTGAAGTGATTGTAATCCGAACTGTATAGATATCCTTGCTTGTGATTATGTCTCTAAAATTTGAACCCATTACAGTAGTCTTCTATTTGAATCTAAACTTGTCAAGGTTCTTCTTACTTGAAGATTTCAAAGGAATCCACACCAATGACTATAATCTACCATCCGAAAATCAAAGAAGAATCCGAACTTTGAACTATGTCAATGTAGATATTGTACACGCCTATATATAGTAGCATGCCCATATATATAAGACAACATGTCTTCAACGAAGGGATGTGCCTCTAATTTGAAGCCAACATGAGATCTTTGCCTCATCTTGAAGTCGACATGAGAAGGAGAATCATGTTTACCTTTGTACAGTTATTTTATAGTCTTTAGACTAGAATATATTTGACATATCTTCATACATGATATTGACTCTTTGACAAATCCTAAGGCTCTCAATGGGAGCCATCTAAAATAAACCCCTTGCTCATGAAACCCATGAAGCAAGGCATTACAATAATAATTGTATTTACTTCCTTTTATCACTTACAAAGACCATAATTACATCTCATTATGAAGAGAAAACCTAGTTACACTTTTCAACACTGCAGAGGGAACTCCTGAAGATACAACCCAAGCCTATAAAATAGATCCCTCATCTCGGTGTGTCAATCACAGTCACCTCTTGTCAATCATACAGCCACCCAAGTGGGGCATTATCTCATCTCAACTGGTCCCTGGGAAGTGAAGTGTTTTCTATCGAACATAGTCCCAATGGTAGATCTGGGTGACCTCCCCCTGTGAGAACCCAATTATTCAGCCACCCCACGAAGTGGATTATGCACCAATCTGGTCATAACTGCAACCCTCTTGTGCCCCTACAGAGTCATCCACCCCGGTAAACCTACGCCACAAATCCAATAAGGGGCAACTCCACTGCACATAGGTCTATCCTGCCAGGGCACCCCGCGAAGGTCAACCTGTACTAATCCACACACAACCTCTTTTCAAAACAATAGTGAGAAACACCTTCCTCGACCCGTAGTGATCATCCCGATGGTCTCTGACCTGTCATCCGAAGGAGGATATATCATGTCTATGTCATCCCCATGATCCTCCCAAAACAAGGTAGTCTTCTAACCCAATGGATCCCAAGATCCCACAACCAGACTGGAGGCTCATCGCTCCCCATTCCTACTGCCTACCACTGAGTAGTTCCATTGACCACCAAGAACCACACGTCCCAATCATCCTGCCATAGTAGCACAGTGCCCCAAGTCATCGGTGAATCTCTCGGGGGTGAACTACTCCCCATACAATTGAAACCCAGTGGAAGACCTATACAATCTTCCCTTATAAAAACTAGTGCATTTTTTAATGTGTCTGAACTACCAAGCCTCGAGATGTCGATATCCTGTGCTAATCGCAAAAGGAAACTACCCTGTTGACGTTGTGGTTCTTTAGTCATAAGTGATAACTAGTTGTCCAACATGCTCATACTAGGTCCTCCCCTCCTGTATCTCTCGGCCACCATACAGGTAATGACCCAAGTTATGCCCAACATGTGAGGACAACTCAATAATGCCCAAACCTCCGACCCCATGGCAAACCTCGATCCTTAGCAACAACAGGGAATACCCGCCTCACCACATGGGGAAAGCCTTAGTGATCTCCCATGAGTTAACCCAAGAATGAGCTAGACCTCTCTTGGTCAGGATCCTGCTCATCTCGAAGTGGAGTGATCCACTCATCAACTGAACCCATGCCTCCCAAGTTTACATCGACATAATTTTGACAACTACTAGGATCCATCCGCACCTCACCTTTGATCCCTGCAGGTATAGACTTCATATATCAAGGGACAATCTAGTGTATACCCCGCGACCCTACTCCTTCCTGGTCGCATGACGAACTCCACCATCCCGGCTCTGGATGTGTACCCAAAAACTTCCAGAAGCCTACGAGCCCTCTCGTAGAAAAGGCTTATCACCCCCTACGTCGCATGCGCCTACAAGGCTTCAAAATGACTTGTCAAAGGTGTGTGATAAAGATCCCCCACAGTCATACCCTCAAGTGTGGACTCGAGAGAAAAGCATATGTTACCTCTACAATAGACCATATCCTCCGTGCGCCTCCATGTGCCAACACACATATAGTCTGTCTGACCCAACAGGAAAACTCCTCTCCTCTCCATGATACTCTAGGTCACATCTATTTGCCTCAGGTGAGATCCTTGCACCCTGCTGCTCGTGATGAGGGCATCAACACACAACAATAAACTCCTATATGACTATATGCAATTCCATATGGATATACTCAAGCGGCACTCATCGCTCTATATCTCTATACACCACAGAATGCCACGATCAGAGGTTGAGTCAGTGTGCAGCAACCTACATCCTGTCAGGATCACCATCTCTACTACAACACCTCCATGACCTCGAATGGGTGGACCTCCCCTCCTAATCCTCTCGAAGAGATCTGACGAGAAAACCTACCTATGTGTCAGTGGTAGTGTTACTAAGGTCTTGTTGTCTGGAGTCCTCTACACCCCACATAACCGCAGAAAACCCTCATCTCCATGCAATGGTTTGTCTGGTGACTTGTCAATGCCACATCCTTCGATCAGCCCCTGCCAGAGTATGTAGATCATCCTGTGACTGTATGCCTGATCCACAGACAACTCAAGGGGTCTACCTACCCCCCTGTCGACACAGCCAACCACTAGTGTTGCTAGAAACTCTGATGGAAATTTGTGGGTGTGTGTGCACTCAATCCCCAGACCCAACGCACAACTACATCGTTGACTTTATGGGGAATCCCACCTGGATCCCAAAAATAGTCTGGACCTCGAGCGCCTCTAGTAACCTGTTGTACCTCTGAGATTGTAGTAGGTCAGCTACCAATGCTAGAGCATCTAAAATAATTGTTTTGGGGTTTTTGGTTTTAGTTTTGGAAGACCAATGAATGAATACATATGTAGAATTGAAATACTTAATCCTTTGGGTTATATTAATACTTCAGCAAAGGGCTGCTATAAAGCTTTACACAGTGATATATATCAAAAATAGTGGTGAGAAGAATACAGCAAATAATATGATTATCACAGTTTCTAGACTGTAAAACAGAACAATCATAAGTAGGAAAACCTTCTAAACTACGTTCCAAAGGTTCAAGGCAGTATACTTAAGCTCACACAAGATGTTGATGATTTATTGATTAGAGGGGATCAGCTAAATAGACAGTTCATTAATACATTCTCTTAATAGATGATCACTTCAGGAGCTTATAGGAATAAATTGAGACACAATTCTTCCTACCTAGATATCTCTATAAGTCATAAGCATATGAATAAAAACACAATGATTGATAACTGGAAAAACTTACAGGATAACACAAACTGTGTAAAACCAGATTCAGAATCCTCTGCTTTGTATTAAGGTTCCAAAAAGACTGAGTACATCAAGTGTCTAGAAAAGCTTCCTTCAAAGGTGGCTTCCAGGTTCAAAGTAAAATTAACAGTCAAGACTTAACAAGCAATGAACAATGAATCTTGAACTTCGAACCTATAACATCTCGAGAAGAGAGTTATTTATACAATAATAAAACTAAGAAATATCCTAAAACTGATTAAGATTTATTCTAGGAAAGGAAAAGATCTTCATGCAAGAAGATAGGGGCAGCAATTGAACTACTTCTTGTTGTCCCTTTTATTCAGGTTGTGTTGGCTTTTTTGTTTGATATTTCGCCCTTTAAGCTACTAAATTGTTTAAATCCTTTGCGCTGGTTGATTTCCTTCATTTGATCTTTCATCTGATACTTTTTAAACTCTGTGAATATCTTTTAATCCTGCATAATAACATTTACTGTTTCTTTTTACCTTTACTGTGCAATCCAGGTTTTTATTGTGTTTTTCAACAGTAAATCACTTTAGATTTTATGTTACAGGTAAAGTAAATTGATATGATCTTCATATTTGTCTTCCAACTATACGCAGGCTTTTTTCTCTGTAAGCCTAGAACATTGAGTCTTTACCTGCAAAACACAAAAACTGTTAAGAAAAAAAAGGGTGACAGAAGGTCTTCAATGGCTTTATAGAGCTTGAAAGGACATTGGAAGGAGTCCATAGCATATAGGAAGGTGAAACAATGGTTTAATTGGTCGCAGAGGCATTATGGAGGCTTTGTTGTGTAAAACAAGCAAAACAAAGCAAAATGGTCATTTTGGCGTTTAAACGGGAAAAACAGTTTTCTTTTGAAATATGGCACGATAGTGAACAGTAACCATTTTGTCATTTTGCGGAAGGCATTTTCATCACAACATTTATGAAGCGCAGGCGGTTTTGGGAGGGGGTCGCCCGAAATAATATAATCCTAACACATAGCAAGGGAAGTTCAATGGAATACCACTTTTCATATGGGTAACGTTCGTACAGAGAGCCAACCCAAAATTGGCGAGGGCCGTTGGATTTAAACGCATTGGATCGGACGGTGGTGGAGTGAAAGAGCAGTATGGAGGGTACGAATGATTAAATATGGTGGTAATGACTTTATTATGGCTTAAAACCTAGATTATCGGTGAAATGGAGGTTTAAGGTTAATTCTTTGTTTAAAACGTAAAAACGATTTAACAAAGAAAACCTTCGCAAAACAGATATGGCAGACTTTAAATTTTATTAACTCGGGCGGATAATGATATCAGGTCTGGGCTAATATCGCATATCGCAATCGAAGTTTAGCAAAGGACGGCCCATCGCAAGGAATGTGATAGGCACCAGACGCGACGTGGAAATAAACCATGTATGATATGTGATCGGGTCCGGGTTCCCATCACAATCAGAGATCACAATGGCAGAGGATATTGCTATTAGCCAAGACTTGCGATGGAAGTGGATGTGATATGGGTATGAAATATGATATATATATATATATATATATATATATATATATATATATATATATATATATATATTGCGTCGGGTCCGGATTCACATCACAATCGGAGATCTCAACTGGCGGAGGTTTATTTCTTTAGCGAGACTTGTCATGGAGGCGGACACGATATGGGATTGAGTTATGGTATATGTTGCGTCGGGTCCAGGCCCATCGCAATCGGAGATCGCAATGGCAGGGAGAGTGGATGCACGTTGAAAGGGCATGCGACCCGCCGATGTGATATTTTATTAAATATATAGTTTTTATAATAAAACTAAGGGTTTCGGGGTATTTAACAAAGGGATTTAATAATATACGGGAAAAGGGACTTTGCGGGTTTAATACTATAGTTAGTGTTAATATGCAATATGAGCGGAAAAGGGTAAATTTATGCGAAAGGGGAATTATAGCGGAAAAGGGAATTAACTAAGTATTATGCTTTTTCATGGTTTATTTTTTTTCATATATGCATTAATACTTAGGCTAAAACACCTTTTTGTGGGTTTTTCGAGTAAAAAGGGATTTTACATAGGTTTTTCACTTTTCCTAGGCAAAAGGGTTCTGACCTTAGGAAAAGGGGTTCTTAGTGGAAAATAAATGAGTATGAATGTACGAAGATAGGAAGGGGAAATTAGTGAATATAGGGATGAATGGGGATGAATGGGAAGTTAATTAATTGATTTTGAAGACCTTCATTTGCTTTGTATAATTGAATCATGGACATAAAAACATATGATAAAACATAATGAATGTACATTTTGTCCAATGAATTATCAAACTTCTGCAACCTTTCTCTACTTACCCTTTGATTATCCTATCATTGTTTCTTCACTTAATGGGTGCATTTGAGCTAGCAAACCCTTTTCATTTCCTTTTATTTTACAAAAAAAAACTATCTAAATCTACCCTTATAACTTTCAAGGGCTCAGATTAAATTGATGAACACCTTATTATTATCTACCTAACCACTGATTTGCCAAGATTAAACAGTTTGGCTAAATCTTTATTCTCTAACTATAACATCAAATTTAAAGCATGAAGCAGTCAAGATTAAACAATTTGACTATCATGGGTTGTGGCATTTAAAACAAGCTGCACACAACCATTATTTTGCAAAAACAATAGTAGTGGCATTTAGACTTGCTCACTTTTAGAGTTTATTTGTTTTCTTTTCTTTCTAACCTAGCATTTTATTTTGTCTTTATTTTTTAAGACATCTAACCTAACATTTTCTTTGATATGGACATCATCATCAAGATATTTTCAATAACATTTTATTCAATATTGTTATGTCCATATCCTAACTTAACATTTTTTCAAAATATTTTTATGTATTTTTTGACTAATTTATTCTACCTTATCAAAACCAAAAAATTATACAACATTGGATCCATATGGGGACTTCTTTCTCCCATAGAATGCAGAGAACCTGTAGATCCATGTGCCTTCTCCTCGAGCTATGGAGTCCTTGCTGTAAAGAAAATCACACTGACATCTTGAAAGGTAAAAGAAAACCAAAGTATTTACAATGAAAACTATTTCAACTTTTAGTATTGAATGTAATGTTTGAGAAACCTTCCATTTACTCAATAAGCGGAATATAGCCCCTCAAGATTTTGCAGCACAATAGTGGTGTTACCCTTGACTTCAACAATTGCTAAAGGTCCAAACCATAGATTGTCAAATTTTCCATGCTTTCCTTTCTCTTCTCTCCTGGCATCCCATCTTAGAACTAGATCACCTTCCTTAAAGTCCCTTTCCCTGGCTCTTCTGTCAAACAGGGTCTTCATCTTATTCTGATATTTATTCAAATTGTATTGAGCTTCATCTCTGTTTTCATTAAGTTCAATAATCTGATTTATTCTTCTTGAAAAATCATCAGGTTCATCTGTTGAATCCTGCAGGAATTTTAAAACAGGGAAGGCCAAATTGGTAGGAAAAATTGCATCTTTCCCATAGAGTAACTGAAATGGAGATTTGCCAGTTGATCTCTTTGGAGTAATTTTGTTTGCTCATACTGCATAAATCAGATGTGAATCCCGGATCTTCTTATGATCAACGAGAGTCTTTTTGATTACCTTTACCAGACTTTTGTTTGATGACTCTGCAAGGCCATTACCTTGAGGGTAGTATGGAGTTGAATGATGTAACAGAATCTGATATTTATGGCAAAAGTCAATCATTTTAACACTAGCAAAAGTTGTTGCATTATCAGTGACAATTTGAGTTGGGCAACCAAATCTAGATAAGATAATCTCCTCAATAAACTTAATTACTACTGAATCAGTAGCATTTCTGACTAGAACTGCTTCCACCCATTTAGTAAAGTAGTCTGTTGCAGTGAGGATCCATCTATGCTGATTATTTGAAGTGGGGTGAATCTCTCCAACAAAATCTAATCCCCATTGAGAAAAAGGTGTTGAAACTGTTGATGGAATGAGTAGAAGAGTTGCTAATATTTGTTTACCAGCAAACATTTGACAAGGAACACAACCTCTGACCTTTGCCCCTACTTGTAAGAACAATGTGGGCCAATAAAATCCTCCCCTCAGAATCTTGTATGTTGTTTCTCTCTAAGCATAATGTCCCCCACAAAATCCTGAATGAAACTGATCAATGATTCCTTCAGTTTCTGATTTTGTTAAACATAATAACAAAATGTTAAGTGGATCTTTCCAGTATAAATTTGCATTCATAATGTAGTACTTCATTGTTTTTAACTTAAGGGTTTTACACTGGGTTTTGGAGAACGATGTTGGACACTCAAAATGAGTCAAGAAATTTACAATATCTTGATACCAGTTTGACAACAGGAATTTTTCATCAATGTGTATAGGACTGATCTGCTCTGAAGGTAGAGGTTCTTATGGATTCTCCCCTTCTAGATGAAAGGAAGGTTCTTGTGGATTCTTCCTTTTTGGATGAAGGGAAGGTTCTTGTGGATTCTCCCCTTCTGCAAGGACAGAATTTTCTTGTGTATTCTTCCCTTATATTTCTAAAATAGAATTGATTCCAAGTACTTTGCAGTTGGATTCAGCCAAAAGCTTGGCTAATCCTTGACCTTTTACTAGCTTGGTGGTCTTGATAGTTAGATCAAACTCTAGAATTTGAGTGATCCATCTACCTCTTTTCCCATCAGTGTCTGGTTGGGTTAGGACAATTTTCACAACACCATTAGGGACATAAGCAGTAATAGGTGAATGTAAGACATACATCCTGAATGATTTTAGGGCTTGAATGAGGGCATAGGCTTGCTTCTCAATGATGTCATACTTAAGCTCAACATCTCTCATAACCTTACTAAAAAAGGCTATGGGTTGGTCATGGGAATCTTCATTTTTCTGTAATAGAACAGCAGCAAGGGTTGTTTCAGAGGCAAAAGAGAAAATACTACATGGCTTAGTATAATCAGGATTGGCTAAGGTGGGAGCTTCAAAGATAGCCTTTTTTATTTGTTCAAATGCATGCCTAGAAGTGGAAGTCCGTTTGACTTCATGGTCCTTTTGGAGCATGTCAGTTATATCTTTTACAATCTCTGCATAATTTGGAATAAACCTCCTTAGAAAATTAATCTTTCCTAGAAAAGCTTGAATCTCCTTCTCGTTTCTAGGTAAGGTCAATGTTTCAATGGCAGATACTTGTTTGGGGTCAATTACTACTCCCTCCTTTGAAATTATATGGCACAACAATTTTCCTTCTTTGATAGAAAACAAGGACTTCTTAGGGTTCAATGATATTCCAAATTTTCTACACCTGTCAAAAACCTTCATCAAGTGCTTTAGATGTTTCTGATCAGATTTAGAAAAAACAGTATTGTCATCAAAATAAAAAACCACAAATTTATTTACCTGATCCATAAAGGCTATGTCCATAGCTCTCTGAAATGTTGCTCCAGCATTGGTTAAGCCAAATGGCATCCTAGCATACATGAATGTACCCTAGGGTGTAGTAAAGGTTGTCTTCTCTCGGTCTACTGTATCAACATTTACCTGATTGTAACCTGAAAAATATCAAGCATAGAAAGTCTTTGTGCTCCTGAAACCATTTTAAGTAACTGATCCATTTTGGGCAAAGGATAATTATATTTTAATGATGCTTTGTTTAAATTTCTAAAATCCACACAAAGTCTTATTTCTCCATTTTTCTTTCTAACATGAACTATATTTGCAACCCAATTAGAATATCTAAGAGGGAGGATGATCTGAGCATCTAGCATTTTCTTAATCTCCCTTTCTACAATTGGTAGAAGGGTTGGATTTATCCTTCTAAGTTTCTGTTGATAAGGTTTTGCTTCTGGCTTCAGAGGAATCTTATGTTGTATTAATGAAGTATCATAGGTCTTTAGATCAGCATAAGCCCAAGCAAAAACATCCTTATAATTTTGCAGTAACTTAAGATATTGAGCTTTGATCTCAGGGTCTAGAGATGCACATATTTTGATGTTTTTGATATCTTCATCAGTTCCAATGTTAATATCTTCTATGTCATTTTCTGAAGAAATTGACTGAGTGTTTCGGAGGACATCATTTTGATCAAGCAATCTTTCTAAAGGAATGAGTCCTTTTGGAATAAAATTATTAGATAATTGAATAATGTCATGATTAGAAATTTGGGTTTTAAAATCTAAAGTATCATTTCCATCTGCATTTTCATTTGTTTCAGTTCTATCTTCATCAAATTGTAGAAATGAAAAATCGTCTATTACCTGCAAAAATGATTTCAACTATTCATCATCTTCGAATATTTGCCAATGTTTTAGATTATCTGGGATAGATGGCCTATATTTGACTTGTATCTGATAGAGTACATCAGTATGATCAGGAATTTTAAAAGAGCTAGCAGAGACGGCTAAGGCATCTGCATGAATATTCTGATCTCTGGGAATATGAGTCAAGGTAGGACCTAATTCTAGGGTGCTTGGTCTGGCAATCATTTCTTACTTGCTTAACAATAAGTTCTAAATCAGTGGAAACACTTAAGTTTTTAACTTTTAAGCTTTTGGCTAATTGCAATCCTACAAGGAAAGCTTCATATTCAGCCACATTATTTGTAACTTCGAATTCTAATTTACATGATTGAGTTATATTTTCTTTTTTCAGGTGAAATTAAAACTACTCCAGCTCCTGCCCCATCTTTCGTGCAAGAGCCATCAAAGAACGGTTTCCAAATATCAGTTTGTTTTGGTTCAAGACTTTCAACTACCTCTTCAACATTGACTTGAGTTTTATGTTGGTTTAAAGTGAGTTGAAAGCAACCAAATTCTTGATCTATTGCAAAAATTGGATGGTTCCTTGGCTAGTCAGTCTTACAAACAGTATGTACAAATCTTACCTCTCTATATAATCTTAATTGTTCCCCTCCATAAACAGGAATAGTAGCATATAACATATCCATCTGTAGATTTCCCCCTAATTTGGCACAACAAGACCTAGAAAGGAACATTCCAAATTTGGGAGGGATATCTGTGACAACAATATCAAGTACTACACTTTTCACTAGAATTTGGGCAAGGGTAACCACTATATCCTTAATCAATCCCAAACAGGGCACCCTTTTAGAATCAAAGGTGTAGAGGTCATGGTAGGATTTAGTTATGTCGAGTTTCAAATGGTCCATGATATATTTTGGCATAAGGTTGCGTGATGCTCTTGAATCAAGCATACAATTATACAACATGGAATCATTTGTTTTAAGAGTTACATAGAAAGGAGGCATTGTCTCATCTATCATGTCTGAACTAGGGCCAAAAACTACTGCTAGTTTTTCATCTTGCAGACTTATGACATCACCTTCAGCATCAATCGAGGTATTTTGTATCCATTTTGTGACTTGTATTTTGTAACCAGGGTTTTTAGAAAGTTCTGACAGTGGAATTGGGATCCTAACCCTCTCCAATTCTTTTCAACACTAAAGGTAGTCAAAATGTTTTTACCATCTTGGGTAGTATCAATTGATTGATCTAAGGGCTAAATAAGAGTTGTTTGAGCTTCAGCGGTTTTGGTACGTGGTTCAATTATTGGAGTTTCCTTTGGAGGTCTCCCAGGACCAGGCCTAGGCCTAAGATCATACCTCTTATTTAACTCTGCAATTAAAAATTCAGAGAAAACATGATATTTAGAGACTTGTGAAGATTCTTGATCTTCTTAATCTTGATTTTGTTGTGAGAGAGGAATGATGGTTGTTTGGTTGGAAGAAGAATCCAAACTATTAATATCTTTAGCAATTGTCATAGTATTATCATCAGGTTGTTGGTCATCTATCAATACAGGAGTAGGAACCTGTTGATCATTTCTAGGTCTCTAAATAATTTGTAGTGGTGGATTTCTTTTATACTGACCTTGATTTTGGTTTTTGGGCCTAGTAACTGTTTGTTGTGTTGTCTTAGGTTGGGTCTCAATCTTTGAAATCTTATTTGATAGGTTTCTAATAAGAGATGTTATTTCGTCTATTTTTGAGTCTTCTGATTTAGTCTTAGAGGAACTAGAGGCTTCTTGAATAGATTTGAGTTTTCTTTAGGCCTTTTCTTCCTTAAGTTTTAAAGAAGTTTAGGTTGCCCTATTTTCTTCTACTTCTATAGCATTTGTTTGCATATCTTCAAGGGTCCTTGAAGTTCTCTCTCGCAACATAACAGCGAAGTCATCATCAAAAGCCTTAGAGAATCTAGACTTAGTTGCTGTTACAGGAGGCTTACAATCAGCAGGCATTTTGTGATAGAGTTTATTGAATATTTTGGTCAAATCTGATACTGGTTCACTAAAGTTCCTTTTAAGCTCTTCAAATTATGTGAGGAAGTAAAAAGGATCCTCTTTCACACCCCATTGATTTTTAAATATGGTTGTAAGCTCTTACCAATTTCTAATGGTAGCTGTTGGTAACTACCTAAACTAAATCCTCACATTTCTTTCAAGCGACTGTACAAACAATCTCATATAAACATTTTCTTGTTCTATATTCATGTTGTCTGCAAATTCTAGGAAAGCTTGAAGATGGTCTTCAGCTGAGGGACCAATTTCTACATTGTACTTGGGAAGGTCTTTTAAGTATCCAGCTGGGAATGCATCAAGGATATTAGGTAAGACTAAGACAGCATATCTAGCCTGTACAATAGGTCGGAAATCCATGATAGCAGGTGGTGTACGAGGTGCTTGAGGTGTACGAGGTTGTCTAGGTGGAGTATGAGGTGTTTGTGTGGATGTAGAAGATGAAGAAGTAGAGGAAGAAGAAGATGGTGATTCAGGGGTTAACGGACTAGTTGGAGGTGAAGTAGGAGATCTACTGAAAGACTTCAAAGGAGTCCTAAGAACTAACTTTGGGACCTATAAAGGAATACCTTCTTTTGTTTCAAAGAGAGGATTATAATATATAGAAAATGTCTCCTCACATTGTTTGGAAGAAGAAGCTTTAGGTCGGTCAAAAATGGAAGGAAAATGATAGGTGGTAGGGGACATGAAATCTGTGGGTTTATATTCTGGTAGATTGACACCCAAATTAGATTTAGTTTTAGGTGATCCTGATGGTAGTGTGGGTAATGGATGATATTCTAATGAATGTATAAGATAGGCTGACTTAAAATCAACTCCTTTATCTAGAAGTTCAGCCACCCTAGGTGATAAATGGGAGTAATCAAGATCAGCTGGGATATTACTATAGGGGTCAAATGATTATAATTCTTCAGACTACAAGACTGAAGAGGAAGAAGAAGATGGTTGGTGTCCCCTTTTAGAACTGGATTTTCTTAGAAGCCTTTTAGGATTTGACAGAGGTTTAACTATGTCAGCTTCTGAACGAGATCTGGTATGTTTATAAGGTGCCAGCTTAGGAGTGTGGAATCGCCTAGGTGAATGATTTTGACCTTTCTAATCCCTTTAATCACCTTTAAAGGAAAAGAATAAATGAATATCGTTGTCCCAAGGGAAACTTAAATGAAATTCGAATCCCCAGCAATGGCGCCAGTCTGATGTTGTACCTCTAAGATAGTAGTAGGTCAGCTACCAATGCTAGAGCATCTAAAATAATTATTTTGGGGTTTTTGGTTTTAGTTTTGGAGGACCAATGAATGAAGACAGATGTAGAATTGAAATACTTAATCCTCTGGGTTATATTAATACTTCATCAAAGGGCTGCTATAAAGCTTTACACAGTGATATAGATCAAAAATAGTGATGTGAAAGATACAGCAAATAATATTATTATCACAGTTTCCAGACTGTAAAACAGAACAATCATAAGTAGGAAAACCTTCTAAACTATGTTACAAAGGTTCAAGGCAGTGTACATAAGCTTACACAAGATGTTGAGGATTTATTGATTCGAGGGGATTAGCTAAACAAATAGTTCATTAATCCATTATCTTAATAGATGATCACTTCAGGAGCTTATAGGAATAAACTGAGACACAATTCTTCCTACCTAGATATCTCTATAAGTCATAAGCATATGAAGAAAAATGATTGATAACTGGAAAAACTTACAGGATGACACAAACTGTGTAAAACAATATTCAGAATCCTTTGTATTAAGGTTCCAAAAAGACTGAGTACATCGAGTGTCTAGAAAAGCTTCCTTCAAAGGTGGCTTCCAGGTTCAAAGTAAAATTAACAATCAAGACTTAACAACCAATGAACAATGAATCTTGAACTTCAAACCTATAACATCTCGAGAAGAGAGTTAGTTATAATAATAAAACTAATAAATGTCCTAAAACTTATTAAGATTTATTCTAGGAAAGGAAAAGATCTTCATGCAAAAGATAGGGGCAGTAATTGAACTACTTCTTGTTGTCCCTTTTATTCGGGTTGTGTTGGATTTGTTGTTTGATATTTTGCCCTCTAAGCTACTAAATTGTTTGAATCATTTGCGCTGGTTGATTGCCTTCATTTGATCTTTCATCTGATACTTTTTAAACTCTATGAATATCTTTTAATCCTACAGAATAACCTTTATTGTTTGTTTTTACCTTTACTATGCAATCCAGGGTTTTACTGTGTTTTTCAACAGTAAATCACTTTAGATTTTATGTTACAGGTAAAGTAAATTGATATGATCTTCATATTTGTCTTCTAACTGTACACAGGCTTTTTTCTCTATAAGCCTCGAACACTGAGTCTTTACCTGCAAAACACAAAAAATGTTAAGAAAAACAAGGGTGACAGAAAGTCTTCAATGGCTTTATAGAGCTTGAAAGGACATTGGAAGGAGTACATAGTGTATCGGAAGGTGAAAAAATGGTTTAATTGGTCGCAGAGGCATTATGGAGGCTTCTCTGTGTAAAATAGGCAAAACAAAGCAAAATGGTCATTTTGGCATTTAAACGGGAAAAATAGTTTTCTTTTGAAATATGGTGCGATAGTGAACAGTAACCATTTTGTCATTTTGCGGAAGGCAGTTTTCATCGCAACACTTATGAAGCACAGGCAGTGTTGGGAGGGGGTCGCCCGAAATAATATAAGCCTGACATGTAGCAAGGGAAGTTCAATGGAATACCACTTTTCTGGTGGGTAACACTCGTACAGAGAGCCAACCCGAAATTGCTGAGGGCCGTTGGATTTGAACGCATTGGATCGGATGGTGGTGGAGTGAAGGAGCAGTACGGAGGGTACAAACGATTAAATATGGCAGTAATGACTTTATTATGGCTTAAAACTCAGATTAGCAATGAAATGGAGTTTTAAGGTTAATTCTTCGTTTAAATCATAAAAATGATTTAATGAAGAAAACCTTTGCAAAACAAATATGGCGGACTTGAAATTTTATTAACTCAGGCAGATAATGATATCGAGTCCGGGCTAATATCGCATATAGCAATCGAAGTTTAGCAAAGGACGGCCTATTGCAAGGAATGCGATAGGCGCCGAACGCGACGTGGAAATAAACCATGTATGATATGTGATCGGGTCCAGGTTCCCATCGCAATCGGAGATCGCAATGGTAGAGGGTATTGCTATTAACCGGGACTTGCGATGGAAGTGGATGCGATATGGGTATGAAATGTGATATATATATTGCATTGGGTACGGATTCACATCGCAATCGGAGATCACAACTGGCGGAGGTTTATTGCTTTAATGAGACTTGCGATGGAGGCGGACGAGATACGGGATTGAGTTATGGTACATGTTGCGTCGGGTCCAGGCCATCGCAATCAGAGATCACAATGCCAGGGAGAGTGGATGCACGTTGAAAGGGCTTGTAACCCGCTGATGCGATATTTTATTAAATATATATCTATATATATATATATATATATATATATAATAAAACTAAGGGTTTCAGGGTATTTAATAAAGGGATTTAATAATATACGGGAAAAGGGACTTTAGGGGTTTAATACTATAGTTAGTGTTAATATGGAATATGAGCGGAAAAGGGTAAATTTATGCGAAAAGGAGAATTATAGGCGGAAAAGGGAATTAACTAAGTATTATGCTTTTTCATGGTTTATTTGTTTTTCATATATGCATTAATACTTAGGCTAAAACACCTTTTGTGGGTTTTTCGGGTAAAAAGGGATTTTACCTAGGTTTTTCACTTTTCCTAGGCAAAAAGGGTTTTGACCTTAGGAAAAGGGGTTTTTAGTGGAAAATGAATGAATATGAATGTACGAAGGTAGGAAGAGGAAATTAGTGAATATAGGGATGAATGGGGATGAATGGGAAGTTAATTAATTGATTTTGAAGACCTTCATTTGCTTTGTATAATTGAATCATGGACATAAAAACATATGATAAAACATGATGAATGTACATTTTGTCCAATGAATTATCAAACTTCTGTAACCTTTCTCTATTTACTCTTTGCTTATCCTATCATTTTTTCTTCACTTAATGGGTGCATTTGAATTGGCAAACCCTTTTCCTTTCCTTTTATTTTACAAAACAAACTATTTAAATCTACCTTTATAACTTCCATGGGCTCAAATCAAACTGATGAGCACCTTATTATTCTCTACCTAAATACTGATCTGCCAAGATTAAACAGTTTGGCTAGATCTTTATTCTCTAACTATAACATCAAATTTAAAGCATGAAGCAGTCAAGATTAAACAGTGTGACGGTCATGGATTGTGGCATTTAAAACAAGCTACACACAACCATTATTTTGCAGAAACAATAGTAGTGGCATTTAGACTTGCACACTTTCAGAGTTTATTTGTTTTCTTTTCTTTCTAACCTAGCATTTTCTTTTGTCTTTATTTTTTAGGACATCTAACCTAACATTTTCTTTGATATGGACATCATCATCAAGATATTTTCACTAACATTTTATTCAATATTGTTATGTCCATATCCTAACTTAACCATTTTTCAAAATATTTTTATGTATTTTTTGACTAATTTATTCTATCTTATCAAAACCAAAAAATGCTACAACATAACCCATGACCCCTGCTAAACTATGGCCATGGATACATCCCGACACCTAACCCGCCACATCGGGTACCAGCTCAATACCTCTTTCCATCCAACCCGATGAGGGGGATCGACTACAAGAACACCAGTACACGTAACAACTCCACCTTGCACAACTCATGTTGCCTCATCTCATTGTCCTGGTCAACACATAAGACCAGTATACATGACTCTGCCTCTCTCTCCCCAATTGGCAAAGGTGACCTAACCATGCTACAAGTCTCGTCTATGCCTGAAGTGGGTTGCAGTTTCAAATTACTACTCCTCTGTTGGCTACCGAACCATTTTCCTTCGTCTCATCGATGGTTGACTCCAAAGTGACTACTCATTCTCCTCTACCATGGGCTCAATATGAGCCTCTAATTGCACCTCCATAGATAGCTCAAGCTCCATAACATCCTCACCCTTCTGTTGTAGTTGTCTACCGCCTAGAAAGTTTTTCACGACTCTGGATACTTTTGTGCCTATTGGCACCTTGTCAATGGATGGCCCCATGGGTGTGTGCTCTACTCTCCCTGCCACTATCTCAACCGAATCTATCATGGGGGTCTTTAACAAGGGTGACTCCTGCGTCACATTGGGTGAATCCTGCGTGCCCTTAGGCTCCTGATGTTTAAGACCAAGTCTCCACCAGAAAAATCGCCTTCTAGCCTCACCTTCTAACTTCCCTCCTCTACATGATGATCCAACCCCTGAACTATGCTTCTCCTTCTCTTGTTCATCTAGGAAATTAGGCATGGTAGATTGGCTAGACTGGCCATACGTAGGGGATTTTTACTGTGAGAATATTTGTGCATGTGCTTGGCTTCTATGTTGGTTATGCATCATTTGTTGCATCGCCTCTAGAATTTGTTGATTCTGCCTCACCAATTGTTGGCTCTGCCTCATCAACTCCTCCATGAATTTTCTAGCCTCCCCAGAGTTGGCCAAGATCATGCTCTGATACCATTGTAATATTCCAAATTTAAATTTACAGCTAATAACAGACACTTGAACTATGTTATTGCAAATAAAACCACAAATATGCATGCATCATCAAAAACACCAAGAAACTAGACAAATATGTTGATCCATTTTATTAAATTATGAATTGTAAGGAGTACATATAGCAAGGAACAAGTGAACCTGATCTTTCATAAGCAAGTTGGAGAAAACTCAAGTGGAAGAGATGACCCCCAAAAGCTAGGAAACTTCGGTCCAATATCCTTCTGCACAAACCCAAAAATTGGCAACTGTTGTTGCACTGAAAATGTTGAGAATGACCCTCTGTGGTGCTCGGAATTCCCTGAAAATGCAGTTGTAGCTTCTCCCAAAAATACTCAACCAAACCCAAAAAGGAATTTGCCCTAGACCAACCACCCATAAAACCCACAAAATGGTGCAATTACAAGGTGAGTAATAAAACACACTGCTGAAATAAATGAGATTTTGGGCCTGAATACTACTCGGAGAATTCTGTAAATTTAACCGAGACCTCTCCTCAAAATACCCATAAAAACCCAGAAATCTTTGGACCTAGTTCAAACCTTCAAATTTACCCCCAAATAAAGTGAGCTCCTCCCCTAGCTGGGAAATTTGTACCCCTGGAATTCTACTGCAAATGCCCACCAAAATA
This sequence comes from Pinus tabuliformis, assembly GCA_031772625.1. NCBI lineage: Eukaryota > Viridiplantae > Streptophyta > Pinopsida > Pinales > Pinaceae > Pinus > Pinus tabuliformis. The sequence continues at coordinate 1,705,981,973 of CM062820.1, read as the reverse complement.
ATTGATCAATCCCTCCAATATTTTTTCTTATGTCCCCCTAGAACAATTCATCCCCAACTCTAGTCTATCCTCCACGACAAATGTTGCTCTAGTAGTCACTGCGCAACCCCCTAATCAGCCACTTCTGCGCATGCCGAGGAAAATAATTTCAGCCTAAATTGTTGCCACCAAATCATCTTGTAAGTCACCTGCAAAAATGTTGCCAAATACTCAGGAAATGGCCTCTAATTTCCCCGGAACAATCTTTGATATGTAGCTCTCTCCTCCTGTGGGTTGTGTGGTCAATTCGTGCACCCAGTCTGCCCAGAATAGTTTGATTTCACCTCTAGAATCCCTCTGGTACATCCTCAGATGTATAGCAATGCTCCCTTAGGATGGTACTAGAAGTCCCCCAAAGTTAGAGGTGGAATTCCCGTCTGGGAATTCTTTGTGCTAAACAACATTGGTTTACTTGGCTAAACAACTCAAGAAAACTTGTGTTCAAAAGTTGGAATGTCAGAAGATCCCAAAATGGAGGCCACTTCTCCTATTTATAGTTGTTTCTTCTCTTCTCTCCTTGTGGGCTCCACAATTTGACCTCCTTGCCTCTTCCCTCTTCCCTCCAATTCGACTTCCTCAAGTAGTGTGAATTTCCTCATGGGGTGGCCCCCACATCCCACTATGTGATTAATTATTCCCTTTGTCTAATGTTTGGGGCCTCCTCTACCACACAAAATTAAATTAATTAACTTTCACCCACTTTTCCTAAGTTTGCACCCAAATTTTTTCTCCATCCAAAATTTGCAAAAATTGAGAAATGCAATTAGCATATTTTTATTAGAAGAGATATTACAGAATGGGTGCATTGTTAAGGCACTCCTTGCGATAGGTCACCAGTTCAAATCCCCCGTGGTTCCTACCTACAAAACAAAAATAAAAAATTAGAAATCAAAGAGTACATAAGCTCATAACATAGTCTTGCTACTTTCTTTTAGGAGGCTGAGAGTTCCAGCTGGCTCGTCTTCTAATTTGTACTTATCTAAAAAAATGATTTATGCAGCCTTCCATAATTATATTCAAACCTAGCACAAGGATGCTCATGATGCAACATGAAATAATATTTTCACTCATAAAATCCTTCATTAATTCTATTATTGAAACTTGAGCTGCTCGAGAAAATTATCATGGTGTTGGAGGTTCAAGTTGTGCAAATTTGTCCATCGAATTTTTTTAAATCCTCCTCAGAATTGTCATACATGTAGACAGGAAAATACCACTTGTCATTTCGTAACTCAAAAGAGAGTCAAAATACTTGGTCACAAGAAAACCTTTTCCTTGGCAGAAATAAACCTTTTCATTGCGAAAAGGAATGATACCAGTACAAGAAGAGTTCAAGAAATCACGTTTATGCGATACACCAACACGTGTTTTCTTCCATCTATCCACATATTCTCCAAGGTCAAGAGACCTATATTCTAAACAATTATGCTTTTTACTTCTATCAAAACCAGGGGAATTTCTATTATCCATTTGATAATTTACACCAATGACATCCTGGCCATGTGAACATCCTTATTCTTAGCTAGAAATATGCTCTATTATGGGGCTAAAGGTGAAAATGGTAGCATCAGCACACACTTCAAAAGCCTAAGTTGTCTTTGTATCCAGGTTGTCCTCAAAATTGAGGGAACACTCTACTCTTATTTCCTCATGGTCATAACGGTCTAAACACAATTTCCTTCAATATTCAAGATATATGACATCATACTTGGTTGTAGAAAAAATTCAAATTCCTTTGTTTACTCAAGAATTGGTCACCTTCTTCATTGTTGGGTTCATCTATGTGGGTGGAATTGCTAACTTCTTTAACTTATATGCACAAATCATTCTTTGGGGCACCATACCCATCATAAACCAATTGCTTCAATTTGGACAACTTCTTGATCCTAGCGAGCTAGCATTGTTGTCTTCAAAGGACTCAACATATTTCCTTTATAGGATTTCAAAACTGCACCATCTCCATTAAAAACATTGATGCCTCTAGCGACAATATCACCACAGTTTTCATAGTCATATATGATATGATCATGATCATTTCTTCTTCCTTCTAATTTAGTGATTTGTTGAGCATTCTCCTCAATGGTGACTTGTAGTGTCTGTTAGAAATATGGTAGCCATGGTTGGTATTTTCATCATGAAGAAATTGGAAATTTGAATTTTGATTTTTGCCTCCTAAAATAATTCAAGTCAGCCTCATATTATTTTAGGTCGGCTAAGTCCCCCAAGAGGCGCCCATTTGACCTCCCCCACCCCCTTAATCACTATATAAAGGAGACCACCTCTACTCATTTGGATCATGGATCTACCTTGTCATGAGCTCTGTTCCGGTGAAGAAAGGAAGGAAAGGGTCGAATATCTCAGGAGGAAGGCTTGGTACTTCATCTAGTTCTTTGCTTCTGGTTTGGCTATTATTATCAGTTCTTATGTATTAATGAATCTTGAACTCTCTCTCTCTCTCGCATAAGGAAAGATTTTTGGGCTTTCACCATGTGGTTATTTTCTGGGCTCAAGCCTAATTTCGATGTCTCTTGTCTCATTGTTTATGGTTATTTTATTGCTCTTTCATGTTTATTGGTTGGGTTTTTCTTATGTATAATTGCTTAATGAAATTGTAAATAAAATTGCCCGCAGGGGTTTGGTCTCGTGGCCAGCGGACGGTCTTCTAAGTCATTCGTGCCACTGTGCAGGTCACGAGTTCAAGTCTCGTCTTATCCAAGGGCCGTGCTTGCGGGCTGTGCAGTTCCTCCTAGCGATTATAGTGGCAGTCGGTGGGATTTGACCCTGTGTAACGCGAGTATGATACCACCGTCATTGTCGATTCCACTAGTCAACGAAAAAAAAAAAGATATTGGAAATAAAATTGATGCTAACTAATCAATAGAAGTAGTTGTCATGATGAAGAAAAATGTATTCTAGTTCGTGCCCTAGAAATCTCAACAGTGTCTTTAATGATCTTTACAGGAATTTTTCTTGTTTTTGTTCTTCTTTCAACTTTGCACAACTCAATCATCTTTGTCACAGAGCACTCAACCTTAAAGACGCAAGACCAAGTCATGTTCTTCTATCTTAGGCTCTTTTTGTTTTCTTCTCCAAAATTTGGTGGGTTGCTCAGGTAACTCCTGATTTTTTATTTTCTTGGGATCCTACTTCATTCTACTTCTACAATCTCGTCCTATATATCCAAAGTTGTGACGTTGATAGCATTTTATCTGGAATAATGGAGCAACTGAGCTATACCCTTTGTTGTCATAACCATTACGGATTCTATTGTGTCTACCTGCAAGCTTACTTCTAGGGTTTTGATGGTAACCTTTGCAATCATTCTTGCAGTGTGCTCTACAATCTTGTTGTAGCGGCTACAACCACCCTCCAAAATTTTTCCTTAGCTTCATTTTGGAGCCTCCCTACTGACCATCCTCAGCAGCATGTCTTGCACTATCAAGCACATCAGCTTCAGCTTTTTAATAGAGTCTTGTTAACTTGTGTATGCAAGTTTGTTCTACCTCCTTCACAGGTTGCTTTCTAGTCTTAGTGTCAGTTATTGGTTGAGAATCTCCCTCTAGGAATTGCGCAATTTTGGAGGGGAACCAACCTTCCCTCCAGAAATTTCACAAACCCAACTGGGCTCCAACATTGTGCAATTCTTCATGATAGTCTTCCTCTCAAAAATTGTGCAATTCATCCTAGGACAATTGCTCAGCCTAGAAATTGCGCAATTCTAGGCAGTAGTCACGTGCTGCTCCCAGAAATTGTGCAATCCATCTGGGACAACCAACCCAGAAACTAGCAGAAATTGCACAAATCCAGCCAAGCAGCCTGCTCAGTCCAGAAATTGCACAATCCCTCTGGGACAGCCAGCCCAGCAACTAGCAGAAATTGCACAAATCCAGCCAGGCAACCTGCTCGGTCCAGAAATTGCGCAATACAGTCAGACATGCTTCCTTGAGAAAAGTGCGAGGTCTAACCCAGGACAGCTGCTCAACCCAGAAATTGCGCAATCCTGGGAGACAGTCACCTATTTCTCTTAGAAATTTCACAATCCCTCTAGGACAACCATCTCTACTCATCCCAAAAATTGTGAAGATTTTCATCCCAGGCTCGCAAACCAATGCATGTGCCTCAGGTTGACCGGTTCCCTCCAGGACCGAGAAAAATTGATTTGCATGCATGGACTACTTCTCCCAAGGCAACATGCAAAGGCATCCCTTGATTCAGGGATCTAGTTTTAGCATCTGAAGGGTACATGCAAGGATCATTTTACAAACCTCCCGCCAAGTGTCGCTTTTCCTAGATTTGTGGCATGCACGTCACAACCGCGATTTTATCAAAACTCATCAACTAGACACTGTAGAACTCATTCCTCACATCGACCTTGTAGCTCTGACATCCCACATTGCATCTAGGATTCGTCGGTACATTCGGCTCAGCTGTTTTGGGGTAGGCCCGCTTTTCATGTCTCGCGCAACGTTTCTGTTGATTTTTTGTGTTTCACTTTGTGTGAGTGTTCTCTGCTTGATTTCAATGAACGCTTGTTGTCATTTTGATGTATGTTAGCTTGTAGAAGCAACGTTTCATTTTTCGTTCGCATCTCACTATTGTCGGATGCATGACACTGTTTTTACACCAACGGTCGTCGTTGTGGCGACTCGTTTCACTTGCATGCATATTGTCCCGTTTTTTAACCCTGCACTTACTATTTGCATGCATTATCATTTACTCTTGTTTGCACTCATCTCATCATGGATTCAGACTTCTCATGTTTTCAGTCACCCGTCGGCCAGTCTAGCCTGCCTTGGCCCGGACCGTGCCTTGCCCAGCTAGCACTGCGCATTTTTGAAAGCAAATCCTCTGCCTTCCCTCAATAAATTGCGCAAGTCTGGCCTAGCACTGATGTCCAGGCTTGCATTGCAATTCTTAGAGGCAGTGTCCTGCTGGCCCCAGAAACTGCGCAATGCAGTTTGCTAGTTGCATGTCACTGTTGACTGAAATTGCGCAACGCACAATTTCAGTCCTCAGCAATCCAGGCTGGACTATGCATTGCGCAGTTCTAGCAGTGAGTCAGCTTCCTGATAGCCCAGAATGTGCCTTGCACAGTTTTGGCAGTCAGTCTCCTGACCTCCCGACGAAAATTGCGCAACCTTCACGTTTAATCACACAGGTATGTTGCAAGTCAGTCCTCAAGTTTGTTTTGGTTTTTGACTGACAGATTGTTTGCCATGAGTGTTGTTATGTCTCCAGGTATCACAGGCGTTCGTCCATCTCTCAACAGCACAAGTACAACGGCTTCCAGGAGAGCAGAGTCAAAGACACTGTTAAGAGCGCAACTGGGGATGCAGTTGATCAAGTGTATATGAGCTTGCCTGCCTATGAAGACATAAAGATGTTTGTAGACAAGGACATCAAGATAATATGGTAGGAACATCACAACGAGCAGCACCATCAGTAGCAGCAAAAGGCAACACACCTGCATGCGGCGAGTGCAAGAGGAAGGTTGTTGACAGCATAGAGGCGAAGCAAAGCTGCAAGTTCAAAGTAGATCCACTCATGACGAAAGCAGCTTTGGAGATTGAAGCTATGAGGTGACGGCGCGACAAGACGATCACGCGAGGGCAGAGAAAGAAAAAGAGAAGGAGTTGCAAGTGATGAAGCAACAACTCAAGGAAGAACAGGAGCTGCACATAAGAAAGAATGAGTTGCAACAGGAATACGTACAACAGGAGGCGCAACATGCATAGACGAATGAAACTACGCCCACACAAGTTATAGATCCATCCCAGCAGCTGGCACGGAGTAGACAAGGTGAGTAGTGTTGTTGATCGCATGCAAGGGAATTCAACAGGATGCATATCATTGTGTGCACGCATCTGATCCCACCCATTTGGCACACTCACCAAGGCGAAAACAAGAATAAAGTCTGATTGGAGCTTAACATGTATTTTGACAAGTTGATGAGGGCAACCACCAGCGCATGCTTGGAGATCAGCGCAGACACTATGCATCAACATGTCACCGATCCGGCCACAACCAAGATGACCATGCGCGTGCTATCAGACAAGATGGACGGAGGAGCCATATTAGTGTACACGAATGCAACGGAGGCAAGAGTTCACTTCAACAAGATGTCACCATTTAGCGCATGTACACCATCATGGACAACCAAGATTGGCATCAACTCACCACCTTTGACCATCACAAGGATGTCAAAGAGTTGGTCTCACCACAACGGTCTGAGTGTCAGTGATGTCTTTCATGGCTTTCTCAAGCCATTTTGTCTCACATGGACACATGGGCATTGTAATGTAACGTCTTGTCAAGTGGAAGTTCAAGTGTCGATAGTTGAATGTAACAGTCATAGAGTAGTTGAAGATTCATGAGAATAAATGAATGGTCACAAAGGGGAATGTCAAAGGTCACCCCACCCTTTGCTATAAATAGTCCCTCATAACTCATTGTAAGGGCATTTGGTCAGCGAAGCTTCCAATAGGAGTATCTTAGATAAAGCTTGGAAAATATTGTAACGAGCATTGGCTTCTCCACTGTGCAGAGCTAGTATATCTCTTTGGAGGCACAGGCGGTTGTGACTATAACGTTCTGCTATCGGAACTAGTGATTGGACATGGATGTATTGTATCACTAGAACTTACACTTCTTAATATAACAGAGCCAAAACGTTTCATGCATATGATGTATTGTATTCCAACTATCTTGTTTACTCTAAATGATATATGTATATGTTCGCTTACGCATGCATGTATGGACTATTTTGTATAAGTATGTATGAATCTCACTTAAATGTGCTGATTGGTTTAACCATCACTTTGGATTGTTCGCTAACTTGCTTTCCTGCTTGTGATGCATCTTTGCTCATGTGTTCCCTTCCAAGCCACGTACTATTACAAGTTTCCAAGGGGCACACTCACCCCACTTTTCGTGTGTTAGAATCGTTCATGCACCTTCCTTGACTCGCCACAACCATCACACCCTTGCTATCAACGAGGACATCTTACTTGCCTCTGTGCAAAACTGCGATCAAGGTGATACCGTACGACCCACTGCTGGGACTCCTACACCAAAAGGTCTGAGGTCTAATTGGGACTTCTTACTGGGGAGATCCACTGTCATGTTGGCGGGTCCAGCACCGTCAACATTTTGGCGCTAGAAGGAGGGTTAGATGACAAGCTGAGTCCTCACATCTATTTTGAATCTCTGCATATCTATCATGACTAACTACATAGTTTCTCTTCCAGAGTGTATGTCTTATGGAAATGACTTCATTATCTCGGAAAATCTCTCGGATAACTTGTCACATAAAACATATGATGGTGGAGGCTATGTAGCCTTGGTTAGGCACGCAGTCAGCGTTGTAGGCTCATGCGAAAGACATGGAATCTTTGAAGAATACATGACCTGCACGTTGTTCGTCTACACGCTTCTAGGGCACCCAATGCACTGGTGTTCCACGCTGCCTGAAAAATCTATTCATTCGCTTGATCATATGGTTGCAGAGATAGACCTTGATTTCAATCACTTTAACCGTAAAGCACTCGACAAAGAAATTTTGGAATTACAAAAAGCACCCAATGAATCCGTTGAACAGTTTCACACACGCTTTTGTAATCTTGCATACCGATTTCCTGAAGATGAAATTGATTGGGAATTTCTCGATGGAAGATTTGAGTATCTTCTTCACATATCCCAAAATCTGTAATTCCTAAAATCACTCAAACCTGCTTAGCACACTTCGGTGATGAAGTTGCGCAATCACAGGCAGGCACAGTTGTTGTCACAAGTAACTATCCACCTTCACCTCATCAAATAGCTCCACCACCGCAGAGTGACATGGGAGAACATGCACACACAGTTATTGAACTGTCAGATCCTCCCACCCCACCTGCTCTTGATATCTGCGCAGATTTGGCTTGCAAGCCTGTTGGTTGTCACGTGGATTCATTCCCTCAACCTTTGTCCCTGCATTATGTTGATCCTCTGGATTGTACTGTCTTGTGCTCTTCCGTTCCGAACTCCTCACCTTTTGTGAACGAGGATCAAGTTGTCGACGGAGTTGGTACTATGCAGCCAACCTGCGCCATCATTCATCATGAGTGTGTGCAAGAATCTAAAGAAGAACCCACAATGAAGGATGACTCCCTTCCATCCGCGCCTCACCCGCTCTATCCTAACATCCCTTGTGATTTTGCCACTGTTGATTTCCCCTGTGAAAACTCATTTCCGGATGTTTCTACTTCTGATCGTTCACAGGACACGTCGGATGTCAGTTTGTCATTACATTGCATAGAGGACACATCTTCCTCTGAAAATTTGTCTAATCTATCATCTGTCATTTTTGAAAACACAAAGAGTGAACATCCTTGCTTCTCATCTACCCCTTTGCACGATTCATCAAATCATGAGGATGCCGACAAACATCCTAGATTTTCTGATCTTGGTTGTCGTGATCTCTCTACTTCTTCTTCCGATCACGATGTTGATTCAATCGTTGTTAATCCATCTAAGCCATTGGTCTATGATGATCTATCTGTCGACGAAGTCAAAACCCCGCACACTGTCGAGGCACTTAAGCCCGAGCTGATGGTTATGTCAGGCCCTCGCTTTCCTGAGGTTGGTTTCGCTTCTGATCAGGAAATTGTTGAAACATGCAAGGCTCCTCATCACTCTATGCTTTGCATTCATGATCAATCCAACACTCAGATTTCAGACCCTCCACTCGAACTACACGATCCCATCGCTCATGCATTGGAGGAATCTTACACGGAAAGCACACTTGCACAACGTAAGTGGTATACCTTTCTCACGTTTTCTTGCATGTCACAATCAAGAGAATGCATACACTCAACATCTGCATGCAGTGTAGCACAACACCATGGCAAGTCCATAGAGTACATGTCATGCGCTTTCACTCATTTTTGTTTTGTGGAGACTTGTAAGCTCGGAGTGTGTACATCTTCATTGTTATATCTTTCATACTTGTTGGTTTGCGCAATTGCAATGTTCGCGAACCATGCCTTCACCTGCATGTGTCGACCAATGTGTCAGTGGCTGGATTGGAAGTATCACTTCACGTGAGACAACCCATGCACTGTTAGCTTAGGAGTAGGAGTAGTGTTTGCTTTTGAGTTGTTTGCTTGCATGCATGTTTGCTTCTTTCTTTGTGTGTTGCTTGCTTTCTTGGTTGTTTGCTTACTTGCTTTGCATATGCATTTGCTTCTACTTCTTGCTTTGCATTTCGTTTTGTCTGCTTGTTTTCATTCGTAGGTTAGTTTTGCATGGACCGTGTGTAACTCTTGAAACAAGCCTGGGTAAAGTACAAGAGGACTTGTACAACTATTAACATTTGGTTATTTGTTGTCCACTCTCATGAAGAACTTCTTGTCTTCAGTACATGATACATCAATGGAAAATACGTATTGTTCGAAGTGAACCTTGGTGAAAACACAACGCTTGTGTGCTAACTATTGTCACCTACTCTAGTCGGTTGTTTTTGGGTTAATCCTTGTCAGCTCAATCAAGTAGAGTAAGGTGAGGGGAAAAACCTTAACAAGCACGTCAAAGGTATATATAAACTATTTCTCTGAAGGAACAACCTCTCCTGCTCTCAATAAGTCAGGATTCCTCTTCCGCCTCTGAAATGAATAAGTGCTATGCATAGTTACGAAAAAAATGAAAAAAGTGGAAAAAGTTTGAAAAATGAAAAATTAATAAGGCTAAAGAAAAGAAAGGCTTACTGCGCAGAGAGGTGATACAAGTAACTCCATCGGGGTACTAACCAGGCTCGCTAGCAATAGAGCGATGCTTGTGTTCTTGTGTGACTCTGTCGGGGTACTATCCAGGCCTGCTGGCAGCGGAGCAACACCAGAGATGAAACTAAAACTTTGACAATTATACTGCTTGTGCACCAATATACCCCTCATCCCCAATCGAAACAACTGTGTTGGCTTGGCTTGGAATGTGTGTCAACCGACCAAGGGCTTGGCAATTGCTACATCTCACAATCAAGCAAGTGTGGAAACCAAGGCGAACAGAGAACTAACCAATACTTCCGAAGGTGTTAGACTTTCTTTTCACGAACAAGGTCCATTCAAAGCGCTGGAGTTCTACCAGTGTGTCGCCAAGTGTTGTAGCGGCTACGACCACCCTCCAAAATTTTTCCTTACCTTCGCTTTGGAGCCTCCCTACTAACCATCCTCAGCAACATGTCTTACACTGTCAAGCACATCAACTTCAGTTGTTTCATAGAGTCTTGTCAACCTGTGTATGCAAGTTTGTTCTACCTCGTTCACAGGCTGCTTTCCGGACTCAGTGTCAGTTATTGGTTGAGCATCTCCCTCTAGGAATTGTGAAATTCTGGAGGGGAACCAACCTTCCCTCCGGAAATTCTGCAAACCCAACTGGGCTCCAGAATTGCACAATTCTTCCTAACAATTTTCCTCTCAAAAATTGCGCAATTCATCTCAGGACAACGTATCAGCCCAGAAATTGCACAATTCTGGGCAACAGTCACCTGCTATTCCCAGAAATTGTGCAATCCCTATGGGACAGCCAACCCAGTAGCTAGCAGAAATTACGCAAATCCATCCAGGCAACCTGCTCGGCTCAAAAATTTCATAATACAGTCAAATAGGCTTCCTTGAAAAAAGTGTGAGGTCTGACCCAGGACAGTTGCTCAGTCCAGAAATTGCGCAATCCTGAGAGACAGTCACTTGTTCCTCTCAGAAACTACACAATCCCTCTGGGACAACCATCTCTGATCATCCCAGAAACTGCGCAAATTTTCATCCCAGGCTCATAGACTGATCCATGTGCCTCAAGTTGACCGGTTCCCTCTGGAACCGAGAAAAATTGATTTGCATGCATGGACTGCGTCTCCCAAGGCAGCATGAAAAGGCATCCCTTGATTCAAGGATCTATTTTTAGCAGTTGGAGGTTACATACAAGGATCATTTCAGAAACATCCCGCCAAGTGTCGCTTTTCCTAGATTTGTGGCATGCGCGTCACAACCTCGATTTTATAAAAACTCATCAACCGGACGCTGCAGAGCTCATTCCTCACATAGACCTTGCAACTCTGACATCCCACATTGCATCTAGGATTCGTCGGCACATTCGGCTCAGCGGTTTTTGGGTAGGCCTGCTTTTCATGTCTTGCACAACGTTTATGTCGATTTTTGTGTTTTGCTTTGTGTAAGTGATGTCTGCTTGATTTCAATGATAACTTTTTGTCATTTTGATGTATGTTAGCTTGTAGAAGCACCATTTCAGTTTTCGTTCGCATCTCACTGTTGTCGCATGCATGACACTGTTTTTGCACCAATGGTCGCCGTTGCGGTGACCCACTTCACTTGCATGCATATTGTCTCGTTTTCTAAATCCTGCACTTAGTGTTTGCATGCATTATCATTTACTCTTGTTTGCACTCATCTCATCATGCATCCAGACTTCTCATGTTTTCAGTCACCCATCAACCGGTCTAGGCTGCCTTGGCCCAAACAGTGCCTTGCCTGGCGAGCACTGCGCATTTCCAGAAGCGAAGCCTCTACCTTCCCTCCAGAAATTGTGCAAGTCTAGCCCAACACTGACCTCTAGGCTTGCACTACGCAATTTTTGGAGGCAGTGCCCTGTTTGCCCCAAAAACTGTGCAATGTAGTTCGCTGGTTGCATGTCATTGCTGACTGAAATTGCGCATTGCATGGTTTCAGTCCTCAGCAGGCCAGGCTGCACTGTGCATTGTGCAGTTCTAGTAGTTAGTCAACCTCCTAACAGCCCGGACTGTGCCTTGCACAGTTTTGGCAGTTAGTCTCTCGACCTCCCGACGGAAATTGTGCAACCTTCACGTTTAATCACACAGGGATGTTGCAAGTCAATCCTCAAGTTTGTTTTGGTTTTCAACTGACAGATTCTTTGCGATGAGTGTTGATATGTCTCTAGGTATCACAGGGGTTCGTCTGTCTCTTAGCAACACAAGTACAACAGCGCCCAAGAGATCAGAGTCAAAGAAACTATTAAGAGTGCAACTGGGGATGCAGTCGATCAAGTGTCTATGATCTTGCCTACCTATGAATACATCAAGTTGTTCATAGACAAGGACATCAAGATAAGATGGCAGCAGCATCACAGCGAGCAACACCATCAACAGCAGCAGAGGGCAGCACATTTGCATGCAGTGAGTGCAAGAGGAATGTTGTTGACAGCGTAGAGGCAAAGCAAAGCTGCAAGTTCAAAGTAGATCCACTCATGATGAAAGTAGCGTTGGAGATTGAGGCTATGAGGTGACGGCGCGACAAGATGATTGCGTGAGGACAGAGAAAGGAACATAGGGGTTGCAGGGGATGAAGCAGCAACTCAAGGAAGAACAGGAGTTGCACAGACGAGAGAATGAGTTGCAGCAGGGACAAGTACAACAGAGGGTGCAACATGCACAGACGGATGAAACTGCGCCCACACAAGTTATAGATCCATCCCAACAGCTAACACGGAGCAGACAAGGTGAGCAGTGTTGTTGATCGCATGCAAGGGAATTCAGCAACATGCATGTCATTGTGCACACGCATGCTATCCTACCCATTTGGCACACTCACCGAGGCGAAGACAAGAAGCAAGTCCGACTGGAGCTAATAGTGTATTTTGACAAGTTGATGCGCACGACCACTAGCACATTTTTGGAGATCGGCGCATACATTATGCATAAACATGTTGCTAGTCCAGTCATACCCAAGACGACCATGCGCATGCTATCAGACGAGTTGGACGAAGGAGCCATATCAGTGTACCCAGATGCAACGGAGGCAAGAGTTCGCTTCAGCAAGATGTCACCATTGAGCGCACGGACACCATCATGGATGACCAAGCTTGGCATCATCTCACCACCTTCGACCATCACAAGGATGTTAAAGAGTTGGTCTCGCCACAACATTCCGAGTGTTAGTGATGTCTTGCATGGCTTGCTCAAGTCATTTTGTCTCACATGGGCACATGTGCATTGTAATGTAATGTCTTGTCAAGTGGAAGTTCAAGTGTTGATATTTGAATGTAACAGTGATAGAGTAGTTGAAGAGTCATGAGGATAGATGAACGGTCACAAAGGGAAATGTCAAGGGTCACCCTGCCCTTTCCTATAAATAGTCCCTCATAACTCATTGCAAAGGCTTTTGGTCAACTAAGCTTCCAATAGGAGTATCTTAAAGAAATCTTGGACAATATTGTAACGAGTCTTGGCTTCTCCACTGTGCAAAGCTATTATATCTCTTTGGAGGAGTAGGTGGTTGTGACTGTAACGTTCCGTTATTGGAACTAATGGTTGTACATGGATGTATTGTATGACTGGAACTTACACTTCTTAATATAACAGAGCCAACATGTTTCATGCATATATCATATTGTATTTCAGCTATCTTTTTTACTCTAACTAATATATGTATATGTTTTCTTACGCATGCATGTATGCACTATTCTGTATAAGTATGTATAAATCTTACTGAAATGCGCTGATTTGTTTAACCATCACTTTGTATTGCTCGGTAACTTGCTTTCTAGCTTATGATGCATTTTCCCTCGTGTGTTCCCTTCCAAGCCGCATACTATTACAAGTTTTCAAGGGGCACACTCACCCCACTTTCCGTGTGTTAGAATCGTTCATGCACCTTCCTTGACTCGCCGCAGCCGTCACACCCTTGCTACCAACAAGGACATCTTACTTGCCTCTGTGCGAAATCGCAGTGAACACGATACCGTACAATCCACTACTAGGACTCCTACACCAAACGGTCTGAGGTCTAATTGGGACTTCTTACTGGGGAGATCCCTTGACATGTTGGTGGGTCCAGCACCATCAACAAATCTCTAGCTTTATGACCAAAATTAGTGCAAGGATAACAATAACTAAAGAATAAGGTTTGATACCTGGATGAGAAGACTTTCCTTGATGATCTTCTAAAGTTTCTTTGCCTTGGAGGAGGTTCAATCCTTGGTTGGCCGTCATTGTTACTTGCATAAAGGGAAGATTCCTTGAAGTCATCGGAATAACTTTTAGGAAGGGAAGCACTTACAACAGTGTTCTGGCCTTCATTGTTATTTAGCCTATGCAGAATGATAACATGACTTTCAGGTTTTTCTTCTAATTTAGTCTTTGTAGATTCACCTGTATAACCAAGTCCCCTTTTATCAAAGAGTGATCTTTGATGGCTGAGAATGTCATCCAATGATTGAGAACTCTTTAGACTCTTGCATAACTTGTTAGCGTTATTTTTCAATGAGACAATTTCTACTTCAAGCTTCTCATAATCTTCTTCTTTCTTCATCAACTGTATCTTTACAACTTCTTCACTTTTCTTTGTTTCTTCTAGCTGAGATACCATGGAGATGACTTGTTTTTATGTCTTCTTTCTTGTTGACCAAATTTTGCCTCAAGCTTGTTAAAATCCTCAAACCATTCCTCTCACTGGAATCTTAGAAGGAAAAATTCATCCTCTGTACCATCAAGGTCATGATTATTTCTTCAACATTTTGGATCTGCGTCTTAATTTCTTCATTTTCTTTTCTCAATCTATTTATTTCTTCTAGAGAAGCCACAAGTTCTAGTTTAGGATCTACTTCAACCTCTACTTCAGAGTCTTCTTTATCCTCATAGTTTTTCATGTTTTGCCGCCTTCATCTATTTCCTCTGATTCTTGGTCATCTTTGTGCTCTTGTTCCACATACTTTGGTTCTAGCTCGGCAAACACAAAGCAAGATTCTCCATAATGTTTTTGTAGTTTTTCCCAAAGACTTTTAGCTAAATAGTATTGATCCACCTTGAGTTTTACAAAATCTACTAGATCACTCAAGATTTCTATCATTTCTTTTGTATTGTATTCTTTTGACTCCTTATGTAGTTGTGCTTCCAACAACAACCGATTCCCATGCTTCACAGCCACGGGCCACAAAACATAACTGCATTCTTGAGCTCCATAATTGTTAAAATTGGAAACTAGGGCCAAACTCCATGAGGGTCTTCTTATTTATGGCACCTGATATTTTTCTTGGATTCCTCTCGTCGAGAGGCGTAGGATTAATCTAAAGATCATCCGATTCCAACATGTATTCATGGAGATATAAATTTATTTGTGTTATGTGACAATTCGTCAAGGTCAACCAACAACCGAATCACCCCCACTTGTCCTCCATGTTTTAAGTATAAATAGAGGTGGCCTTCAAGTCACTTTGTGTTAGGTCCCTATACTACTAGTTTAACCCCTTATTGTTATTAGTACAACCCCCTTATTATTTGTTGTGCCCATGTAGTCCCCACATTGTTATTATTGTGCCCCATAGAAGCCCACTATTGTTATTATTGTGCCCTTACATTATTATTGTTATGTCGGCTCTAATTATATTATGTCCCCTTAGACTCCTATATATAGAAAGGAGGTCTTGTCATTTGTATCATCCAAGAATTGTTCATTTGTGTAATGTAAAGGAGGTTTCCTCCTCGAAGAGGTTGATTTCTAAGGCGTTCATCTATATTTTCTATCTTTTTGTGAGCTGGTTTCATAACACTTTGACACACACACTCGTGTGATCTCTCTTCATTCTGTTTTGGGTTTGATGAAGAAGAGATCTAGAGGGAGTGCCCTAGGATATACGCTGGCCTAATGATGCCCTAACGCTGCCATGGAGAGCCCTAATTACAGTCAGGGAGAAGCCCTAGACGAGGAAGAGAAAAAGGTCTTCTAGGAGTGCCTACGCTGCCCTATATTACAGTCAATGAAGCCAGCCCTATGGACGTTGTCTTAGAGAAGGTACAACCATGCCCTAGCCGCAGAGAAAAGAAGGATCTGGCCGCAGTCTTAGAAGGGAGCTCAAGCCCTAAACATAGTAAAAGGGAGCTTCTATACGCAACCCAAAAGGGACCCCTATTCGCTGTCCAGACAAGGAGACCTAGACGTTATCATATCTAGCCCTAGCTATTGTCCTATGTTACCCTAACAGTCCTAAAGGGTGAGCTAAGACACAGAGGGAGAGGCCTTAACCAGCAACGTGTGAAGGCCTAATCTGCAGTTCTAAAGAGCCCTAATTGTTGTTCAAAGGGTGACCCTTATACACAGTCAAGAGACTCCTATACGCTGGCAGAAAAATCATTGTTTGTAAAGCTCTTATACGCAACAAGCAGAAGGAGCCTTTAGGTAAGGAAAAGGGTCTCTATTCTAAGACCAAGGGTAGTGGAACTTCCAGCGTGGAAGAGAAGGACTACCATTGTTTAGAAGCAGTCATGGAGGAAGACTTATTACGCAGCCCTTATCTGTTGTTAAGAGAGGCCCATTAGTAGTCTTGTATTGTTGTTCAAAGAGATCCTTACTGCTATCCTAAGGTGACCTAAACTACTGACTATTAGCAACTTAAAGAGAACTTGTTGCAGTCACCTTAATTGTTGTCATGATGCCACATTGTTGTAGATAACAGTGTGGCCTAATTAAGGACTATCTGGGCATATTAGTGATGATGCATGAGCTTGATTTGAAGGGTTGCTTACCCTATAGCTATAGGTAGTTGCTTTGCTAGGCTGCAAGCCATAGCAAGCCACTTGAGGTTGTCCCATGACAATATTGCAGTATGCAACATATAGGTGAAAGTGCGGATGGGTGCAGCATGGTGCAACATAGTGGATGGGTGTAGCATGTTGCAACATAGTGGATTAGTGCAACATGATGAGATGAAACATAGTGGATGGGTGCAGCGCGGTGTAACATAGTGGATTAGTGCAACATGATGAGATGCAACATAGTGGATGGGTGCAGCATGATGATGAGGTGCAGCTCAGTGATGGGAGCAGAACCGTGATGAGAACAACTCAGTGATGGGTGCAACATGATGATGGAATCACCTTAGAAAATTAGTTGAAGCAGTGTCCTTCACCTGAGTTCAGATCAGCTACCTCATGTGTATCTTCCTAGAGAAGATCTATGCTCTTATTTTGACAAGTCAAAATGTTGACTTTTGATGTATATGTACTATCTCTCTCTCTACTGAACTATTCAAGAACATAAGAAGAATTGACCAAGGGTTTCCCCACATTGGGGTTTGTCACTGGCTGGCGCCACATCTTGTGTCCTCTTGTCTTGGCTTGTCTTCTGCGATTTTTGTTTATGTTCTATCTGCATTTTACTATCTTGCTAAATGTGATTTCTAATCTGGAATTGATATTGAACTAATATGAAAATTGAAGTAAATTTGCTCTCAGCATAGAACATACTTAAAATTAACATGGTATCGGAGCTGAGGCAAAGACAAAGCCCAAGAAAGAGTGAAGGAGCAATCACCGAAGACAATTGGAAAGGACGAAAAGGCTCAATAGGTTCCTTGTCCCACTTCAAAGTCACCAAGGGTGAAGTCGAATCAAAGAAGATTATCAAAGTGGCGCAGCAGAAGCATCTGGTGGCCTACCTAAAGGTCACTTCAATGGGAAGTTTGGATCTGAGGGTGGAAGGAAAGGTTGATGCCTTGCTTGCAATGAGTTTGGCCATTATGTGAAGGAGTGTCTGAATGGAAGGGACACATCACTTGATGATGATAACAATCATTCTAGGGGCAATGGCATAGGAAAAAGGAATGCATGTCATCAAGAAAATGGCCGACTCTTCAAAGAAAGCAAGGAACTCCAGGTATGAAGAATCAAATGTTGTTTCTAATAAGCTAAAGGAGTATTATCTTATATTGGCCCTCTCCACTAGTTCTCCTCCAGACTCTTTGGGAATCTGGCTTATTGATAGTAGTACTTCAAGGTACTTCATCATATAGAAGGAAGCTCTCTCTAATTTGATAGAGAAGGAAACAATCGTGGAGATTATACTTGGCGTCAATGCCACCTATCCCAGAAAGGGTGTAGGGAATGTTACCCCTCAATTGAATGACGGTAACACGATTCATTTACAAGAAGTTCTTTATGTACCTGATCTCAAGAAGAGACTGGTGTCCATTTCAGCAATGGAAGTCAAAGGTTTCAAGGTGGTATTCATCAATGGAAAGGTATGTGTGTGGATAAGGAATTTTTAAAAGATGATTTTGAGTTCAGGGTTGGCAATTTGCATCAAGTTGCAGGAAGTCCATTGGGGACCATGTCGGTTGACACATCTCTTCTATAGCACCAGAGGTCTGCTCATTATGGGGCCTTACCCGATGTGAGTTAGATGGTGACAAGGATGCCTGAATTCAAGAAGAGCATGGAAGCACATGTACGAGATGGACCGAAGGAAAACTTACAAGGGACCATTCCCCTCATGTAGCAAGACCTCTGATGTAGAACAGCCTAAGGAGTTTGAGATTCATGATCGGGAATCTCATGTATGCAGGTGAAGGAAAGCTCTCTATGATTTAAAGCAAGCACCCCGAGCTTGGTATGAGAGGATTGACAACTATCTGATGAAGTTGAGATTCACTAGGAGTGAAGCCGATCCAAACCATTGCTTTAAGGTTGTGGATGATAGACCTCTCATACTGGTACCTTATGTGGACGATCTCTTTCTAGCAGGTACAGACCCTCTCATTTACAAAAGTAAGAGAGGGTTGGATTCCGAATTTTGGAATGGTGAACTGCAAGCCCGTGACTACCTCGATGAAGGCTAACTTTAAGAAGCTATGCGGTAGTGATGCCAGACCTGATTTGGGAAATGCCTATGAGTTCCATAAACTCATACTAGCATTAATGTTCTTGGTGAACTCCCATCTGGATATATGTTTTGCAGTTAGCATGTTGAGCTCGTATATGGTTGAGCCTCACTGATTTGGTGCCAAGAATCATTTAAGATATCTTCAGGGTACAATCTCTCATGGATTGAGATACACTGCCGGAAATGTGAAGCTACATGTTTATTTTGATGTTGATTAGACAGATAGTGTGGAGGATCACAAGAGCACTTATGGGTGTTGGTTCTCTTTGGATTATGCTTCAATATCCTGGATGAGTAGGAAGTAGAAGTCGGTTTCTTTGAGCACCACTAAGGTCAAATACATAGCTGCGAGTATGACCTTGTGTGAAGCACTTATGAGTGTTGGTTCTCTTTGGATTATGCTTCCATATCCTGGATGAGCAGGAAGCAGAAGTCGGTTGCTTTGAGCACCACTGAGGTTGCGAGTATTACCTCGTGTGAAGCTGCCTGGTTGAGGAAGCACTTCAGTGAGTTGTTTGGACACATGTTGGATACCACCGCGATCTTCTGTGACAACCAGTGTGAGATTTGATTGTTGAGGAATCTCGTGTTCTATGACCGTTTCAAGCATATAGACATCAGGTACCACATTATCTAGGATATGGTACAAGGAGCAATAAGGCTCCATTACATTGGGACTAATGTGCAGGTCGCCGATATTCAAATGAAGCCCCAGGGAAAGGTCAATTTCTTGACTTTCCGAGAACGACTAGGAGTCGTTGAGAGTCTCTCTCTTGAA
Source organism: Pinus tabuliformis (assembly GCA_031772625.1). NCBI lineage: Eukaryota > Viridiplantae > Streptophyta > Pinopsida > Pinales > Pinaceae > Pinus > Pinus tabuliformis. The sequence continues at coordinate 1,705,962,500 of CM062820.1, read as the reverse complement.
GATCCTGTATAACATGGAAATTAAGCTCTGGAAGTTTTGGGAGGCTTGGGGGTACTTCTTGGGCCAACCATAGGGTGAGTGGTTCATCTTTCCCCTAGTGGTCTGCTATGTAGGCAGGATGAGTGGTTCATCCTTCTCTTGCTGAGACACAATCATAGGGTGAGTTGTTCAACCTTCCCCTAGTGATTTGTTGTGTACAGGGTAAGTGGTTTAGCCTTCCCCTGGGATACCCCATGGCGACATGTAGGCAAGATGAGTGGTTCATCCTTCTCCAACTGAGACATCCTACCCATGCTATCTGGGGTTCATGGGAAGTACCTCTCATCTAGTCAATGACTAGGGAAATGAGGATAGGGACCATCGTATTACCGATGGACGCATCATGTAACTACCGTACTCCCTATGCTAGGATGATATTGATATGGGATCAATTGATACTGACTTCAGGTCAGTAAGAATGATATAACTCACTCTCTTTTGGAATTGATTTCGAATCAATAAGAGTGTTATGATACGCTCTCTTTATTTGGAACTAATTTCGGATCAATAAGATTGGTATGATACACTCTCTTTATTTGGAAATGATTTCGAATCAGTAAGAGTGGTATGATACACTCTCTTTATTTGGAACTGATTTCGGATTAGTAAGAGTGGTATGAGACACTCTCTTTTATATGGGACTGACTTCGGGTCAGTAGAGGATGGTATGATACATTCTCGATCACTTCTTCTTCATAGCTCAGCAGAGCAGAGCAGAGTAGAGCAGCACAAGGCACTGCGTTGATGGCAAAGATAAGATGGATTAGCAAATGGAGTTCTCCCCAGTTGAGAGGGATTGTTAAAATTGGCAACTAGGGCCAAACTCCATGAGGGTCTTCTTATTTATGGCAACTAATTTTTCTTGGATTCCTCTCGTCGAGAGGTGTAGGATTGATCTAGATATCATCTGATTCTGACATGTATTCATGGAGATATGAATTAATTTGTGTTATGTGACAATTCGTCAAGGTCAGCCAGCAACCAAATCACCCCCACTTGTCCTCCACGTCTTAGTATAAATAGAAGTGGCCTTCAGGTCACATTGACACACACTCTTGTGATCTCTCTTCATTCTATTTTGGGTTTGATGAAGAAGAGATCTAGAGGGAGTTCCCTAGGATATATGCTGACCTAATGATGCCCTAACGCTTCCATGGAGAGGCCTAATTACAGTCAGGGAGAAGCCCTAGACGAGGAAGAGAAAAAGGTCTTCTATGAGTGCCTACGTTGCTCTATATTACAGTCAACAAAGCCAGCGCTATGGACATTGTCTTAGAGAAGGTACAACCATGCCCTAGCCGCAGAGAAAAGAAGGATCTGGCCGCAGTCTTAGAAGTGAGCACAAGCCCTAAACGTAGTAAAAGGGAGTGTATATACACAGCCCAAAAAGGACCCCTATTCGTTTGCCAGACAAGGAGACTTAGACGTTATCATATCTAGCCCTAGCTGTTGTCCTATGTTACCTAAGCTGCAGTCCTAAAGGGTCAGCTAAGACGCAGAGGGAGAAGCCTTAAACAACAGCGTGTGAAGACCTAATCTGCGGTTCTAAAGAGCCCTAATTGTTGTTCAAATGGTGACCCTTATACATAGTCAAGAGATTGCTATATGCTGGCAGAAAAATCATTGTTTGTAAAGCTCTTATACACAGGAAGCAGAAGGAGCCTTTAGGTAAGGAAAAGGGTCTCTATTCTAAGACCAAGGGTAGTGGAACTTTCAGCGTGGAAGAGAAGGACTAACATTGTTTAGACGCAGTCATGGAGGAAGACTTATTACGCAACCCTTGTCTGCTAGTTAAGAGAGGCCCATTAGTAGTCTTGTATTGATGTTCAAAGAGATCCTTACTGCAATCCTAAGGTGACATAAACTGTTGTCTATTAGTAGCTTCAAGAGAACTTGTTGCAGTCACCTTAATTGTTATCATGATGCCACATTGTTGTAGATAACAGTGTGGCCTATTTAAGGACTGTTTGGGCATATTGGTGATGATCCATGAGCTTGATTTGAAGGGCTGCTTCATCTACAGCGACAGCTAGCTGCTTTGCTACGCTACAAGCCATAGCACGCAGTTGAGGCTATCCCATGACACTGTTGCAGTATGTAGCATATAGCTGACAGTGAGGATAGGTGTAGCATGGTGCAACATAGTGGATGGGTGCAGCATGGTGCAGCATAGTGCATTAGTGCAGCATGATGAGATGGAGCATAATGGATGGGTGCAGCATGGTGCAGCATAGTGGATTAGTGCAGCATGATGAGATGCAGCATAGTGGATGGGTGCAGCATGATGATGAGGTGCAACTCAGTGATGGGAGCAGCACCGTGATCAGAACAACTCAATGATGGGTGCAGCATTGTGATGGGTGCAACATGATGATGGAATCACCTTGGAGAATCAGTTGAAGAAGTATGCTTTCACCTTAGTTCAGATCAACTACCTCATGTGTCATCTTCCTAGAGAAGATCTCTGCTCTTATTTTGACAAGTCAAAATGTTGACTTCTGATGTATATGTACTCTCTCTCTCTGCTGAATTATTGAAGAACATAACAAGAATTGATCAAGGGTTTCCCCACATTGGGGTTTGCCCCTAGCTGGTGCCACATCTTGTGTTCTCTTGTCTTGGCTTGTCTTCTGCGATTTATGTTTATGTTCTATCTACATTTTACTATCTTGCTAAATGTGATTGCTAATCTAGAATTGATACTGAGCTAATATGAAATTTGAAGTAAATTTGCTCTTAGCATAGAACATACCTAAAATTAACAATAATACATAGTTTGTTTCATCAAACATGGGAGCTTTGCCAACCTGATTCACATCCTATTTCATGAATGTGGAAGAGATATCTTCATGGGGTTTGGAAGTTTTCCTTCTTGGCCCTCCCATCTGTTCTAGGGGATCTTCCTTCCAGGGATTAAGCTGAGACTGAAGGAACTAGCTCTGATACCAATTGTTGGAAATATTGAGAGGGGGGTAAATCAGTGTTTCTTTCAATTGTTATATTATGTCGGTTAAGATTTTATCACAAGTTAAACCAGAACACGTGGTAGAACAAGAAAATAAATTTATTAATGAAGATAGTGAGGACTCCAATTGTCTTTTACAAAAATTCAGGCTCCAACTTGTACAACAAAATCTCTAACACAAATCCAGGCACCAACCTAGTCTCTTACAAGGCTACAACCTTGAATGAGGACTCCAATCCTCTTAAGCTCCAACCTAAATAAACACTTCCAATATACTTCAAATATGCTTCAAGAATTTTACCAAAATATTGCTTCAAGATAGCTTTAACACTGCTTCAAAAATCACTGCAAAGTCTGCTCCAAGATGTTTTCAATTCAGCTGGTCCAAGGTCTGCACAAGAGTGGTTCAAGATTGCTCCAAGAGGGTCCTACAAAATCTGCTTCAAAGCTACTCCAAAAGCTGCATCAAAAGGTCTTCAAGATGTGCTCCAAGTTGGCCTCAAGAGGCTGCTCCATATTGTCTCTAAGGCTGCCCCAAAAATGCCTTTCAAGCGTTGCTCAATAATGACACAAAGTTCTCTTCAAGAAGCCAATCTAGTTACCTCCAGGCTGATCAAAATTTCTCCAAAGTTTGTTTCATGAATACTTGAGATCACTTTAGATTCTCACCAAGATTCTTCAAGGATTACTTCAAAGGTCTGGTCTTAGATCTGCTTTGAAAACCTTCAAGTCTGCTCCTCAAGAATACTTCAAAAATATATATAAGACTGCTCCTCGAGAATACTTCAAAAATATATACAAGTCTGCTTCAAACAAATGTGAATAAAGTATGAGGTCTGATATAAAAGACAGATCTGAAATGTGCACAGGAGGGCTGATTTTCGTTCTTGTCCACAGGGGAGGGGCCGAACTCTGCTCTTTTCCATAGGCCGGGACTGAGGCCAAAGACTAGTCCTTTTCCAGGCCAAGGTCTGCACACAAAATAGGCCGAAGTCTATGCTAAAAGAGGCTGAACTCTGTGCTAGAAAGGAGGCCGAATTCAGTCACAAGAGGGCCAAGATTGGAAGACCTGAGTTCTGTCCACAGAGGGAGGCTGTGCTTGTCCACAAGAATGCCTTAGTTGCAGGGCCGAAACTTCTCCACAGAGCCAAATTTTACAAATCCGAAATTTTCCACAGAGCTGAGTATTGCACTGGTAAAGGAGGCCAAAATTTTTTCCAGTAGATGGCCAAGTTCTGCTCTTCAAAAGGTCGACAAGTTTTCCCCAAAAAACCTGATCAAGAAATTGCCAATAACCATAACCCAGAAATCAAGAAAAGCAGAAAATTCAATAATCTTCTTCTTGAATTTGCTTTGAGGTTCATGAGGTATGAACCTATGTTTTCCCTTCCTCAAGCCAAACTGCTTCTCCTTGATGCTGGGTCGAGTTGCTCACTGGATGAAGTCGAAGTGACTTCTATTTATACTAGACAAGTTGCTCTAAACCGCTGACCTGTGACTTTTTGCCATACAAAAAAAATATATAAAATATTTTCAACAAGAACCTTGTCAAGCTGTCCTGCTCATAATTTTTTTCCTTAATAATTTATTTTCAACAAGAACCTTGTCAAGCTGTCCTGCTCATAATTTTTTTCCTTCAAAAATTATTTTCTTTTAGGGCTGATTTTGGACCCATGAACTTAGATTAATTTAGATCACAGTTTTGTGCAGAGCTTCCGAATGTGATAGACAGTGCTTCAGATATCGTAATCTGTTTGGGAGTTGTCTTCGAACATGTATTAATGTTCATTTTTGAAATGATAGGATAATGTTCTAATTGTAAGCAGCTTCTGATCCGAAAGAGATCGAAGACATGTGTTACCTTTGCACAAGATCAAAATCATACTTACCAGATGTCCTCTGTGGCTTTGACATCAATGAAAAACTTCTCAACATGGCAAGGAGAATGCTCTCATCACTGAATTAGGAATGCTTGCTATGCATTGGACAAGCAACCCTAGAGGCAATCGAAGCACGTCAACTTGCAAAGGTGCATCCAACAACATGGATAGTAAAAGGGTACCTATGTATTGGCCTTTAGATCTAGGCTAAGGTTGAGATCTTGCTCCTATAAAGAATTCCCTAGGTAATGTAATAGGGGCTATAATTCTTATAAATGAGGGCACCATATGCACATATCAGCGTGTTGCAGGCATAGTTTTAAAAACCAGTCTGGTCAAACCAAAAAATCGGTCAAACCAGCCAGCTGGCTCCCTGAGATATCAAACCGTCCCAATAATCCCATTTGTTGGCTGGCCAAGACCGATTGGGTACCAAACTGGCCAGTTTGTTACCTAATCGGTCCTAACCGGCCGATTTTGTAAAAAATCAGCCGGTTAGGAAGCCACATGGTGGGATATGTTGATGGGACCCACAGATGGTTTTTGGAGGTCGATTTTGGCAAACCATGGCAAGTTCCCTCCTAAATTTGCCCCCCTAAGCTTATAAAGGATGCCTAAGCTCCTGTTTGCCTCACACATTTGATTTCTAGTGTTTGTGAGCATATGAGAGATTGAATAGTTCTGCAGCAACATTGATTTTTGGAGCAACAACACATTTGGATGTTCTTTGTCATCATGGAGCTAGTTTGGAGCTACCTAGTGGAGTTGGGGGTGTTGATCCCAATGTAGATTTGGTAGTTGAAACAGGAGTTGAAGGAAGTGAACCACCAAGACCAAGCATGGCACATGGTGACTCGTGAGGATAGTAGTCATGCAGCTCGACAAACGTGTGCTTTTTGTTCTGCTAAGCCTAGTGTTGTTGCTCATGCTACTAGTACTGTTATTGAGGTTGGAGAGGAGCTTGGGGAGTCCTCACTCTGAGCTAGATGATGTTTATGTAGCTCTTGGTGATAATCCCACGTGTAGTAGTGGTTATGAATTTGATGAGCAATCATGTTGATAAGTGATTTGCAGTAGGCTAGTGGCCTAGTAGCTCGAGTTGTAGCACTATTTTCATTGTAGCATTTTTTTTTTGGCCTTTAGAGGCCATTTAGAGCCTCATTGGTTATGTATTTTATCAATGATATCATTCATATGTATTGTACTCGGTGCCATTTTGGTATATGCACCCTTACAAAGTTACATGGTATATAGATGAGAAGACTTTCCATATTTTGTCTCTCTAATGATTTGGAATCATGGTTTGTAATCTTAAAAATAAGTTTTTTTTCATTAAAAAATAATTATTTTATGTATTTTTCGAATTCTAGTTTATTGAATCTGGTTTGATCCGGTTTGATCTGATTCTGGTTCAAATTACTGTTAGATAGGTGACCGGTTCAATGCCCAGTTCCGGCTTTTAAAACTATGGTTGCAGGGTCAACACATATATTCATGTCTCACAAAACAGAAATAAGTCCATTCATACCCAACACTTACTAGCAATTCACTGAAAATGTATGCAACTAGTATTTAGCTTCAGATAGCTCAAATTGTGTTCTCTATCATGAAACATATACAACATTCCACATGATATACAATGAAGTTTATGTACACCTACAATATCAATGATACAAAATTTTGATATACATCCATTATTTTCTAAAGCCAATTCTTGGCTGTAGTGTACAGGAGTACTATATAATGAAAGTACTCAAACTGCAAATAGACGAACGGATTGCATCTACATTACATATCTATCATATCCACTTGAGATTGATGGATTATACAATAGCCACTCATTCCATATTCACCACAGATTGTCCAAAATCCTTATTCTTGAAAACATCTTCTTGACGCATAATCAGTCGTTAAGACCTGCAACTGGAGCATGTGACAGATGGAGATTTTCATCCAGCACATTTGAGCTCTCCTGTGATGAGAATACTCTTTGGTGCAAATCTCCACACTGTGCTCTTGAACGCAATGCCCCTTCTACTACAAAATAATAAAAAATTACACCAAGTTAGACATTAAGTGGTCAATGGCAAGAAAATACACTAATATGGTAAGTAAAGGTTTCACTTTCTTCTCAGGAAAATGTTAAGAAGAAAAAAACATGTTCTGTAGTTTTCAAACGACAAAAATCCAAATTTTTAAATGGTTGAAAAAACAAATATTCGCAGGACATGATGTAGACAAATAAATTAAATCCAAAAAGATACTACCAATCTACTTTCTTGCGGACCTTGCATGCAAAAGACATGCATAAAATTTGTTCAGCATTGTGTATGATATAAACCTTGGTTTGAACTTCGATGTGATCCTCACTTAAATTTATTTAAAAGCTGAAGACATTCTTCTTTTAAGGTGATGTCAAAGTGTGTGTCAATGAGATTGGGCAAGCAGTGTGGTGATTAGGCCCGTACTAATGTGGTCAACTAGGTTCAAAACCCTCCAAGAAGATGTGGATGACACCAAGTGTAAGTCCTGGGTGATTTTAGTGGCATAGGAATGCCCCTCATAGCACAGAAGCTTAGCCCAAAACCCTCCAAGAAGATGTGGATGACACCAAGTAAGCCATTGAGTAGTTGTACCGTTCTAAGAGCTTCATGCAAGACTAAATAGAATATCCCCTGAAAGTTCTCGAGTATAGATAGGGTCCTTATTGAAATGTCAACCCACTGAGTTATTAGCCTTGTGTTCAGTTAGAGATTTTATTGAAATATCACTTTCATAACTTGGGCATGCTATATCTAATGGTGTCAAGAGATAACCTAGATGAAGAATTAACTGATGTTAATAAAGTGTAAAGAGATAATAGTTTTTCTAAGGAAAGCCTCGCAAAATCCTCCCCTCTTCCCTAGAATATCTAAGAGGGAAGGAAGGAAGCTCAAACACCACCCTAAATAGCGACTGGCAACCTAAGGGGACTCAGCCTAACTCATGTTAGCTGGAACTAACAAATTTCGTTCTTCAAGTTAAATACTCCAAAAGACTTAGAATATGTAGATCTCCATTGAGATACAAGAATATATATTAAAATGTATGAGTAAGAATGATCATACAAATGAGAGTGAGAGGCCTACTTATATACTAGGCAGAAACCTCTTCATGGAGAGTCAGGGCTTATTTAGACATGCCTCTTCAACCTAATTACTAACTAACTAATCATTATTTATGATTATTATCATTTACATTATTTCCTATATATTTTATTCATAACATTGCCTTCCTCATCAAAAGGCTTTGTCCTCGAAGCTTACTAATGAAAGGCTTGATCTCTTTTTTCTACTTCGAATGTCTTATTGTCTCAAAACTGTCATCTTCGTTGAAACAAGATGATATGATGCTCGGAGTGATATATAAAATTGTCGCACAGAAGAAGGATCGGACCATCCTAAATTTAATCTTCTGTGGAATATTCTGATCACTAGAAATTTGTAACAAATTGTCATCATAGGACTGAGTTGTGCCCACTTCAGTATTCTTCGGAACATAAGTTTGTTGTTTATGTTCTGAGTGATACGGATTTGTAGATTGATTGAGCTGCCTACTTTGGTGATTCGGATGTCGATAGGGAACTTTTTTGGTTTGACTTTCCCTTACTAGGTGAGTGGAATTTTTTTTATTTTCTTCTGGTGAAGATGTTATTGAGTTGGTTACAAAACCCTAACTTGGATGTTCATCGTCTGAACTACAACATCTAAGTGTGTACTTTCTTCAACTAGCTTGTCTTCTTCTTGAGTTGTGACATTCACTAGATCGATATTTGCTCCCTTATCTTCAACCTGGACAGTTACGACTAGAGACTTTGATACTTCTTGAATAAGTTGCTCTAACTTGTCTTTTAATGACTTCTTGTCATTCTTAAGCTTTTTAATTTGTGTTAGTAATTTTTCACTATGATCCTTAAGTCACAAGACTTCTTCATTTCTATCAGCAATGATTTTGTCAATTTCATTTTGCATATTTTGTAATACTTTTTTACATTCTTGAGAAATTACTTTTGAAATATCTGATATATCTTTTGGCATTACTGAATTTGGCTTCAGTGTAACATCTTGGAGTATCATTTTCTTCTTACTATAAGAAAATGTTAAAAACTTTTTCTTCGTATTTAAGATGACGAATCCTACCGCTTCCATCCAGGGTGACCCCAAAATAATGTCACCTTGATTGCTCCATAGGGTTTGAACTGAGAATTGCGATATAAATGTATAATCCTCAATGTTTAACTGTAAATTAGTTGTCATATATTCTGTTGCCAAAACAGTCTAATTTTTCAATTATATTTGACTCCGAAATCACTAATTGGTTTGCGATTTTAGGCATTGTATAATTTTTACCTTCAGCGGGAGAGATGGAAATAGTAACATCTTTTCCTGTGAGAGTTCCCTTAATGTTGAATAGCGCTTTAACATAGTTGGGTAAGATTTCTAAAAATCTTCCTTCCTTCAATTCCGAATTAGATGCCATTTTGCTTGTCAAGATGAACTTAGTTTTTTCTTTTTTTTTTAATAACCCTTCTAATTTTTATAATAAAATATTACTCTTCCTCAATTTAAAGAAACTTTCCCTTGACTTGTACTTGAACGAGGGTTACACTGTCCTTTTTTTTTTAAATATTTTTTTAATATAATAATAATACTTTTTTTTCTTTTTTCAATTAATTAAATTAATTATATCATGTGTAACTTTAACAATTACTAAGTTCTTATTCAAAAGGGGCCAAGGGTCAAATCTATTGGACAACAGGCACACCTTTTGGCTACCAAACGTGACTGTTGAAAAACAACGACGGGTGGAGAAGTGTCTGACTACAAGCGTTCGGACAATGATGGCGAAGAGTTTAGGCGGTTGGGAAAACTGCAGGGGAACAATGGAAGGAATAGCGGGGCGGTGCAGAGGGAGCAATGCAGGGATGACCAGATAGGAAGACAGGAAGACAATGACAACTTAGGTGACGACTGGCAAGACCGTGTGGATTCAGACTGGCTCGTTGGATTTTGAGCGAAGCAAACTCGACTGTGTGGAGCGCTAATACATTGGTTGACTAGCAGAAAGCAGAAACGGAAAGGCGAACGGTGGACGAAAAGTGGATGGTGGTTGTTGGTAGTGAGCAAATAGCGTAGCAGTTGGTTGCGGGCAGGGTGGTGGCGGGGTCAGTGAATAAGTACCACGAGAAATGACAGTGGAGGTTGATTGTTGATGGCAACAAGCGGCTTAATTGTGGGCGCTGTGGCGGCTAAGGCGGCACAACATTGGGTAGCTATGAGCGGACAGGCAAGCGGTTGTCTGGTGTTGGCGTTTTGCACTAACCTGTGGAGCCGGCACTGGGAAGTGCAGCGATTGTAGGTGGTCGGATCTCAGTGGAATAACTTGACAGCGACAAGGAGCAACAGCGGTTGTAGGATGCCGGTGGTGGTTGGCGCCAGTAACACTGGCATGTCGTGAGCGGCTATGGTAGTTGCCCTACAGTGGCTCGGTCGCCCGATTGGTGTCGAAGCTACAGTGGTTGTCGAACGATAATTGTTGTTCCTTGCGCGGGTAGAGACAGGGAATGTAAGTAATTTTTTTATATAACTTCTATATTTATTTATTTATTTATTTTGAATTTTTTTATTCGAATTATATATATATTTTTATATAACTTTTTTTTTATAATATGAACTTTCTTCTTTTTCAATTATTTATTTAAATATATTTTTTTATTTTTTTTATTTATTTTTTTGTTTTATTTATTTTTTGTTTCCTGTTTTTCTTATTATGGCCAAAGGCCAACTAGCGAACGGGAGACCCTCCAAAAGCTTGTAGCGAAACGCTTCAACGGCGACAAAGTTGACAAATTTCGATGGCCAATGACCTGGATCAAAGAACAAGCTCTGTGCAGCAGTGAAGCGGCCAAAGGATCAAACTGCTCTGATACCAAATGAAGCGAGCAAAGTTCATTCTTCAATTTAAATACTCCAAAAGACTTGGAATATAAAGATCTCCATTGAGATATAAATATTATATTAAATGTGTGAATAAGAATGATGATACAAATGAGAGTGAGAGGCCTACTTATATACTAGGCAAGTGCCTCTTCATGGAGAGTCATGTCTCATTTAGACTTGTCTCTTCAACCTAATTACTAATTAACTAATAATTACTTATGATTATTATCATTTACATTATTTCCTATATATTTTATTCATAACATTATCTTTCAGGTTTTACTCAAAAAGATTTTACACCATTCTTGGGGTGCTTCATGTGATGTGGGGTACATGATGTGTTGATTACCCATGATTGTACTACAATGGACATACACATTCAAGATAGCTTACTCATGGATTGTTAGACCTTGTATTGATTTTTATATGGCACACTTCCATGGAGCATTAGAGACCTAGAAGGCATGATGGCATTCTTCATCATGCACAAATGGAGAGTTAGATGCTTGGAGGTTGGTTCACCTTGGATGAGGACCATTGGACATCTTGTACAAGGGCATTAAACCCTAGATGGCATGCAAAACTTGGTTTCTTGCATGAAAGTTTGTACATGGAGGCTTAGGAGGTAGGATTGGAGCCCTATAGTACTTAAGAGCAGGAGCGTTGGACGTTTCTTAAGGAGCATTTAGCATTGGAGCCTTGCTTGTCAGAGATGCATGCCTTGGAGCTTGAAAGGTGTCACCTAGAGTTGGAGCGCTCCACATGTAGACCTATCTTGTGTAGGGTTAGGTTGCTTGCAATGGACTAGGTCCACTTTGTATTGACGGCCTACTTGACATTTAATATAAATAAAGGGAGGAGAGACTTTCCTTCACTTCATTGATGTTCACTCATGCAATCATGTGCTTGTGTTAGAGATTTGAGAACATGAGCAAAGTTCAAACTGGTCTTTTTGTACTCTTTTGCTTCAATTGTCTTTGCTCTCTGTCTTGAGTGTTATGCTCGTGGAAATTTAAAGGAAAGCTATGATTAGGGTTTTTCCCTAGGGAGACAAAGAATAGAAGGGTTTCAGATAAAACTTAGTGGCACAAGAAGCTTTGATATTGTAGCTCTTCTAAAAGAAGAATACCAGGATTTAAGGCATTTGGAAACCCTAGTGCTACTTTGTTATGAACAAAGTTCATACACGTAGCAAAATACTCAGAAGATCAAAAATACGTAAATATCCATGACAAGACAGTAATATATTTATATAGAAATGTACAAAAGATATGAGATATGATGAGATATACAAATGAGGGCCCACTTATATACCTAGGTAGTTTCCCCTTCATGAACGATCATGTCCTTATTAGACATGCCTCTTTTATACTAATCACTAATTAATTAATTATTATTCTAATTATTGTTGATTTGGGGTAGCATTAGATGTGCTCTAGCCACGAAATTTGGTGGAGAGGTTGGGGCACATGAGATCTCCAATACCCAGAAAGGGTTTGGGCAGATTCTAAACAGTTCAGGAAATATTAAAATAATTAATATTTTTAATGGAGTCCCTAAGTCTAAACTTAGGGAAAATAAAATATTAATGGGTATTAATATGAAACTGTGTTAGAATGGTCCAAAAGACATGGATCAAGCCAGATCTACTCTTAGCCGTTGATTAGGGACTTAATCTCGGCCGTTGATTTGTCACGGAGAAAAGTATAAGAGGAGGCTTGAGGGTCACTTGGAGAACACACTGAGGGAGACCAGTCAGTTCAATTTCTGGAGCGGGGTTTGCTAAGAAATTGAACCAGTGGTTTGGAGAGCAGTCAGCAGATAGCAAGTACGGAACAGATAGACAGCAGATCAGCACTGAAGAAGCAGACGCAGAGCCAGAGGAAGCCACGCAGAGGCAACAGAGACTGCGCAGAGCCTGAAGGGCCTACGTCATCCACACAGAGGTTGCAGGAGTGACGCAGAAGCACAAAGAGACTGTGCAGAGCCTCAAGAGGCTGACACAGAGGGTTTCAAGCTGACACAGAGGGTTTCAGGTTGTAGCAAAGGTCAGTGGGGCCCACGTTGGGTTTAGAAAAGTGTTGGAAGTTTGTCTATCTGTGGGTAAACCAGTTTGGCACCCTGTTGTACAAGAAAATTGCTGAATAATAAAATCCTCCCTTGTTTCACCGGTTTTCCCACATTGGGTTTTTCTGGGGACATTAGTCCAAAATAACTGTGTCAATGTGTGCATATGTTTGTTTCTGTATTACGATGTGATATCTGCAGCAGTATTTATTTTAATGTTTGTTGAAGTGATTTCATGAATAACTTATGATATAAGTAGGAAAAGCAAATTAGTTGATGCAGTGATAGAATTTTCACATGGTACCAAAGCAAGTAATCAAAGACAGAAAGGGAAAATCAGTTATGGGTCGAGACCACGATGTCAAGGCATCCACCTCAAGGGACTCGCGCAGATTTTCAGAAGATTGCACAAGAGAGAGATTTCGATTTCTCTATGTTGGCTTCCAGGTTGGAAGAAAAAGTGGTGTGCATGACTAGTGCTGCATCATCAGAAGTATGATATATAGACAGTGGAGCCTCGTGGCATATGACAGTGATCAGGGAGTGTTTCTCAAAATATCGAGAAGAGAAGATGAACTTTCAGATCACCATGGGGAACAAGGCAAAGTGTACTCCAGTAGGAAAGGGTACCGTAGTTTTTCAGGCAGAATCGGGAGAGCAGTTTCGTGCCACAAATGTGTTGCATGTGCCAGGATTGGGGATGAACTTACTTTCTGTGTCACAACTACAAGGCAAGGGCTATGATGTGTACTTCATCAAGGAAAAGGTATACATCAAACACCCGAGTTGGAAAAAGAAAGTGCAGATCGGGATCAAAAGTAATCGGTTGTACAAATTACAACTAGAATCTCCAATGGTACTAATAGGCAGTCATGGGGACAAAGACTTGAACGAACTATGGCACAGAAGGATGAGTCGCTTGCACCATGGAGCTCTGAGAATACTCAAGAGCACTGTAACAGGAGTTCCAGATCTGAGTACAGAACGAGATAATATATGCATGGGATGCGCTCTAGGAAAGTATGCCAAGGCAGCATTTCCTAGGAGCAACCACAGGGACGAGTGTACTAGGATTGATACACTCAGATATCTGCGGATCTATGTCCGTCAAAGCTCTCAGCAGTGCCGAGTATTTCCTTACCTTCATTGATGACCACTCGAGGAAAAGCTGGATCTATTTTCTAAAAACCAAGGATGAGGTTTTCTGTCAATTCAAGGAGTTCAAGGCTCTAGTGGAGAATCTGACATGTAAGAAAATAAGAGTCTTGCACTCAAATAATGGTGGAGAATATGTCGATAAGGACTTCACTGATTATTGTGCTAAGGAGGGCATCAGAAGAGAGTGGACAGCTCCCTAAAATCCGGAGCAGAATGGGGTGGCAAAAAGGAAAAACAGGACTATTGTAGAAGCAGCTAGGGCCATGCTGTATGATCAGGATATGTGAAAATTCCTGTGAGCAGAAGCATGCAACACAGCTGTCTACTATAAGAACGGGACGACTCATCAAGCATTGGGCAAGATTACTCCAGAGAAAGTCTTCACTGGGAAGACACCTGAAGTCAGTCATTTCAAGATATTTGGGAGTTTGGCATATTGTCGCATACCCAAAGAAAAGAGGAAGAAGCTGGATCAGACTGCAGAAAAGGGGTATCTGGCAGGATATAGCCAAAACGCTAAGGCATACAGAATCTATCTTCCAGGGAGCAGGAAGGTAGTAGTACAACGAGATGTAAAGTTCATGGAGGACAGAGCTTTCAGAAGATATTGCGAAATGCCTTCCAAGGAGCAGTCGAAAGAGGATCCGTTGGCCATGCCTCTTCAACCAACAGAAGTGAAGAATCCTTCCTCAGATCAGGAAGATTCTCAGGATGAGGAAGAAGAGTGAAAAGAAGCACCTGTTGACAGAAGAAGAACCAACAGGGAACTTCGTCAGATTCTGCGTGATGCAAAGAACTTCATCGGAGAGCCAAGGAACAGTAAAAGGGAGCGAAAACAGCCAGACAGGTATCAGGCGTTAGTAGCTTAGGATAGAGAGCCTGCCAGCTTCAAGGACGCAGCTCAGCATCAAGTATGGCTAGATGCAATTGTGGAGGAATATAACTCCATAATGGTAAACGATCTCTGGGAGGTAGTGTCAAGGCCTCAAGACAGATTTGTGCTAGGATCAAGCTGGATCTACAAGATCAAATATGTTGCGGACGACAGTATTGAAAAATACAAGGCCAAATTTGTGGCTAAGGGGTATGCTCAAAAGGAAGGGATTGACTATGAAGAAACCTTCGCCCCGGTAGATAGGTATACATCTATTAGGACCATGATATCTCTTGCAGCCCAGATGGGATGGGAGATCCATCATATGGATGTCGAGACGGCATTTCTGAATGGGGTAATAGAAGAAGAAGTATACATTGAACAACCAGAGGGCTTTGAAACACATGAGAAGAAGTCTCATGTATGCAGATTGAAGAAAGCCTTGTATGGGCTGAAGCAGGCACCAAGAGCGTGGTATGGTCGAATAGATGGCTACTTGCAAAAGATGGGGTTTGTCAAGAGTGACGTTGATTCAAATCACTACTATCTGGTCGTAGAGAGCGAGCCACTTATCTTAGTATTATATGCTAGGAAACCGGATTCGTCCTAAACCCCCTGCGAATCCCGAATCCGGCGAATCCGACACGATTCGGTCTGGATTCGTGTCCAAATCACAGGACACGTCGTGTCCGAGGGCGTGTCGCGATTTTAGGACACGTGTCCGGTTTCCAGGACTTGCTAAGCTCAACGCGGGTATGAAAAGGGCGTGTTTGCTCATTAATATTTTCATTTGGTAAGTGATTTGTGCTGTTGCAGCAAGGAGTAGAGCATTTTGGCAGCTTCATAATCAAGTCTAGGCCCTAGTATTGATATGCTATTCATGGTAATGTTAAATTCTTAAAGTAAAAGTGACATTCTCCTTAATCTTCATTTTCATCCTTTTACTTAAATTTTTAACATTACCATGAAATGACTCAGGATGTTTGAGAGTGGTTCTGGCCTCATTGGATTTCATATGGAGAAAGTAGAATTTTAGATTTCATTCAAAATCCAGCAGACTTATCAGTTTTTCAGGATTTTAGGATTGGGGGATTGCAATGTTTCCATTGAATTTTTTCATGTATTAGGGTATGGAACTCGTATTTAATCAAGAGCACCAAACCAAGAGCTTCTAAATATGTCGCTCCCGCTCCCGTTTTCGCTCCCGCTCCCAAGTAACACTGTTCCTGATGATATGGGTCTGGACACCATTGTTGAGTTGGCATTGGCCAACATGGATCTCAATGATCCAGTGCTAGAGCCTGTTAGATTTGATGACTTAGAGGGGTCAGCCTCCATACCAGCAGATGCAAAGGCGACTATGGATACAGGGGAGGAGGAGGATGTAGAGGAGAGCAGTGGGGACCATGATGATGGGGACAGTGATGCTGATTCTAATGCTAATTGATGCCTTGAGGCTTGTATACCTGTAGTTGTTTTATATTTTCTATTTCTATTTGCCATTGGCATTGCACCAACACTACCTATGTAACACATTTTGATTTGATGATTTAATGAGAAAACTACAGTTGTCAGTGTGTTTATCTTACTATCTTGTAGTTGTAAGTTGTCTTTCAGTTATGAATTATGAATCATGATTTAAATTTTTAATAGATTTATCATTTATGTGACCAGTACCACTGACATTTATTTGAATTTTGTATGTACTATGCATGCTAATAGCTATAGATGAAGATCTATGTTTGAAATCAATAAATTTGTATCATTAATTAAAATTTGTGTAACAAATATGATAATATCTAATTTTTAATATATATATATATATATATATATATATATTTAAATATATTATATATATATATATATATATTTTTTAATAAAATAATATATAACGTGTCCTAACTTGTCCTGTTCCGGGGGGTCAGCGTGTCCCGAATCCGACACCACGAATCCTGAATCCTACGTGTCCCGAATCCCCGTGTCAGGTGACTTAGATTATATGTGGATGATCTCTTCCTGACAGGATCATCTAGACTCATTGAAGACTGCAAGAAGAATCTAGCCACAGAGTTCGATATGAAGGATCTGGGACAAATGCACTATTTCCTAGGGTTGGAAGTTTGGCAGCAGAAAGGAGAAATCTTCCTTGGGCAAGGAAGGTATGCTACAGAAATCCTGAAAAGGTTCAGGATAGGAGATTGTAGACCTATGGCTACGCCAACAATCACCAACTGAAAGAAGATTGATGCATCAGAAGACAAGGATGTCGATCCCACCCTATACCGACAGCTCATAGGGTCCCTGATGTATCTAGTCAATACCAGGCCAGATATTTGCTACGTTGTCAACACCCTCAGTTAGTTCATGGTGGAACCAAAGAGGGCTCACTGGGAAGCAGCCAAGCACGTTCTCAGGTATTTACAAGGAACAGTTGATTATGGGCTCTTGTACAACAAGGGGAAGGAAATCAAGTTGAGTGGATTTACTGATGCAGATTGGGCAGGAAGTTCAGTGGATCGGAAAAGTACCTCTATGAACAGTTTCAACATTGGATCAGGAATAACCTCCTAGTGCAGTAGGAAACAGAAGTCTGTGGCTCTGAGCTTATCTGAGGCAGAATATATGGCAGCAAGCACAGCTTCATGTGAGGCCATATGGCTCAGAAACCTGCAAGTAAACCTATTCCGAAGAAATATGGAGGCGACCAGGATCATGTGTGATAATCAGAGTTGCATCAAACTCTCTGAGAATCCAGTATTCCATGATAGGTCGAACCATATTGATATTCGGTGTCACTTTGTCAAAAACTGCGTCCAACAAGGAGCTGTACAGTTGAGCTACACTCCTACAGGAGAACAAGAGGCAGATATCCTCACCAAGGCCCTTGGAAAGTCAAAATTTGACTACTTCAGGGAAAAGATGGGGATGGTAAAGAACCCCTTTCAGAAGTAGTGTGTTAGTAGCACGAATGAAGAGGGAGTTGCGGTGAAAATGCAGTGTTGGGAGAAAGGACCAGCAGCAGCACAGATGCAGAGGGAATTGTCATACAGATGCAGTTGTGGCAGTAGCAGAGTCATGGGCAGCAGTGCAGGAGGCAGCAGTGGCAGTAGCAGAGTCATGGGTAGCAATGCAGGATGCAGCAGTGCAGAGGATGTTGGGCAGGGAGGCTTAACATCAGCACAGGGACCGATGCCAGATGATCAGGGTGATACTCAGTGAGTATTACTAGAGCACAGTACTCGCTAAGATGGAGTGTTGATTTGGGGTAGCATCGGATGTGCTCTAGCCATGAAATTTGGTGGAGAGGTTGGGGCACATGAGATGTCCAATACCCAGAAAGGGTTTGGGCAGATTCTAAATAGTTCAAGAGATATTAAAATAGTTAATATTTTTAATGGAGTCCCTAAGTCTAAACTTGGGGAAAATAAAATATTAATGTGTATTAATATGAAACTGTGTTAGAATGGTCCAAAAGACATGGATCAAGCCAGATCTAATCTTAGCCATTGATTAGGGACTTAATCTCGGCCGTTGGTTTGTCAACGAGAAAAGTATAAGAGGAGGCTTGAGAGTCACTTGGAGAACACACTGAGGGAGACCAGTCGGTTCAATTTCTGGAGCGGGGTTCGCTGAGAAATTGAACCAGTGGTTTGGAGAGCAGTCAGGAGGCAGCAAGTATGGAACAGAGAGACGGCAGATCAGCGTAGAAGAAGCAGACACAGAGCCAGAGGAAGCCACGCAGAGGCAGCAGAGACTGCGCAGAGCCTGAAGGGCCTGCATCATCCACGCAAAGGCTGCAAGAGTGATGCAAAAGCCCAAAGAGGCTGTGCAGAGCCTCAATAGGCTTACGCAGAGGGTTTCAGGCTGTAGCAGAGGTCAATAGGGCCTACGCTAGGTTTAGAAAAGTGTCGGAAGTTTGTCTATCTGTGAGCAAGCCAGTTTGGCACCCTGTTGTACAAGAAAATTGTTGAATAATAAAATCCTCCCTTGTTGCACGGGTTTTCCCACATTGTGTTTTTTCAGGGACATTAGTCCAAAATAACTGTGTCAATGTGTGCATATGTTTGTTTATGTATTACGATGTGATATCTGCAGCAGTATTTATTTTAATGTTTGTTGAAGTAATTTCATGAATAACTTATGATATAAGTAGGAAAAGTAAATGAAAAGTACAAGGAGGCAATGGCCAAGGCGAAATGCATCATCCTTGATGGGATCAAGGATCATGTGGTGCAACATATTGCCGACAAGGAGACGGCAAAGGAAATGTGGGACACCTTGAAGATGTTGTACCAGCATACTTCCATGCAGAGGAAGATGTTACTTGAAAATCAATTGCGGTCATACCAGATGCAGAAGGGGGAGCAGATAGATCACTTCCTCGATAGGTTAAAGGAGACCCGAGACCAACTGACTTCCATAGGGGTCACGCCGGATCAGGAGTTGATGGTGAAGACCGCTCTAAATGCAGTCTCCGAGGAGTGGGAGACATTCGCCCAAAGTATTCTGGCCAGGGCAAATCTTCCAGATTGGGAAGAATTGTGGGCGGCTCTTCGCCAAGAAGAGATCAGATGATCATCCAAGACAGGAAGTAGCAGCAAAGAAGTCTGGATCAAGAAGGAAGAGGAAGAGGATGCAACTCAGGCATCTGTTGGGAAGTGGGAGAAGAGGAAGAAAAAAGACCTCTCCAAGATTAAGTGCTTCAACTGTGGGGAGCTGGGTCATTATGCAAACCAGTGTCTGAGGAAGAAGACTAAGGGAGAGGAGTCTGACCCCAAGGCAACAACAGCGAAGGCGGAAAAGGAGGTAGAGGAGGATGATGATTGTGCCATGAGTGCTCATGTACCTCTAAAGAAGAGGTGGGGAGACATCGAGCTGTAGTCAGGAGGACTACAGGCGATGAGGGGCAGGATCCTTGAGGTACCCAAACTCTTGGATTATACTTGGCTACGGGAGCCCCGAAGTGAGAGTAGCAGGATGGCGGATGTCGATAGAAACGGATGCGGATGAAGCAGCAAAGAGTGCTAGAAGTGCAAAATTCCCATGCAGCACAAAGAGGGTTCCAGGAATGCAAGAGGCACAAAGGAGGTTGCAGCAGTGCAGGATGGCACAAAGAGGTTTGCATCGGTGCAAGAGGCACGGAGTTGTTGTAGCAGCACAGAGGTAATTGAGGGAGCACGAGATAGCGGCAGAGAGAGCTTCAGCATCGGGAGTGTTTCTAGACTGACAAGGATGTCAATAGTTGGGTGGATCAATTACTTACTTCTCAGTAACTGAGTTGCAGTGCAGTAGCAGTTAGCAGTAGCACAATGTAGCATGATGAGAGGGGGTTGCAGTGCAGATGTAGTGTTGGGAGAAAGGACCAGAAGTAACACGGATGCAGAGGGAGTTGTCATACAAATGCAGCAGTGGCAGTGGCAAAGCCATGGGCAGCAGTACAGGATGCAACAGTGCAGAGCATATTGGGCGGGGAGGCCTAGCATCAGCACAGGTACCGGTGTCGTATAATCAGGTTGATGCTCAGTGTGTAGTATTACTAGAGCACAGTCCTCGCTAAGAGGGAGTGTTGATTTGGGGTAGCATCGGATATGCTCTAGCCATGAAAATGGGTGGAGAGGCTAACCGCTAAAGCACATGAGATCTCCAAGACCCAAAACTGGTTTGGGCAGATTCTACCCGGTTTAGGAGATATTAAACTAATTAATATTTTTAATGGAGTTCCTCACTCTAAACTTCAGAAAAATAAAATATTAATGGGCATTAATATAAAACTAGGATAGAAGGTTCTAAAAGACATGGATCAAGCCAAATCTAATCTTAGCCATTGATTAGAGATGTAATCTTGGTCGTTGAAGGACCAACAAGAAAATTATAAGAGGGGGCTTGAGGGTCAATTAAAGAACACACTAGAGTGATTAGTCATTCGATTTTCTAGAGCGAGGTTTGCTAAGAAAAGTCAAAGTGATCAGTTTGCAGCGGGGGGCAGTGAGTACGAGACGGAGAGGTAAAGATGGTGTCGGAAGACCAACGCAGAGGCAAAGAGGCAGACATAGAGGCCAAAGGGAGCCACGCAGAGGCTAGCAGAGACAGCACAAAGGCCAGGAGGGCCTGCGTCATCCACGCAGAGGCCGCTGGAGTGACGCAGAGAGCCAGAGAGGCTGCGCAGAGCCTCAGAGAGTTGACACAGGGGGTTTTAAGGCTGAAGCAGAGGCCAAGAGGGCTGACGCAGTGCTTCAGTTGCACTAGAGAGGGTTTCGTGGGGCAGATTTTCTAAATATCTGCTTCCGAATAGAGAGGTATTACTGCCGGATTATTTTCTCTGTCGGGTGAGCCGGTTTGGCACCTAGTTGTACTCAGATAGACTACATAATAAAATAACCATCAGAATTGCTGCATCGATTTTCCCAAGTTGGGTTTTTCAGGGGAACGAGTTGTCCAAAAATAACGGTGTCACTTGTGTGCTTGTTATTTCTTTCAGTTGTTGATTTGTAGATGGTTGAGACTGTATTGTGTTTATTTCAATATTTATGTGTTTAAATAACTTGTGCGTAATTAACAAGTAGGAGAAATAAACCAGAGAATACAGATAAAATTTCTAATGGGTAAAACTTGAAAATTTCAACACTTTTTGGTAAAGAGGTTGCTTGTTTAATTGCGAGATCTTCACTTGAAATTTCCATTGTTTGATATGCAACTTCTGAGTACGTCTTCTCTTCAATTGGTTTATCCTCTTCTTGAGTTGTAATATTGAATGTATCGGTATTCGTTCCTTTTTCTTCAAACTGGATTGTTACCTCTAAAGACTTTGATGCTCTTTTTTGAATAAGTTGTTCCAACTTGTATTTTAGCGAATTCTTGTCACTTTAGGCTTCTTTATTTGTGTAAGAAGGTTTTGATTATGATTCCTTAGACGTGAAAGTTCTTCATTTTTTGAATTGTTGACTTTATCTTTAGCATCATTCTCCTCTTCTTTTAAAACTCTGATTTGTTCTAATAATCTTTGATTGAGGTCTTTTACGCGCAAAATTTCTTCTTCCTTCTCTAATAGATTTCCATTAAATTTCTTCTCAACACCTTCATTTTCTTTTTCTACTTTTTTTTTTCTTTCCTTGGACTTCTTGACCTTCACAAGTAATTTGTGGTTGTGGTCTCTTAGATGCAAAATTTCCTCGACATTTTCTATTAATTTTTTGCTAATTTTTGTTCCAGTTCTGCAAGTTTTTTCTCTAGATCTTTCAATTGCATCTGCTCATTACCTTGACATTTTTTTGCATCAAATAATTTTCCACATGTTGGACAACATAATTCGCAACTTTTATGAATCCACAAATATTCAATGTATGTTTTACAAAATGGACATTTAGTCCAAAATGTAGAATGATGTATGGAATCCATAGTTCCTTCATTTTTTAATTAGATTCAATTTTTGTTTTTTTCGAGATGAGCTTAGGGTTAAAGGTAACCCATTTTAACATTTCTTCTTAAAATACCTTTTTCGCCTTATTTGATAATAAATCTCCTTTCAAAATCTTCCTTGCTATACAACTTAAGGTACCTCGGTATTATTTTATTATAAAACTATTTTTTAGGAACCTTGTACTTTTATATGTACCTTTTATAATAATTTTCTTTTAAATCTTTCCTTATTTTTCCAATTAGTTTGATACTTTAATAACGGTAAACTTAATATGTTTAATAATACTTATAATCTCTTATAATTCTTTTATTCTTATTAACGATCACAATTATATGCTTGATAAGTAATACTCTTATCTACTGTCGTGGTTGTACAGACCGATGGGCCAAATTGAATGTGACTGACATGATTAACTGCAAACCCGATCATAGTGGATTAAAATGGATAGTGGTGTATCTTGTGAATCTGCTCCCTTATTAATTGGTTGTACGCCTGCTGGAATGTACAATTGATTTATTTAATTTAATGCATAGGGTACAGTTATCACTATACGATGGATGGTTGTTTTTGTATGACAACGGCTTAAAGTTACAACGATGTGTACAGTGGCTATATAGCACGGTGGTGGCGGAAGCTACAGCCTGACGACGACAATGGACAGAGTGGCAGCGTGCAGAGGAAATAATTTTCAGCGCATACTCTATTCGGTTGTTGTTTAATGCATAGGCAATGGCAACTAACTGGTGGCGTCTATTGTTCGGCACAAAGGCCATGAGCTAGTACGACTAAGCAAATGGTGGAACGAGCGACCCGACAAAGGTGGCGCCAGTGGTCAGTCAGGTGGTTGCGTCAGCGGCGGGCTGGTCTGTTGCGGTCTTTTTTTAATAATTCTTTTTATAACTTTCATTTTTATTTTTTATTTTTTATTTTTTCCATATTATTCTAATTTCATTCAATATTTTTTTTCAAACTGTTTTTGTAATTTTTTTGTGATTTCTTTTAAAAAAAAATTAAAGTTAAGGATGCAAATCAAGTTTTGTTCCTTAGAAATAAGTTGAAGGAAATTAAGAAGGGCAAAGATGAGAGTATGCAAACATATTTCTTAAGGATTGCCAAGATCAAGAATGATCTCCTATCAATTGGGGAAGTAGTTCCTGACAGGGAAATGACCATCACAACTCTCCGACAGTGTATCTTAACCCATGCATGATTGTGCCTCGAAGATATCTCAACAAATTCTTAGCACCAATCCAATGTGTGTGGTGAGGCTCAACCATATGTTGACTCAACGTGTTGACTGCAAACCATATATCCAGACGGGAGTTCACCAAGAACATCAATGCTCCGATGAGTTGACGATACTCGGTAACATTTTGTAAAATAGGTCCGGCAGCACTACCACTTAACTTCTTAAAGTCAAGCTCCATCGGGGTAGTCAAAGGCTTGCAGTCCACCATACCGAATCTCTCCAATATCTTCACCACATATTTTCCTTGAGATAGGAAAATCTCCCCTGGTTTCTACCAGACTTCCAGTCCATGGAAATAGTGCATCAATCCTAGGTCCTTCATCTCAAACTCAAAAGCCAACTCCCTCTTACATTTGAGAATGAGAGGGTCTGCACCTGTCAAAAAGAGGTCCTCAACGTACAGCACCAATATGAGAGGTTTTTCATCTTCAACCTTAAAGTAAAGGTTAGGATCGGCTTCACTCCTAGTGAATCCCAGCTTCATCAAGTAGCTATTGATCCTCTCATACCATGCTCTAGGTGCTTGCTTCAGCGCATACAGGGCTTTCTTCAACCTGCACATGTGAGATTCCCGATCATAAATCTCAAATCCATCGGGTTGTTCCACATAGACTTCCTCTTTGACCGAACCATGCAAGAATGCGGTCTTGGCATCCATCTGATGTAGGTTCCATCCTTGCGAAGCAGCGAGGGCTATGATCGAGCGAATGGTGGTGTGTCGGGCAACAAGTGCAAATATCTCATCATAGTCTATGCCTTCCTTCTGAGAGAAGCCACGAGTGACAAAACGAGCCTTATACTTTTCAACGCTTCCATCAGCTCCATGCTTTATCTTGTAAAGCCATTTCGAAGTGACAACTGCTTTGTCCTAGGGTCTAGGGACAACATCCTAGACATCGTTTTTCATGATGGACTCATATTCCTTAGTCATAGCATCCTTCCATACTTGATGCTTGATAGCTTCTGCAAATGATGAAGGCTCATTTTGGATGATCATGCTCATGATGGTCAAGTATCCCTCATACCTGGTTGGCTTCTTACTTTCCACGAAAGTCCCCCTAGGTGCAATGTGTCCTTCGGCATCATCAAGTGTCCCCCTCAGCCATGAAGGCCTCTTCCTAGAAGAGGAAGGCTCTTGCGGAGGGGGACCAATAAGATCCATAGGTTCTTCCACATTGGGCATCGTCTCATCTTCCTTTTCCTCCGATTTCCTGGTGTCAGCTTCTTTAGATTCCCTAGGAGTAGGAAGATTTTCAACCTTGCTAAGAGCCATATCTTCATCAAAGGTGACATCATGGCTAATCTCGACTTCCCTTTGACCAGCCACATAGATTCTATAGCCTTTAGTATTTTCGCTATAGCCCACGAAGATTCCTTTCTTTCCAAATGCACCCAATTTATTCATTTGCTCAGTCGGCACATGAAAATATACAGGACTTCCAAAACTCCTAAAATGGGATACATCAAGTTTCTTACCAGTGAACATCTCTTCGGGGGTCTTGGAACCCAATGCTTGATGAGGGCATCGGTTTTGCACATATACAGCGATATTCGCAGCTTTGGCCCATAGAAACTTCGGAAGTCTTTGATCATGGAGCATAGCACAGACAGCTTCCACAATCGTACGATTCTTCCTTTCCGCCACACCATTCTGCTCAGGAGTATATGGTGTTGTAGTCTCTCTCTTAATGACAGCCTCTTTGCAAAAGTCATGGAACTCATTGGATTCATACTCAGTGCCATTATCAGTGCTTAAGATCTTGATCTTCTTTTCAGTTTGATTCTCAATCAAGGCTTTAAAGTGACGAAACCAAGAGAACACTTCATCCTTCTTTTTCAAGAAGTATATCCAAGTCTTGCGAGAATAATCATCTGTAAAAGTGAGGTAATATAAATATCCTCCCAAGGAGTTCACAGGCATCATACCAGATATATCTGAGTGAACCAACTGCAATATATCGGAGGTCTTGCTATGGCTTGAGGGGAATGGTCCCCTTTTGAGCTTTCCTTCGGCACATCCTGGACATACACCTTCTTGCTCTAATTTGAACTCGGGCATCCCAGTCACCATTTGTCTCACATCGGGTAGAGCTTTATAATGAAGGTGAGCAAACCTCCGATGCCATAGTTCGGACTGAAGAGATGTGTCACAAGACATGACACCCAGCGGACTTCCTCCGACCTGATATAATGAATCAACTCGAAACCCAAGAGTGAAAGCATCTTTAAAATTCTTTTTCCATACATGTACCTTGCCATCGATGAAGGCCACCTTCTAGCCTTTGTCTTCCATTGCCGAAATGGACACCAGGTTCTTTTTTAGATCAGGTACATATAAGACTTCTTGCAAATGAATTGTATTACCCTGATTCAATTGAAGAGTGGCATTCCCTACGCCTTTCATGGGATATTTGGAGTTGCCACCAAGAACAATTTCCAGGTTGGTCTCCTTCTCCATCAGATTAGAGAGAGCTTCTTTGTAACCAGTGAAGTGCCTTGAGGCACCACTATCAATAAGCCAATTTCCCAACGAGTCCGAGGGAGCAGTAGTAGAGAGGGCTGCTGGTAGATAATATTCATCTTACTTATTGTTAACAACATTAGATTCATACCTGGAGTTTCTTGCCTTCTTGGAGAGTTGACCTCTTCCTAGATTTTCGACATTCCTTTTGCCATTGAACCATTGTTTTACAACCAGGCCGAGTCAACTCGGAAACGGCCGGGTCAAACCGAGCCATTAAAAAAATTTACGACCAGGCCAGCTAACCGGCTAGGTTGACCGAGTCAACTATGACTCGGCCTAGTCATCCAATGACCAGGCCGAGTCCGTATTGACCAGGCCGAGTCAATGAAAACCGGCTGGGCAGCGTAAATCATGATTTTTTTTCACTTTTTTTTGGATTTGTGGTAAAGTTAAAATCAGTTTATGGATTCCAAAGGGTTTAGGTAAATTGTTAAGTGCTTTTGGGGTCCATTTCCCCCTCCCAAACCCTATTTAAGACAGCCAAATGCTCTCATTCACTCACAGCAGTCTTATGCATTTGAGTGAGAGTCTTCTTTGAGAATTAGTGAGCAGTTCTTGAGCTTGTTTTGGAGCAGCAGTGAGGAGTCTTGGAGGAGCATTGTAGCTGGAGTGAGGAGCTTCTTGGGCAGCCATTTGGAGCAGCATTGAGAGCTGATTTTTGGAGCAAGCTTGAGGAGGCAGTTTGTGCTTGGAGGTATTTTTTTCCACCCTTACAAATCTGTTTTTGCTTAGTAAATTTTAGGTGCATATCAAGAAAGCTTAGAGAGTGTTTTTTGTCAAATAAATGAACATTGAATCATTTTTTTATTTTTTTTTTCATTTTCAGATTGTTTTCCTAGTCAAAAAATGGCACCTAGAGCAAAAGACCCTGCTTGGGCATATGTTGAAATGGTTGATAGTCAAATGCAATGCAAATTTTGCCATAAGAAAATTAAGGCAGGTCCTTGGGGGATTCATAGGCTGAAACAACACTTGGCAGATATTAAAGGCCAAATTACCGCATGTCCCTCTGATCAAATTGGGGAGATTAGAAAGAATTTGGTGGAAAGCTTTGAAAAATTTAAAGAAGATAAGGCTAGGCAAAAAGAGATACAGGATGAAATTGGGAGGAAGAGGGAGATACAAAGAATGATGGCTACCAACCCCCACTATGATTTTGAGGGTTCTTCCTCTATCCCTCAAACTGAGGCATCCAACCCTTTCCATTATGTTCCTCCCTCTTTTGGTTCAGTTCAAGATAAGGGAAAGGGTAGAATGAAGGGTGATGTGACTATCAAAAGTTATTTCACTCCCTCCTCTCCATCAGATGCACATGGTCCTGAAGTTAGTAAAGGTCAAATTCAGCCCACTTTAGATGACCATTGGAAGAAAGAATTGAGGGAGACTGCTTGTGACTACATAGCTAGATGGTGGTATGATGCTGATATCCCCTTTAATGCTGCTCGTTCACCATATTATGAGCCTATGTTTGATGCCATACATGCTGCTGGAAAAGGCTTCAAAGGCCCTACTATGCAAGAGCTAAGGGGGGTTCGTTTGCAGAAAGAAATTCAATCCATTAATGAGTATTTGCAAGAGTTCAGAGACTCATGGGCAAGAACAGGGTGTACCATCATGTCAGATGGATGGACTGATCAAAGAAACCGTACCATCATAAACTTTCTTGTCTTCTGCCCACAGGGAACCATGTTTTTAAAATCAGTTGATGCATCTGATAAGGTAAAAGATGGCCACTTGTTGTTTCAGCTATTGGATGAGGTTATTGAGGATGTGGGGGTGGCTAATGTTGTTCAAATCATCACTGACAATGCCTCTAACTATGTTCTTGCTGGTAAACTGTTAGAGGAAAAACACAAGACCATCTTTTGGACCCCATGCGCTGCACATTGCATAGACCTCATGCTTGAGGATATTGGAAAATTAGATTGGGTCAGAAACACTGTAGATAATGCCAAAAGCATAACAAAATTTATCTACAATCATACACTGGTTTTGAGTCTCATGAGGAAACACACTGGAGGCAAGGATATTATTAGGCCTGCCATCACTAGATTTGCTACACATTTTTTGACATTGCAATCTATGCTTTCCCAACATAGAAACTTGCAAAAGATGTTTTCCAGTGATGAATGGAATCAAACCAATTGGTCTAACAAACCAGAAGGCAGAGAATTGAAAAGGAAAGTCCATGATGAAACTTTTTGGAGAAAGGCAGCAGAGATTGTGAAGCTTGCTGAGCCACTGGTTAAGGTGTTGCGGTTGGTGGATGGGGAAAGGTTGGCTATGGGCTTCGTTTATGAGGCTATGGATCAAGCAAAGGAGCAAATAAAGACAGCATACAAGGATAGAGTGGCAAAGTATGGGCCCATTTGGGCAATCATTGATGAAAGATGGAACAATCAACTCCATCGCCCTATACATGCAGCTGGGTATTTTTTGAACCCACGGTATCATTATAGAGCTAAGGAGTCAGGAGCTTTGAGCGGGGAGGTCAGAGATGGACTGGTTGATTGCATTGAACGCATGATCCCATCGGAGTCTGATCAGCTGCAGATACATCAACAGGTCACATCCTTCAGCAATGCAACAGGTACCTTTGGGAAGAACCTAGCAAAGATTGCAAGAGAAGCAGATGAGCCAGGTAAACAAAAATTTCAATTTTCAATTTCTTAATGGTTTTACAGTTTTACTTTTTTTATTAAAGACTAAAGTTTGTTAAATCATTTATAATTTGAAAGTTAGATATAATTTGTAATTTTGTTGAGCTTCAGCCTTCATCTAACTCATAATTCATTACACTCCTATGTTTTTTGCAGCACAATGGTGGGAGGCCTTTGGTGGCCAGTGCCCTCAATTGCAAAAGTTTGCAATTCGTATTTTGAGTCAAACTTGCAGTGCATCTGGGTGTGAGCGCAATTGGTCTGTCTTTGAGAGGATTCACACAAAGAAGAGAAACCGTTTGGAGCAAAAACGGTTGAATGATCTAGTTTTTGTCCAATACAACCTTCGGCTCAGACGGAACCAATTGTTGAACAAAAGACCTGATTCAGATCCCATTGTGTTGGAAGACATTGATCCAACATCAGATTGGGTAGTGGAGAGTCGTGCACCAGAGTTTGATCCTGATGAGGATCTTGATGAACTTGAACTGGAACATCCACTTCAGCCTGTTCAGTTGAATGCAGATCCCGATCCACCAGCCTCAGTCTCACAGCCAGCAAGGACTCCGAGGAGTAGGACTCCAGTTGTAGGTGCTTCCTCTGCTCAGCCACGACAGAAGCGCAGCCGCATATCTACTCTATCTCAGCTTGCATCTGCTAGTGGTATTGGCACCACTTCTACAGTTGCAGTTGGAGACGATGATGATGAGGCATGGGGCCCCTTGTCTGACTCTGATGATGATGATGAGTCTGATCCAGAGATTGGTCGAGATGATCTTGGCTCCTCTGGTAGTAGCCAGTAGTACTAGTATTGGAGTCTGGTCAGCATCACAGTTTACTTTTGTTGTAGAGGCCATTTCTAGCCTCCTTGGTTATTTGTATTTTGTTTTGAGTCTTTCACTTTGATCATGTATGACAGTTGACTATGTAGCCATTGGGTACCATTTTGATATAATGGATTGGTTCATGAGCCTACTTTGATCATATGTTGTCTTCCATCTATATTATAATGCTATGTGTTTGGGAACATGAATGAAAATCTTTAAAATTATGTTTAAAATATTTAAAATTATGTTTTTTTATAAAAAAAATAAATATTTAATGTATTTTTTACAACGACCGAGTCATTGAAATCGACTAGGCCGAGTCATTACCGAGTCGGAGTCGGAGTTGGAGTCGATCCTCGGCCAAGTCGGAGTTGGAGTCGATCCTCGGCCGAGTCGGAGTCCGAGTCGGAGTCGTAAAACACTGCATTGAACCTACCATTCCTTTGATTGCCACAGGAGTGATTTTGATCATCGTCATGATGTGAGTCCCTTTTATCAGGGCACTCCCTCGCATAGTGGCCCATTTTATTGCAATTGTAACATCGTCCTTTTCTTCCACCCTTTGGTCTGGCCTTACCTTTGGATTTAGCCCCGAATTAGTTTCTCCTTTTAGCATGAGAGGAGAAAGCAGAGGGATTGCCTCTAAGTGCAGGCATTTCCTGCTCTTCCATCCTTGTTTCTTCTTGAATGCATCTCACCATCAATTCCTCAAATCCAGGAATTACATTATTGTTGAGAAGAGTGGTTCTGAATATATACCATTCAAACGGGAGCCCTCCGAGAGTTGTGATGGTCATTTCCTTGTCAGGAACTACTTCCTCAATTGATAGGAGATCATTCTTGATCTCGGTGATCCTTAAGAAATATGCTTGCATACTCTCATCTTTTCCCTTCTTAATTTCCTTCAGCTTATTTCTAAGGAACAAAACTTGATTTGCATCATTAACTTTAAAAAAACTCACCAATCTATCATAGATTTCCATGGAGGTGGTCAGCGCGGAAACATAGGCCACCAGGCGCTTGTCGATAGAGTCCCGGATGATCTTCTTTGCTTTGACTTCTCCCCTGGTCCACTTGTTCCTAGCAGTAGCGGATGCATTTGATGGAGGCTCAACAATTCTGCCTCTCACATGGTCCAACACTTCCTGCTCTTCTAATGTCAATCGAGAGACATCTTCCATCCGTGATAGTCAGACTTCTCACGGAGCTTGTCTTCAGCAGGAAAGTGTGATGAGGACCCCATGACGTCTTTTAAGATTGCTTCAACAGCCTTCAGTGATTGATCTGCTCTTGCTCTTGCTCTTGCTTGGACTTTGTCTTCACCTCACCTCTGATACCATGTTAATTTATGGTATGTTCTATGCCTAGAGCAGTTTACTTCAAATCTTCTTATTAGCCACTGATTTAGCAATCACATAAACATAAAGTAAAGTGTGGATAGGACATTAATAGATCAACAGAAAACAAGCCAAGACAAGGGACACCAGATGTGGTGGCTAGCCAGGGACAAACCCCAATGCGGGGAAACCCTTCGATCAATTCTTCTTTAATCTTCAATAGTTCAGCAGGGAGAGAAACAGTACAATAGTACAGATCTGTAATTTTATGACAGCAGTAAAAGATGCCCTAACCAGCACTTGCAAAGTGGATCAAACGATTCACAAATAGTCTAGAGTCAACCCAACCTTCAACAAAGATGAAGGAAAGCTCGAAACAGCTCAAAGAATATGGTCAAATCTGGTCAACGTTTTGGCAGCCCTGCAGTCAGCCCTAACCAGATTTGCACTGGTCACTTCGTGGTCAATTCAGCCCTCCAAACAACAAATCTGATTTGCGGCTTGCTTGAGGGAAACTCCCCACACAAAGCCGCAATCAAACGAGGCTTCATGCTGGACAATGTTGCCCTTTGTTTGCTGGTTGCACCCTAGGTCAACGCAGAACAGACCTGCGTCCCTTCCTTGCTGCGTCCTCCTTCTTTCACTAGCTACTCCTTTCTTAACCCAAACAAGAAAGGAGAGTGAGAGAGAAGAAGAGATGATGAGATGAGATGCTATAATGACTCAACCTCTCCTCTATTTATATGAAACACTAGGCATGTGTGCCACACACTTAGCTGCTAACCGACCTTGACAATTTGTCAAGTAATTAGAAATAAATTCATATCTCCATAAATACTCGTCGGAATCGGATGATCTTTAGATCAATCCTACACCTCTCGACGAGAGGAATCTAGGAAAAATATCAGCTGCCATAAATAAGGTGACCCACATGGAGTTTGGCCCTAGTTTCCAATTTTAACAACCTCACATCCCCTGCACTCCTACTTCCTGTACTGTTGCCCATGACACTGCCACTGTCGCACCTATATTGTAGCTCCCTCTCAACATGCTGCATCATACTGCCCATAGCACTGCCACTGCTAACTGTTGCACTGCAATTCCTAACACTTATCCATTTCTGCTACTGAAATGGATTCTTTACCATCCCCATCTTCTCCCTGAAATAAACTTTGTTCTCTCTAGAACCTTGGTGAGGATGTCTGCCACCCGTTCTCCTGTAGGATTGTATCTCAACTGTATTGCCCCTCGTTGGACATAGTCTCTGACAAAGTGACACCTGATATCAATGTGTTTCGACCAATCATGAAACACTGGATTCTCAAAGAGCTTGATGCAACTCTGATTATCACACATGATCCTAGTCGCTTCCATCCTTCTCCTGAATAGATTCACAAGCAATTTCCTAAGCCATATGGCTTCGCACGAAGCTATGCTAGATCCCATATACTCTGCTTCAGCTGAGCTCAAAGCCACGGAATTTTGTTTCCTACTGCACCAGGAGGTCATTCCTAATCCAATGTTGAAACAATACCCAGTTGCACTTTTCCGTTTTTGGCGCCGTTGTCGGGGACATCTTTGTTCTCGGTGTTTCAACGACAATCATCCTTCTCATTTCTTATCTTTTCATCTGGCCCGGCAACGCCAACATTTTTTGGCGCCGTTTTTCTGTTCCTGGAGTTTCATCGACATTCATTTTCTCATCTTTCTCATCTCTCATTTTGAGCTGGCAGATTCAACCTTTGGGATTATCATTTGGATCTTTTATTGCCTTTCGTCATATCAGCAGCATCTTTTCGGTTTGTTTCTTGTTTGGGTGGCGACTCCATTTTCTCATTTTTCCCAGACAAGAAGCCTTCTTCATATCTGCTTGTTGGTTGATTTTTGGATCTTAGAATCAGATTCATTGTTCAAGTGGCGACTCCACTCCTTTCATCTATTGATTTTCTTGAGCAGAGATCTCGTTCTATCATCCATCTGATCCCTTATTATTCATCATGGATTATTCATTTAAACCATGTCGTTTCACTGACCGTCGCCATGATTTTCCGGAAGAGGCCATTTCTAATTATCTATTTTCTCGGGGGGTGATTCAATCGCTGTTAGAAGGCATCTAGGGTTGTTTACTCGCATAATGATCATATATTGTAGACCCCCTCAGTTTAATCATGAAGATATCAAAATGCGTCTATTTGTCCTTTCTTTAGAAGATGATGCTTTGAATTGGTTTAACAATTTTCCTAAGGATTCTTTCACTTCTTTACAAGACATTATCAATGCTTTTAAAGCTAGATATGGTTATCCAAACAGCGTGCCTTCTGCCCCTAAAATTGTGCAAAAGAAAGAAAGTAATCTTATAAAAGATCCAGCTGTTGAAGAAAGTTTTCAAGATCAGAATGTGTCATCCACCGGAACTATCGCAGACCAAGTTCATGATAGTGGAAAATCAGGGATAAACGACAACGAAAAGGAAGAGCAAAAGCAAATTATTCAAGATCTAATGATGCAGGTAAAAAATATGGAAAGCAATCAAACTAATTATGTCAATGATGTAAGAACTTTGTGCACCCACCTGGAAAAACGTAATAGGGAGATGGAGATCATGCAAAATCAGCATACT
Source organism: Pinus tabuliformis (assembly GCA_031772625.1). Classification (NCBI taxonomy): domain Eukaryota; kingdom Viridiplantae; phylum Streptophyta; class Pinopsida; order Pinales; family Pinaceae; genus Pinus; species Pinus tabuliformis. Next base: position 1,705,928,905 of record CM062820.1, on the reverse strand, counting down.
AAAGAAATTGAGGCCATGAAGACTAATCATGAAACAGAAATTAGATTCATGCAAAGCAAAATGTCAGGCTTAGAAGAAAATATGATGACCATGAAAGCTGATCATGATAGGGAAATTGATTCTATACAAAACAAGTTATTAACTATGGATGAAGAAATGACTATCATGACATTCAATCATAATAATCAGTTGGCTAACATGCAAGCAAATCATAGAGAAGAAATAAATTCCATGCAGCATTGCTTGATGAACATGAAGGAAAAGAACGATAAAGTAATAAAAGACATGGAAGAACATCATGCCAGACAAATCAGTGCTATAAAGGCTGAACATTCTAGTCAGATGGATGCCATTAAAATACAGGTTCAAAAGTTTCAACAATGGTCAGAGGATAAAAGAAACCAGGAAACATCAAAAAATCAGGAGCCTTCTCATTTATTGCAACAAGCTCCATCTTATTATGAGGAGGTCATTGGTTCGATTGAAAGATGGTTAATTGAAGGTGATCCAGATAGACTTAAAAATGATAAAGATCAGATGCAGGATAAAGAAAGACATATCACGCATATCTTACATACTTCATCTGATAGTTTTGAAACAGAAAGTTCCATGTCATCAGTGATACAACCTGCCACAAAGAAAAAGCGCAAGAGAAAGAAAATGAGACGAAGATTTGATGCATCAGACGGCCGCGAGCAGCTTGATTTTCGGATAGGAAAAAGTCCTACCATATGCAAAATTGGACATGGCACATCCGACAAGCAACCAACAGATTTCCCTGAAAGCAGGCAAATGCTCAGTATACACTATATTGAACACATCTGATGCCATGGGGCATCCTTTGTATTGTATTTCTAACCCTACTCCTTGTTTTTCCGCATTTTCATTTCTGTTTTAGGATTAGATTTGCTTTTTTAGATTAGTTAATAAATGAAGAGCTTTTATCTTTCCTGTGATTAATGTATATGATGATTTTTGGACGGATGCTACTTATATTTTGTTGTATGTTGCATGGATGCAGATTCTGGATTCTCACATTCCTACAAAGCAGCAACGTGTCCCCAAGTAGAGCCAGATGTTGACCACTACCGGTCAACTACCTATGCAGTACCCCCCCTTTCTGCCAAGAAGGGGCAGCACTTGATCGACGTGTCCGTGCCATCCTGCAGTCATCAGCAGCGTGATCAATTTAATTGTAAACCCAGTCTGCATGTATGAATTGTAAATAATCTTAGCAGATATGAGTCATGTATGTAAAATTGACTAGGCGGACCTAACTTTCTAGTGGTAATCTACGTCCCGGAAGGTTTTTCGTCTCACCGATCCATGATCGGCAGAGTTTTCCTTCAACCTGACCCCAAAGCCGGGATGGATTTTGTCATTAGAATTTTAGGAGAATCCTAGTGTGTTAATCTGCTAGATTATAGTTGTGTTGCAGAAACTGGGTGGTTTATGAGGGTCTATGTTAAGTGGGTTTGTCCCCTTAAGATGTAAATTGTAAAAGTCATGATGTAATGTGTCTTGAGGGTTGAAAAATGTTTTAAATCCCCTCATGAGTCCTAAGTCCTAGGTCCTAGGTGATGTTTCCGAAGGCTTAGTTCGATGATCCATTTGAGAAAATAAATAAAAATAATAAAATAAATAAAAATTAAAAAATTAAAAAATGAAATAAATAAAAAAAATTATAAAAAATTATAAAATAGAGCAAAAACCCTAAAATAATAAAATAATAATATTTTGAGTGAATGCATGCAAAATATTATTTTTAATAATAAGTTAACAATTTCGACGGATGAGATTAAGAGATGTCTTGATCCTCATCGACGGTCGAGATCATTTCGACATGGATCACTCGAACTAGCCGTTGGGATCATTTCCTTTAAATAGGGTGCTAGGGGTCATTTCAGATCATAGGATCTGTGAGTCTTGTACTGAAGAAGCTCTCTTGTAAACTGTTTCTGGTTAATAAAAGAAGACTTTGGGGTCCAAATCTAGCTGGTGTTACTCTCTGGAAATGCTGTGAGATTGTTTAATTTTCTGCATATTTTATTTTTCAGCCATTAATAATAGCTTATTGTAGAGTATTGTGAGCACAGGTATCTTGTTCACTTGCTAGGGTTTGAGTGGTGTTACGGTTTCTGAAGTAATGGCAGGTATCTCCATTACTTTTTGAGATCTAACAGCATTTTCGCCCTCTTTACTGATGGTTGAAGTAGCTGTGCAGGAAAACTCTTATTGAAGAAGATTGCGGGGCATTAGGGGAAGTTCTCGGCTGAACCAGCCAACTCCCGCAAGCATTTTTTTGCTGAGCCCAGTTGGATTTGATCCTGGTTCTATCATTCAGTTTATTTTTCTAATTTGCATGAGAGATTTTCTGAAGTTCTTCACAGTGAAAACCTGAAGTTTTTATTCTTTAAAATATTTTTGTGCTTATTGCTGAATCTGGCTGTTAAGGGGCCAAAATCTGTAAATTAGTCAAGTTGATCTAGGGTTTCAAATTTTTGGTTTATACAGATTTAAAATTAGGGTTTTTGTTTTTCTTGAAATTGTAGGAACAGGGTTTCTCTTCAGGGGTTTATGAGCAGAAAGTTTTGTGATCACATTCCTGTCCGCCAGAACAATCCACATACTGTATATCGGCCAGAAATCTTCAATAACTGCAATACGTCCGTCATCCTCACCATCGGGCCAGGTTTTGTTCTTTGCACTGAACAGTAAGGAGTTCGATTTTTTTTTAAGCTGCAAAGAGAAAATCCATCCGCTGGCGACTAATCTCTTGCCTAAGACAGCGAGGACGCTGATGCCATTTTTTGTGCACGCGTTAACTGGCTCTCGGAAGCGGGGAAGAAGTCAGGTATTTTCACGCGGAAGTTGCCACTGCATTCACGCAGACGAGCATTGTTTTGGAAGGATAAGCCTGAACGCATACGCTGGCCAGCTCCTCGAAATTGTAAATTGGAGGACGCAACAGAATTCTCACTCTCAGACACGAAGGAGGCACCAGAGACACTAAACTTGTCTGAGAGCTCGTGCGTTCCCCTTCTGGCTATCGAAAGCCCTCGTGATCTTCATTTGTCCGCCGTCAATGTCCAGCCATTTCACCTGCATTCCAAAATCGATCCACAATCACCACGATTTGGATACCCACGCGTTTCAACACTGATTGAACCTGCAAAATGTCTGCGGATCGATGTCATCGTGCGTGTGAGGAATCGAAGCTGTAAGGAGATATCAGTTGTCGGCTGGTCCAGGGTTTCGATTGCGTTTTAATGACTGCGTTTCAAATTACGGGTCAAGCGATTCATGAATCTGATTTATCCATCGAAAGCAAAGGCATACCCAGGCGTGACTACAATTTTCCTCACGAGTTTTGCTGCGTATTCGGTCTGGTAAGGGATTAACGGTGTTTATTGTTCCATTCACAAACGCGCAGGTGAGTTTCGAACTGATTCATACTACTATCCACCACCGTCACCTGAAAATTTTTTACGCGTTCGGTAATTTTCTTTGAGCCAGGGTTACGCTTTCGAGTTCTTCAGGGTTACGTCGCCTTACTAACGCATTTGATTGTCCCATTGATTTTGTGTGGTCGCATAAGTTTTTCATTCAGGTTTAAATTATAGTTTCATTCTTAGGTTTAGTTTTAGATTTAAATTAATCGTTTTTCTGTTTTTAGCTTACGTTTTTCTTTTTTTCATTATTTAGGTTTAACTTAATTAAATTTTAAAATCGATTTTATTTCTTATTTAGAATTTTGTTAGAACTTTGATTTAAAGCTTTATGTAGATTTAATTTGTATAGTTTAGTTTCAAGTTATTAGATTAATTTAATTTAGATTTTTCATTTTTTTTAGGCTTTGTTTAAAGTTTAAAAAAAAAAATTAAAATTCATAAAAAAAAGGGGTTTTCATTTAGGTTTTGATTTTTTTTTTTTTTTTATTTAGTTTAGTTTTTAGTTTTGATTTAGATTTTAATAATATTTTTATATAGCTTAAATCTCCTTTTTTTAGGGTTTGGTGTAGCTTAAATTTCTTTTAAATTTATTCAAAAAAAAAAAAATTGAAAAAGTATAAAAAAATTATTTGGAAATTTTTCTTGTTTGCCAGATCCAGTTGTTTTCAAAATACTGATGTGGGATAAATGTTTTAGACGAATCTGTACATGAATGATCATCTTAAAGATTAGCTGGTATCTGGTTGATAATTCATGATTTTGCGTGGTTGTTTGAAAGCATTCATCTCTTTTAATTACTGAATATCATTATTGAACTCTAGTCATTATAAGAACTCTGTGTGTTTATCGAATATCCTGCATCTGTTCTAGTTATTTGATGATAAATGATTGTTGTTCATGGTTTATATTCTTACATCGTCTCGCAAGTAATCGTTTAAACATCAATCCCATAAGGCACTGGTCTTTAAACTTCTAAATCCATCTAGTGCTTATCATATCGTGTCTCCCAACCAGCTGGTCGACAGTTGGTCTTCGTCATTTCATAGGGTCTACCCCCTTAGCCGCGGGAGACAGGCTTAAACGGAGGGATCGGGGATCAGAGTGACAGCCCCCGGTCTGAGCGTTGTCGTGTCAATCTGCGCGACAACACCGATCTACTGAACTTCCAGCCCATTCTACATCAGTGAACCCACTCAGCGTAATGGCATTGCCTCTAGTGTACAATAGTCCATGCTCGAGTGTTCCTTGTATATACTTGAGAACATGTTTGGTTGCTGCCCAGTGCGCCCTCTTAGGTTCCACCATGAACTGATTGAGGGTGTTGACAGCGTAACAAATGTCTGGCCTGGTATTGACCAGATACATCAGGGACCCTATAAGTTGTTTGTACAAGGTGGGATCAACGTCTTTATCTTTTGATGCATCAATCTTCTTCCAATTGGTGATCATTGGAGTTGCCATAGGTCTACAGTCCTGCATCCTGAATCTCTTCAAGATTTCTGTAGCATATCTCCCTTGTCCAAGGAGGATCTCACCCTTCTTGTTATGAATATAATTCATAACAAGTAAATAAATCAAATAAATGAAAATATTAAATAATCAAATATTGATTATGTTAAATAGTCATTAAGTTAAGTTAAAAGGCATGTCTAAAAGACATGCCCAGTCACGAAAGGACACCTGCTTAGGTATATATATGCGGGTTCTCATTGTAACATTCATCACTTGTACAATTTTATATATAATAAATTATTATTACAAAATACCTTTTGTGTATTTTTACATTCAAGCCTACAAGCTATCAGTTTTTATGCTTCAGTGGTATCAGAGCCATGGCGCACAATATAATCATGCAGGTCTTTGAACATTGTTCGCCGCACAATGTGCCATTACGTTCACAGCTTGAAGGCATTGAGCAATTTAGTAAAATTCAAGAAGCATTTCAATGTTTAGAAAAATCATTTGCAGAAGTTAAAGCATGTCGAAAGGAAATCGATAATGAGGAAGATATTTTTGAAGATAATTATGAAGATGACATATTTGAAAAAGTTTTCAAAGAAGAGAGAAAGGAGAAGATTAGGATTGATTCCGATGAAGCTGGTCCTGATATGGACGAGAATGATATAGATCAAGATGATGATCCAAATGAAGATGATGTAAATGAGGATTATCTTGAGAAACAAGGGGATGTACAATATCATAGCAATGAAGAAGATGGTGTCAACGAAAAACCGCCATCTGTGGCTCTCGAGAAGGAGCATGCTATTGTAGATAGTGAGAAAGAAAAACCAGAAGATTTAGTTGTGCCCAAAGAAGAATATGTCAATGAAAAATTGCTATCGGTGGCTCTTTAGAAAAAGCAAGTTGTTGGAGATACTGAGAATGAAAAGTTATTAGATTTACCCCAGCCGAAGGAAGATTTAGAGTTGTCAAACCATCCTGAAACATTGGGCAGAATGGAGCCTGGATGTGACAACCTTGTTGAAAGTTCTATTTCCAGGTTACCTGAGAGGCAACAAGGACAAATAATAGCAGCAAATCCTGACACATGGACCTCAAGTATTTCTCGAAGAATGGATGTGCAATTACTATTTGGAGGTCGGCAGACGCATCAGTTTCTTCATTTTGGAGATCAACCAGGTTGGGAGTTCCCTTTCTTACAGGGTTGATGATGGGTCAAACACAGACTGGTTTACATCCAAATATGCCAATAACTGAAAGTTTGCCAACTATTCAACCAATGCCATTAGATGTCAGGATATCTGATTTACATCAGTTACAACAGAACCACACAGTTTCACTGGCAAGAGCTGCAGTGGCTCCTGGTATGGCCACAACCAAACTTGATAGAAGGTCTACAGGAGGTCATCCCTCCCAAGCTCAAGTGAGCTCATAGGGGGGTACTGGATTTGGCTTGTGTAATGGAACTAAAAGTGGACAAGCAATTTTTGGTGCTCCTGAAGTTGCAGCGATACAAGCAACCCGAGTTGCGACAACTGCACTGAAAGCCGCTGAACTACCATGCACAGGTTCCATCAACCCAAAAGTCGAGCTCCAGTCCCATGTACATGAAGAGTTCAACAAATTTTCTACCATCAGAAAGCAGAGTATGGACATAAACCTGTGCTTGGCTCAGTGGAGGAATGAGATGAACTTTGACAAGGCTAAAAGTCCATTATGGAGGTCCCGATTAGTAGTAAAAGAGGAAGAGGATCTCCTGCCATTCATAGGATCACAAGAGAAGAAACATACACCTTCAAAGTGCTGCAGTAAATACAAGTTAGAGATCTCGATCAAAAAAGCACCTCTTATTCTCGTGATTGCATGGATGGCTAAGGTAAGACCACGCGAACTCGACCTTCTGAGTAAGAAGATTGAATTTAAAAAATACATTGATCTCAGTAAGAGTGCCTCCAAAAGACGATTGAGGTCCGACGATTATTATAAATACAGACTCCTCGCAGTTGCTGACTTCCAAGGCCCGGTTGAATATAATCCAACGAAACCAGTTGTAGGGCACCAACTCGAACCAAACACCCCCAACCATCGCAACCTTCTGTTTGAATTGGTCTACGCTCTGCTCAAGTTGCTTCGGCTACCGTCCGTCAGTTACTTCCTCGTCCACTCTCTGTCTGCCATAAGTCGCGATTTCTTCTAAGCAAAATCAGTCAAAACGTCCTCTGCTAATCGACGTGCCTGGTCAAGGATCAACAATGACCGTTCGTTGCATATTAAATCGGGATTCGGTGATATAATTTAGGTTGGTCAAACACTGTCGGTTTCAACTAACCACAATGCATTCCGTTGTATGTTGACCCCGCTACAACGTTATCCACCCATCACCGTCCTCTCGTCCCTCATGCTGACAATAACGCTATCCACCAACCCATGCGCATCAGCAGAAAACAAGTCATGTTCGGTCTCCATTCCCCTGCCCGTATCCAGACAGGAATCCATGCTCAACCATCCCCTATCCATCCTGTCCAATCGTCTCCTGCCGCAGATCGCATCAATGTCTGCCCCACCATCTGCCCGCTGCCAAACATTAGACACGACTTATCCAATACTCTGTTGCATCCCACACTGCATTCCACGTTGCATTTTTGTTAAACCTGCATTCCACGTTGCATTTCCATTATACCTCGAATCGAAATCCGCAGTTGCCGTGGGTTTCGCGAATTCCTGGGCCAGCCTTGCAACCACACTGCCACTAACCGCAATACATTGTTGCGTTAAAAAATGTGGAACATCGAAGCACGTTGCGTTAAAAAAATATGAAACAACTGAGCATGTTCCCATTTGAAATGATTCGTACTTATTCGAATCACAATTTTAATAAATTGTTACACATATATAAATCAAATATATATACTATATTATTAGAAACATTAATATAGTTATATATAAGTTGATTTATTTAAAAAGAATAGAGTTACAAAAAAAAAAGAAAAATAGAGTTATTAAAAAAAAAAAAAAAATTGATAACCCAGGATTCAAGATAGTGTCACCCAACGAATTATACAAGCAGAGGTGCCAATGCCGTCAAGTTACATATCCCAAGATGACATGCAAATTGAAAGATACTGCTGACAATAAGCTTTGAGGACAAAGCTTCTGAAGGAAGGGGCAATGTTATGAATATAATTCATAACAAGCAAATAAATAAAATAAATGAAAATATTAAATAATCAAATATTGATTATGTTAAATAGTCATTAAGTTAAGTGAAAAGGTATGTCTAAAAGACATGCCCAGTCATGAAAGGACACCTGCTTATATATATATATATATATATATATATATATATATATATATATATATATATATGCGAGTTCTCATTGTAACATTCATCACTTGTACAATTTTATATATAATAAATTATTATTACAAAATACCTTGTCTATTTTTACATTCAAGCCTACAAGCTATTAGTTTTTATGCTTCACTTCTGCTGCCAAACTTCCAACCCCAAGAAATAATGCATATGTCCCAAATCCTTCATGTCGAATTCTGTGGCTAGGTTCTTCTTGCAGTCTTTGATGAGCCTGGATGATCCTGTCAGGAAGAGATCATCCACATATAACACTAGATTAGAGGCTCATTCTCTATAACCAGATAGTAGAGATTAGGGTCTTCGTCACTCTTGACGAACCCCATCTTCTACAAGTAGCCATCAATTTGACTGTACCATGCCCTAGGTGCCTGTTTAAGCCCATACAGGACTTTCTTTAATCTCAATACATGAGATTTCTTCTCATGTGTCTCAAAACCTTCTTGTTGTTCAATGTATACTTCCTCTTCTATTACCCCGTTCAAGAATGTCGTCTTGACATCCATCTGATGAATCTCCCACCCCATCTGTGCTGCAAGAAATATCACGGTTCTAATAGAAGTATACTTGGCTACTAGGGCGAAGGTTTCTTCGTAGTCTATCCCTTTCTTCTGAGCATACCCCTTAGCCACAAACCTGGCTTTGTATTTCTCCACACTACCCTCTACAGCATATTCGACCTTGTAGATCCATCTCGAACCTACCACTGATCTGTCCTAAGGCCTGGGTACCACTTCCCAGACATCATTGACCATTATAGAGTTGTATTCCTCCACCATAGCATCCACCCATACTTGATGTTAAACAACCTCCTGAAAACTAGAAGGTTCCCCAACCTGAGTTACTAAGGCCCAGTATCTGTCTGGTTGTCTTCGCTCCCTTTTACTATTCCTGTGTGCACCAATGAAGTCTTCTGCATCACGTAGAATCTGTCGGAGTTCCCGACTCATTCTTCCACTGGTAGTAGGCACATCTATCAGCTCTTCCTCTTCCTGAGATTCCTCTTGTTCTGAAGCTTTGTCTTCAGGAGAATTTCTGGTACTAGTTCTCCCTGGTTGAAATAGTTTGACCAACGGCTCATGTTTCGAATGCTCCTCGAAAGGCATTTCTCGGGATTTCCTGAAAGCTCTATCCTCCATGAACTTTACATCCCGCCGAACTACTACCTTCCTACTCCCTGGAAGATAGACCCTGTATGCCTTAGCATTCTCACTATATCCCACAAGGTATCATTTCTCAGCGGTTTGATCTAATTTCTTTCTCTTCTCTTCGAGTATACGACAATACACTAAACTCCCAAATATCCTGAAATGACTAACTTTAGGTGTCTCCCGGTGAAGACCTTCTCCGGAGTGATTTTTCCCAGTGCGCTGTGAGGAGTCCTGTTCTGGACATAAACTATCGTGTTGCATGCTTCTACCCACAAGAATTTAGGCATATCCTGATCATACAGCGTTGCCCTAGCTGCTTCCACAATAGTCTTGTTTTTCCTTTCTGTTACTCCATTTTGCTCCAGATTGTAGGGAGTTGTCCACTCTCTTCTGATGCCATCCTTAGCGCAAAAATCGATGAAGTCCTTGTCAACATACTCTCCACCATTGTCTGAGCGCAACACTTTTATCTTCTTTCTCGTTAGATTCTCCACTAGAGCCTTGAACTCTTTGAATCGACCGAAAACCTCATCCTTGTTTTTCAGAAAGTAGATCCAAGCCTTCCTAGAATGGTCATCAATGAAGGTGACGAAGTATTCGACACCACTAAGAGCTTTTGTGGACATCGGTCCGCAGATGTCTGAGCGTATCAATCCTAGCACACTCTTAGTCCTATTGTTACTTCTGGAAAATGTTGCTTTGGCATACTTGCCTAGAGTGCACCCTCTACATACATCATCTCGCTCAGTACTTAGTTCTCGAACCCCTGATACTATTTTCCTAAGAATTCTCAAAGCCCCATGGTGTAAGTGTCCCATCCTCCTGTGCCATAGTTCATTCAAATCCTTGTCTCCATTACTGCCTATCAGTGCCATTGGTGATTCTAGCTACAACCTATTACTTCTAATTCCAACCTGTTACTTCTGATTCCAATCTGGGTCTTCTTTTTCCAACTCGGATGTTTGACATATACTTTCTCCTTAATGAAGAAAACATCATAGCCCTTGTTCTAAAGTTGAGATACGGAAAATAAGTTCATCTCCAATCCTGACACATGCAGCACATTGGTTGCTCGAAGCCGCTCTCCTGCTTCAGTTTGAAAAACTATAGTACCTCTTCCTACTAGAGTACACTTTGCCTTATTTCCCATGGTGATCTAAAAATTCATTCTTTCTTCCTGATAATCTGAAAAACATTCTCGGATTCCTGTCATATGCCAGGAAGCTCCACTATCTATATACCAAACCTCCGAGGAGGCAGAGCTTGCTAAGCAAGCGACTTCTTCTTCCAATCTGGAAGCTAACATAGAATAATCGTAATTTATGTCCCTTGTGCATTCTTCTGGAAATCTGCGCAAGTCCCCTTGAGTGGATGCCTCTGCATCATGCTCTTGACCCATAATCGAATGTCCTCTCCTATTGCCGGATCTTTGCTTTGATACCATGTGAAAAATTCTAAACTGAAATTCTACTACTGCAGCAACTGATTTATTTCACCTACTTATTATTCACAATATGTTATTTACGAAATCCCTTCAATAAATATTAAAATAAATTCCCAGCAGTTATCACACAATTACCCAGAGAAAAATACATGGCAAAAGAACCAATCACATCAGCACAGTTATTTTTGTACAATTGTCCCCGAAAAAACCCATTGTGGGAAAACCAGTGCAACAGATGAGGGCTTTATTAATCTTCAGCAACAATTGATTTTACAAGGAATGATTTTACAAAGAAACTGAAAGAAAACACCTGAGACTTTCCCTTTGAGACCTTCTGACACTTTGGAGACCCTGCTCCCACTTTTGCGTCACTCTGCGTGGCCCAGCGTGGCTCTAAGTGGCTTTGTGTCTCTCCTCTAGACTGCGTCTCTCTTTGCATTGTCTCCCACTGTCCCTGCATCACCTCCTCTGTCACTACCTATTGTTGATGCCCTCCTCTTCCTCCACCCTGCAACTCTCCCTCTGAAATCGATCTCCTCTACTTGAGAATCGATTTTCCTTGAGATACTGAGTATCTGTCAGTATGTCTCCAAATGACCCTCAAGTCTTCTCTTATACTTTTCCTATTGACGAATTAACGGCTAAGATTAAAACAGACTTGATCCTCATCTCTTATAAGCTTCTCACCCTTATCTTTATTAATACCCATTAATATTTTTATTTTCCTAAGTTTAGACTTAGGAACCCATTAAAAATATTAATTATTTTAATAACTCCTCATTCGGGTGGAATTTCTCAAAACGATTTCTAGGTCTTGGAGATCTCATGTGCCTTAGCCTCTCCTCCAAATTTCAAGGCTAGAGCACATCCAATGCTACCAACAATCAACACGAAGTTGACGACAGGTTGATGGCCAAAGGCAAAATTAGACTAGCTTTGTGCAACGGTTGAGTGGCCAGAGGATCGAACAACTCTAATACCAAATGTTACGAACAAAGTTCATACACATAGCAAAATACTCAAAAAACATGAAATATGTAAATATCCATGATAGGCCAGTAATATATTTATATAGAAATGTATAGAAGATATGAGATATGATGAGATGTCACAAATGAGAACCTGCTTATATACCTAGGTAGGTGCCCCTTTGTGAACAGTCATGTCCTTATGAGGCATGCCTCTTCCATACTAATCACTAATTAATTAATTATTATTATCATTATCATTATTATATATATATATAACATACTTGGTGTGCTTGTTGAGGAGATGATAGAGGGAGATGATCTTGTACACTTGTCGAGTGCAAGTGTCAGTGGTAGGGAGGTCTTGCTACTGTGTATACTAGTTTGTTGACTATATTTGGTGGTATGACCAGCTTTGTCTAAGAGTGATCTCTAGCTAGAAGTTGGTGACTAGGGTTTTCTCTTGTTTTCCTACGTTGATTTAGAAAATTTGACTTGTAGGAGGTTGTATTGAGTTGTTGCTATGTATGTGTGTTTCCTCTCCTATATAGACGTATATATGTGTGTGTAACGAACAAAGTTCATATACGCAACAATAATCTTCAAAATACTTCGAAGACAAAGACATCCATTATAGGACAAGTAATTGCATATTGAATATTATATAAAGGAATTGGTGAGATGATTACAAATGAAGCTGAGGGCCTACTTTTATACCCTAGGCATGTGCCCCTTCACAAATGGGCATATCCTTAGAACATGTCTCTTCAATACTAACTATTAGTTAGTTAATCATTAGTTATGGTTATTATTGTTTACATTATTTTTATTATTTTCTATAAATTATATTCATAACATTGTCTTCCTCTTCAAAAAGCTTTGTCCCCAAACCTTACTGATGGAAGGGTTTGATCTCTTTTCCCATTTCGAATATCTTCTCGTTTCAAAACTTTCATCTTTGTTAATACAAGACGATATGATCCTCTGAGTGATAAACAAAATTGTCAGATTGAGAATGGATCTCACCATCCTAAATTAATCTTTTGTAGAATTTTCTGATCAATGGAATCTTGTAATGGATTGTTATCATAGAATTGGATTCTGCAAACTTCAGAGTTCCTTGGAACATAAATTTGTTGCTTTTGTTCTGAATGGTTCAAGTATGTAAACTAACTTAGTTGTTTGTTCTTGTGATTTGGATGTCGATAAGGAGTTCTTGCATTTTGATCTCACCCTAATCTGTTTGTGGTGATATCTTGTTTATTGGGGGTATCATATTTCTTTCAGGTTCAAAAATGGCTTGATTAATTGCGAGACCTTCACTTGAAATTTTTGGTGTTTGGAATGCAACTTCTGAGTATGTCTTCAATTCAATTGATTTCTCCTCTTCTTGAGTTGTGATATTGACTAGATCGGTATTTGTTTCTTTATCTTCAACTTGAGCTGTTATGACTGGAAATTTTAATACTTCTTATTGAGTAAGTTGTTCTAACTTGATGTTTAGTGACTTCTTGTCACTTTTAAGCTTCTTTATTTGCTTAAGGAGGACTTGGTTATGATTCCTTAGGCATAAAAGCTCTTTGCTTTCTAGATTGTTGACTTTATTCTTAGTATCCTTCTCATCTTTTAAACTTCAGATTTGTTGTAATAACCTTTGATTAAGGTTTTTTAAGCGCAAATTTTCTTCTTCTTTCTCTGATAGACTTTCATTGAGTTTCTTCTTGGAACCTTCCTTTTCTTGTTCTAATTTGTGCTTCTTAGTTTTACACTTTTTGACTTGTGCAAGTAGTTTCTAATTATGATCCTTCAAGCGTGAATTTTCTTTGTTTTTGTTAGATATGAATTCTTCAAGATCCTTTTGCTTCTTAAACATTGTTTTTTTATTCTCTTGTAATATCAGTTTTGACATATCCTTAAATTCTTCTGATGAATGCTTAATCAGTTCTGACCTCATTGTCATGTCCTGGAAGGTAATCATCTTCTTTTTATAAGAAAACATCAAAAAAAAATTCAAAGTTTAACATGAACGTAGGCAATTCTTTTAACCAAGGTTGACCAAAAATTATGTCAATCTTTGGGTTAAACATAGTTACGACACAAAATTGAGAGAGGAATTCATAAAGGTCAATAATTACTTGTAAATCATTAATTTTATATTATATCGCCAAAACTATTTTTTCTCCCTTATGTAGTGTAAGTCCCTTATGTCAGATTCTTCGGGTTTGGCTTTCTTTAGGTCTTCTTCTTCAGCAATATTGGCTTGATCTCTTTCTCTCTTCTTATTCCTTGGATTGTCCGGATAGTCACTTCTGTAGTGACCCTTCTTATGACATTGATAGCATTCTACTTTGGACATGTCTACCTTCTTTCTTGGGCCTTTCGATTTCTTGAAGTTTCCTTTGTGTTGAGCAATGTAGGCATTTGAAACTCCATCAGGATTGGCAACTAAAGAGATCCTTAATTCTTCTTGACTGCATGCAATCCATAGTTCTTCAAAAGTGGGAGCTTCTTTCCAACTGTTAAGTCCTGCAGCAAATGCACCCCAAGTAGGTGGTAATCCTAATAGAGCAATGATCACAAGTTCTTTGTCTCGAACAATTTCATCAATGGCCAAAAGATCTTTGATTCTTGTTATCTTCGCAAAGAAGGAGGCCATTGTGTCTTCTTTAGTCATCTTTGTGGTCCTTAGTTCATTCTTCAAGCTAGCTACATGACCAATGTTCTTAATAGTGAATAACTTTGACAAGGCCTCATACATTTCTTGAGCATGATTAATGTTGGCTATAAACAGGACAAGGTTGTCCTTTATTCCTTCTACCATTAAAGTCATGGCCATTGATTCTAATTCTTTGAACTTCACTTTATCAGCATCACTGGAGCCATCTGTAGGTTGCTTTACTTTTCCTTTGACCAGGTCTAGTACTTTGATCTTCTCAAAGATGAGGTCAATCCTTTTTTTCCAAGAACTATAGTTTGAGGCTCCTTCAAGTTTATTCTCTCCCTTGATTATGTTAGACATTGTTCTTGAAGATAATAGACTCCTTCCCTTGAATAATCCTTTTGAATGGTTCCTTGATCAAGGGCTTGAGATTGCCTTTATCTTCTTTCTTCACCAATGCTCTGATACCATGTTAGAAAACCAGAAATGCATAAAGATTTTCTTATACTTCATAATTACTTGTGTTCTTGATTTCTTATTAGATTTCTTTATATCTTCTTTATTTTAGTTCATCAAGCAATTACCAAAGCAATAGCACATAAAACGATGGACACCAGATATAGGCACGCAGCCAAGGAAAAGCCCCTCACTAGGGGAAAACCTAGTTAGTAATTCTTCCTTCAATAGTTTTCCTAAGATGTTCCAAGACTCTAGACCTTGACACAAACTTTCCTCCACACCAAGTCAGCCTTCTTCTTCTTTTGCAGATGATCCTACTTGACATGGCAGCAGCAGCACTTTCTTGGACCCAACAACTTCGATCTTGCTTTAGAGACTTCGATCTTCACTGAAAGACTTCGATCTTCACTTAGAAACTTTGCTCTTGGCCCAATACAACTTCCTAAGGCAGTAGTACCCAATAATAGCAACTTTGACCTATAATTTATCTAGCAGCAGCAACATGCAGCAGCATCAACAAGAGAACTTTAATCTTCCAAACTAGGGCACCAGAGAGAGAGAGAGAGAGAGAGAGAGAGATGCACCAAAACTTCGATTTTCCTTCTCCTAGACCAAACTTGCACTCCTTTTGCTTTCTTCCTTTACTTCGCACTTTTCCCAGCTTCAAAGAGATATCGAGCTTGCTTGAGTTGATGTCCTCCAAATGGAATTTGAACTGCTTCATTTATAGCCTTTAGGTGAGGTCAAATAGCCTTCCTTGAGGCCGACTTGATCATCTTAAGGCTGACTTGGTATGGAGGCAACATATTTCAATTTTGACTCAATACTAAACCTTTTTACATGATTCAAAATCCCAAGAAGGGTCTCTTTAAAAGTACAATAACCTTATTAACTCTAATATGTTGAAGAATCTAGGGAAATTAGGTTTAGTATGATTCTTCTTGACTTGATAACAATTTGTGCAGTCTTTTCACTTTTCTTGTTAGCTTAATCTTCTTCTTCTTATTAATGCATGTGTGTGTACTTCATCAAACTGCTATCAAAAACATAAGAACAAGAACACAAGATGTTGGCTCTCTGCTAGGGCCAAAACCTCTCTTCTCTTGAGAGGAAAACCCTTCGGTAAGTTTTCTCTTATTGAAGCTTCATTGTTGATCAATGCCAAACCCTAGACCCTTGACTAGAAGATCCTCCAAGCACAAGTCAAGTCGTTCCTTTTCTCTGCACTATGTTTCCCGACACTTTGTTCATCTCCTTCCGACACTTTGTTCCCTGACACTTCGTCCTTCTTCCGACACTTCGTTCTTCCTTAGTGTGACAACACTACAGCCCTAATTCTCGCACGTGTGAGAGGTACACTAGACAATTAGGGTCCTTTTCCTTTGCTAGAGAGAGAGTCTTCCTCGCTTGACTTGAGAGGCCTTGTAGGCCTAATTTCTAACCCAAACAATGATGAATATGTGGCTGTGACCTTACTGCTGATATAATCACAGACTGCCCTATCTTTTCTTGCACATGTGATTGTATTAACCCTAGAAAACAGTCCTTAACTCTTCGGTGAGGACTTCTCCTTCTTCGCTGCCTTGGAGACTCTTCTTTCATCTTTTAACTAGCTTTTCCTTGCCTTCTTACTTCGCAGATTTCATAGATGTGTATTCGTTATCTTAAGAGGAGTGGACAACGTCTATATATAGAGGATTGTCCCTCCTTTAGGCCAACTTGTAGGCCGACTTGCTGCTTTGAGGCCGACTTGTCTTCCTTTGCTGCGATAGGTGCTTTTAATGGTGCCATTGCTTCTTTTGATGGTGTCTTTGCTAGGGGGAGACTTGACTTTGCTTGGAGGTGTCTTCTTTGATTTTTATACATAAATATACATAATGTAACATACCCTTAAGGTCTTCAACATAATTCTTTTGACTCTTTGACTTACCTATAGCACTTTAACATGTGCTAGACCTAATTCAATGAGCAAGAAACTCATTGACATATTATAAAAATAATACTTATTTTCAGTTACATTTCCTTCAACATAATAAACATTTCAGATCTGATATAACTGTAGTAATCTCATCATAAGAAGGTTGAATACATCTAAATTGTTGAGTTGGAAAGGTTGGTTTGATAGCTGGATTTATCTTTCTTACATTAAGCAATCATATGCATCTTGAAATTAGCATCTAAGGGAAGCTTGCTTACTGTTGTCATAAATTATTTACTGCTATCATATTAATCATTTATTGCTCATTGAAGGGTCATTGGAACATAAATTGCAGTAGTGTCATGGTTCAGCCGGAAGCAGCAGTCAGTAGCACTGAGTTCAGCGGAAGCAGAGTATATGGCAGCCAGTCTAGCTAGTTGTGAGGCCATCTGGCTTCGCAAGATGTTGTTTGGCTTATTTGGTCAGCCGTTGAGACCTTCAGTGATTTACTGTGACAATCAGAGTTGCATTAAACTCACGGAGAATCCAGTATTTCATGACAGGTCAAAGCATATCGGGATCAGATATCATTTCATCAGAGACTATGTTCAGAAGGGAGCTGTGAAGCTTGAGTATATTTCCACTGATGAGCAGGTTGCAGATATTCTTACCAAAGCCTTACCACGGGGCAAGCATGTCTACTTCAGAGACAAGATGGGTGTGGTGAGGAACACCTTCCTCGGTAAGAGGGAGTGTTAAAATTTGGTACCGGAGGACAGGTGGTTCCCTAAGGCTTTGATCTTTGGCCTAGGGAAAAGTGTCCAAAAGAATTTAATTTTTCTCCTAAAGTAACTTTATAATTTTTTATAAAGTTAAATCTAATTTGAAAGTGACTTTAAGTGATAAAGTTACTAAGTCTAATTTTAAAGTGACTTTTATAAAGTCAATGAAAAATTAGAAAGGAAAAGTGACTTTGGAAATAAATGACTAAGTGGGTCTTTATTAAAGTGGGGTGAATTAAAAAATAGAAAGTGAGATTTAAATGAGCATTTAATCTCAGCCATTGATCTAAATCTATTTCAGCCATTGGATTTAGGGATCACCCAAAAGTCATTTAGGGTTGGGTTAAGGAAGGAAAAGGAGGAAAAGATCATTCATTCTTTCATGAGCAGATTGGGAGAAGGAGAGCAAGAGAGCAAAGGAGATTTCTGGACAAGGAGGAGAAAGAGGCAGCAGTTTGGCACACATACCAAGGCAGCACTTCAGCAAATCCGTACAGCTCAAAGAACAAGCAGAAAAAGGCAGATTTAGTGAGCAAAACAGTGAAAAATTTGATTTTCAGCACGAATATCGAGGAGGCGATTTTCTGCACGAATTTCGAGGTCTGTCCGTACAAGTCTGTACGGCCGTCCGTACAGTCCGTACAGTCCGTACGTCCGTACAGTCCGTACATCCGTACGGTCCGTACAGCTCGTACAGCCATTTTCCAGATTGTCTGTTAGCTGAAAAACAGATAAGTTTGCTTGCTGGAAAAATTTCTGTTTTGCTGATTTTTTTGTTGAAAAATTTTCTCTGTAAAAGGCATTTTCCAGAAATAAAGAAGAGCTCTCAAACTGGTTTTCCCCAAGAGTTGTAGGGGGTTTTTTCCAGGGTCAAGTTGACCAAAAATCACTGAGTTTAAATGTGTTTTTATGGCTGTTTTTAATTGCTGATTTTTATTTCTGCAATTTCCAGCATTCTGAAAAATTTCCAGAATTTGTGTTTTCAGCAATATTTATTTTTTCAGTCTGTTAAATGTATGGTTATGGGAATGGGCATTTAACTACATGGGAGAAATAAGGTGAAACTGAAAACCGGGGTGGGAAACAGAATTTTTACATGGTATCGGAGCTTGAGTGCTGAAGGGCAGTTTGGGACAGCAAAAGGAAAAAAATACAGCTGCTGATTTTTTCACTCAGAAAATTCCAGCAAGCTGATTTTTCATAAACAGCAGTTTTATCTTTACCACAGCAGTGCTATTTTTCAGTTTTAGGACAGCAAGATGTCATTGGGATTGAGGGTGGAGGATAGGTTGGATGGGCATACAAATTACAGCGTTTGGAAGGAGAGAATGCAGAGTATCTTAGAGGAGGCAGAAGTCTGGGATATCATGGTGCATACAGCACAGCACCCTGTTGTTGTGCCTACTGATGCAACTCAGTTGACAGCTTATAATAAAAAGAACAACAAGGGTAAGAGGTTGATTCTAGACGGAATCAAAGACCATTGCATTCCTCATGTGAGAGGAAAGAGCAATGCCCATGAGATGTGGACAGCATTGTCCAATCTCTACCAGAGTACCAATGAGAACTGGAAGATGGTCCTGAAGGAGAAGCTGAAGAACATTAAGATGGGGAATGATAGTGCAGCTGGATATCTCACAAAGATTACCAATGTGAGAGATGAGTTGGCAGCGATTGGAGAGGCCATTCCATCCACTGAGTTGGTGCGTATTGCAGTGAATGGCCTCCCCCGTTCATGGTTGAACTTTGCTGATGGGGTTTGTGCACGTGAGACCCTTCCCACATGGGAGAGGTTTTGGGATGATTGCATTCAGACAGAGATCAGGAAAGGACAGCTTGGGGCAGCCAAGCCAGTTGAGCAGGATGACGATGTAGCACTGGTGGCAGGAGGCAAGAAAGGCAAAGGGAAGAAGCAGGCTTCCACAAGCGGTGGTGGAGGCAAAGGCAAAGGTAAAGGTAAACAGGGTAACTCACAGAAGGACTATTCCAAAGTGAAGTGTTGGAATTGTCAGAAGATGGGACACTATGCAGTTGTGTGTCCGGAGAAGAAGAAGAAGAAGGGGAAGAACCAGGATGTGGCAGCGTCAGCTGAGATTGAGGACTTTGCAGGTCGTTTTGACCGGGAGTTTGCGTTCATTACATGTGAGTCCTCTAGTGCAGGATCACCTGCCACACAGGTTCAGAGGGAGCATGCTTTTCCCTCGATTAGCGGAGCATCTACAGGAATCTGGTATGTGGACAGTGGGGCTTCATGCCACATGACAGGAGTCCGGGAGTACTTCTCAGAGCTTTCAGAGAGTGGCACTGATATTGAGGTAGTACTCGGTGATGACAGAGTTGTTAGAGCAGTCGGGGTGGGTACACTGACATTTCAGAGGGAGTCCAGACCTCCCTTGAAAGTGTCAGATGTTCTTTATGTGCCAGGGATGAAGAAGAACCTCATATCCGTCTCAGCTTTGGAGGACAGAGGATATGAGGTACTGTTCAGGGGAGGACAGGTGTTGATGTATCCCAGGGGCACTCCAGCTGATTCAGCTAGAGTGATAGGTGTACGCCATGCAAAGGTGTACAAGTTTGCATTCCAGCCCCTTTTGGCATTGAGCAGTAGTACCAACAGCAGAGCTAGCAGTTCTGAGCTGTGTGAAATTTGGCACCGCAGGATGGGGCACATGTCTCATGGAGCCTTGAGGACATTGCGGGAGATCACTACAGGTGTGCCAGATTTCAGTACTGATCACCATGATACTTGCAGAGGTTGTGCGATGGGCAAGTTTGCCAAATCCCCTTTTCCCAGCAGTGACAGCAGAGCGACTGGGATACTTGATTTGATTCATTCTGATGTGAGCGGTCGGATGTCTCATGTTTTCTTGAGTGGATATGAGTACTATGTTTTATTCATTGATGATCACTCCAGGAGGACCTGGATTTATTTCTTGAAGACCAAGAGTGAGGTCTTCAAGCGGTTTCAGGAGTTCAGAGCTCTTGTGGAAACACAAACAGGTCGGAAGATCAAGTCCCTGAGGTCGGACAATGGAGGAGAGTACACCCTTGGAGAGTTTGTTGACTATTGTGCGGAGGCAGGCATTAGGAGGGAGTTCACTGTTCCTTACAACCCCCAGCAGAACGGGGTTGCAGAGAGGAAGAACAGATCCATCATAGAGGCTGCTAAAGCCATGTTACATGATCAGGGGTTGCCATTGTTCTTGTGGGCAGAGGCCTGCAACACAGTTGTTTACTTGCAGAACAGGAGTCCGCATCGTGCCTTGGGGCACATGACTCCGGAGGAGGCTTTCTCTGGGAAGAAGCTTGATCTTGGTCATCTTCATATCTTTGGATGCATTACATACTCCTATATACCCAAGGAGAAGAGGACCAAACTAGAGCCCACCGCAGAGAAGGGTATCTTTGTGGGCTACAGTGAGACCTCAAAGGCCCTTCGAATTTACATTCCTGCACAGAGGAGAGTTGTTGTCAGACGGGATGTGAAGTTCGAGGAGGACAGGGCCTTTAGGAGGTCACGGGAGTTAGAGTATCTGGATCAGCCAGACCCTCAGCAGCAGTTGAGTCAGTCGCAGGGATCTAGTGGGCAGGGATCAGGAAGATCCGGAGGTACATCTATGAGGATGACAGGTCCATCAGTGAGCAGTGGCTCGCCGAGCCAGAGGGGTGGTGCTCCGGGCAGCATGCAGAGCAGTTCACAGAGCAGTTCACTAGGGAGTCCACTGATGGACAGTTCACACGGTACCTCAGCTTCTACAGGTTCAGGTGCAGGCAGGAGGACAGCAGACAGACAGTCAGGAGTTCAGAATACTGATGGTGATGAGGAGGAGGAGTTTCATTCTCCTATGGGAGAAGCATGCTCAGGGAAGAGGAAGCCCAAGTGGCTTCAGGACACCTTGAGAGATGCCACATCTGTTGCTGAGTCGAAGAGGCCGGTCAGAGAGAGTAGACCACCTGAGAGGTTTTGTAGTTATATGGCGATGGTTACCAGCATCCTTGACTCTGAGCCTTCTAGCTATGAGGAGGCAGCTAGCCAGCAGGTCTGGAGAGAGGCCATGCAGGAGGAGTATTCTTCTATCATGAAGAATGATGTTTGGGAGGTGGTGCTGAGGCCTGAGGGCAAATCCGTGGTTACTTCCAGATGGCTTTACAAGGTAAAGCATGCTGCAGATGGAAGCATTGAGAAATTCAAAGCGAGGTTTGTGGCTAGAGGGTTCTCCCAGGTAGAGGGAGTTGATTATGAGGAGACCTTCGCTCCCGTGGCTCGATATACTTCGATCCGCTCCATTATATCGATAGCAGCAGAGATGGGTTGGAAGATCCACCAGATGGATGTGAAGACCGCATTTCTCAATGGCTTCATACAGGAGGAGGTGTACATTGAGCAGCCACAGGGCTTTGAGGTGCATGGGAAGGAGTCCCATGTGTGCAGATTGAAGAAGGCCCTTTATGGCCTGAAGCAAGCTCCCAGAGCTTGGTACTCCAGGATAGATGCATACTTGCAGGGGATGGGTTTCACAAAGAGTGAGGCAGATCCGAACCTTTACTTTATTGTGATTGGTGAGGAGCCTCTCATTCTGGTGCTGTATGTGGATGACTTGATCATTACAGGTGCAGAGAGACTCATAGAGCACTGCAAGAGAGATCTTGCGGCGGAGTTTGAGATGAAGGACATCGGCTTGATGCATTACTTTTTGTGTTTGGAGGTGTGGCAGGAGGAGGGGCATTTCTTCCTGGGGCAGGGGAAGTATATTGTGGACATCCTTAGCAGATTCCACATGGAAGATTGTAGACCCATGTCGACACCGATGATCACCAACTGGAAGAAGCTTCATGCTTCGGATTCCGAGTTGGTGGATCCCACATTGTACAGGCAGCTGATTGGTTCCTTGATGTATTTGGTCAACACTAGACCAGATATCTGTTTTGCAGTCAACACGATGAGTCAGTTTATGTGTGAGCCTAGGAAGGTTCACTGGGTGGCTGCAAAACACATTTTGCGGTACTTGCAGGGGACAGTGGATTATGGTCTGGACTACAGGCAGGGAGATGGAGTGAGATTGGCAGGATACACTGATTCTGATTGGGCAGGTTGTGCTTCTGATAGGAAGAGCACTTCAGGGTGTTGTTTTGGGTTGGGTTCAGCAGTAGTGTCATGGTTCAGCAGGAAGCAGCAGTCAGTAGCACTGAGTTCAGCGGAAGCAGAGTATATGGCAGCCAGTCTAGCTAGTTGTGAGGCCATCTGGCTTCGCAAGATGTTGTTTGGCTTATTTGGTCAGCCGTTGAGACCTTCAGTGATTTACTGTGACAATCAGAGTTGCATTAAAGTCACGGAGAATCCAGTATTTCATGACAGGTCAAAGCCAATGTTGCACGAAGCGGGAGCGAAGCGGAAGCGCGAAGCGCGAAGCGGAAGCGCGGAGCGCGGAAGCGTCATTTTCCAAAAATCTAGGGAGCGAAGCGTCCGCGGAAGCGTCTGCTATATATATATATTTTTTTATATTTTTTTGCATTTATACTCAAAACAAACATCCCAAATACCAAATTAATTGTAGAAGACATGAAAACATGCATATTTTTGCATAAATCAAGATAGATATGGCATCCATGATTCCATTGTAGTTACTAGTATGTACAACAATCATCTATATTCTAGCTATTACAAACATACATCAAATTTTTAAGCATATTATAAAACATAAAACATTTAAGCATATTATAAAACATAAAACATAGAGCATATTATGATTTATCTAGCAAGTGAGCAACTGTCAACATTTGTCATGTCCAAAATTCAAATAATAATGTTTACAAAATATGTCACTTGGTCACCGCCAAGCCAAAAAGGTTCAAAATTCAAATTCACAAGTCTACAAGTCTAATGAGTAATCTATGACAAAAAGAAGTAGATTGTGAATATATCTACTAATCTCTCCTCCTTCCACCACGAATAGAACGTGATGGCGTGCCTCCACGTGGTGGCAATGAAGAAGATGGTCCCTGTGTAAGTCGTGGCACTGGAACTGATGAAGAAGAACCCCCTGTTGTTGGTGTTGAACCATGGAACCTAGGAACCAAGGGACCAGATGGGGGTGGGGGTGGTGGCATATCAACACGGTCATCATCATCCTAGAATCGCTCAAAAAATTCATGCAAAAAAAAAAAAACACTAGTTAACAAAAAAATTAAAAACATGAATTAGAGAAATGCTTTATAAGGGAAAATTGGAAAATTCATACCACAATGGACATACCTGGATAAGAGCATCCTCTAATTGCTCTAGTCGCAACACTCCATCCTCCAAATTGGGCTCCTCTGGATTCTTGTCCCAAGTCAACAAGTCTTTATTAGACTTTGCATCTTCACAGTAATGGGAAACCAATCGCAAGTTGTAATGAACATAAACCAAGCTCTCTGCCCGGTCTAAACTCAACCTGTTCCTTTTAACACTGTGGATGAAAGAATAAGAGCTCCAACACCTCTCTGCAGAAGAAGTGTTTACCACCTGTGATAGCACCCGCAATGCCAAACTCTGTAGAAGTGGAGTAGCCCCTCCATGCATGTTCCACCACTCAAGAGCAGAAAAATGCTCTCGATCTTGAATTGCATGCATGCTCCCAAATGGACCAGTGTTGAGCGTATAGTTGCTCACCTGTCTCCGTACCAATGCAGCCTCCTCATTATCAGGGATTAATCTACTCAATGCAGCCATATATTTTTCGTGAAGCTCTCATCTTGGTGTGGTTTTTTCCTGCTTCCCCCCCCAGGGGCTGGTTTTGAAAGCCATGATGGATGATAGTACCTAGGTGTCAAAACATATGCTAATGCATGCAATGGAATATTTAGCATTTCCCATCGGTTTTGCACCTCTACACGAATATAATTGTACAAGGTGGTATCTCTAGGCTCAACAATGTCTTTAATCTGCCCCAACATGCTATCCATTTGCTCATACACCTCCCCAATTACTGGTCGATCTGAATCTGCAAACTTGATCATGTAATAAATTGGTTTGGTGAATTGCAAAACATATTTAACCTGTGACCAAAAGTAACTGTCAAGAACAGTGTCCTTGACTACATTAGCACCATCTGTACACTGGTTAATTTCATCCCATGTTTCAGCACACACCAGATTAGTTAAAGCTTGTCTCACCCTCACTAGCCACCTAAAGGTGAGGTAATAACTAGCAAATCTTGTCTTTGCAATTTTAAGCAATTGCAACTTGGAGTAAGTGCCATAGAAGTAGTTTACCCTTGTATGCCCTGTGATGAATTTAATGAGCTGCTTCCCTTTCCTGTAAACCTCAGCAATCCACCCACAATCTTTGTGTTTCACAATATCATGCATCAAAAGGTTCAATGTGTGAACCAGGCACCCAGACCAAAAGATGTGTGGATGAGTACGCTCAATAATTTTTCCTGCTGCCTTACAATTTGCTGCATTATCTGTGATCACTTGAACCACATTATTCGGACCAACATCTTTGATTGATTTCAATAGGAGATCTGCAATGTTTTGTGCAGTTGCACTGATGGAGGAGGAGTCATGACATGCAATAAATACTGCACCACTAGAAGAAACACCAAGAACATTTATCAAATGTTGGTTTCTAATATTTGTCCACCCATCTGATACAATGGATACCCCATAATCCACCCACTCATGTGTAAAACGTGTTAAAGCTCTTTGAACCTTAGCTTTTTCTCTTTCTAATAACACTGTTCTAGCTTTCTCATAGTTGGGGGCCTTGTATCCTTTTGGGGCTTCATTGATGGCCTTTACCATGTCATGCCAATAGGGAGAGCGAAGCACATTGAATGGTACACCGCAAGCACAAAGAAAACGGACTATCTTTCCATCCACATCATCCCTCCCAGCAACATTAAGGAAATCCCCTATTGTTTTTCTACCTCCAGAGGTTGCAGAAGTACCATGAGGAGATGGGCAACTACCAAATTTAGAGGTTGCACTTGATTCAGAATGAGTTTTTTGTTTCTTGTTTTTTTGTTGTGCAGCCATCTCTATTTTGATGTATTTTTGTCTTTGTTCACTTGAAATGTTTGGGCAAATGGTTACTCCCACAGAACCCTTTTTTTCATCACTGTCTAGCACCCCACAAAGATGCCTCCTCAGACGGGTATATGAACCCGTATATGGTTTTCCTCCATGACAACCATGAGGGCACATCCATTTGTAAGATCCACCACCCTTTCCCCCTTCAAATTTGGTCACATAGTTCCACAAGGGATTTGATGTACCTTTCCCATCTTGTGCTTCAGTGTCCTCTTCAAGTTCATCCCCTTCCTCTTCAAACCCTTCCTCCTCATCATACATTGGGTCACTACTATTAGGACCAAGTTCATCCCCTTCCTCTTCCCCTCTATTCCTCACCCTTGCCATCATTAAAACCAAGAGTGGAATGATACATAGAAGCCAAAAGAACACCATCTTGGAATATGGATATAGGTGGTGGACAACCTGTAAATAAAGGAGCAAGTAGAAACAATGGGAAAGAGTAGGAGAGGGAGGAGAAAAATACAATTTTTTTTTCAAAAAAACAAGGGAGTTTGGGGTTTGAACTTACCTCTTTAGCTCTTGTAGATGAAGTCCTCCAAGCTCTTGCTCCAAGCTCCTCCTCCTTCTCCTAGCTCCTCCTTCTTCACTCCTCCAAGCTCTCCTTTCTTCTCCTCTCCTTTCCTCTCTTCTCTTCTCCTCTCCTCTCTTCTCTTCTCCAACTCTCATAAACTCAAAGTGAGAAAATGAGAAGAGAATGGGGGCTTTATTCTTTTCTAAAGTCACCCTAAACTCACCCTAAACTCACCCTAACCCACCCCCTCATGCTTAGTTAAGTTAAATTTTAAAAGAAATTAAAAAAAAATTACATTTAATTCGTTGCCCCGCGGGTTGCGTGCGGGTTGCGCCTGGGTGGCGTGCGGGTGGCGTGCGCTTCCGGGCAGGTTGCGTGGCGCCACCTCTTGCCCGAATCGCCTTCCGGAGCGCGATTCCGGGGGCAACGCAACCGATTTGGCAGGAATCGTTTTTTAATCTAGGAATCGCGCCACCTCAAATTCGGAATCGCGCTTCTTTTGGAGATTCCGGATCGATTCCGTACGATTCGCGATTCTGGCTTTGGATCCGGGGGGGGGCGATTCCTGCAACACTGGTCAAAGCATATCGGGATCAGATATCATTTCATCAGAGACTATGTTCAGAAGGGAGCTGTGAAGCTTGAGTATATTTCCACTGATGAGCAGGTTGCAGATATTCTTACCAAAGCCTTACCACGGGGCAAGCATGTCTACTTCAGAGACAAGATGGGTGTGGTGAGGAACACCTTCCTCGGTAAGAGGGAGTGTTAAAATTTGGTACCGGAGAACAGGTGGTTCCCTAAGGCTTTGATCTTTGGCCTAGGGAAAAGTGTCCAAAAGAATTTAATTTTTCTCCTAAAGTAACTTTATAATTTTTTATAAAGTTAAATCTAATTTGAAAGTGACTTTAAGTGATAAAGTTACTAAGTCTAATTTTAAAGTGACTTTTATAAAGTCAATGAAAAATTGGAAAGGAAAAGTGACTTTGGAAATAAATGACTAAGTGGGTCTTTATTAAAGTGGGGTGAATTAAAAAATAGAAAGTGAGATTTAAATGAGCATTTAATCTCAGCCATTGATCTAAATCTATTTCAGCCATTGGATTTAGGGATCACCCAAAAGTCATTTAGGGTTGGGTTAAGGGAGGAAAAGGAGGAAAAGATCATTCATTCTTTCATGAGCAGATTGGGAGAAGGAGAGCAAGAGAGCAAAGGAGATTTCTGGACAAGGAGGAGAAAGAGGCAGCAGTTTGGCACACATACCAAGGCAGCACTTCAGCAAATCCGTACAGCTCAAAGAACAAGCAGAAAAAGGCAGATTTAGTGAGCAAAACAGTGAAAAAATTGATTTTCAGCACGAATATCGAGGCGGCGATTTTCTGCACGAATTTCGAGGTCTATCCGTACAAGTCCGTACGGTCGTCTGTACAGTCTGTACAGTCCGTACGGTCCGTACATCCGTACGTCTGTACGGTCCGTACAGCTCGTACAGCCATTTTCCAGATTGTCTGTTAGCTGAAAAACAGATAAGTTTGCTTGCTGGAAAAATTTCTGTTTTGCTGATTTTTTTGCTGAAAATTTTTCTCTGTAAAAGGCATTTTCCAGAAATAAAGAAGAGCTCTCAAACTGATTTTCCCCAAGAGTTGTAGGGGGTTTTTTCCAGGGTCAAGTTGACCAAAAATCACTGAGTTTAAATGTGTTTTTATGGCTGTTTTTAATTGCTGATTTTTATTTCTGCAATTTCCAACATTCTGAAAAATTTCCAGAATTTGTGTTTTCAGCAATATTTATTTTTTCAGTCTGTTAAATGTATGGTTATGGGAATGGGCATTTAACTACATGGGAGAAATAAGGTGAAACTGAAAATCGGGGTGGGAAACAGAATTTTTATAGTTAAGCCCTAGGACAACAGCTTGACGAGACTAAACAGTTGTACGTATTTCGTATTACTCATGTTTTGTATGATGGGCAGATCAGAGCCTAAATGAATTGGCCTCAACCATATGTTATTGGTTAAAGGACAGACTTGTATGATAGTGTTGCGCTGGGTTTTGTAAATGGCCATGATCCTTGGTACGCAAGCCCTACAGTTTTCTTATTGAAGGACTAATAAGGAACATGTTTTGGGCCATAAATCTTATGTATTGTTATTGATCTCATTGATGTTATATTTCGATATGCAAATTGTTTGTTGTTGGGCATCTTCAATGTGTTTATGTTCCTAGCTAAGGCATAGACCAGACCTGGGGTGTGTGGAATTCCAACATGCTTCATCATCTCAACTCCATTGCCTTTTTGGATTGGCACCAGTCTCAATCCTCCATCCACTTTATTTATAAAACCTATACTACAATATAGGTTTTGCAAAATCTAACTCTCCATTTCACCTTGAACCTTATTTGCATGAATTTTAGCAAATTCCTAAGCCTAGGGATACCCCCCTTGTGCCATAGAAGAGAGGGCTTAAAGTCAGAGAGGGCGCTGTAATGGTCACAATGGATAGCCTCTCTTAGCTCTTCCAACATCTTACTTGTGCTTTGGGACTTCAAAAGTTAAGATTTCGGTGGTGACAGGTATCAATCTCATGCATGAGGGGTGGTTGTATGTCAAGAAAGGAAAATGCAAGTCCTGCACACAAAATATCCCATTTATGGATGAAAAGAGCTAGCAATCCACAGAAGTATTAGACTAGAGATTTTGCATTCTTCAATATTGTTTGTGGATGTTTAAATTGAAGACCTCATTTATTTGGTGATATTGATACTAGTACTGCATAGAATTTATCAGAGATGTCACTCTATTAAGGAATGATATCCAATGGTTCAATGAATGGGGTGGTTGGAGGATTGTTCTCTTATCTAATGTATCAGTATTGTCTTATCATTCACTGGAACAAGGTCATCATGTCGGTAATAAGCCTTTGATTGTCTTGTTAGAGACATCAGATTTTGTGTAGCAGAGATGTGCAAGGAAGTTGTTGTAGTCATATAACATCCATCTGCCATGAGTAGAAAAGTTTAATGATTAATCATTTCCATTTCCAAAAGTGTAATAGTGAGAAGTTTATAAATTTCGAAAAGGGATGCACACGTCACACAAGGGCTTACAGCGATTGCCCTTTTTACGGGTTTGAATTGGAATGGTGCTCATCAGATTTGCTATATACTATAAATAAAATAGAAAATAGCATCCATACCTTCAAACTTCATGCTATTGCGTAAACATATAAGCTTTGACAAGGGTAGTTGTAGGCCTCAACTGGAAAATGAACTTTATACAGTGCTTCATACTATTCTCGAAGATCTATTCATTATATACAAGACGTTATTATTATTGACCACTTCAAATCTAATGGATATTAATAAAAAGCTTGAATTATGGAGCATGTTGAGCATGGTTGTACAGTTTCAATTGATTCAAATGTTTAACATGTTCAGTGGCACACTGGCAAGAACAAGAATTATCTGAATTTGACTGAATAACACAAGTTTTTTAAAAGGATAAACCACAATCTGGACCAGTGATGCAGGAATCGCCCCCCCCCCCCCCCCCCGCCGGATCCAAACCCGGAACCGCGGATCGGAGCGAAGCGTCCCGGAATCCAAGTTGGAAGCGCGGATCGGAGGAGGAGGTGGCGCGGATCCGTTTAAAAAATGCGATTCCTGGCATTTTGGGTTGCGGCCGCCCGGAACCGCGGATCGGAGGGCGGTTCGGGCACGGGGTGGCGCCACGCTTCCGGCCCGGAACCGCACGCCACCCGCACGCCACCCAGGCGCTTCCGGATGCAACCCCGCGGCAGCGGATTTTTAATTTATTTTTTTTAAATTTGTTTTAACATGTAACTTAACTAGCATGAGGGGGTGGGTTAGGTGAGTTTAGGGTGAGTCTAGGGTGACTTTAGAAAAGAATAAAGCCCCCATTCTCTTCTCATTTTCTCACTTTGAGTTTATGAGAGTTGGAGAAGAGAAGAGAGGAGAGGAGAAGAGAAGAGAGGAAAGGAGAGGAGAAGAGAGGAGAGCTTGGAGGAGTGAAGAAGGAGGAGCTAGGAGAAGGAGGAGGAGCTTGGAGCAAGAGCTTGGAGGACTTCATCTACAAGAGCTAAAGAGGTAAGTTCAAACCCCAAACTCCCTTGTTTTTTTGAAAAAAAAATTGTATTTTTCTCCTCCCTCTCCTACTCTTTCCCATTGTTTCTACTTGCTCCTTTATTTACAGGTTGTCCACCACCTATATCCATATTCCAAGATGGTGTTCTTTTGGCTTCTATGTATCATTCCACTCTTGGTTTTAATGATGCCAAGGGTGAGGAATAGAGGGGAAGAGGAAGGGGATGAACTTGGTCCTAATAGTAGTGACCCAATGTATGATGAGGAGGAAGGGTTTGAAGAGGAAGGGGATGAACTTGAAGAGGACACTGAAGCACAAGATGGGAAAGGTACATCAAATCCCTTGTGGACCTTTGTGACCAAACTTGAAGGGGGAAAGGGTGGTGGATCTTACAAATGGATGTGCCCTCATGGTTGTCATGGAGGAAAACCATATACGGGTTCATATACCCGTCTGAGGAGGCATCTTTGTGGGGTGCTAGACAGTGATGAAAAAAAGGGTTCCGTGGGGGTAACCATTTGCCCAAACATTTCAAGTGAACAAAGACAAAAATACATCAAATTAGAGATGGCTGCACAAGGAAAAAACAAGAAACAAAAAACTCATTCTGAATCAAGTGCAACCTCTAAATTTGGTAGTTGCCCATCTCCTCATGGTACTTTTGCAACCTCTGGAGGTAGAAAAACAATAGGGGATTTCCTTAATGTTACTGGGAGGGATGATGTGGATGGAAAGATAGTCCGTTTTCTTTGTGCTTGCGGTGTACCATTCAATGTGCTTCGCTCTCCCTATTGGCATGAAATGGTAAAGGCCATCAATGAAGCCCCAAAAGGATACAAGGCCCCCAACTATGAGAAAGCTAGAACAGTGTTATTAGAAAGAGAAAAAGCTAAGGTTCAAAGAGCTTTGACACGTTTTACACATGAGTGGGTGGATTCTGGGGTATCCATTGTATCAGATGGGTGGACAAATATTAGAAACCAACATTTGATAAATGTTCTTGGTGTTTCTTCTAGTGGTGCAGTATTTATTGCATCTCATGACTCCTCCTCCATCAGTGCAACTGCACCAAACATTGCAGATCTCCTATTGAAATCAATCAAAGATGTTGGTCCGAATAATGTGGTTCAAGTGATCACAGATAATGCAGCAAATTGTAAGTTAGCAGGAAAAATTATTGAGCGTACTCATCCACACATCTTTTGGTCTGGGTGCCTGGTTCACACATTGAACCTTTTGATGCATGATATTGTGAAACACAAAGAATGTGGGTGGATTGCTGAGGTTTACAGGAAAGGGAAGCAGCTCATTAAATTCATCACAGGGCATACAAGGGTAAACTACTTCTATGGCACTTACTCCAAGTTGCAATTGCTTAAAATTGCAAAGACAAGATTTGCTAGTTATTACCTCACCTTTAGGCGGCTAGTGAAGGTGAGACAAGATTTAACTAATCTGGTGTGTGCTGAAACATGGGATGAAATTAACAATGACACAGATGGTGCTAATGAAGTCAAGGACACTGTTCTTGACAGTTACTTTTGGTCACAGGTTAAATATGTTTTGCAATTCACCAAACCAATTTATTACATGATCAAGTTTGCAGATTCAGATCGACCAGTAATTGGGGAGGTGTATGAGCAAATGGATAGCATGTTGGGGCAGATTAAAGACATTGTTGAGCCTAGAGATACCACCTTGTACAATTATATTCGTGAAGAGGTGGTAAAACGATGGGATATGCTAAATGTTCCATTGCATGCATTAGCATATGTTTTGACACCTAAATACTATCATCCATCATGGCTTTCAAAACCAGCACCTGGGCGGGGAGTCAGGAGAAAACCACACCAAGATAAAGAGGTTCACGAAAAATATATGGCTGCATTGAGTAGATTAATCCCTGATGAGGAGGAGGCTGCATTGGTACGGAGACACGTGAGCAACTATACGAGCAGCACTGGTCCATTTTCGAGCATGCATGCAATTCAAGATCGAGAGAATTTTTCTGCTCTTGAGTGGTGGAACATGCATGGAGGGCCTACTCCACTTCTACAGAGTTTGGCATTGCGGGTGCTATCACAGGTGGTAAACACTTCTTCTGCAGAGAGGTGTTGGAGCTCTTATTCTTTCATCCACAGTGTTAAAAGGAACAGGTTGAATTTAGACCGGGCAGAGAGCTTGGTTTATGTTCATTACAACTTGCGATTGTTGTCCCATTACTGTGAAGATGCAAAGTCTAATAAAGACTTGTTGACTTGGGACAAGAATCCAGAGGAGCCCAATTTGGAGGATGGAGTGTTGCGACTAGAGCAATTAGAGGATTCTCTTATCCAGGTATGTCCATTGTGGTATGAATTTTCCAATTTTCCCTTATAAAGAATTCATGTTTTTAATTTTTTTGTTAACTAGTGTTTTTTTTTTGCATGAATTTTTTGAGCGATTCTAGGATGATGACACGGGTGTTGATATGCCACCACCCCCACCCCCATCTGGTCCCTTGGTTTCTACTAGAGGAGGTTCTTCTTCATCAGTTCCAGTGCCACGACTTACACAGGGACCATCTTCTTCATTGCCACCACGTGGAGGCCCGCCATCACGTTCTATTCGTGGTGGAAGGAGGAGAGATTAGTAGATATATTCACAATCTACTTCTTTTTGTCATAGATTACTCATTAGACTTGTAGACTTGTGAATTTGAATTTTGAACCTTTTTGGCTTGGCGGTGACCAAGTGACATATTTTGTAAACATTATTATTTGAATTTTGGACATGACAAATGTTGACAGTTGCTCACTTGCTAGATAAATCATAATATGCTCTATGTTTTATGTTTTATAATATGCTTAAATGTTTTATGTTTTATAATATGCTTAAAAATTTGATGTATGTTTGTAATAGCTAGAATATAGATGATTGTTGTACATACTAGTAACTACAATGGAATCATGGATGCCATATCTATCTTGATTTATGCAAAAATATGCATGTTTTCATGTCTTCTACAATTAATTTGGTATTTGGGATGTTTGTTTTGAGTATAAATGCAAAAAAATATAAAAATATATATATATATAGCAGACGCTTCCGCGGACGCTTCGCTCCCTAGATTTTTGGAAAATGACGCTTCCGCGCTCCGCGCTTCCACTTCGCGCTTCCGCTTCGCTCCCGCTTCGTGCAACACTGATCTGGACAACCATTGAAATATCACTTCCAAGAAAATTAACTCTAATAGAGGAATCTGAATGTTCAAATATAAACCGGCATTTCTTCAAAGGAAAGATTGATAATATGTAGTACTTAATGTACATAAGAAGCATTATAAATTTATATTTAAAGTAAGCATCATAAAACTATTTTGAAACTAAATATAATCCAACTCAGGAATCCTGCAGAATCCAAGATACAGTAGTGGAATAAAAATGCACCTTGCCATTCCAGCACAACTCTGGATTCACCTTTCACAAGTTTAGGATATTGATCAATGCGAGAATCCTCTTGGATGAATTCCTCAACCTGCATCAAACATTAATTAACAAGTATCCAAAACCAGATTCCCCCACATCACTAACACACTCTGCTAAGTACAGTTATATATGTGATGCATCTGTGCTTATGTACACAAACAGAGTCTGCCAAGACCAAGATTAAGAATAATGGAACAAATTCTTAAATTGGGTTCTTTGGCCATCTTGAACACAATAATCCAATATTTGAAGACTCTAGGCATATTGAAATTACCGAAGTGTCAGATGATGAGGAATAATACATCAGCAATGAAATGTAACAAAACTAATCAGACTGATCAGGCATGGCATTCCCCTTCTAAAATGTCACTTGGCCATAAACTGTTATTTCTACAGTGCAACATGCAGGTAAAACCATAAATTGTCTCTGACAATAAAATCAAAAACTGTTTTTCCACTGGCAGGTTCCAATCATCGAAGTGATTCATTAGATACCAAATTTCAATTCATAAATCAGCTGCCAAGAAAAAGTAGAAAGCTCTAGCATGAAAGAAAAACAAAAATAGAACATATTTGTTGATCATATACAAAATCCCTGGATCAGAAGCAGGTGTATACCTTACTTCAAGGCTTATGTTGATGGGTAAAACCGTTATACCCTGTATAAATTATATGGACAGCCAACAGAAAGAAATTCCATAATTTTATATGCATGTCTACCTAAGTCACCTGACAAGGGGACATGGGACACGAAGGACACGAGGATTCGAGTGTCAGACACGAGCACGTTGACCCCCAGGAACAGGACACATTATATATTATTTTATTAAAAAATATACATATATATATTAAAAATTAGATATTTCTTACACAAATTCTCACTCATGACACAAAT
The DNA here is from genome assembly GCA_031772625.1 of Pinus tabuliformis. NCBI lineage: Eukaryota > Viridiplantae > Streptophyta > Pinopsida > Pinales > Pinaceae > Pinus > Pinus tabuliformis. The sequence goes on along the minus strand of CM062820.1, from coordinate 1,705,894,185 downwards.
TCATTTATTCAAACATAGATCTTCATCTAGATGTAAGTTTTACAAAGTAACATTATGCATACAAATACAATTGTGACATGTTCATCAATAATCCAATAGGAGAAAGACAAGATACTGCAGTTTTCTCATTAAGTCATCAAAATAGGTAGTAGCAATGCCAATGGCAAATAGAAATAGAAAATATAAAACAACTACAAGCCTCAAGACAGTAGGTAGCTCATGAGGCATCAATCATCATCATCAAAATCAGCATCACTGTCATCATCATGGTCACCACTGCTCTCCTTTGTTGCATCCTCCTCCTTTGTATCCAATGTCATCTCTGCATCTGCTGGTGTGGAGGATGACCCCTCTACAGTATCACCATCATCAAAAGTGACAAGCTCTAGCACTAACTCATTAAGATCCAAATTGGCCAATGCCAACTCAACAATGTTGTCCAACCCATATCATCATGAAAGACATCCCACATCTTTGTCTTTCCCTTCAACCACTCATTCCTTTGCCTGTAAATAAGATGAAGGTTGGTGTGTACATACACCATTGTCTCTGCCCTGGACTACTCAAGCCTGCTCTTCTTGACACTATACAAATTCCCATATGTGCCCCAATTCCTCTCGCAACAAGAGGATGAAGTCACCTGAGAGATGAGCCTCATGGCCAACTGCTATAGAGGAGGGCTTGTTGCCCCATGAGTTTCCCACCAAGAATAGGGCTTCTTAGCCCCCCTGTCTCTAATCACATCATATCCTACAAATCGACCAATGCTAGTGGAAAACTCTGCAAAGGCATCCTCCACCTCATAAAGAGATGCTCTATCCTGAAAAATGTGCTTCAATACATCCTTCCTTCCCTGTGAAATTTCACCATCCATATGAGGAGGGAATCTGCGAGAAGGTCCACCATTCAACTACTCATGGCTTTAGTATTTCAGGTTCAATGAGTGAGACAAACAATGCAAAGGTGTGCAATTCTTGTCCCCTCTGCTGACAAGAATATCCTGTATGGTGGTGAAGAAGGCCTCTAATGATGTCTCATACTTAGGGAGCTCACTCTATAAAATAATGTTCCTCACAGGCTCAATCATGGAATCTCGTCCCTCATAAACCTCTCCTAGGATGGGTTGGTCAGTATCTGCAAATCGTAGCAAAGAAATGATAGCGTCCATGATCTTAAAAAGTAGATCTACCCTCTCCCACCAAGCATCATCTAACACTGTGTCCTTCACTCTTTTTGAGGCTGCTTGATCTGTCTTTCTCCAAAAAGACCAAAACTCTGAAATAACCATGGCCCCAAGAGCGGTCTTGACCTCCCTCAACCTCTTCAACATGATTAATGAAGAGGCAAATCGTGTATCTGCAATCTTCAACAATGATAGATTGGTGCACTCCTTGTAGATTGTGAGGGCATTTGTATGATTTTGTACGAAATTGCGAATATGTTGTGCATCCTCTATAATACTTCCAATCCAAAGCACATCAGAAGCAGTAAATTTAAGTGCTAAATTCAAGGAATGGACAATGCAAGGTGTCCAAATTTTTTTGGATATTTAGCTTCCACAATCATGCCAGCAGCCTTGCAAATAGATGCATTATCTATAATGATTTGCACACAAGAATCAACACCTACATCTTCAAAAACTTTAATGAACAACTCACCCATATATTGTGCATCCTTGATTGTTCAAGTGCATCCACTAATTTCAAGAAAATTGGACCATTCAAGGAAGAGACCATGAAGTTGATGAGTGGGTGACGTGTTGGACCTGTCCATCCATTAGAAACAATACTAACCCTAGATGTTGGCCATGCTGACTTAATAGGCTCAAGCATTTTTCCACCTCTTTCTTTGCCTTAGCAAACACTGTGGTTCTAAGCTTCTCTGACCGAGGAGGCACATACCCTAATGGAGCCCCTTGAGTTAGAGCTCAGCACATCTCAATAAATAAAGGTAAGCGTGCAACATTAAAGGATATAAACTCCTGATAGAAAAAGAATGTAATAGTGAGATCAAGTTGTTCCTGTTTCTCTTTCTGAAAAATCCTGTCCATTGGACCAAGTGCCACTGCTTTTCTTTTTGTTGCTTGTCCCCCACCAAAACTCTTAAATGGAAATTTGTTGTTGCTTTTCCTCAAGAATGGAAGGGGATCATCATTCTCAGTTTTCTTAGATGTTGTTTCCACCTTTCCCATACCAACATTGGCATCTTTTTCCATTTCTTTCCTCTTAGCTAAAGGCACATGTGTACATGTTGCAATTTCACAACAACCTGGTAAAGCCAACAAATGAGATTTCACACAGTAATATGTGCTCATGAAATGATTGTTGCAATAGTTGCATTTCCAAGCAACATTGCCTCCTCCCTTCAACTTGCTGCCTGGCCCTTGCTCTCTTGTGACATACTTCCACAAGGGATATTTGTTATCTTGAGCCTGTTGTCTTCCCTCAACATTTGAAGTTGTTGTTGCAGTCCCACTTCCAATAGAGGGAACACTTGCAAACCCTGATTAAATTGAAAGAGGAGGGGCATCTCCAATGGGAACATTCTTCCCCTTCCTTTGCCCCTTCCCTGCTACCCTTGATTGAGCCATGAATGTTGTAAAAAAATTAAGAAAAAATGCACAAACATGTTAAAAAATGCCCATGCAAACTGCTATAATAAAAATGCAAAAAATGGAAACAAAATGCACTTACTTGTTGTTTAATTCGCCTCCAAAATGCTCCCAAACCCTTTGCTATTCGCTCCCACACACCCACAGCAAGAGAGAGTGAAAAGTGATTGTGAAATGGGTCAAAACCGCCCTTTATGGGCCGCACGGCACGCCAAACAAGGGGATTCGTGTCCCATGATCAGGACATGATGGAGTCTGGCTAGACACGATTGAACACGATCCAGAGGACACCTGTCCCACCGAATCGTGTCTAATTCCCCCGATTCGGGATATGTAGGGGCTAAGGCTCGAATCCAATTTCTTAGATGTTTACCACTAAGGTTAGACCAAAACAGGCCTTAAATGTTAAAATTTTCCAATACTAGATCTGATTTAAATTCCTAGCAATTTATTTTATGCCCAAAAAATGTCTTCACCCCGTAAATTATTTTTCTGGAAAACTGTTGAATAAAAATAAATAGCCAACATTAGTTAATAAATTAATCAATGTACTTTTCCTGAGTTGAAAGGAAAACAAAAATAGAACATATTTGTTGATCATTATACAAAAGCCCTGGATCAGTATCAGGCATATATCTTACTTCAAGGCTTATGAAGGTAAAACCATTATACCCTATATAAATTATATGGAGAGCCAACAGGAAAAAAAATCCATGATTTTATATGTGTTTACCACTAAGGTTAGACCAAAAGAGGCCTTAAATGTTAAATTTTTCCAATATCAGATCTGATTTAAATTCCTAACAATTTATTTTATGCCCAAAACATGTATTCATCGAGTATATTACTTTTCAAAAAAACTGATGAATAAAAATAAATAGCCAATAGCCAACATTAATTAATAAAATTAATCAATGTGTTTTTACTAAGTTAAACTTAGGAAAGAGATAATAAAAGTCACTCAACATTGACCAAGTACCTAAAGCAGCTTTTGGACATCTTTTGCATGATTGACATCTAACCTATGTAGAAGGACCTATCCAAGCTATCATCATACAACACTCCTTCCTAGCCAAGAAGGTATTCTGCACCACCCCTAGCTTTACCTCTGGAGAAGACAAACTTCCCCTTGACAAGGGGCTTCGTGAGAATATCTGCAACCTGCTCATCTGTGGAGATATACTAAAACTTCACAACTCCCCTCAGAACACTGTCTTTGGTGAAGTGATACCTAATCTCTATATGCTTGAACCTGACATGATACACTAGAGCTTTTGGACATCTTTTGCATGCTCGACATCTAACCTATGTAGAAGGACCTATCCAAGCTATCATCATACAACACTCCTTCCTATCCAAGAAGGTATTTTGCACCACCCCAAGCTTTATCTCTGGAGAAGACAAACTTCCCCTTGACAAGGGGCTTTGTGAGAATATCTACAACCTGCTCATCTGTGGAGATATACTAAATCTTCACAGCTCCCCTCAGGACACTGTCGCTAGTGAAGTGATACCTAATCTCTATATGCTTGAACCTATCATGAAACACTAGATTCCATGAAAGTTTAATGCAACATTGCTTATCATAATGAATCACAATGGGTCCAACACTAGACCGAATAAACCTATGAGCATCGTGCGAAGCCAGATGGATTCACAACTCGCCAAACTCCCTGCGATGTAGAAGGCCTTTACTGAACTGAGTGCCACAAGATGCCACTTCCTACCAACCATGAGATCACCACTGACCCCAAGCTGAAGCAACAGCCTGAAGTTTTCTTCCTGTCCACTACACTCCCAACCCAATCTATGTTTGTGTAGCCCTGCAACTGTACTCCACCATCTCCTGACATATCTCAACCCATACTCCATTATACTTCATAAGTACTTGAGCACATGCTTCACTGCCACCAAATGCAACCTCATCAACTCCACCATAAACTTGCTCAGGGTATTCACAACAAAGCATATACATGGCTTAGTGTTAGCCAAATACATCAAGGAACCTATCAGTTGCATGTACAAAGTGGGATCCACTAACTCTGACTCTGAAGCATTTAGCTTCCTTAGATTGGTGATCATAGGTGTAGACATAGGTCTTCAATCCACCATCCTGAATCACCTCAAGATATCAACTGCATATTTTCCATGTCCCGGGAAAATCTCACCCATTTGTTACCACATATCCAACTCCAAAAAGTAGTGCATCATGTTAATGTCCTTCATCTCGAACTATGTAGCAAGATCTTGCTTTCACATCCATGGGCTTCCTTACACCTATGAGAAATAGATCATCAACATACAGCACCAAGATGAGTGGATCATCTCCAACAAGTGTGTAATACAAGTTGGGATCCACCTCACCCCTGTTGAAGCCCATATCTAGCAAATACCTATTAATCCTTAAGTACCATGAACTTGGTCCCTGCTTGAGCCTATATAGTTCCCTCTTTAACCTGCATCGTTGTTATCAAAACCAGTGGAAATAGTCGGTCTGACCAATTTAGAGGCCAAACTGAGTCCAGTTCGAGGTTTGAAACCGGATATGGTCGATTCAATATTGAACTGGTTGGTTTTCACAGAACTGGCTGATTCCATATAAGTTGATCAAAGATGTTTGAATTTTTTTAAGAAAAAACAGGATTTTTTTATCGAGGCGGCCTAATATTCAAGCCTATGGCCTTGATATTGAGACACCATTCGTGGTAATGTTAAATTCTTTAAATAAAAGTGACATTCTCCTTTATCTTTCATTTTCATCCTTTTACTTAAAATTTTAACATTACCATGAAATGGATTTCATATGGAGAAAGTAGAATTTTAAATCTCACTCAAAATCTAACAGACTTAATAGATTTCAGGATTTCAAGATTGGGGGGATTGCAACATTTCCATTGGATTTTGGCATGTACGAGGGTATGGAACTAGTATTTAATCAAAATCAATAAACCCTTCATGTACTTTGATGTTAGTGGCATTGGTTGTCGAACTCCTTTATCACGACCCTACTAAAAATGTACCCATCACTCAAATAAAATCTTGACTTGACACGCTACATTTTCTTCCTAACTTATTTTAATGCTTGGGGGGTGATATTGATAAAGAAAATACCAATATAGGCAATGATTTTGATGATAGGTATGTTGTTTTTCCACGGCACTAGAATCTTAGTTAGGGTCTTAGAATCACTAACGCTACCAATCCAATACCACAACAAACTACTTTGCACAACAGAACAAAATACAACAATAAATCTACTAATGCACAAATATAAACATTTTTTTTTTTTACAATTTTCAATAATCCAACTTCGTTATATTAACAACTTTAATACAACAATCTAGGGCTCCCATACCAGGGATAATGGCCCTCATACATCCACTAATTAAATTATACAAGAAAAAAATACATTGACGATCTAGCTGATGTTGTTGACAATCACAGCGCCTCTTGTTGTACCTTGAACACAATTGTTGGTCCTTGTGCTCCCAATCTATAACTCATGTCTCTATCAATGGTCTTACTCCTTTAGGTCACTGAACATGGCTTCTCCACTTGCTCTCTAGTTGATCGTTAGTCCATCAATGCATCAACACATAGAGACTCTTGTTGATTTGTCCAAAACTCCATTTGTGAACAACTCTCAACTGCCCACTACTACTCCTCAGCTCCTTTGGGACTTCTTCCCTCTAATGTCTTCCTACGCTGCTCCAATGAAGACAAACTTCAGGCTGGAGGGTTGCCACCTATCACTGTAAGATGTCCTTCTCCAACAATAAACTTGGGCTAACTCACTTAGTTGTCCTTTGTCCTTTAAGGTGTCAACACTAGAGCCTCCAATCAACCTCTTCTAGCAGTCTTATTTGTCCTTCAAGAGACTACTCTTTGGCCTCCAACTTCACCCACCTTACAGTTGTCAAAGTCCTTCTTGGCAAGCTAATCTAGGGCTACTTTGAGCACCTACTTGTGGCCCCCCAATAACCACAAGATGCCCAATACACCTATGTCCAATCTAGACCCATCCACTAGCATTAATCAACTTCAAATACATATACATACCTTTGCCTGAGTTGGTGTTTACTACTATCAATCTGCGATATGGTTAGGGAATAGTACAATCCATGTTAGCGCTAACAACAAGCTCCACCAAACCTCCTACAGTTGTGGCCTTCCTCCACCATAGGTCTGCTCCTCCTCGTTACCTTCTAGGATAGGTTTCAGCCCTATTTTAGGCCTCACCGCACCCTCCCAAACTAGGACACAAGGCTCTGCCCTTCTCCTAAGCAATATACAAGTCTGCGACTACCTTATAACCTGCCCAAACAAAGTTTCAGCTTCCTATAAGGGAACAGAACTTTGCAGCTACCAAAACAAAGGAAAAATACCATTCAAACCAACACGAAAAGCAACCCAGAGTTCACTCAAACCACTCAGCCTGCACTCAAATCTATCTCGGCCTCCAAACAGTCACAAGATGCCTTCGCTAGCCTGCTCCTTCGCTTGGAGTCTGCCCTGGTCTGCGACCTAATCAGATGTATTTGTCATGTGATTTAATGCACTTGAATGTCCTACTAAGGTCTCACAACATCTCTATTTCTATGATTCTTGTGGGTGATCAAACAGCCCTACAAAGGGAACCTCTAACTCCAAGTTGACCTCAACTTGTTGACAAATTAGCCCACCTAAACATATAAAAATTAATAACTCTCTTTGTAGACCTCCAATATCGATGATTTTCGCGGCCCCTAGTTCCTTTTAGGGTCCTCTTTCATCTCCATTAGTCAAATCAATGATAACCCTCATGGTTTTGGCCCCGCATCTTTGGGTACAAAACCCCAAGCTTGGGTTCTAAGCCCAAAAAAGCACATTTGTGGTGCTCCTTCCTCGAAACCTCGAACCTTAGAGCTTAGAGTACTTTCCAAGCTATCAATCTCAACACTCCCTCTTTACGAGGGAGGTACTTCCAAGACTAGAAGTAACTCGTCATAATCATTGTCACAGTTGGCGACACTAGCCCAACTCCTAGCGCTCATCACTACAACAAATCTTATAGCATGAATTACGCCTCTCTCGGAAGGGTCACTGTCACTGGAAGCCGCACACTTACTCCCCACTGACCATGCACTCTTTTTGGGTTGCACATTCTCCCTCTAAACCTGCAAAGTCCCTCTAGAACTCAGCGCTCTCTGAACCTCTGGAACCTGGACCTTCTTCTCTGGAATCTGTACCTGCTCTTCTAAAACCTCCACCTACTTCTCTAGAACTTGTACTTGGTTATGCTTCTTCTTCCCACGATCTATAGGCTTGCTCGTCAGCCTGTATAGACCATGCTATCTAACTCCATTCATGAAACCAGAGGAGCTAGAGCCTTTGGGCCTGAGTCTTGCCTTACCACCCTGGAACAGCACCTCAAACCCCTTTTGCTTGATCGCTAACAAACATCACATTATATATGAGCTCTAGTACAAACAGTACATCTTGAACTCACATCACTTGATCTGACTACATCCTGAATGGCACAACACCTGATCCTCTGATCTCTTTCAGACACTTGCCAACCAATAGCATGTGTAACTTTGAGTCCCACTCAGCGAGAGTCTCGAACACATCTTGAGACCCTGTCATATGCTTCGACGCTCCAATGTCCACGTACCATGCAGCCTCGTCGATGGTACCCTATGAGAAATGAGAAATCAATGCAAAGTCCTCACTCTCAAATCTCTTAGAGAGGTCTTCTGCCTCAATAGAAGTACCAATACCTGCAATTGCCTTCCCCTTCTTCTTGTCATCTCCTTGCTTCTTCTAAGAGCACTTCGTCGAATAATGACCAAACTCACCACAATTGAAACACTTGATCTTACACAAGTCCTTATGCTTTCCCTTCATTCTTGTTGTGAGTGCCACGTCATCATTTGAAGCCTTCTTCCAGTGAAGATCATTATCTCACAACTCTTCCTGAATGAAGTCATCCCACAACATGTTCAAGTCTGGCAACTTCTCTCTGGCAACAATCCCCTTGATGAAGGGCTTCCATTCCTTGGTGAACCCTTTTAAAGCAATCCTTACCATCTCAAAATTTGTGATAGATTCATCGATGGCAGCAAGCTCATCTTGAACCTGAGACAACCTCGATAGATACGAAGCCACCCCTTCACCTTGTATCATCTTGGTGGCCTTCAACGTATCCTATAACATCAATACTTCGTTCTCGTTCTTATTTTGGAACAAATTTTGAAGAGCTTTTCACATTTCATGGGCAGTGTTCTTCCTAGATAGATGAGGTATGAAGGAATCCTTCATACCATCTAGGATGATCAACTTCGCCTTCGTATCCAACTCTTCGTACACTTGCAATTCCTTAGAGTCAGTCGGCTTCTTAATTGCTTTCTCAACAAAATCCCAGATCCTATTCACCATCAGAACCAACTTGATCATTTCCTTCCATGGACTATAGTTGGACAACCCTTCCAACCTGTCCTCATACCGGACACCAATTTGCAACTTCAACATTGCTACGAGCCCTTTAATAACAATGTGACCAACTCCCTCTTAAGTTCTACTTTGTTGTACACACTCTGATTCACTAGCCCTTTAAAGTAGCTTTGATACCAAGTTGTTTTTCCATGGCATTGGAATCTATGTTAGGGTCTTAGAACCATTGACGCTACCAATCCAATACCAAAACAAACTACTTTGCAAAACGGAATAAAATGTAGCAGTAAATATACTAGTGCATAAATATAAACAATTTTTTTCACGATTTTCCATAACCCAACTTCATTATATTAGCAACTTTAATACAATATTCTAGGGCTCCCGTACCAAGGATAATGGCCCTCATACATCCACTGATACAAGAATACAAGAACAAGATACTCTAATGATATAACTGACGTAGTTGACAATCACAACTCCTCTTGTTGTACCCTAAACACAATTGTTGGTCCTTGTGCTCCCAATCTGCAACTCGTGCTTCTATCAATGGTCCTACTCCTTTAGGTCACTGAACACAGCTTCTCCATCTGCTCTCTAGTTGATCGGTAGTCCATCAACACATCCACACATAAAGACTCATGTTCAGTTGTTCACAACTTTGTTTGTGAAAAACTCTTAACTGCCCACAGCTGCTCCTCAGCTCCTTTGGGACTTCTTCCCTGTAATGTCTTCCTGTATTGCTCCAATGAAGACAAACTTTGGGTCAGAAGGTTGCCACCTATCATTGCAAGATGTCCTTCTCCAACAATGAACTTGGGTTGGCTCACTTAGTTATCCTTTGTCCTTCAAGGTGTCAACCCTAAAGCCTCCAATCAACCTCTTCTAGCATTCCTTTTTGTCCTTCAGGAGACTACTCTTAGGCCTCCAACTTCACCCACCTTACAACTGCCAAAGTCCTTCTTGGCAAGTGGATCTAGGGCTACATTGAGCACCTACTTGTTGCCCTCCAACAACCACAAGATGCCCAATACACCTCTGTCCAATCTGGACCTGTCCACTAGCATCAATCAACCGCAAATACATCAATACATACCTCTGTATGAGCTAGTGTTTATTGTTTTCAATCAACGGTCTAGTTAGGGCATACTACAACTACGTCAGCCCTAACAACAAGCTCCACTAGGCCTCCTACAATTGTGGTCTTCCTCCACCATAGGTCTTCGCCTTGTTGCCTTCTAGGATAAGTTTCAGCCCTATTTTAGGCCTCACAGCACCCTCCCAAACTAGCGCACAGGGTTTGGCCCTTCTCCTAAGCAATATATAGATCTACAGCTACCTTATAACCTACCCAAAGAAAGTTTCTGCCTCTTGTAAGGGAACAGAACTCTGAGGCTACCAAAAAAAAAGGAAAAATACCACTCAAACAAACACGAAAAGAAGCCCAAACTTCACTCAAACCACTCGGCCTGCACTCAGATCTATCTCGACCTCCAAACAGTCACAAAAGATGCCTCCGCTAGTCTCCTTCTCCTTCGCTTGGAATCTACCCTCATCTACAGCCTAATCATATGTATTTTTCTTGTGATTTGATGCAACTGGATGTCCTAATGAGGTCTCACAACATCTCTATTTATATGCTACTTGTGGGTGATCAAACAACCCTACAAATGGCGCCTCTAACTCCAAGTCGACCTGAACTTGTTGACAAATTGGCCCACCTAAACATATAAAAATTAATATATCTCTATATATACCTTTGATCTCGATGATTTTTGTGGCCCCTAGTTCCTTTTTGTTAGTTTATGTAGCATCAGAGGTGTTCTAATCTCGAAACTTTATAGAGAGGCTAAAACGCAAGAGTTTTCCATAACCCATAAATCATTTCTGGAAATTCCACCTAAAAGTGTCTCAATTAGATTATTAGCCTATTTTTAATTATTTCTTATGTATAAACTTAGGAAAAGTGGCTAATTAATCATAATTAATTGAGATGAGGCGTGAATTCTCTAGAAACTCACACGGATCGACTGGGAATTAGTCTTGGCCCTTGATTAAGTTTTAATCTTGGTCGTTGGAGTCCAATAGAAGATTATAAGAAGAAGCCAATGGGTAGATCGAGAACACACTAGTAGCAGATACTTAATTGCTCAGAAGGTTCGATTTTCCCAGTAGCGGATATTAAGCATTGGAGATCGAGTCAGCAAGCTGGTAGCAAGTGTCATAGGGGCAGGGGCAATAAAGTCAAAGGAAGATTTCCAGATACAGTGAGTTCTTTGCAAAGAGACCGAGTTTTTCTCCAGGAGGTAGCGTAGGCCCTCAAAGGGTAGTTCGATTTTTGTTGAGGGGAAGGCGTCTTCAGTTCTAGAGGTCGGGAAGGCGTCCTAGAGTGTCGAAGAAGCATTTTCCTAATAAGCAGTGGGCAGGAAGGCTAGATTGGCAATCAATTCAAGAAACATGTGTGGTATGCATCTCCAGTGTGACGCAGAGCCTGTGCAGGCCCAGTTCGACGGCTAGCCTTTCAAAGCTCAGATAGTGTCGGAATTGCTTGGAGTGAGGGTAATTCCCTTTAAGAATATTTTGCTAGTAATATCTCTACAAGATTGTCAGTTTTCGGCATCTAGATTGTACTTAGATATTTCACTGCTGCATAATAATATAAAACCCTCAGTTGCTACACCAGTTTTCCCAAGTTGGGTTTTTCCAGTGACATTTTTCCAAAAATAATTGTGCTAATTTTTATGTGTGCGCTAGCATATTTCTCAAATTTCCAGTTTATCTTACGCAAAATATTTTTTTGTGAAGTTTGCAATAGTGAATTATTCATTGTTTGTGTGGGTGAACAAACTGTTAATTAATTTATAGTTAGAAGAATAATTTCCAGTGACTGCAATAAAATTTCATAGCGAAATTTTCTGAGTTGTAGGATAATTTCGTAGTGCCGAAATTTTCCCATGGTATCAAAGCGTGATTGATCAGAAGAGGAAGCTTAGAAGCGAAGGCAGAAAATTTCGATGTTTAGAAGGAGAAGCAGGCCGAAATTTTCTGGTGTTGCGCAGTGCTTAAGCAAGGCAAATCAAATTGCTTGGGGAATTTTGATTTTTCAATGTAAATTGGCATAAAAATTCGACTTGCCAGTTGAGTGATTCCAGTAGGCAGAGGGAGTAGCAATCTAGTATTTTCGTTGGGCAGATTCCTTGTTTGGGCATAGAAGGGTTTTACAACAGTTTGCAGTAGCAGAATCAATGTCGGGTGGAAGAGAAATTGCACACACAAAGGGAATTTCTCTCAAAGGGTTTGTAGTTTCAGAAATCCAAAATTTCCAGTTGCAGGCGGTAATAGCAGCAAGCATATCTTTGCATTCCAGGTGGGAGTACGAGTAGCAGTCAAGCAAGAAGGAGGAGATTCCTGTTTATTTTCCCAATTTTTGGTTTCGTAGATTTTGCATCTTTGCAGAGATGGTCGAACGAGATTGCCAGAGGAGGTCGTGCGAGTTAGCCTAAATCCAGATCTAGGCAGCAAATCGACTTCCAGTTGCTAGAGACAGGTGTCAAAAAAAGTATGAGTTATCCACTACGAGTTGCAAAGAGAAGAAGTGTCCCAGAAAAGGACCAAGCTCAAAAGGAGATAGTGAGGCACCAGATCCAAGAAAAGGAGTATGAGACTCTAGTGTGCTAGATGGGCAAGGTCCAGTGCAGTTGCAACAAGGAGATCAATCAAATCATTTCAATTTGTTGCAGTGGGCACATCACCCTTGCTACAGGGTCCCATAGTATTATAGTAGCAAGATTCAGTGTCAGCAAGCGCTATCGATCACTTAGATGGCAGTTGTCGATCTAGTTGCAGTCAGTACACATGAGACAATTACAGAGCTAGATGTAGTGACATAGGAAGCGTGAATTGCACAGTTGCAGTATGCAGGTGCAGTTCCATCCAGAAGATTCCCAGTGCAGAACTTTGCAGTCCAATTTCCAATACAGGAGGACAATGCAAGTTTCTAGGAGGGAGGAGAGAGATTCCCCTTAGGGAGATCGAGACTCAGAGGAAGTCTAGTTTTAAAGGGAGCAGCCCTATGGAAGCTAGTACTTCAGGATTTGGGGAGATCATACTCATTATTGCAGTAGTTGCAGCAGCAGTGCGGAAGCATCGGCAGAGCAGTAGCAGTAGTGGTGTGAAAGCATCAACAGAGCAGTAGCAGCAGCAGTGCTTTAGCATTAGCAAAGCAGTAGCAGCAGCAATATGAGTAGATAAGACTTTGTGATGTATGTAGATATACCTCCAATAGTGAGGTGGTGCGACATGGAGTTATAGTCCCAGACTTCGAGACACTGGGCAGGGTCCATTGACGTGTCCTCTTCATGGATCATTACCTTGCTACAGTGGCCCACAGTGTTTTGTAGCAGGATGGATCAGTGTCAGTGATGCAATCAGAGTGGCAGTTGCAGACAGGTGTTGAGGAGCGCAGTGCAGTGTTGGCAACAAAGCAAGTGGCTCAGAAGCAGAGTCAGCAGTAGCAGAGATTCCTAGTGGATAGTGCATTGGCTAGTAGCAATCAGGACTCAAGAGACAGATGCATTCATACTGAACACGGTTGATTCAGCATTTAGGATACTTCTCAGCTGCAGTGGTTGCAGTAGCAGTAGCAACAAATGAGAGGGGACTTGTAGTGCAGATGCAGAGTTGGCAGCAGTATAGCAATGTCAGCAGCAGCATAGATGCAGCATCAAAGTTGCTTAGTAGATGGTGGGCAGTGACAGGCAGTCACAGTCGCCAGACATCAGGTCCATTGAGGTGTCCTCATGGATCATTACCTTGCGGTGTTTAGTAGCAGAATGGATCTGTGTCAATGATGCAGTCAAAGTGCTAGTTGCAGATAGGTGTTCAAGAGCGCAATGCAGTGTTGGCAACAGAGCAAGTGGCTCAGAAGCAGTCAGAAATAGCGGAGATTCCCAATGGGCAATGTAGAGACTAGTCGCAAGCAGGACTCATGAGACAGATGCATCATACTGAACACAGTTGATTTAGCATTTAGGATACTTCTCAGTTGCAATGGTTGCAGTGGCAGTAGCAACAAATGAGAGGGAGTTGCAGTGCAGATGCAGAGTTGGCAGCAGTATAGCAGTGTCAGCAGCAGCATAGATGCAGCATCAAAGTTGTGCAATAGTTGGTGGGCAGTGGCACGCAGTGACAGTTGGTAAACATCAACAGCATGACCATAGTTTTAAAAATCAGTCGATCTGAACCAGAAACTGGTCAAACCAGCCAATTCATTGGCCAAACCAATCAAACCAGTCAAAAAATTGTTAGAAAAATATTATATATAAGACAGAAAAATGCAAGACATATAATATGCGGAAAAACACAAATACAAAAACCAGAGAGACACAGATATACGTGGTTCACCCAGTTTGGGCTTCGCTACCCCGAACAGCGAGTCCTTCCTTTCCGTTATCCAGCAAAATGAAGAGACACAACCTATAGCAGATCCGCTGTAATATCCTCTGTTTTCTCTCACAGTCTCACCTCTCTATTTCTCGCTTGGAGAATACACATCTATTATACAGCCTCAATACAATACCCTCATACAAAGAGAGGGGTTGCCTTCTAGGAAAAAAACCCTAAACTAAACATAAGTTCTATCCTCTGATCATCCACCTAATGAACGGCCCAGATTGACTAGAAATTATTATATTTTTATAAGGCAATTTTACATCTATTTTTAGCTTCGGGGGTGTTGGCCCCGAAACCCCCGCCCTGGAACCGCTGGCCCCCGGACCCCTTGAACCCCCGCGGGGGGGACAAGTCCCCCCCGCGTGGAGGGGTGTACAATCTTCCTGAGGTATACATCCAGTTGAAACAAAGACCTCTAAATAATCATGTCCCCCTCGCACCCCCCGCGTGGAAGGGTGTACAATCTTCCTGGGGTATACATCCAGCTGAAACAAAGACCTCTAAATAATCATGCTCCACACCCAACAATCTCCCACTTGGAGAATGATTGTAGCAACTCCATCAGCTGCCTCATTTGTTGGACAATGACTCCTCTTTGGACCTGGTTGTTTCTCATCTTCATCGTCATCCTTGAAAACCAATTGAAACTGAGCATATTCTCAGTTTCTTCCCTGGTTACAACTTTTGTTAGCATATCTGCAGGATTTTGGCTAGTGTGTATCTTTTCCAACTTCAACTCTCCATCTTCCAACACTGATTGTATGAAATGGCACTTGAGCTGTATGTGTTTAGTCCTGGATGAAATGTTGAGTTCTTTGCAAGATTAATGGCACTTTGGCTATCACTGTATAACGTGCCCATATCATGCTTCTTACCCAATTCACCCATAAACCTTTATAACCAAATCATTTCTTCACTAGCCTCTATAGTAGCAACATACTCTGCTTTTTTTGTTGAAAGTGCAACAACACTTTGGATTTTTGAAACCCAACTAACAGTTGTTCCACCGACAGTAAATACATATCCTATAGTGCTCCTCCTGTTAGCTTTGTCACCTGCCAATCTGCATCAACATATCCCTCTAGAGAAATGTTTGAACCACCAAAGAATAATGCTTGATTTGTGGTACCTTTCAAATATCTGAGAATCCATTTCACTGCCATCCAATGTTCTTTTCCTGGATTGTTCATGTACTTGCTTACAACTCCCACTGCATATGCAATATCATGCCTTGTGCAGACCATTACATACATTAAGCTTCCAACTGCTGATGCATATGGAACTTTAGACATATAATCCATGTCTTTTTGGGTCTTTGGAAACATTTCCTTACTAAGTTTGAAATGGCTAGCAAAAGGTGTACTAACTAGTTTTGCATTGTGCATATTAAATCTTTTCAACACCTTTTGTATGTACTCATTCTGAGACAATGTTAATTTGCGATTTTTCTGTCTCTAGTTATTCTCATACCAAGGATTTATTTTGCAGCTCCCAAATCCTTCATTGCAAATGAATTTGCCAATTTTCTTTTGACCACATTTATTTCCTGCATGTTAGACCCTGCAACAAGCATGTCATCTACACACAATAACAATATAATATAGTTGCCATCATTTTTCTTTTTCAGATAAACACAATGATCCGAGTGATATCTAGTATAACCTTGTTCAGACATAAACTTGTCAAATTTTAGATACCACTACCTTGGAGCCTGTTTTAAGCCATACAAGCTCTTCTTCAACCTGCACATTAGTTTCTCCTTCCCTTTCACCTCATATCCTTGTGGCTGCTGCATATATATCTCTTCCTCCAAATCCCATGGAGAAAAGTTGTCTTTACATATAACTGCTCAAGATGCAAATCTTCAACTACTACTAGACTTAAAATAGTTCTGATTGAAGTCATTTTAACGACAGGAGAAAATATTTCATCAAAATCAATACCTTTCTTCTGTGCAAACCCCTTCACCACAAGTCTAGCTTTGTACCTCTGTTTTCCTCCATCTTCTTCTTTCAGCTTGTAAACCCATTTATTCTGCAATGTAGTTTTACCTGCAAGCAACCTGACTAAGTCCCAAGTCTGGTTATGCATTAAGGAGTCCATCTCTTCTTCCATGGCTAGCTCCCACTTCTTCCTGCTTTCAACCTACATTGCTTCTTCATAACATTCGGGTTCACCAGAATCAGTCAACAATAAATAATATAATGAAGGAGAGTATCGTTCACGAGGTATACTTATCCTGGTAGATCCTCTAACACCACTTTTAGGTGTTTGGGGTGTCTATTGCTGTTGTGGTGGTTGTTGTTGTTGTGGTTGTTGATTATTATTATTTTCAGGCACCTTTACTTTTTTTGTGATCTCATCAAGAACTGTGTATTCTTTTCCTGCAACTGATTCTTATACAAGACCTTTTCATTGAATATTACATCTCTGCTCCTAATGATTTTGTGATTTTCATAATCATATAAGCGATAACCAAAATCATTAACACCATATCCAATAAAAGTACATTTCTTTGATTTTTGTTCTATTTTCTTTATTAATATGGACAAAGGCCTCACAACCAAAAGGCTTTAAAAAAGAGTAGTTTACCTTTTTACCTGTCCGTGCTTCCTCTGGAACAGCACCATCCAAGGAACTTGAAGGCCCTCTGTTTATTAGATAGACAACAATATCTACAGCATCTGCCCAAAATTGTAAAGGCAATCCTGCATGAAATCTCATGCACCTTGCACGCTCCATGATTGTTCTATTCATCCTTTCTGACACACAATTTCCTTGTGGTGTTCTTGGAACTGTCTTATCTCTACGAATTCCATGCTCTGAATAGTACCTATCAAACTCTTTGCTGCAATATTCACCTCCATTGTCTAATCTGAGACACTTCAATTTCTTTCTTGTCTCAATCTCAACCAAAGCTTTCCATTTCTTGAAAGTATTAAATACATCAGATTTATTCTTAATACAATAAATCCAAGTTTTTCTAGTTGCATCATCAATAAAAGTAACATAATAACGAAAGCCACCGATAGATGATACCTAAGCGGGTCCCCATACATCTGTATGCACAAGCTCTAGTTTTTCGCTCTTCTTTTCTTTCCCAACTCTGAGAAATCCGACTCTCTTCTACTTTCCATAAATGCAATTCTCACAGAAGTCCAAATCAACATTCTTCAAACCTGGCAACAAATTCGTTGAGTGAAGAATCTTCATCCCCTTCTCACTCATGTGTCCGAGCCTATGATGCCATAATACTGCATCTGCTCCTTTCAAAGTTAAAGCATTAACAGAGTTAAAAATACCATTGCATAAATACAATGTACCAACCTTTTCACCTTTTGCTATTACCAGGGCTCCTTTGGTGACCTTCCAAGCTTTATCTGTGAAAGTTGTCACACAACCTTCACTGCCTAACTGCCCTGTTGAAATCAGATTTTTCTTCAGATCTGGAACATGCCCTACCTCCTTTAATAGCCATTGGTTTTCATTCTGCTGTTTTACAAGAACTTTACCCATTCCAACAATTTTATAGGGTTTATCATCACCCAAACGGACTTGTCCAAAATCTCCTTGAACAGTCATGAAAATATTTCTTATCAGGTGTGGCATGGAATGAGGCCCCTGAATCTACCACCCAGGAATCAGTAATATTTTCGAAAGAAGAATTAAAGCATCTTGTAACACCTCACCTCTTACATTTGCTTCATGATTGTTTTCTTGCTGTGCATCTCCTTTTTTCCCTTCCAAGATCTACAGTCTTTCTTTAGGTGTCCTTTCTTTCCGCATTTCCAGCACACTATCCCCGATCTAGACTTGGATCTGTCTTTCCTTGATTTACTGCGATATCCTAAGCTCTTTCCTCTTTCCATTTTTCTTCCCCTAGACTCTGCACTCAAAGCATTACCAAATGTCTCACCGAAGCTTTTCCGTCGCATTTCCTTGCTAAGAATAGCACCGACAACATCATCAAACTTTAAAGTACTAAATCCAGAAACAGAGTTACTAATGGCCATTACTAAACCATTCCAACTTTCTGGCAATGAGCAAAAAAATAACAGAGTTGTAACTTCATCATCAAAGTTTACCCCTACAGAACTTAACTGACTTGTAACTGTATTAAATTCATTTAAATGGTCTGCAACAAATCCACCTTCCGACATCTTCATATTAAATAACCGTTTCATAAGAAATACCTTGTTTGAGGCCGAGGGTTTTTCATATAGTTTCGCCAACGCCTTAATCAAACCCTCTGTCGTTGTTTCCTTCGGAATGTTGAAGGCGACCGACGCTGCGAGGCACAACCTTATTGTTCCGAGTGCCTTTCTATCGAGAAGTTTCCACTGTCATACCCGTCAGCATCTTTGTTTTTCCGCTCAATGGTAGGTACAGATCTTTCTGATACAGATAATCTTCCATCTACATCTTCCACAGTGGGAAGTTTTGGCCGTTAAATTTCTCGACCCTAAACTTACCATCTTCCGCCATTGCTCCCACTCGAATGAGAAACCCTTCTTTCCTGCGAGTTTATCAGCCAAATAGACCTTCGGCTCTGATACCAGTTGTTAGAAAAATATTATATATATGACAGAGAAATGCAAGACATATAATATGCAGAAAAACACAAACACATAAAACCAGAGAGACACAGATATACGTGGTTCACCCAATTTGGGCTACGTCCACCCCGAACAGCCAGTCCTTCCTTTCTATTATCCAGCAAAATGAAGAGACACAACCTACAGCAGATCCGTTGTAATATCCTCTATTTTCTCTCACAGTCTCACCTCTCTATTTCTCGCTCGGAGAATACACATCTATTATACAGCCTCAATACAATACCCTCATACAAAGAGGGGTTGCCTTCTAGGGAAAGAAACCCTAAACTAAACATAAGTTCTACCGTCAAATCATCCGCCTAATGAACGGCCCTGATTGACTAGAAATTACTATACTTTTATAAGGCAATTTTACATTTGTTTTTAACTTCGGGGACGTTGCCGCCAAAACCCCCGCCCGGGGACCGCTGGCCCCCAAACCCCCCGAACCTCCACGGGGGGAACAAGTCCCCCCCGCACCCCCCCGCGTGGAGGGGTATATAATCTTCCTAGGGTATACATCTCGCTGAAACAAAGACCTCTAAATAATCATGCTCCACACCCAACAATCTCCCACTTGGACAATGATTGTAACAACTCCACCGCTGCTTCATTTGTTGGACAATGACTCCTCTTTGGACCTGGTTGTTTCTCATCTTCATCGTCATCCTTGAAGACCAATTGAAACTGAGCATATTCTCCGTTTCTCCCTGGTTACAACTTTTGTTAGCATATCTGTAGGATTTTGGCTAGTGTGTATCTTTTCCAACTTCAACTCTCCATCTTCCAACACTGATGGTATGAAATGGTACTTGAGCTGTATGTGTTTAGTCCTGGAATGAAATGTTGAGTTCTTTGCAAGATGAATGGCACTTTGGCTATCACTGTTTAACGTGCCCATATCATGCTTCTTACCCAATTCACCCATAAACCTTTGTAACCAAATCATTTCTTTACTAGCCTCTGTAGCAACAACATACTCTGCTTCTGTTGTTGAAAGTGCAACAACACTTTGGATTTTTGAAACCCAACTAACAGCGGTTCCACCTATAGTAAATACATATCTTGTAGTGCTCCTATTATCTCCGTCACCTGCCATATCTGCATCAACATATCGGTATCCCTATAGAGAAATGTTTGAATCACCAAAGAATAATGCTTGATTTGTGGTACCTTTCAAATATCTGAGAATCCATTTCACTGTCATCCAATGTTCTTTTTCTAGATTGTTCATGTACCTACTTACAAGTCCCCCCTGCACCCCCCTGCGTGGAGGGGTGTACAATCTTCCTGGGGTATACATCCGGCTGAAACAAAGACCTCTAAATAATCATGCTCCACACCCAACAAAAACCTTGTCAATAACCTCATTCACCCCTCTTTTAGATAAATCGGGCATAAACTAACCAGTTTATGACGAAAGCAATCGGTTTTCACATAAACCGACCGATTTATGACGAAAGCAATCGGTTTTCCCATAAACTGACCGGTTTATGACGAAAGCGATCGGTTTTCCCATAAACCAGTCGATTTATTCCCATAAACGAGTTAGTTTCGTCATAAACCGTCTGACTCATAGCCAGGTCGGTCACAGACCCACCAGAGGCATTCCTGGAGGCTTGTGAGGTGGTTTGGCGGGAAAATAAGGGTTGTTTCCCTCCAAAAAAACCCCTCCAAGCCAATAAAAGGAGGTCTCCCTTCTCATTTGCCTCACACATCTCATTTAGAATTTTTGTGAGCTTCATTGTGAGCTTGGGGAGTGTTGAGTGTTTATTGGAGTAGTGGAACAACAGAGAGTTTGAGCTAAGTAGTAGCCACCATGCCTCCAAAAGCCAAGGACACTGCATGGGCTCATTGTGATATGATTGATGGCAAAATGATTTGCAAATATTGTCAAAACTCTATTGGAGGAGGGGGGTATTAAAAGGTTCAAGCAACACTTGTTGGGATAGGAGGCCATGTAAAGCCATGTGGAGCACCGAATGAAGTAATAGGACATATTAAAGCAAAATACTTTCAGAAGTTTGAGATTCAAGTCAATGAACCAACAAAGAAGTTTATGACTCAAGCAGGTGCAAAGTTTGGGAGTCGAGACTCAACCAACTGAGTTTAATCATGATGAGAAATTTCAACTTTCACGTGATAATCTTGATCACTAATATCATATATGTAGACTTGTAGTAGGTGAGTGGCCCTATAGCTTGTAGGATTTGTTTTTGGACTCTAGAGGCCATTTAGAGCCTCATTGATTATATATTTTGTTGCTAATATGTATTGCACTTGGTGCCATTTTGATATATTCACCTTTACATGGTATATTACTATATATATGAGCAACTTTGCATATTTTGTGTCTATTTGTTTGGAATCATGGATTTAAATCTTAAAAATAGTTTTTTCGTTAAAAAATAATTATTCCATGTGTTTTTTTAAAACTGATTCACTGAGATCTAGCCAATCCCAGTTTGACCGGTTCTGGTTTGAAACCTGGTTTATTAGGTGGACCGGTCTAGACACTGGTTCCAGTTTTTAAAACTATGAGACAGAGGGTGGTACAGAGACAAGGTGCTGTGACAGATTGTGCAGCACTAGAGAGAACAACTTCCTCGCTAAGAGGGAGTGTTAGTTTATGTGGCAACTGAGGTGTTCTAATTTCGAAAATTTGTGGAGAGTCTAAACCACAGTGGTTCTCCATATCCTAGGAATTGTTTCTGGAAATTCCACATAGAACTGTCTCAGACAGATTATTAGCCTATTTTTAATTATTTCCTAAGTCTAAACTTAAGAAAGGTGGCTAATTAATCATAACTAATTGAGATAAAGTGTGAATTATCTAAAAACTCACACAAATCGACTGGGAATTAATATTGGCCCTTGATTAAATTTTAATCTTGGTAGTTGGAGGTCCAATAAAAGAATATAAGAGGAAGTCAATAGGTAGATGGTGAACAAACTAGTAGCAGATACTCAGTTGCTCAGAGGGTTTGATTTTCCTAGTAGCAAAGATTCAGCGGTGGAGATCGAGTCATTAAGCGAGTAGCAGGGTGTAAGAGGGGCATGGACAGTGAAGTCGGAGGAAGCTTTCCAGATCTGGTGAGTACCCTGCAAAGAGGCCAAGCTTTTCTCCAAGGGGTTGCGCAGAGGCAACGCAGACCCTCAAAGGGCAGTTTTACTTTTGCTGAGGGGAAGACATCTTTAGTTCTAGGTCGGGACCAGAGTGTCGAAGAAGCATTTCCCTAATCAGCAACAGTCAGGATCGCTAAATTGGCAGTCGATTCAGGCAACACGTGTGCCAGGCAACTCAAGTGTGATGCAGAGCCTGTGCAGACCTAGTTGGACAGCTAGCGTTTCAGAGCTCAGACAATGTTGGAATTGCTTGGAGTGAGGCTAACTTCCCTCAAGAAATTTTTGTCAATAATTTCTCTGCAGGATTGCCAATTTTCGGCATCCAGATTGTACTCGGATATTTCACTATTGCATGATAATATAAAACCCTCAGTTGTTGTACCAGTTTTCCAAAGTTGGGTTTTTCCGGGGACATTTGTCCAAAAATAACTTCGTTAATTTTTATGTGCGCTAGCATATTTCTCAGATTTCCAATTTATCTTCCTCATAATATTTTTTTTGTGAAGTTTGTGGTAGTGAATTATTTGTTGTTCGTGTGGGCAAACAAACTGTTAATTAATTTACAGTTAGAAAAATAATTTCAAGTCACTGCAATAAAATTTCGTAGCGAAAATTTCTTAGCTACAGAATAATTTCGTAGCACCGAAATTTTCACACTTTTAGGGTCCTCTTTCATCTCAATAAGTCAACTCGGCGATAACCCTCATGGTTTTGGCCCCACATCTTCAAATACAAAACCCCAAGCTTGGGTTCTAAGCCCACAAAGCACATTTGTGGCGCTCCTTCCTCCAAACCCCGAACCCTAGGTCTTGGAGTACCTCTTGTTACCGCTCAAACTAGCAGTGAGCATAAAGGGGATTCCTAGAGGGGACAGTTGTGAGACCAAGGGCATCAATGGAGACTTAGCCCTTTGTCACCCCAGCTAAGACTCCCTACTCTTTACAAAGTTTCACCGATTGGAGGAGACCCAGTATTTGGAAGTCACTTGTGAAGGATGAATCAACAAATGGATGTGAACTGACTTTAATGATCATTTTCCTAGAAGGGAGGTAAAGAATGGAGCTTACTTGCTCTTCAAGCAAAGTACAAATGTTTCTAGGATAAGGAGGTGAGGATTTTTTGTTAGAGGAATATGCCTTGTAAAGGAATTTCCCAATCCTAAAATCCTTATCGAACTTGACTTCCCGAATAGTTATTGAAGAATTAACTTTTCAAAGGTATGGGACCACACGAGACCAAGTGGACCCAGCCTAGGTTAAGGAGAGATTCTAGCAACCAATGATGTTTTTAACCCAAACAAGGGGAATGGATGAAAGCAAGAATTTCCAAAAAGTGTCAAGTTGATCCTCTGAGGTGCTATCCTAGGGAATACCAAGGTAAAGTTTGATCTCAGAGCTAGAGCTTGGGATATCTCACAACTCCACTGTCGAAATGGCTTCAAATTTCTAGGAGGCCTTGAGGACACACCAGTGTGGTAGAGGCTAAGAGATCGAGATTTTTCTATGGCTATTTTGTTGGGAGAGTGATGCCCTAGGTGACCCAACTTGGCTAGACCTAGAAAAGAAGGGGAAAAGGTGGAGAAAAATATTCTTTGAGTGATCACCTATTGGTGGACCAGTGCCTAATCCCTTGGGGAGAATGGAGTCTAGGAGAATGATGAGAAAGGAACTCGTATTTCGGTCAAGGAGGCCTTAAGGACTACTTCGCTTGGCCTTTAGGGCAAGAAGAAGAGACCTCAAAGCTTTTATACTTCACTTGGCAAAAAGAGATGGCTTATCAAGATAAATTCACCGGTGGAATTATCCCTAGGAGATTTCATTCATATACATGGCCCAAACATTGAGAGATGCTATATAGAAACAATAATTCCACAATTTTGCAATTATGCAATGCAGCAATTAGCCCTAATATAGCGAAAATCCCATTCAATGCATATGACAAAAGTAAAACAAGAATAGCATTAAATGTGTGTACTTACATGTAATAGAACATATCCAACCATCAACAATTTGACAATAAAGAAGCTCCAAGATAAAATACTCCAATCCAAACATC
Source organism: Pinus tabuliformis (assembly GCA_031772625.1). NCBI lineage: Eukaryota > Viridiplantae > Streptophyta > Pinopsida > Pinales > Pinaceae > Pinus > Pinus tabuliformis. The sequence goes on along the minus strand of CM062820.1, from coordinate 1,705,869,915 downwards.
AAAATTCATCCATGTTCCAATTCCTCATCCCAGAAAAAAGTGTAAAATTCTCTAGAGAGAATAATGATCCAATCCAAAGTGATGATACAAATGAATTCATGTCTCTCCTATTGATACACTCATTAGGAGCTCGAATTACCTAATTTGAGCCTACATTAGCCCATCAACTAAGATAATGTGCAAAGAACTATCTATCGGTGACAAGCCCACCAAACTAGCTCATAAATAAAATAATAAGCCTCCCAAGACGTCGGATAATCAATGATGCATGTCGTTGGGCTCTATAAGAGAGCCCGCTGAAGTCCATAAGTGCCAAAATGATGAGTTGGACTTCTAAAAGTAATGGACAAGGGGTTGGCCCCTTGTCCTACACATAATAAACCTATGGTGCTCCCAATGGCTGTGAGGGAACACAAGTGACCTCATGGGTCTCCAAGTAAGTCGAAGATGCTTGTAGACCATTTTTAAGGGCTTAGATGATGGTGTAAGTGATGTCACATCAACATACAAGTCATGGGTCATCTACCAAGTGCATGGTACATCTATGGGCTTGGCTAAGGAAAGGTGAACCAAGTGCATCTTCTTCGTCCAATAGGTGAATCTCGAGCACTCTCTGAACATCTCTAGGGATACATGGAGTATTGTCTACTGTTGTGGAGACCCATGGCTCTCAACACACACCCTACACGTGCCAATGTAGCCCTCTGGAGGCTTAGGACCCCGTATAGCGAGACCAAACCCAAGATGTAGACCACCTGCAATTCGACATAAGATCCAATGCGCCCCCTAGCCTTCCAGTACAACAAATCATCAAGGAAATCGAGTAAAAGAGCTTACAAACCATGGACAACAAGTGGGGACTTCATAATGGCATGCCCTTCCATAATGGGCTTTGGCATGTGCTAATGTCTCCATGCTCCAAATGGGGTTAACCAAGTATCCTATTAAGTGGTTTCTACTTCTTAAGGGGATAATATGTCCAAGGTACATCCTTCAAAGGGTGGTGGCACGTGGTAGAGGGATGAATGGAGTAGGGAATGTAAAGGGGCAGCCCTGAGCCAAATGTTGGGGTACAATGGTAGCTAGTAAAGGGGAAGCCCACAATCGGGTATATAAAGTATAGGAGGTAGCAATCATGGTACATGAGGTGCCCCGACCTTCATTTTTCCACCCTTCTTTGTATGCCTTTTGCCTTTTTATGATTTTTCTTTAATTAACTGCTCGGGGCTCAAGGGGTAAGAGCATGATGTATGAGATATAGCAGTGGATACCCCCTCTCAAGGTAGGGCGGTTCATTGCACGCCAGGGGTTGGGACAATCATGGGTTCCTATATGATGGAGGCTCATAGAACCTGTATGAACCAGGGTGATGGCCATTATGATGGGGTAGAGCTTATGGATTGGCTTTTGCCCAGATGCTAAATGTGTTTGTCCCAACCATCTTTCGAATATTGTGGTACATTTCTTGTTGAATGTGGCCAATTATGCTTTTACTTTTCTTTTTAGCTGCATCAACCTTGGGGACATCATTCCAGGCCTAACCCAAGGTGTGGGCAAGGGGAAGGGGGGAGCTAACCCTATGTGGACCCAGTGGAGGAATGCGGACCTAGGTGGGAAAAATGATGAATGGGGTTATAATGAGTGCAAAGGGGGCAACATATGTTTATGAGGGAGCAGGGCCACGCAACCAAAATCAAGTTTTCCCATGAAGTACCATCCCTAAAGCCAAATGGACAATAAAAGAAATCCCATGGGGCTAGAACGCAAGGTTAACATCCAAAAGGGGTCTACGGGACAAGAGCACAAACCTAGCCCATTCTTTTCGCTGAATCCCCCCCATTAATTCATCCCCAGAAGTGTCCATGATAAGCAAACTATAATACTCAATTACCAAATGACAAGGCATACCTTTAGGCTCGGGAGGGCAAACTTCACACATGTGATCATGGTAGATGGGTGAGGGACCACATGGCTAGCTTAGGGGGTGGAGAAATGGCACAACGAGCTAGTTGGTGACTACAAGGGGCTGCTAGGTACCGACTGAAGACCATCTTGGAGAAGAAATTTCTCCTAGGGATATCGCCCACAAAATGTTGAAGAATCTAGGGCAAATGTAGTTAATGTGATTCTTCTTAGCATGATAACTATTTGTGAGGTATTTTAACTTTTGCTTATTAGCACAATCTTCTCTTGATATCATTAGTGTGTGTATTTCTTACTTCATCAAACAGTTACCAAAATATAAGAGACAAGAACACAAGATGTTGGCTTTCTGCCAGGGCCAAAACCTCTCCCTCTTGGAGAGGAAAACCCGCACAAAATTCTTCTCTTGGAGAAGAAAACCCGCACAAAATTCTTCTTATAGAGATTCCAATTGACGAATACCAAGACCATGACTCTTGACCTATCATGCCACTCCAAGACCAAGACAACAATCCTCTTCTTTGTCACTGCTGAGATCATCATCATTGCTGCTTCATCATTGATCCATCTTGACTGAGATCATTGTTGCACACTGAGATCATCTCTACCACCATTACTGTTGCACCTTGTTGCACTACCACGGAGATCTTCATTACTGTTTTGTCCTCACCAAGATCTTCTCCACAACAAAGAGATATGAGATATATAGTAGAGTTGCACTTAGAATCACCGAGACAGTGATATTCTCCATTAAGGTCTTCACTGTAGTTATACTGAGACCATTATTAAATCTGTTATGACTGCTTCTGGACTGAGACAGAGTGTCACTTCAGAATTTTTCTTTTCACACATGCCGAGATAGTGAGGCTACTTCACTGTGTTAGTAGGCCAAGAGTATGACCATTATTGAGACCTTCATTACTACTGCTTTACTGAGATAATGATTGTTATCCTTGTACTGAGATTATGATTGCAAGTGTGCTAAGATTTCCATCACCGAGGAGTATTAGACTGCAATTTTCCTCATAGTAATTGCCTACGAAATTGCAGAGGCATCCGAGAACCTTCCTGCACCCATCCGAAGTTGTGCCATCCGAGATCCTACACCTCCTGTACCCATCCAAATTTTTACCCTATGACAAACCGGAAAATCTCAGACAAGTCTGAGTTCTGTGTCACTGTTTTGCGAATACCCTAACTGGGTAAATATAGTGGTGTCGTCCCCATATTTAGCCGACCTATCAGTGTGAACATATGTGTCTCTATTTTCAAGCCAACATGACTTTTATTTAGTTCATTTGTTGGTCGACTTCATCCAAAGGATTGTGCTTGTCTTGGAGGGTTGTTCTAGACATTCGGTTTGATCCATATACATTACACATAGGCTCAAGAAGAGCTCTTCAGTTTTCTTTTGACCCTTTGACTTTCCTAGACCTATGGAATGAGCAAGAAAATCATTCATATAATTTATAAAAATAATAATTCTTTTTCTTGACAAGTACAAAGAAAAAATTTGCATTGACAAATACCGAACCTAGTTAACCTTTTCTTCAACACAAAATGGTGGGTAACACCTCCCAAGCTACCAATTTCAACAAGGTAGGCATTTGTTGTAGCATGATTTTTTGGATGCTAGAGGCAATCTACAGCCAGTTTGTAAGCTCTTTTACTCGATTTCCTTGATGACTTGTTGTACTGGAAGGCTAGGGGGCGCATTGGATCTTATGTCGAATTGCAGGTGGTCTACATCTTGGGTTTGGTCTCGCTATACGGGGTCCTAAGCCTCCAGAGGGCTACATTGGCACGTGTAGGGTGTGTGTTGAGAGCCATGGGTCTCCACAACAGTAGACAATACTCCATGTATCCCTAGAGATGTTCAGAGAGTGCTCGAGATTCACCTATTGGACGAAGAAGATGCACTTGGTTCACCTTTCCTTAGCCAAGCCCATAGATGTACCATGCACTTGGTAGATGACCCATGACTTGTATGTTGATGTGACATCACTTACACCATCATCTAAGCCCTTAAAAATGGTCTACAAGCATCTTCGGCTTACTTGGAGACCCATGAGGTCACTTGTGTGCCCTCACAGCCATTGGGAGCACCATAGGTTTATTATGTGCAAGACAAGGGGCCAACCCCTTGCCCATTACTTTTAGAAGTCCAACTCATCATTTTGGCACTTATGGACTTCAGCGGGCTCTCTTATAGAGCCCAACGACATGCATCATTGATTATCCGACGTCTTGGGAGGCTTATTATTTTATTTATGAGCTAGTTTGGTGGGCTTGTCACCGATAGATAGTTCTTTGCACATTATCTTAGTTGATGGGCTAATGTAGGCTCAAATTAGGTAATTCGAGCTCCTAATGAGTGTATCAATAGGAGAGACATGAATTCATTTGTATCATCACTTTGGATTGGATCATTATTCTCTCTAGAGAATTTTACACTCTTTTCTGGGATGAGGAATTGGAATATGGATGAATTTTGATGTTTGGATTGGAGTATTTTATCTTGGAGCTTCTTTATTGTCAAATTGTTGATGGTTGGATATGTTCTATTACATGTAAGTACACACATTTAATGCTATTCTTGTTTTACTTTTGTCATATGCATTGAATGGGATTATCGCTATATTAGGGCTAATTGCGGCATTGCATAATTGCAAAATTGTGGAATTATTGTTTCTATATAGCATCTTTCAATGTTTGGCATGTGCTAATGTCTCCATGCTCAAACCTGCAGTCAACAATGGTCAAACAACACAGAAAATCTCAATTTTTGTGCCAAAGGATGTGGCCTGCCCAAACAGAAATATTCCCACAAAAATCACAATCAAACAAGGTCAAAAGTTGCCCGATCAACGCTAGTCAAACTTGCTGCAACTTGGTCAACGCAAAAATCAGAAAACCCTAGTCAAACTTTCGCACATGTGGAGGAGAAGAACGCTCCCTGAAATTCGTATGACCCAATCAGATGAGGAGAGAGAGATGTGTGAGATGAATGAATGTCCAAATGAGGTAGATACTCCTTCTATTTATATGCAATGTTGGGGGTGAAGAGATGTGACTTTTGGGCTTCTAAGCCTACATTAGATTGTTGACCGACCTTGACAATTTGTCCATAGAAGAAATAAATTCATTATTACATTTATACATGTCAGAATGAGATGATCTTTAGATCAATCCTACACCTCTCGGAAAGAGGAATCCAACAAAAATATCATCTCCATCATATGAGCTATCCAAGGTGGAGTTTGGCCTTAGTTGCCAAATCTAACACTCCCTCTCAACTAGGGAGAACTCCACCTCCCAAACCATCTGACAATATGTACCATCCCTGTCATCACTTCTCTGCTCTGGTGAACCATGAAGAAATGATCGAGAATGTATCATACCATTCTCTACTAACCCGAAATCAATCTCCAATAATCGAGTGTATCACACTACTCTCCACTGACCCAAAGTCAGTCTCCATTGATCCCAGATCAATATCAAACATCCTAGCATAGGGAGTACTATCATCCCTATCCTCATTTCCCTACTCATTGGCCAAATGAGAGGTACTTCCCATGAGTCCCAGACTGCATGGGTAGGATGTATCAACAAGAGCAGGTGAACCACTCATCCTGCTCATATGCCATAGGAGAAGGTGAACCACTCATCCTGCTCATATCTACCCCATCATGGGGTATCATAGGGGAAGGTGAACCACTCACCCTGTACATCACACACCACTAGGGGAAGGTGAACCACTCACCCTATGGTCGCTCATCGCTCCAAGAAGTACCCCCAGCCCCCCGGAGCACCTAGAGCTCAATATCAAATCAAACGAGACCCTCATACGAGGGTCTCTCCACGACTCCAAGTCATTCACAGAAGGTTAAGAATTTGACCTTCCCCAGGGGCTTCATAAGAATATTTGCGACCTGATCATCAGTCCCAATATGACGGAGCTTTATAGCTCCTCATCGTACCATATCTCGAATAGAGTGGTCCCTGATATCAATATGCTTGGACTGGTCATGAAACACGGGATTCTCAAAAAGACGAATCCCACTTTGGTTGTCGCAATAGATCATAGTGGTATCAACCACATGTCCAAACAGCTCACTAAAGAGCTTCCTCAACCAAACAGCTTCACATGAGGCAATACTAGCAGCAATGTATTCAGCCTCATTGGTGCTCAAAGCAACCGACTTCTGCTTCCTAGTCATCCAGGATATCGAAGCAGAACCTAGAGAGAAGCAACATCCAGATGTGCTTTTACGATCCACCACACTGCCAATTTAGACTCCAAAGGTGATTGTGCCCCGGAGTGTAAAAATTTATGTTTTCCAACCCCGGTTTTCAGTTTCTCCTTATTTCTCCCATGTAGTTAAATGTCCATTCCCATAACCATACATTTAACAGACTGAAAAAAAAAAAAAAAATATTGCTGAAAACACAAATTCTGGAAATTTTTCAGAATGCTGGAAATTGCAGAATTAAAAATCAGCAATCAAAAACAGCCATTAAAACACACTAAAACACTGATATTTTTGGTCAACTTGACCCTGGAAAAACCCCCTACAACTCTTGGGGAAAACCAGTTTGAGAGCTCTTCTTTATTTCTGAAAATTGCCTTTTTACAGTGAGAATTATTCAGCAAAAAATCAGCAAGCAAATTTACAACTTATCTCATTTCCCGTGCCTCACAGCAATCTGGAAATTACAGCAAACAGGACAGCAATAAATGCTGTACGGCCTCCGTTTTGTGTGCAGAAAAATCAGCAAACTGCTCCTCGATTTTTGTGCAAAAATCTGCCTTTCACTATGTGCTGAATCAGCTGTACAAATCTGCTCAACTGTTGCCTTGGAATGTGTGCCAAGTTGCTGTCTCCTTCTCCTCCCTGCTCAGAAATCTCTCTTGCTCTCTTGCTCTCCTTCTCCCAATCTGCTCATGAAAGAATGAATGACCTTTTCCTCCTTTTCCTCCTTTAATATAACTCCAAGTGACTTTTGGGTGATCCAAGTGACTTTTGGGTGATCTCTAAATCCAATGGCTGAAATAGATTTAGATCAATGGCTGAGATTAAATGCTCATTTAAATCTCACTTTCTATTTTTTAATTCACCCCACTTTAATAAAGACCCACTTAGTCATTTATTTCCAAAGTCACTTTTCCTTTCTAATTTTTCATTGACTTTATAAAAGTCACCTTAAAATTAGACTTAATAACTTTATCACTTAAAGTCACTTTTAAATTAGATTTAACTTTATAAAATTATAAAGTCACTTTAGGAGAAAAATTAAATTCTTTTGGACACTTTTCCCTAGGCCAAAGATCAAAGCCTAAGGGAACCACCTGTCCTCCGGTACCAAATTTCAACACGGAGATATCTCAAGAGATTCTTAGCAGCAATCCAGTGTATGTGATGAGGCTCGACCATAAACTGACTCAATGTATTCACTGTAAAACATATGTCTGGACGGGAGTTCACCAAGAACATCAGGGCCCCCACAAGTTGACGATACTCAGAAGGATTTCCCAAATCGAGCCCAGCAGCACTTCCGCATAACTTCTTGAAATTAAGTTCCATCGGAGTAGTCATGGACTTACAATCCACCATCCCAAATCTTTCAAGTACTTTCACAATGTATTTTCCTTGAGAAAGTAAAATCTCGCCTGGCTTTTGCTAGACCTCCAACCCTACGAAGTAATGCATCAGTCCTAGGTCCTTCATCTCAAATTCGGAAGCCAACACCCTCTTACATTAATCAATAAGAGGGTTTGCACCTATCAGAAAGAGTTCATCCACAGAGTACCAAGATGAGAGGTCTATCATTCTCAACCTTAAAGTAAAGGTTCGGTTCAACGTCACTTCTTGTAAATCCCAGCTTCATTAGATAGCTATCGATCCTCTCATACCAAGCCCGGGGTGCTTGCTTCAACCCATAGAGGACTTTCTTCAATCTGCATACATGTGTCTGACAATCTTGAACTTCGAACCCCTCAAGTTGTTCTACATAGACTTCTTCCTTAAGTGAACCATGCAAGAAAGTAGTCTTGACATCCATCTAATGAAGATTCCATCCTTGTGAGGCAGCAAGGGCTATAATCGAATGGATGGTGGTGGAGCGGATCACTGGTGCAAATATCTCATCATAATCTACACCTTCATTTTGAGAGAAGCCTCGAGCAACGAACAACGAATCTAGCCTTGAACTTTTCAACACTTCCATCAGCTCCATGCTTGATCTTGAAGAGCCATTTCAAGGTGACAACGGATTTTTCCTTGGGTCTAGAAAACACATCCCAAACATTATTCTTCATAATCGACTCATACTCTTCGTTAATTGCATCCTTCCAAACCTGGTGTTTGGCAGCTTCTTCGAATGTGCAAGGCTCAGATTGAACAATGGTGCTCATAGCAGTTAAGTACCCTTGGTACCTATTCGGCCTCTTACTTTCACGAAATGTCCCCCTAGGTGCAACATGTCTCTCGACATCTTCAAGAGTCTCCCTAAGCCATGAGGGTCTCCCTTTCGAGGAGGAGGGTTCATGAGGGGGTGGATCGAAGGGATCCATTAGTCTTTCAGCATCGAGCATCTGCTCATCCTGCAGTTCTCCTTGCTTTCCAGAATCTACTTCTTTGTCCTTCCTTGCAAGAAGAAGGTTACTAATCTTCCCAAGGGCAGCATCCTCATCTAATTGACATCATGACTTATCTCCACTTCTCTTTGACCAGGCACATAGATTCTATATGCCTTAAAAGTTTCATTGTAGCCCACAAATGTTCCTTTCTTCCCAGAAGCATCCAATTTGCTTCTCTTTTCTTTCGGCACATGACAATATACGAGGCTACCAAAAATTCTAAAGTGAGAAACATTAGGTTTCTGTTGGAAACACTGAGAGGGGGGGTGAATCAGTATTCCTTTTCAATTGTTATTTTTACCAGTTAAATCATTTATATTTAGAACACAAAATGAACAATAGGAATAAATACTTTTATTAATATAATCTTTACAATAAATCAAGTACAATGTATATAGGGCTCCAACCTGTTGCCAAGCACCAACTTGGACTTTTTGTGAGGCTCCAACCTCCAGGGCGCCAACCCTATCTTGTCAAGGCACCAACCTTGGATTTAGGAGCACCAACTCCAAGGACACCAATCCTTCCAATTCTGAGGCACCAACCCCAAGGGCTCCGACCCTATCTTGTCAAGGCACCAACCTTGGATTTAGGAGCACCAACTCCAAGGACACCAATCCTTCCAATTCTGAGGCACCAACCCCAAGGGCTCCGACCCTGTCTTGTCAAGAAATGTTTTGATTATATTACATTGCTCTCAAAATCTTCTTCATTGTGTTCTGTCAATCTACAGCTTCACTGCTACATCAATGACAACCTGTCTTCATATGAAGGAGTCTTCACAATTCTTCATATTGCCCAAACAGAGTCTGCAAAGTTACCTCATGATGATTTCAAATAGCCATCATGATCTACAAGAGTCTTCACACAACTTCAATGTGTCTACAATGCACTGCATTAAGCTCTGCACAAAAACAACTCTCTGTTTCAAGCCTATGTTCTCACTGTCACGGTAAATGCTTCAGGAGTGACTTCTTTAGAGGAGTGACTATCGCGGTTTCATATTGTGCGTTCAATTAAAAACAACCCTGTTCATACTTAGATAATCTTCTTAGATCCGCAGAGCGTCCTTTTAAACTATTATCTCAATCATTGTCAAACACAGGTCTGAGCTTTTCAATAAATAACCCAGTCAACAAAATGTTCGACCTTCGGCTTCCTTCTTCTTCCGCTGGACCTTTCATCTTCCTTCTTCACTCGCTCGACCTTCGGCTTCCACTTTTGTTCACTTGACCTTTGGCTTCCTTTTTCGCTTGCTCGATCTTTCGACTTCTCGATCTTTGGCTTCCTCTGTCTCTTCAAGTTCATGAGTTGTGAACTGTTACTTCTTCTCTCTGTTAGATGTCCGAGATCAATTACCTGAAGTGAAGCGTTTCAACTTGTATATATGTGAGTTTTGCCAATAACCAAAAGACACGTTCATTGGGAGGAGAGGCTGACTTATGAGTTGGCATATTAAAATTATATCGAATAGTATTTCATCCATAGACTTGATTATTCACAAAAACCATATAAGACAGGCTATACCCACAGGGAGGTCCCACATGCCGCATCACTACCTCAATCGCAATCGCAACTTTCAGAGGTCTTTTACAAGTCGTGCCCATAACATGGCTGATGGTCGATGGCCCCTACTGGATGCGATATTATATTAAACTGTTTTGATAAACCCGTTGGGTCCACCACTTTATCGCAATCATAATTTCATAAGACTCCCGCAATTGCAACTTTATGAAAATCCACATTAATAGAGGTCCCCACACGTCATGGCTTTAATCCCGCAATCGCAACTTCATGAGAATCCCACAATCGCAACATTCAATATCACCGATATTCACATATCACCCCGTAGCGGATGCGATATTTAATAAACCGTTTTTAATAAGTTCGTCGGGTCCACACCTCTATCGCAATCAACGGTTTGACATCCCTTTGAAACTTGCGATTACTGCAGATGCGATATTTTATTAAGTCATGCTATAATGGTGCAGCGGGTCCGCAATGCTATCCCAGTCGGCGGTTCGGGGGTTTATCGCAATCGGCGGTCCGAGGTGACAACCCTTTGTGATTTGTGTAACTTCCCCGATATCTGGACGCGATACTACATAAAGGTATGTTCTAATGGAGCTATCGGGTCCGCGTATTATATCGCAATCTATGGTTTGCGGGACTTCGACTGGCACACGAATTAAAACGGCCTTAACCCCCGCAGTTGACTGTGATCTAAGAGTTGAATATGAGATCAACGGCTAGGATTGAGTGCGGGACTTCAGCCACGATCAAGGAAATCCGTACTTTCCTACCCCCGCAGTTGCTAATCACCGTCGATCTGATGATCCAGATCTATTCCTCCGCCATTCTTCTTCCGCAAGCACTTGGGTTTGATCTTCGTCATTCATTTCTTGACTCCATTATATTGCAATTGGGGGTTTGAGCAGTGTTTACATAACTTAATATAATAGAACCGCTGATAAAGTTCCTCCGATATAAATTCTCTGATGCGGTGTTATTACATGGTTTTATTCTTGGGTTCTTGCTCCTGTGACTTCTCTTCACTCTTCCGCTCTTCCGATAGTTGTTGCTCCTATGGCTTATCTTCCTATGGCCTCCGATAACTATGTTTATGCTCCTCTTATATCGTTTTTGCTCTTTGTTCTTCTGATAACACTTACCCTTGGGCATATGCGAAATCCTGCTTTTGTTGCTCTGTAACCTGCTTCTTTGATGGCTTCCGATGAACTCTTCCTTTCACTTTTTGACTTCACGATGGCTTCTCCTCTTTGGCTTCTTGCTCCTGTTGCTTCACAGATCTACTGCTTCTATTATGTCTGTATATATATATATTCAATCCAGTTGGGTCCTCCATGAACAGTATTATGATCAATGGGCATCAATGGGCAACCACACATGTCACAAGAATTTGCCATCACAAACACTACCATATTGACATCAATGACAACCTAGATTAACAGTTTCTTACCGGTGAAAACTTCTTCGGGAGTTTTGGAGTCCAACGCTTGATGAGGGCATCTATTTTGAACATACACAGCGGTGTTTGCAGCTTCGGCCCATAAGAACTTCGGAAGGCTTTGATCATGAAGCATGGCACGAATGGCTTCTACGATAGAACAGTTCTTCCTTTCAGCAACACGATTTTGCTCAGGAGTATATGGTGTAGCAGTCTCCCTCTTAATGTCAGCTTCTCTACAATAATCTTTGAACTCATTTGATTTGTATTCAGTTCCATTATCGGTCTTTAATATTTTGATCTTCTTCCCGATTTGATTTTCGACCAAAGCTTTGAAAGAACAGAACCATGAGAATACATCGTCCTTCTTCTTCAAGAATATATCCAAGTCTTGCAAGAGAAATCATCCATAAAGATGGCATAATATAAATATCATCCCAATGAGTTCACCGGCATTGCACCAAATAAATTAGAATGAATCAATTGCAATATGTCAGTAGTCTTGCTATCACTTGAGTGGAATGGTCCCCTTGTATGCTTTCCTTCGACACACCCTTGACAAACACCTTCATGTTCTACTTTAAATTCGGGCATACCTGTCGATATCTTCCTCGCATCGGGTAGAGCCTTATAATGTAGATGAGCAAACCTCCGATGCCATAATTCAGATTGAAGTGATGTGTCGCAAGACATAGCTCCCAATGGGCTTCCTCCAACTTGATATAGGCTATCAACCCTGAAGCCAAGTGTAAATGCATCTTCGAAATTTTTATTCCACACACGTACCTTTTCGTCGATGAATGCCACCTTGAATCCTTTGTCCTCCATCGCCGAGATAGATACCAGGTTCTTCTTTAGATCAAGTACATATATTACTTCTTGTAGATGAATGGTGTTACCCTAATTCAATTGAAGAGTAACATTCCCAACTCCCTTCATGGGATAGGTGGCATTGTCTCCAAGGATAATTTCTAAATTTGTATCCCTTTCAATTAGATTTGAAAGAGCTTCCTTATACCCAGTGAAGTGCGTTATACCAATTTCCCAGAGTGTCCGGAGGAGATGCAGTAGAAAGGGCAGATATAAGATAGAGTTTGTTTTGCTCGTTATCAACAACATTAGATTCATCATACCTGGTGTTTCTTGATCTCTTGGGAGGGCGACCATTTCCTTGATGAGAAGCGAGAGCATTCCTTTTTCCTTGGTTGTTGAATCTGCCATTCCTTTGATTGTTGTTGCCCCTGAAATTGTTGTTGTTGTGATTGTCATCATCATGGGGTGTATACCTTCTATTAGGACACTCCCTAGCATAGTGACCAAACTTGTTGCAAATGTAGCATCTTCCCTTCCTTCCATTTTTGAAACATGGCCTTCCTTGACATTGCTTCTTCGAACCTACATTTCTCTTCTTTTTAGCATGAGTAGATAATGCAGTAGGATCATTCCTATTTGAAAGCATATCTAGTTCCATCATCCTTGTTTCTTCTTGAGAGCATCTAGTCAGCAGTTCTTCAAAACCTAAAATCTTGTCGTTGTCAAGAATAGTAGTGTTGAATACATGCCATTCACGAGGGAGTCCTCCAAGGGCAATGAGTATAAGCACCCTATCAGCAATAGCTTCTCCAATCAAAAGAATATCATTTTTTATCTTTGTAATCCTCACGAAGTAGGATTCAATATCTTCATTTCTTCCTTTCTTTATATCCTTCAACTTGTTCTTGAGGAAAAGAATTTGATTTGCATTGCTAGATTTGAACATGCCAACCAACCTATCATATATCTCCTTTGATGTGTTCAAATCATAAATGTAAGCAACTAAATACTTATGAATAGAATCCATGATGATCTTGTTGGCTTTGACTTCACCCTTCTTGTATTTGGTCTTAGCAGCAACCGATGCATTAGAAGGAAGTTATGAAATCTTTCCCCGCACATAATCCATCACATTCTGCTCTTCTAATGTCAAATCAAGAGACATCTTCCAAAGTTATGAAATCTTTCCCCGCACATAATCCATCACATTCTGCTCTTCTAATGTCAAATCAAGAGACATCTTCCATGCATGATAATCAGACTTATCATGAAGCTTATCATCAGACTTCAAGTAGGATGTGAAAGCCAATGAATCTTGTCTTTGATTAGTGATTTCTCCTCTTGGTGATTGCTATTCTCACTCTTGCTTGGGCTTTGTCTTCACCTCAGCGTTGATATCATGTTAGATTTAGATAACAATAGTATGTTCTATGCCTAAGAGCAATTTACTTCATTTTTTCTTATGAGCCCAATTATCAATTTCCAGATTAGCAATCACATTAACATGATAGTAAATGCAGATAGAACATAAATAAACAACAGAAGATGAGCCAAGACAAGAGGACACAATATTTGGCGGATGCCAGGGAAAAACTCCAATGTGGCGAAACCCTTTGATCAAGTCTTCTTATTATTCTTCAAAAGTTCAGCAGGGAGAGAGAGTACAATATACAAAATTCACTTTCTCAAACAAAGTCAATCTGTCTCGTCAAACTGCAGTCAACAGGATGCCCTAACCAGAAAGTCAACGTTGGTCAAATCAACAGAATTTCTCCTCCAAATTAGCTTGGTCAAACCCAGTCAATTCGGCCTCCAACGACAGTCCAAATCAGCCCAAAACAGTCCTGAAGAAATCTGTCAAACTTGGTCAATGCAAAGTCAAACCTGCAGTCAACGTTGGTCAAACAACACAGAAAATCTCAATTTTTGTGCCAAAGAATGCAACCTACCCAAACAAAAATATTTCCACAAAAATTGCAGACAAACAAGGTCAAACGTTGCCCGGTCAACGCTGGTCAAACCTGCAACAAGTTGGTCAACGCAGGAATCAGAAAACCCTAGTCAAACTTTCGCACGTGTGGAGGAGAAGAAGTGTTGAAGAAAAGTGTAACTAGGTTCAGTATTTGTCAATGTAATTTTGATCTTTCTGCTTGTCAATCTTGCTCATTCCATAGTTCTAGGAAAGTCAAAGAGTCAAGATTATGTTAAAGAGCTCTTTAAAAGCATTTATGTAATGTACATGGGTCAACCTAGTGTCAAGAAGCCCTCCAAGACAAGCACCATTCCTCAACAAAGAAGACTACAAGCAAAACGATGAAGAAAACATCATGTCGGCCTACAAAAATGAATTAAACAACTAAAAGATGACATGTCAGCTCATATAAATGACACAACAATTCACTTCGTCATGTTGGCTCAAATACAGGGTCAAACCACTATAAATAGGTGTGTAAAGTTCAGAATTACAGTCAGATTTTTTTAGATATCTTTGCAACTTCGGAGGTGCAGGAACTCGCAATTTTCTGAGATGATTCAGTCAAGAACAAGGACTGTAATCCGCATTACAGGAGAACAGTCTCTCGAACCTTTCAAATCTCGAACAAGGTATAGGGGAGCAGACATGTCGGATAAAGTGCAGTGGGACAGTATTTCATATAAATGAAGTGGCTCAGAATCTCAGATGAGGACAGCAGTCCTATGTTTCTCGGATGGACATCATGATCTCTGTCTCAACATACCTAACACAGTCATGTGTGATGTGAAGTATCCATGTGATCTCATAGTTACATAGTTACAATCTCATGACGAGGATCTCAATGTGGCATACATCCTAAACATAGTCATGACCTCGACATAGTTACAATTATGATGAAAAACTCAGTTCAATTATCATATATATACCTCAGAATGAAGATCTCATTGTTATAACAAAGACCTCGGTGAAGATGTAGGATAGGTGCAGCAGTGATGAAGATCTCAATGAAGGTGCAATCATGGTGCAGCAGTGATCAAGATCTCAATGAAGGTGCAACCATGGTGCAGCAGTAATGAAGATCTCTGCGGTACAGTAGTGATGGCCTCAATGGTGGAGCAATGATGATGATCTCAACAGTGACAAAGAAGAGGATTGGTGTCTTGGTCTTGGAGTGGCATAATAGGTCAAGGGTCAAGGTCTTGGTGTTCGTCAATTAGAATCTCCATAAGAAGAATTTTGTGCGGATTTTCCTCTCCAAGAGGAAGAGGTTTTAGCCTTGGCAGAGAGCCAACCAACTTGTGTTCTTGTCTCTTTTTTTTGGTAGCAGTTTGATGAAGCAAACACACACACTAATAATAAGAAGAAGATCAAGCTAAGATAAATTGTAAAAGCACTTCACAAATTGTTATCAAGTCTAGAAGAATCACATTAATCCCACTTGCCCTAGATTCTTCAACATGGTATCAGAGCTAAGGTGCAGAAGTCAAAGGAAGGGCAACAAAAGAGACATACAAGGATCAGTCCTCAAGAAGGGCATCAAAGTAAGGTTAAGGGTTTTGTCAAGAATAAAGGATCAAGTCTACAACAAGCAGTCTACATCAGCAAAGAACCTTTTCTCCACAATCATCATCAAAAAGGTCACCAAGAACCTTATCAATATGAGTACAAAGCAAGATAACTCAAATTCAAAGATTATCATCTTGGAGAGGGTCGAAAATCCGAGAAGAAATCCTAATCTACACTACAACAAAAGGAAAACACAATACCTTTCACAGTCTCGATGCTAGCCTCAAAATTTGGGTGTCATTACAACCCATGTCATACCACAGCAATCTTAATGACTTAAGCAGTTTCGATGATTGGTATTGAACAATGCTCAAAGGCCACAAAGATCTTTGCTCATGCTAGTCAACTCAAGCAAGGTTCTACTCCAGCAAGGAGCATTGCAACAAAGTTACAAAGATATACAGTCACAACATACATTACAGCAATATCACTTCAGAAGGAGAACACAATGCCACATCTCGGGTGGACATCATGACAGTGCTCTCAAAATTCTTGATTTCGATTCCATACCCTCACAGTCAATGAATCAAATAATCTCAACATATCATAAAGGCAGTAGTGCTTGGTGTTGAACAATGGAATGAAGTCTCAAGAAAGGTTCTGGAACTCTAGTGTACCAGGGAGCTCAAGCAAGAATCTCATTGAAGGAGATCATTCAAGAAAGCATCAAGGTGAAGATTTCATCTTCACATGACAAGTAAGTATATTTTCATTCTATATTCAAGTTTGGTTAAATGACTTCATGATTGCAAGGACATCTATGAATTGGATGGGTTATCAAGATTCCTTGCATGAAGAAGGAGAATAGACATAGTCCTCTAAGTAGTTGAAGTCATCAAAAGGTCTCCTCTAAATTTATGAAAAGGGATATTTATGAAAGATTCCCTCACATAGCAAAATTGGAGACATCAAAGTGATGTAGATGATAAACTCATTCTCTTAAGGTGCAATAAAGAAGGTCAAATGAAATCTGATCTACATGAAAGTAAAAAGGCATCAAAGGATGTAGGATATCTTCACAAGGTCTTATATATAAGATCTAGGAATGAAGACAACCATCATTGATGCACTGGCAAGGTAACAAATATCCATGAACAAGAAGGTTACCTCATTCAGCAACTTGTAGTCTCTATGCAAGATAGAGAAGGACAAGTTGATGGCAAAAATGTTGAAGGTTAAAAGAACTCAACCATGTGCAGAAAAGGAAGGAAAGGTTGGTCCTCAAGCAAGACAAAATAACCATAGTTAAGATTCAATGCTTTGGAAGCTCATATCACTGAAAAATGGACGAAGTTGAAGAAATGGGCCAAGGAAAGAGGGAGTAACAAATCTCTCTTATGAGTAAGATAGTATCCCTCACAAAAAGGTCCTATCATAAGCTCCTAGATCTTGTGATTATGATAATAAGATGCATCATGGCATCATGGAAGCATTAGAAGCAAGAGCTCGTGACATCACCATGGGAATCATGAAGGACAAAATGGACAAAATCCATGGCAGTCAAACATGAAGGATATAGCTCTTGGGAATCTCATTGAACATTGAAGGAAAGACAGATGTCATCCAGGACAAGGCTCATCATACATCAAGGCAAAAAGGAAACATCTGCCAGATGGGGATATGTAAGATCCTCAAAGTTCTCTGATGGAATCCTCATCAGAGGGTTCACTAATCTAGAGAGGAAGCAAGTGTTTCATCAGGAACACTAAAATTCATGGCATGATGGTGTGATGACATGAACAGATCAAGGGATTGAAGATCTTTTCAAACGAGGAAGTTGTTGGAAGAAGCCTAGATGACCTAAAGGTAAAATGAGGTATGTATGCTTGTATTTAATATTATAATGTCATGTCATATGGTTGCAGCTAACATGGATCATTACTTCTATCTTAAGAAGCATTATCAAGAGAAAAAGGATCTTCTCCTCTGAAAGAATGCAGGAAGGCATAAGTCGTACTCGATGAAATCAACATAATATGTCCTCATATGAAGTATTAGGTACTTGACTAAGAAACTCTGATTTAAAGCTCCTGGAAATGGAATGTGTGAGTAAGGAAGAGATCATGAGATATGCAACCATTATGAAGGTGATTAACATCCAAAGGACCAAGAAGATTTGACTAGGAAATTTCCTAGAAAGATATGAAGACTCTGATGAAAGTCTGGAAAAGATGAAGACCCTTGACAATGGATATCTTTGGGAGATCTGTCAACGTGTATGTAGGATGTTGATAGCTACAAGAAGATGTCATGATGAAGATCCATCTCGAAAGGTACAATTTGATTTAATGTTATGTTTTGATTTCTTGAATAATATCTGGATGAGTTCATGCAAGGCTACTGGCACAAGAGTTGTAAGTACAAGTACAACTAGCATTCATGTGGTAGATGGAAATTCCTGAAAGAAACATGATGAGGAAGAAGTAGCCATATGAAGAAGGTTCCAGATATGTACCAAGAAGGCCACTTTCCATGAAGAAAGGAATGACATGACGAAATAAGAAGGAAAGTGATTGATGGTTGTTGCCCTACAAGGAAGAAGCTCAACTAAATTTCATGACATCAAGGAGAGAAGTTGATCAAGCAGCTGAAGGACCCACAAAGAAAAAGTTGTTGATATATAGAAGAGTCCCTAGCTAAGAGGGAGCTCTGATAGGTCCCTAATCAAGAGGGAGTTTGAATTAAGATCACCCCTGATTACAAAGGAGTGACAATTGTGCTTTTTCCATGTCATGTGTCATGCACTAGACTAGGACTAACAGTCGTAAGTCTAGATGAAGGCCATGAATGGAAATGTAGACACATGATAGACACAACATTCTTGTCCTCACTTGGAAGAAAGAACGGAAGGATTGTTGATTTGGGGTAGCATCGGATGTGCTCTAGCTGTGAAAATTGGTGAAGAGGCTAAAGCAAATGAGATCTCCAAGGCACAGAAATGGTTTGAGAAATTCTACTCGGTGAAGGAGATATTAAAATAATTAATATTTTTAATGGGTTCCTAAGTCTAAACTTAGGAAAATAAAAATATTAATAGGTATTAATATAAAACTGGGTTAGAAGGTTCTAAATGACATGGATCAAACCAAATCTAATCTTACCCGTTGATTAGAGATGTAATCTCAGTCATTAAAGACTCAACAGATACATGTTTGAGGGTCAATTGGAGATACACCAGAGTGATCAATCAATTCGATTTTCTAGAGCGGTGTTTGCTAAGAGAAATTGAACCAGTGATCAAAGTTGCAGTGAGGGGCAATGAGTATGAGGCAGAGAGGCAGAGATAGTGTCGGAAGACCAGCGCATAGGCAAAGAGGCACACGCAGAGCCAGAGGGAGCCAAACAAAGGCCAACAGTGGTTGCGCAGAGGCCAGAAGGGCATGTGTCACCCACGCAGAGGCTGCAAAGTGACGCAAAGGGCCTGAGTGGTTGCGCAGAGGCCAGAAGGGCATGCGTCACCCACGCAGAGGCTACAGAGTGACGCAAAGGGCCTGAGAGGCTGCAAAGAGCCTCAGAGGGCTGATGCAAAGGCCAGGAGGGTTGACGCAGTGGTTCAAATTGTGCTGGATAGGGTTTCATGAAGCAGAATTTTAGAATATCTGCTTCCGAAGAGAGGTACTACTGCCAAATTATTTTCTCTATCAGGTGAGCCAGTGTGTCACCCGATGTACTCAAGAAAAGTTGCTTAATAATAAAACCCTCAGAACTATTGCACCGGTTTTCCCAATGGGTTTTTCAGGGAAACAATTGTCCAAAAATAACGGTGTCCCTTGTGTGTTTGTCTACTTCTTTCAGCTGTTGATCTGTATATGGTTGAAACTTTATTGTGTTTATTTCAGTGTTTATATGGTTAAATAACTTGTTAGTAATTAAACAAGTAGGCGAACTAAACCAGAGAATACAGATAAAATTTCTAACGGGTAATACTTAGAAATTTCAACATGATATCAGAGCGTTGCAGATCACAGGAGAGTTGAAGGCGACGGTTGAAACAGAGAATTTGCAGCAGAAACGGCTGTCCCGAGTGACAAAAGTTGTTCCTAGGCAGAAAGCAGCAAAGAAGGGTTGACGCAGAGGGCCTGCTTCATCTGTTCGAGCCAAAGAGAGGCCAGCGCAGAGGCAAAGGAAGGCAGAAGAGGCTCAAGAAGAGCCATGCAGAGACCAGGAGGGTTGACGCACTTGGCCAGGGGAGAAAATTAGCCTTGCTAGGATTGCGCAGAGCCTAAACGCTCAGTTCTTCAGTTGTTGGGGCATAGGAAGCTGTGGAAGATTGCAGAGAGTGAAGTTGATGGCGTATTGTTGTTGTCAAGGCGGAACAGTACCTAACAGGACAAAACCAAGGTAGAAGCGAGTCGCTACCTAGGCGGATTTCTAGCCAAGAAATCCAGATTAATGTTGCAAGAGCATAGGAGATCGGAGAGGTGTGATTCGACTCTTGGCAGGAGGATTTCTAGGAGGGAAATCAAGACTTAGAGGGAGTCTAGCAGAGAACTTCCAGGAGGGAAGTAAATACTCAGGGAGTCGAAGAGAGAACTTCCAGGAGGGAAGTAGAGAATCAGAAGAGTTGAAAAGAAGAGCAGAGAGATGGCCATGAATGGACTGAGGGATCAGGACAGACTGGACGAGGCTTCCAACTTTGTCATCTGGAAGGCCAAGATCTTGTCTGTTTTAGATAGACATCGCATCAAGGCCTTCGCCTTGAGAACCGTCGCTATCCCAACCGACCCAACTGACAATGAAAGGTACGAGGACACGATGGCCAAGCCGAAATGCATAATCCTTGATGGGGTCAAGGATCATGTGGTCCAGCATATTGTCGAGAAGAATACGGCAAAGGAAATGTGGGACACCTTGACGACATTGTATCAGGGCACTTCCGTGTAGAGGAAGATGCTATTGGAGAATCAATTGTGGTCGTATCAGATGCAGAAGGGGGAGCAGGTAGATCACTTCCTCAACAGATTGAAGGAGATTCGGGACCAAAGGACTTCCATAGGGCCCGTGTCAGATCAGGAGTTAATGGTGAGGACTGCCTTGAATGCGATCTCTAAGGAGTGGGAGACGTTTGTCCAAAACATTTTGGGCAGAGAACATCTTCCAAATTGGGAAGAACCATGGGCAGCTCTTCGTCAAGAAGAGATTAGACGGCTGACCAAGGTGGGAAGTAGTAGCAAATGAACTCGGGTCAAGAAAGAGGAGGAAGAGGATGCAGCTCTGGCATCTACAGGATAGCAGGGGAAGAGGAAGAAAAAGGACCTCTCCAAGATAAAGTGCTTCAACTGTGGGGAACTGGACCATTATGCAAACTAGTGTCCAAAGAAGAAGAATAAGGGAGAAGCATCTGACTCCAAGGCAGCGCCAGAAAAGGCGGAAAAGGAGGTAGAGGATGATGACGATTATGCCATGAGTGCTCATGTACCTCTAGCGAAGAGGTGGGGAGACGTCGAATTATAGTCAGGGGGACTACAGGAGATGAGGGCAGGATCCTTGAGGTACCCAAACTCTTGGATCATACCTGGCTACAGGAGCCTCGAAGTGACAATAGTAGGATGGTGGATGTCAGTAGAAGCGGATGCGGATGGAGCGACAGTGCAAGAGTGCAATAGTCCCATGTGGCGAGCGCAAAGAGGGTTGCAACAATGCAAGAGGTAGGGAGGAGGTTGCAGCAGTGCAAGATGGCACAGAGAGGTTTGCAACAGTGCGAGAGGCACAGAGTTGTTGCAGCAACAAAGAGGCAACAGAGGGAGCACAGGATAGCGGCAGAGAGAGCTTCAGCATCGGGAGGGTTTCTAGCCTGACAAGGATGTCAATAGTTGGGTAGATCAGTTACTTACTTCTCAGTAACTGAGTTGCAGTGCAGCAGTAGCAGTGGTAGTGCTATGGGCAGCACGATGCAGCATGATGAGAGAGAACTGCAGTGCAGATGCAGTGTTGGGAGGAAGGACCAGCAACAGCATGGATGCAGAGGGAGTTGTCGTACAGATGTAGCAGTGGCAGTGGCAGGGCCACAGGCAGCAGTGCAGGACACAGTAGTGCAGGATGCAGCAGTGCAGAGGACGTTGGGCAAGAAGGCCTAGCATCAGCACAGGTATCAATGTCGTATAATCAGGGTGATACTCAGTGGTGGAGTATTACTAGAGCACATTCCTCGCTAAGAGGGAGTGTTGATTTGGGGTAGCATCGAATGTGCTCTAGCCATGAAAATTGGTGGAGAGGCTAAAGCGCATGAGATCTCCAAGACCCAAAAATGATTTAGGGAAATTCTACCTGGTGAAGGAGATATTAAAATAATTAATATTTTTAATGGGTTCCTAAGTCTAAACTTAGGAAAATAAAAATATTAATGGGTATTAATATAAAATTGGGTTAGAAGGTTCTAAATGAAATGAATAAAGCCAAATATAATCTTAGTCGTTGATTAGAGATGTAATCTCGGTCGTTGAATACTCAACAGAAAAAGCATAAGAGAAGGCTTGAGGGTCAATTGGAGGTACACCAGAGTGATCAGTCAGTTCGATTTTCTAGAGCGGGGTTCGCTAAGAGAAACCGAACCAGTGATCAGAGTTGCGGCGAGGGGCAGTGAATACAAGGCAGAGAGGCAGAGATAGTGTCGGAAGTATAGCAAAGAGGCCAGAAGGGCCTGCGTCACCCATGCAGAGGTTGCAGAAATGACACAGAGGGCCAAAGAGGCTGCGCAAAGTCTCAGAGGGCTGACGCAAAGGGATTCAGTCTGACGCAGAGGCCAGGAGCAGTGTTGATAATATCGCCGAGATATCGGCGATATTCAGAAATATCGCGATATTTTTGGCGAGCCGATATATCGCCGACAAAATATCGCGATATTTTCGGCTTTTGAAAATATCGCGCGATTTCCGAAATATCGCCGATATTTCGGAAAATATCGCGCGACAATCGAAAATATCGCCCGGTGACTGTAAAAAATTTCTGCACGGCCTATAAAAATCCGATTTTGGCTTTTTTTCATATCATTTTCATTTCTGATTGCTGGAGAAGGAAGGGGAGAGCTATGTGGTTGCTGCAAAGGAGGGTTTGAGCGTTCTAGGTCCTAGTATTGATATGCTATTCATGGTAATGTTAAATTCTTAAAGTAAAAGTGACATTCTCCTTAATCTTCATTTTCATCCTTTTACTTAAATTTTTAACATTACCATGAAATGACTCAGGATGTTTGAGAGTGGTTCCGGCCTCATTGGATTTCATATGGAGAAAGTAGAATTTTATATTTCATTCAAAATGCAGCAGACTTATCAGTTTTTTAGGATTTCAGGATTGGGAGATTGTAATGTTTCCAGGTGACACCACCTGCCCGGGCTACCCCTGCCACTAGTGGAGGACGTGGTCTACCTCCTATAGCTCCTACTTCTAGTTCTTCAGCTTCTAGAGCATAGCAAACTCCACTGCCAACTCCACCAGCACCAACATCTACATCTAGAGGGAAAGGGAAAGTTGTGGCATTTTCTCGCAAGAGGGGCAGAGGAAATCAATAGGATTAGACTTTAGTTATTTTCTTATGTGCTTGTAAGTTGTACATGAACAATGAACATTGAATATTCAAGAATCAAGACCAAGCATATCACATTCTAATTTCTAAATAGTAAATTTTGATTCTATTTATTTTTTTTAAGTGAACTATGAACTTTGAGAAGTAATTATATTTTAATTTGATTAGATAAGCTGCAACCTGCAATTTAATATGGATAAAAAACTATATTTTGGTATATATATATATATATAAAACGTGTCCCCCGTGTCTTGTTTCCAGGTCGTTGTGTTTCGTATTGAATACTCGTATTTACATGTCCTCCGTGTCTCGTGTCCTCGTGTCATGTGACTTAGCTTAGACAATATTGATGTATTGTCTCCATGGAGGGTGGAGTTTGAGGAGCCCCTCTTGGAGGAGTCACCTTCATGGTTAGAGCCAGTGGCAGATGATCCATTAGAGAAGGGGCAGCAAGAGGAGGACTCGAAGTCAGAGGAGTAGCAGCACTCAGAGGAGGAGAAGTAGGAGGAGGAGGACACTGCGGGAGCATCAGCATCAACACCATTTTCTATAGATATAGGAGAGCATAGCCCCATACCTAGCACTCATTATTTGACATTAGGTGCAGAGGCAGGGTCAGGGCCTCCTACTACTAGGGGCAGACCTGGCAAATAGCCCATCATGTTTTCCCGTAAAAGGGGGAGAGGGCAGTGATTTCAGATAGATAGCTGCTAGTTTTATTTGTTGTGCTACATATAACTCATGATGATGAGATACTTTCATATATGTGATGTTATTTTGTATTGGTTCTCCACATTTGATTCCTTGAATGGACAATTATCAGGGATCAGCGGGATTTGGTATCGCCTTTGATGTATCATTTCTATTTGACATCATATATATCAGTGTTTTCTTCATATTTATGTGCCAATGTGTTTATTTCATGTTGTTATTGCTTTATATGTTCAAAAATATGAAAAAAATGAATATATTATGCATTTTTTATGCTTGCCGATATTTGTCGATATTTTGCCGATATTTTCGCCGATATTGCCGATAAGATATTTTCTGGACCCTCGCCGATATTTTCCCGATACCGATATTATCAACACTGGCCAGGAGGGTTGACACAGTGCTTCAGATTATGATGGAGAGGGTTTCCTGGGACTCTTTAAGATTATCTGCTTCCGAAGAGAGGTACTACTGCCAGATTATTTTCTCTGTCAGGTGAGCTAGTTTGGCACCCAATGTACTCAAGAAAAGTTGCTTAATAATAAAACCCTGAGAACTACTGCACTGGCTTTCCCAAGTTCAGTTTTTTTCGGGGACAATTGTCCAAAAATAACGGTGTCCCTTGTGTTTGTCTATGTCATTCAGTTGTTGATCTGTAGATGGTTGAGACTATATTATGTTTATTTCAGTGTTTATATGGTTAAATAACTTGTTAGTAATTAAACAAGTAGGCGAAATAAACCAGAGAATACAGATAAAATTTCTAACGGGTAATACTTAGAAATTTCAACAAGGATTAGATAATCATCTGGCATCTGATACTCTTTGAGGATGTGTAGGGCATCCAAGACAAGAGTAGGCAGGACGACCGATATTCTTTGAGGGTTGGGAACCCAAGATAAGAATAGTCCTAGAAGGTCATACTCAGAGAACACCAGGGTGGGTATATACCTTGAGAGACAATGATGAAGGTGTCTATAGATCATTGGTCTCGCCGGCATTGTAGCTCATGGTCTCATGGAGAGATGGAGTTGTTAGTCAAGACCTTGCACTATGACAATGTTGATGATTGATATGATGCTATACAGATGGGATTACCAATCCGATTCTTCTTATGAGAAATACTTCAGATTGAGAATAACCAAGTACCATTGTAAATACCTCCCTAGTTAAGAGGGAGTGTTGAAGAAAAGTGTAACTAGGTTCGGTATTTATCAATGTAATTTTGATCTTTGTACTTGTCAAGAAAAAGAAATATTATTTTTATATAATTATATGAATGAGTTTCTTGCTCATTCCATAGGTCTAGGAAAGTCAAAGAGTCAAGATTATGTTAAAGAGCTCTTTATGAGCATTTATGTAATGTACATGGGTCAACCTAGTGTCAAGAAGCCCTCCAAGACAAGCACCATTCTTCAACAAAGAAGACTACAAGCAAAACGATGAAGAGAACATCATGTCGGCCTACAAAAATTAATTAAACAAACAAAGATGACATGTCAGCTCATATAAATGACACAACAGTTCACTTCGTCATGTCGGCTCAAATATAGGGTCAAACCACTATAAATAGGCGTGTAAAGTTCAGAATTACAATCAGATTTTTTCGAATATCTCTGCAACTTCGGAGGTGCAGGAACTCGCATTTTTCTGAGATGATTCGATCAAGAACAAGGACTGTAATCCGCATTACAGGAGAACAGTCTCTCGAACCTCTGAAATCTCGGACAAGGTACAGGGGAGCAAACATCTTGAATAAAGTGTAGTGGGACAGTTTTTTGGATAAATGAAGTGGCTCATAATCTTAGATGAGGACAGCAGTCCTATGTTTCTGGGATGGACATCATGATCTTTGTCTCGGCATATCTAACACAGCCATGTGTGATGTGAAGTATCCATGTGATCTCATAGTTACATAGTTACAGTCTCATGAGGAGGATCTCGATGTGGCATACATCCTAAACATAGTCATGACCTCGACATAGTTGCAATCATGATGAAAAACTCAGTTCAGCTATCATATATATACCTCAGAATGAAGATCTCATTGTTACAACAAAGACCTCAGTTAAGATGTAGCATAGGTGCAGCAGTGATGAAGATCTCAATAAAGGTGCAGTCATGGTGTAGCAATAATGAAGATCTCTGTGGTGCAGTAGTGATGACCTCAATGGTGGAACAATGATGATGATCTCAGCAATGACAAAGAAGAGGATTGGTGTCTTGGTCTTGGAGTGGCATAATAGGTCAAGGGTCAAGGTCTTGATGTTCGTCAATTAGAATCTCTATAAGAAGAATTTTGTGCGGGTTTTCCTCTCCAAAAGGGAGAGGTTTCGGCCCTAGCAGAAAGCCAAATATCATGTGTTCTTGTCCCTTTGTTTTGGTAGCAGTTTGATGAAGCAAACACACACACTAATAATAAGAAGAAGATCAAGCTAAGATAAATTGTAAAAGCACTTCACAAATTGTTATCAAGTCTAGAAGAATCACATTAATCCCACTTGCACTAGATTCTTCAACAAGAAGGTTGCCTGAAATTCGTACGACCCAATCAAATGAGGAGAGAGAGATATGTGTGAGATGAATGAATGTCCAAATGAGGTAGATGCTCCTTCTATTTATATGCAACGTTGAGGGTGAAGAGACATGACTTTTGGGCTTCTGAGCCTACATTAGATTGTTGGCCGACCTTGACAATTTGTCCATAGAAGAAATATATTCATAATTCCATTTATACATGTCAGAATGAGATGATCTTTAAATCAATCCTACACGTCTCGGAAAGACGAATCCAACAAAAATAGCATCTCCATCATATGAGCTATCGAAGGTGGAGTTTGACCTTAGTTGCCAAATTTAACAGGACAACATTGTGAAATTCCAAAACTGGAATCCTATTGCAGCAAATGGAATTTATTTTGCTAATTGTTAATTATTTTAACAATTTATCTGTTACGGAAAATATCAAATAAATCACACTGCAACAGCCTTCACAAATAAACTGCGCAACTAAAAATAGCGCTGGAATTGAGAAAATACTAGCACACACAATAAAAATGACACTGTTATTTTTGGACAATTGTCCCCGAAAAAACCCAACTTGGGAAGACCGGCGCAACAGATGAGGGTTTTATTATTATGCAGCAGTGAAATTTTGAGTACAATCTATGGATCCCAACTGGTAATCCAAACAGCAAGAAAATATGGCCAAAATTATGTAACAGAATCACCCTTCTTCCAAAAGCAACCCCGGCGCAACTTCTCTTCAGAAACTCGTCCTCCTGGACCCTCTGCGTCAGCCTCCGCACTGCTCTGCGTAGACCCTATGACGTCAAACCTTTGAACTGCCTCTGATGAAGTCGGTATGCCTGTCTTTGTTGAGGAAATTTCTTCTCGGGCACTCTGGACACTCTACCCGACCTCTGGAACTGAAAACGAATTTCTCTCCAGCTAAATCGAATTGCTTCTCTTAAGCAACTCAGGCCCTTGTTCGTGCCTCTCCGGATCTAGAAAACTTCCTCTGGATCACTGTCTCTGCCCCTCACTATCTCTACTTCAATCTCTGGCTCTCCGGCAACTATTGTTGCTCTTTGGAAATCGATCTGCCAAGGAAATTAAACTGTTGGTGTTTCTGGTGTGTCTTCCAAGTGCCCATCAAATTCTTCTTATAATCCACAGTTGGAGCACTAACGACCAAGATTAAAACTTAATCAATGGCTAGAATCATCTTGGAGTCAATCTGTGTGAGTTTCTACATGATTCGCACCTTGACTTAGTTAATTCTGATTAATTAACCATATTCCCTAAGTTTAGACTTAGGAAATATTTGAAAAACTAGTTAATAATCTAATTAAACCATTTCTAGGTGGAATTTCCAGAAACGATTTCTGAGTTTTGGACATCTCATGTATTCTAGCCTCTCGACCAAATTCCGTGGCTAGAACACATCCGATGCTACAAAAACTAACACTCCCTCTTAGCGAGGACTGTGTTCTCTCTAGTGTTGCACATCTTGCCACATCACCCTGTCTCTGTATCACCTCCCTTCACATTGTTGATCTCTGGCTGTTGTTGCCCACCAACTACTGCACCTCCCTTCACGTTGTTGATCTCTGGTTGTTGCTGCCCACCAACTACTGCGCAACTCTAATGTTTTATATGTGTTGCTACTGACATTGCCATATTGTTTCCAACCCTGCATCTACACTGCAACTCCCTCTCATTTGTTGTTTATGCAACTGCAACTACTGCGACTAAGAAGCATCCAAAATGTTGAATCAACTATGTTCAGTATGATGCATCTGTCTCCCAAGTCCTAACTATTACTAGCATCTGCATTGTCACTGAGCCACCTACTCTGTTGTCAACACTGCATGCACTCCTCAGTGTCTGACTGCTACTAGTATGCAACTGTCACTCTCGTACTGACTGCATCAGCTACCACTAATCCAACCTGCTATTGAACACTGTGAGCCCTCGTAGCTAGGTAATAATCCATGAGGTGGACTGCTCAATGGATCTTGCCCAAATTTGTAGCTCTCTGGGGCTACAACTCCAAGTCACCCCACCTCCCTCCTAGAGGTGTGGCTGCCAACATCGCAGAGTCATCCTCCAACCTGGAGGACAACTTGTTGATCTTAGTTGACGTTGCCTGCTAGTCCTGCTTCTCTGACTTGCCCTTCTTGCTGAGAGGACACTGTGTGTTATAGTGACTGAGGCTCTGAGCTCATCACATCTGAAGCACTTGACCTTTGACAGGTCCTTCTTCTTCCTTCGATATTATCCCTGCCCCTGACTGGAACCCTTTAATGCGAGAGCTACATTTTCCTCCTTCACCACCTTCAATCTCCTACCACTGATGGAGTTCTTTTACAGAGGTCACCTCAACTCCTCCTGCTACAAGTCTAACCACATTCTGTCCCATTCTGGTAGCTTGTCTTTGCCCAATATACTTTGGACGAAAACTTGCCACTCCTCAAAGACATTATTCAGTGCACACCTCACTAGCTTTGTTGGTTAAGGTGTTGCCCCAATTGCTGCAAGCTGGTCTCGGACCTCCTAAATCCTAGTGAAAAAGGGATCTATGCCTTCCCCTTTCTGCATCCTGATGCATCTCAATTTTTCTTCCAAGAACATATTTCGCTGCTCGGAAGTGCCCTGATATAGCATGGAGAGAGCATCCCACATCTCTTTGGCAATACCCGTGTCAGCTATGTGTAAGACTATATGGTCTCGGACTCCACCCAAGATCAACCGCTTCGCCTTCGCTATTTCCTTCATGTATTCTTTTATAGTTGATTTGCATCCTGGGGAATTGCCACAGCATTGTCTATGCAAAGCTTCAGGCCATATTCATCCCAGGGAAGGACATCCTGGCCTTCCAAATGACATAGTTGGAGGAACCCTCCAACCTATACTGATAAGCCCTGTTGTGGCCATCTCAAAACCTATCGAAAACCCTCTCTATCCTTCTGCTTGGATGTTGCTTTGTTATTCGCACTTCCTTCTGGAATGCACAGATTTTCTAGCTTCTACTGCCAATATGCCTGGAAAAATTGAACTTTTGAAACTCGAAGTTCCATGAGAGAAATTGTGCCCCTATTGTATCCAAACAAAAATCTGTGTCCAAACAGAAATCTGCTGAGCAAAAATCCGAGTTGCAGCTACTCCGTCTGACTGGTGGAATCACAATCCTGGGAAATTCGACTTTTCTACAACCTTGCAACTGAAAATCCAATTTATGCCCCAGCAATTCGACCTGTTTGTCTAGTTATTGCGCTACCTCTGAAAATTTTGACCTCCTACTCCCTCTAAGCTGCGAAATTTTCTCCTCAGCTTGTGAGCTTCCCGATTAATCACACCCGCTCTGATACCATATGAAAATTCCAAGATTGGAATCCTATTGCAGCAACTAGAATTTTTTTTTCTAATTGTTAATTATTTTAATAATTTATCTACTACGGCAAATATCAAATAAATCACACTGCATCCTTCACAAATAAACTACAGAAATAAAAATAGCGTTGGAACTGAGAAAATACTAGCACACGATAAAAATGACACTGTTATTTTTGGACAATTGTCCCTAGAAGTACCCAACTTGGGAAAACTGGTGCAGCAAATCGGGGTTTTATTATTATGTAGCAGTGAAATTCCAAGTACAATCTATGGATGCCCAACTGGCAATCCAAAAAGCAAGAAAATCTAGCCAAAATTATGTAAGGGAATTACCCTTCTTCCATAAGAAATCCCAGCACAACTTCTTTTCAGAAACTCGTCCTCCTGGACCCTCTACATTAGCCTCTGCACTGCTTTGCGGAGACCCTATGACGTCTAGCCTCTAAACTGCCTCTGATGAAGTCGTTTTGCCTATCTCTGCTGAGGAAATCACTTCTCCGACACTCTAGACCCTCTGCCCTGCTTCTGGAACTGAAAACAAATTTCTCTCCAGCGAAATCTAATTGCTTCTCTGAAGCAACTGCACAATCCTTTGTGCTGCCTCACTGGGAATAACTTGGCCCCTTGTTGCTGCCTCTCCGGATTTGGAAAACTTCCTCCAAATCAATGTCTCTGCCCCTCACTGTCTCTGCTTCGATCTCTGGCTCTCCAACAACTGTTGTTGCTCTCTTGAAATAGATCTGCCAAGGAAATCGAACTACTGGTGTATCTAGTGTGTCTTCACAAAGTGCCCATCGACATCCTCTTATAATCCATTGTTGTAGCACCCACGGTCAAGATTAAAACTTAATCAATGGCTAGGATCATCTTAGAGTCGATCTGTGTGAGTTTCGTGATGATTCGCACCTTGACTTAGTTAATTATAATTAATCAACCATACTCACTAAGTTTAGACTTGGGAAATATTTTAAAAACTAGTTAATAATCTAATTAAGCTATTTCTAGGTGGAATTTCCAAAAACGATTTATGGGTTTTGGAGATCTCATGTATTCTAGCTTCTACACCAAATTTTGTGGCTAGAACACATTCGATACTACAAAAACTAACAAAAATAAAAGAAGAAAGACCGAAATTTTTGGGACTATTTTTAGGGCTACATCTCCCACACGTGCGAAAAGTTAGGGTATCATTGCAGTCAACTTTGGAAGGCGAAATCTCGTGTCAACATAATCAAGTTTGCAAGCCGAAATATTAAGGAAGAGAAACTACATCAAGCGAAGGAGAGAGGTGGTCTTCTCAACCATCAATCTACCCACACGTGCAACATTGCAAAAGGTGCAAGCAAGCCAAGAATTGCAGTCTTGTAGCAGCAAGCCGAAATTCTGAAGAAGAGGTCGAAAATCTGAAGTTTGGAGCAAGTTGCCTTGGGTTGACTTTGTGAGAAGCAAGGTCATCAAAAAAGAGGTTTGACTTGGTCTTGGAGGGATCCAGGTCAAGGGTCATAGGTATTGGAATTCGTCATCTAAACATTCTATAAGAAGAGAAGAATTATTGTGGGTTTTCCTCTCAAGAAGAGAGGTTTTGGCCCTGGCTTGCATCCTACATTTTGTGTCCTCTCATCTCATTGTTCTTCATTTTTTTGAAGCTATTTGATGATTAAAGAACACTATAATAGTCAAGTAAAGAAGAGCTAACTACAAGTACATCAAATTAAGTAAAAGAACATCACAAGCAGTTATCAAAGTAAGAGAAATCACCTAATCTAGCTGCCCTTAGACTTCTCAATAGGAATAAAATCGACTCCATCACAATTTCAAAATTTATAAATGCATTTTATCTTATAAGCAGGTCAGCTCCATGGGTTAAGGGCTAGTCAGCCCCCTTTCTAGACCCCCTCCTTTGACTATATAGTATATACAAAGAGCTCGCTTCTCCTCCAAGAGGTATCACTCTCACTCCTAATTATTAGCAATCTCTTTGAATTTTCTGAGGCCAAAGTAGTCTCGAAGATCTACAGTTGGAGGCCAAGTTTCTTCAAGGCGTATGTTGGTTTTTCTGTTTATATTTCTCAGTTATGATCCGCTAGCTAGGGCAGAACTTTGTGGTGACAGTTTAAGGGCTATGTCTGGGCATATTACATGTTTGCGAGGCAAGTTTGAGGCGAAATCTCTAAGGCACTTCTGCGTCTTGAAAAATATTTTTCTAACTATCAAACCAATTATGCAGTTTATTTGCTACGACAAATATCAAATAAGTTTACTACTACAATTTTCACAATAAATTACTGCGGAAATAAGAATGCTAGAAATAGAGAAATTCTAGCACACATAGAAAATATTAACACAAATATTTTTGGACAATTGTCCCCGAAAAAAACCAATGTGGAGAAACCCGTGCAATAGATGAAGGTTTTCTTATTAATTTTCAGCAGCAAATTCGAGTACAAGAATTCTGGCAATCTATACAGATAGAAAATATTGAGAGAAATTTTACAAGGAATTTCTCTCTCCACAGCAACTTGTTGACCCTGAGATGGACCCTCTACCCATACATTGGTGCGTCTGTGTCACTCTCTGCGCAGTGACTACAGAGTGCTCTTGTGGAATACGCCCTCTCTTTGGCTGCCTCTTCCTTAATTCGGAAATTTGTCTTCTGAACTCCTGTTGCTACCCTCTCTCTCTCACCTACTACTCACCCACTTGCTCTCTCTCCTCTGTTGAATCACAGCCACTGAGAAAATCAATCTGCCTAGGCAACAGAGTAACTGCACTGTTGTGTTCTTCATTTACCCATCGACTTCTTATAATCTTCTGTTGGAGCACCAATGGCCAAGATTAAAACATAATCGATGGCCCAGATTATTTCTCTCTCAATCCATGTGAGTTTCTAGAACATTCACACCATGACTTAATTAATTCTAATTAATTAGTCGTATTCCCAAAGTTTAGACTTAGGAAATAATAAATATTTAAAAAACGACTAATAATCTAATTAAGTCACTTCTAGGTGGAATTTCCATAAACGATTTCTGGGTTTTGGAGATCTCGTGTATTCTAGCCTCTCCACAAAATTCCGTGGCTAGAACACATCCGATGTTACAAAAACTAACACCTTGAAGCAAGGTCTAAGGCTCATTTCGGGTCTATTTTGAGGGCTTTCTACAGCAAACTTCAGTTTTGTAACAAATAAAATATATAAATAAATAAATATAATGTAAATGATAATAATCATAATTAATTATTAGTTAAGTAGTAATTAGGTTGAAGAGGCATGTCTAATAAGACATGACTCTTCATGAAGAGACGCTTGGTATATAAACAAGCCTCTCATTCTCATTGTAAATCATTCTCATTCATTCATTCTTATTCATTTTATTTCATATAATATTTATATCCTTAATGGATAATTTGATATTCCAAGTCTTTTGGAGTAAGTAATTTGTAGAAGGAACTTTGTTCGCTTCATGTGGTATCAGAGCCACGTTGGCTGATCACTAGGCCTTTGGCTATCAACCTATCATCAACTTCGTTGCTGTCATAATTGAAGCATTTCACTACATATTAGGAGATTCTCCATTTTTTAGGTCTTTGGCCATTATTTAAAAAATAATAATAAAGAATAAAGAAGAAGGGTATATAAAAAAAAAAGAGGAAAGGAAATAATATATTCTGAACAAACAAACAAAAAAGTGAAATATATATATATATAAAGGGTTTTACATTATTGATAAAAGTGCATAATAAAGATAAGCGGGAACCTTTTCAAGTATATTTAAATTTTTTTACATGGAGAAGCCCGTGGTTTTAGAAACCAATGGTAATTAACCGTGGTTTTAGAAACCAGTGGTAAGTTTTACATTTTACGTGGAGAACATTAACCGAGGTTTTAGAAACAATTGCCCATGGTATTTTAGAAACCAATGGTAATTGCCCGTGGTTTTAAAAACCAGTAGTAAGTTTTACATTTTACATTTTACGTGGAGAACATTAACCGAGGTTTTAGAAACAACCCATGGTAATAGCCCATGGTATTTTAAAAGTTAAAGAGAAAACAGGCATACAAAAGCTCTTATGTGAAAGGTAAATATTACTTTTTACTTAAAAAGTATTGTGAACATCGTGACAAAGCTCTTATGTGAAAGGTAAATATTACTTTTTACTTGAAAAGTATTGTGAACATCGTGACCGTGTCATATGAAAAGACGTGACCTTTATATTAAGTGGGGTGACATTAAAAAGTTATCAAGGGAGTAATTAAGTATATAAAAAAGGGACCAATTTATTATTTAAAAAAAAGTGAAACTATTATTATTTTAAGAAAAGGGGTCTTAATATAAAGAAATACATACATATATAGAGGGCAACAATATAAAGGAGTATTTTTTTTTTAATAAAAGGGTATTCAAGTTTTTAACAATCCACATTAAGGGAGAATATTGGAAATATATATAAAGGGAGATAAAATAAGTTATTTAAAAAAAAAAAAATCCATACAAAGTTAAAATGATGAAGGAAGAAAGGTTTTCCTATAATGGTCTTTCAGTTACAGATCATAGAGTAATTACATTAAAAGGAAATATCCAAGGAAGAGAAGTTAATGTCGCCATCAACCCAAGCAATGATAAAAATTATATCAACATCAACTTGGCAAATCAACTATTAATTCCAGAGCTAAGCATTAGTGTAAAGAAAAATATTTTTGACCAAAACAAGTATAAAATTAGTGATCTACAAGTGACAATAAGTCATTATGACTACATATCTCAATTTCATGTTGTAAGGACGGATAGAAACACTGACATCATACTCGGTCAACCCTGGTTTAAGGATTTGGGTACATTCATGTTAAACATAAAGAAACAAGTTTTGACGTTTCCTTATAAAGGGAAGATGGTCATGTTTCAAGACATAACAAGTAAATCAAAATCAATAAAATCTTCATTAGAAGACCTTAAGGATATCTCAAATTTGATGTTTCAAGATAACGAAAAAACTATATCAAAGAAGCAAAAAGAGCTTGAAGAAGTCATCTACAGCAAAGACAAAGAAATTTCGCGCCTAAGAGATCACCAAGAAAAGCTACTCGAACAAGTCAAGAAAGCTAAAGCATCAAAGAAGGAACTCAAGGAGCACTTATCAGAACAAGAAGAGGAAACTTTGTGTTTAAAGAACCTCAATAAAAATTTATTAGAACAAATCAAAGATCTAAACGATGAAAATTTTAAAATTCAAAACACTGAAAATAAGGTTGATGAATCAAAAACCAAATAACTTTTACGTCTGAGAAACCATAATCAAAGTCTGCTCAATCAAACTAAGAAACTTAAGGAGGATAAGAAAGCATTAAAAGATAAGTTGGAACAAGTCACTCAAGAAGTATCAAAATCTCCAGTTACAACAATTCAAGTTGAAAATAAGGGAACGAATACCGATCCAGTGAATATGACAACTCAAGAAGACAAATCAGTTGA
Source organism: Pinus tabuliformis (assembly GCA_031772625.1). Taxonomy (NCBI): domain Eukaryota; kingdom Viridiplantae; phylum Streptophyta; class Pinopsida; order Pinales; family Pinaceae; genus Pinus; species Pinus tabuliformis. The sequence goes on along the minus strand of CM062820.1, from coordinate 1,705,834,428 downwards.
AGAAACGACAGGCTTAGATGTTGCAGTTCAGACAATGGACATCCCAAGTGAATGTTCCATAACCAATTCAACAACATCTTCACCAAAAGAAAATCTAAAAACTTTATATCAACATCCGAATCATGAGAGTAGACAAATCAACCAAGCTACGTATCAGGACCATTCAAACCAAAGACAACAAATTAATGTTTCAGAGAATAATGACGTAACATCCATCCAGTCTTACACTGACAAGTCGTTACAAAATTCCAGTGATCAGAATACTATACAGAAAATTAATCTGGGATGGTCTGATCCCTTCTTGGTGCGACAATTTTGTTTGTCACTAAGAAGATCATATCAACTTGTATCGACGAGGATGACTATTCCAAAACAGAAAGACTTTCAAAGCCAAAAAAGAGATCAAACTTTTTTCATCGACAAGCTTTGAGGACAAAGCTTTTTGAGGAAGGACGCAATGTAACGAATAAAATATATAAATAATATAAATATAATGTAAATGATAATAATCATAATTAATTATTAGTTAAGTAGTAATTAGGTTGAAGACGCATGTCTAATAAGACATGACTCTTCATGAAGAGACACTTGCTTGGTATATAAGCAAGCCTCTCATTCTCATTGTAAACCATTCTCATTCATTCATTCTTATTCATTTTATTTAATATAATATTTATATCCTTAATGGATAATTTGATATTCCAAGTGTTTTGGAGTAATTAATTTGTAGAAGGAACTTTGTTCGCTTCAAGCTTCTTCCTGAAGCATACTTCGGCCTATTCTAAAGGAGTATTCCAGGCCTGCAACAGAGCTTAATCCGTCCAAATCTAAGGCTTGTTTTTAAGTCAAGCTTGGTCATCCATAAGGTTGTTTTCTGAAAACTAATCTGAGCTGTGTGTGAGGTTTGTCCAAGGTTTAATTCAAGGCATCCTTAAGGCTGAATTTGTTGTGATATTAGGGCCACAGTAGCCTTGCGAATGGCAATCTATGTCAGGCATGCATTGAAGGTTAAAAGGGATCGAGTCTGAGTTTTGGCCACTGATTAAGTGTCTGGTCAAGGCCGGCATTGGGAACAAAAAGAAGGGCTCCTGAGCTGCAAACAGATGGACAAACCAAGCCTCCTTTAAGGGCAGTTTTATAGCTAATTTGGGTCAGCAACTTGAGGTTTATGGAGCACAGAATTGAGGGCAAATCTAAAGAAATCAACAGCAGCAAAAGGAGGTCAAGCCATCTTGTTGAAGCTTGTTTTGAAAAGGCAGATTAAGGCCTGGTTAGGCCATTGTAGCAGAAACAAAGAGGCAGTCTTCTCCAAAATTAATCTAAGGTATGTTGAGATTTGGTAGCGTGGGAGGTACTCCAAACCCTAGGGTTCAGGGTTTTGAGGTTGGAGTGCCACAAATGACTTTGTGGGCTTGGAACCCAAGCATGTGGCCTTTGCACCCAAGCTGGTGGGTGTGGAACTACGAGGCATTTCGATGATTTGACACATAGAGGTGTTAAAGGAGCCTTAGAGGAGACAGGGGCAGCGAAAACCATCAAAATACAAGTTGTCTAGCATGAGATATTAATTTTTCTGTCACTGTTGGGTTTGCAAAACAAGAGTTAAGGTCGGCTAGCTGTTAAGACTCAAGAGGGCTTATGACAGTTGTACAAGCTTTAAAGGGCAGTTTGTTGGAGCCCTTGGAAGAGATATAAATATAAGGATGATGTGAGGTCATTTCACACATCCCAAGTGCAACAATTCATAGGAGACATCTTCTGTGACAGCCGCAGCACAAGAAGGACAGGGCTGATGTAGTAAGCGACTGTTTGGAGGTCTGTTTGTGGGTTTTGGCAAGTCCAAGGTGCAGCAGAGGCAGCCGAGGCAAATCCGGGCTCATAGGTGCAAAGAAAGGGTGGTTTCCTCCCTGTTTTGGTAGGCCGCAAGCCCTGTAGCAATTACAGAGGTAACGCAGGCCTGTTTTGGGCTTTTTAGAGGGACCGTAAGGCCTAATTCCTACAGCATAATCAAGGGACACACAGCATATGCTAGCAGCTTCAGGAAGGAGGCAAGCCACATTGGAAAAAGGGACTGTTGGGGGAACTTGAGAGGGCTGATGTGATTTATGATCATGCCCTAACCAGGTATCAGACCTACAGCAGTTGCATCAAGCTCAAAAATAGAGCTACGTTGCTGTTTCAAGTTGAATCTTGTTGCTAGGTGGATGAGGTCCTAGAAAAGGACAAGTTTTTTGGTTGTTGTTTGGGCATTTGTGGTCTGTTGGAGGGCAGGGTGAAAATGCCCAAATCTGAGCCCTAAGTGCAGACCTTAGGAAGGACTCTAAGGGCTGCTAGGAGTGGCAGTTTGGAGGAGGTCAAGGTATGGCCAACCAGGAGCGGTTTGACAGCTCGTGTTCATCGTTGGAGAAGCGACATTCGACGATCATAGGTGGCAGCCCTTCTGCCCTATGTGAGTCTTCATTGGAGCAGCGCAGCAAGACTATAGTGGGAATAAAAGTCCCAAAAGAGCTGAGGAGCAGCAGTGGGCAGAAGTCTCAAAGTGTTGTTGTTAAAATTCATAACTAGGACCAAACTTCATATGGGTCACCTTATTTATGACAGCTGATATTTTTCTTGGATTCCTCTCTCCGAGAGGTGTAGGATTGATCTAAAAATCATCCGATTCTGACATGTAAAAATGAAGATATGAATTTATTTGTATTATTGACAAATTGTCAAGGTCAGCGAGCAATCAAAACGGACATTTTTACCCTCAGTTCATCCTCAACGTTGCATATAAAAGGAGGAGACCTCAAGTCATTATTCCATCATCTCATCTTCACTCATCTCTCTCCTCACTTGATTGGGTACGCAAATCTGGCAGCTTTCTCTCACTCGTGCGAAGGAAGGAGGACTTTTCTGTTTTGGGCTGCGTTGACCTCCCTTTGACTGCACTTTGGGTGTGGCAGCTTCTCCTTGGCAGGCCGCAGATTTGGGCACAGAAACCGAGGTGATCTGACCTCTGGTTTGACCAGCATTGACTGCCCTAGTTGCTGGCTGCAGTTTGACTTTCGTTGACCAGCATTTGACTGGACTTTTCAGAGCTGTTTTGGACTGTTTGGGTTCGCTGTTGGAGGCCGAAGTTGACTGGGTTTGACCGAGCTGCTTGAAGGAAGAATTCTGCCATGTTTGACCAGCATTGACTTTTCTGGTTAGGGCTTTACTGCTGCTGTCATAAATTATCAGATTTGTAAATTTGTACTATCTCTCTCTGCTGAACTATTGAAGAATATAAGAAGAATTGATCAAGGGTTTCCCCACATTGGGGTTTGTCCCTGGCTGGTGCCACATCTTGTGTCCTCTTGTCTTGGCTTGTCTTCTATTGTTTATGTTTATGTTCTATCTGCATTTTACTATCATGCTGATGTGATTGCTAAATTGGATATTAATATTGGGCTAATAAAGAAATTGAAGTAAATTGCTCTTAAGCATAGAACATACCAAAAATTAACATGGTATCAGAGATGAGGTGAAAACAAAGCGAAGCAAGAGTGAAAGAGCAATCACCGAAGACAGTTGGACAAGGACAAAAGGCTCAATGGGTTCCTCTTCCCACTTCTCGGCTGAAGACATGCTCCGTAAAAAGGCTGACTATCATGGATGGAATATGTCTCTTGATCTGACATCGGAAGAACAAGAAGTGTTGGATTATGTGAAGGGGGAATCCCTAAGCCTTCTACAAATGAACCGGCTACTGCGAAGAACAAGTACAACAAGGCTGAAGTCAAAGCGAAGAAGATTATTAGAGATTCCATTGGCAAGTGACTGGTGGCCTACATCTACGATTTGAACACCTCCAAGAAGATCTATGACAGATTGGTCAGCATGTTCGAGGTTAGTGATGCAAATCAAATTTTATTTCTCAAAAATAAAATGAAGGATATTAAGAAGGGCAAGGACGAGGATATTCAATCCTACTTCTTAAGGATCACTGAGATCAAGAATGATCTTCTATCAATTGGAGAGGTCATTCCTAGCAGGTAACTTACTATCACTACCCTTGGAGTACTCCCATTCGAATGGTATATATTTAGAGCCACTATTCTCAATAGTGATCGAATTCTAGGATTTGAAGAATTGATGTCGAGATGCATTCAAGAAGAAACAAGATTGGTGAAGCAAGAAATGCCTTCTAGTAGAGGCAACCCCATTGCTTTCTCCGCTCATTCCAAAAGGAGAAATAATGCAAGGTCTAAAGCTCATTTCAATGGAAAGCCCGAATCTAAGGGTGGAAGGAAGGGTAGGTGCTTTGTTTGCAATAAGTTTGGCCACTATGCAAGGGAGTGTCCAAATAGAAGGGACACATCACATGATGATGATCACAATCACTCCAAGGGCAACTTCAACAACAGCAATCAAAGGAATCGCAGGTTCAATGGCAAAGGAAAAAGGAATGCAGGACATCAAGGAAATGGTCAACCCTCCTAGAAAGCAAGGAACTCCAGGTATGAAGAATCAAATGTCGTTAACAATAAGCAAAGGAGTACTATCTTATATCGGCCCTCTCCACTACCTCTCCTCCGAACACTTTGGGGAATTGGCTAATTGATAGTGGTGCCTCAAGGCACTTCACCGGTTACAAAGAAGCTCTCTCTAATCTGACAGAGAAGGAGACAAACTTGGAGATTATTCTTGGAAACGATGCCACCTATCTCGTGAAGGGAGTAGGGAATGTTACCCTTCAATTGAATCAGGGTAACACAATTCATTTACAAGAAGTTCTATATGTACCTGATCTCAAGAAGAACCTGGTGTCCATTTCGGTAATGGAAGACAAAGGATACAAGGTGGCATTCATCAATGGAAAGGTACATGTTTGGAAAAGGAATTTTAAAGATGCTTTTACTCTTGGGTTCTGGGTTTGACACTTTGTATCAAGTTGGAGGAAGTCCATTGGGAACCATGTCTTGCGACACATCCCTACAATCTGAACTATGGCACCAGAGGTTTGCCCATCTTCATTATAAGGCTCTTCCCGATGTGAGACAAATGGTGACACGTATGCCCGAGCTCAAAGTAGAACATGAAGGTATATGTCCGAGATGTACTGAAGGAGAACTTACAAGGGAACCATTCCCCTCAAGTAATAGCAAGACCACCGATATATTGCAGTTGATTCACTCCGACATATCTAGTATGAAGCCCGTAAACTCTTTGGCAGGATACTTATATTATCTCACTTTTACGGATGACTATTCTCGCAAGACTTGGATCTACTTCTTGAAAAATAAGGATGAAGTGTTCATCTGGTTCCGTCACTTCAAAGCCATAAACGAAAACCAATCCGAGAAGAGAATCAAGATATTGAGGACTAATAATGGGACTACGTACGAATCAAATGAATTCCATGACTATTGCAGAGAAGCTAGCATTAAGAGGGAGAACAACACCATACACTCCCGAGCAAAATGGAGTGGACAAAAGGAAGAATCGTACTATTGTGGAAGTTGTTCGTGCCATGCTTCATGATCAAGGGCTTCCGAAGTTTCTATGGGCGAAGCTGCGAATACTGTTGTATATGTTCAAAACCGATGCCCTCATCAAGCATTGGACACCAAGACTCCCGAAGAAATGTTCACTAGCAAGAAACCCGATGTCTCTCACATAGTTGCGGGGGAGCGCCCCCCCCCCGGACCCGCTCCTGAATCGCGCTCCGGGCCAGAGCGGCACGGGAGCGCGCTCCCTAAAAAAAATTTACGCTCCCTGCCCTGTTCGGGAGCGTTTCGGGGAGCGATCGCTCCGTCGCTCCCGGAGCGATTTTTAACGCCCGGGAGCGATCACTCCCCGATCGCTCCCGGGCGTAAAAAATCGCTCCAGGAGCGTTTCGACGGGCGCCGGGAGCGATCCGGCGGAAAAAAATTCCGCGGACGCCAAAAAAATCAAATTTAAAAAAAAAAATTGGTTTTAAAAGCCCAATGGGCCTAAAAAAATTTCATTGTGACTTCATTGAGCAAGAGTTTGGAGCAAGAGCAAGAGCAAAGGAGCGAGGAGCAAGTGCCAAGGAGCGAGGAGCAAGCCTGCAGAGGTAAGTAACTTAGTAATTTAGTTAGTTTAGTTAGTTAGGTAGTGATTTAGTTAATTTAATTTAGTTTATTGAGTTTAAAAATCATAAATTTAAATTAAATTAATTAATCCCAATAAATTAAATTAATTTGCAGATTCAAGAATCAAAACACTACAAACATCAAACACCATGGACCTAGCTATATTTCTTGGCATTTTCCTCTTCCTGATCCCTTTTATGGTTATTATGGTGTTGGAGAGTAGGAAACGGAGGGGCCAAACTGAAGAGGGGGATGAAGAAGCTCGAGAAAGTCAAATTGGTGAAAACCCCGGTGAGGAGGAGCTGGAGGAGGGTGAACATGACCCTCAAAAAACTAAAGATCAAACTCCATTGTGGAAATATGTTAACAGGGTTGAAACAGGGAGAGGGGGTGGAACCACTAAATTTCATTGCCCCCATTGCAACACTGATTACACAGGTTCATACACCCGTGCTAGAAGACACCTCTACGGGAAAAGGCCATGGGATGGAGACAAGAAAATAGGAATCAAAACTTGTACAGCGGTGTCAGCGGCGGATAGAGCCAAATACATAAGGGAAGAGGAGGAAGCCCAACACAGATCAAAAAAATCAAGGGGTTTCTTTGAACCAAGCTCACAATCACAAAGAACTCCTTCAGCATCCTCCCAAGGCAGTGAATATGGAGGCACAGGGTCATCATCTTTAAGGCGTAGAACCATATCAAATTTCCTTGATGAGGGGTGTAGGAATGATGTGGATTCAAAGGTTTACAGGTTTCTCTATGCATGTGGGATACCATTCAATGTTCTTCGCTCACCTTATTGGCACGAAATGGTTTCTGCCATAAATGATGCCCCTAAAGGATACAAGAGCCCTGGGTATGACAAGGCAAGAACCGTCGGCCTTGATCATGAAAAAGCAAAAATATCACATTCTTTGAATAGAATGACAAGTTCTTGGACTGACCATGGGGTGTCCATTGCATCTGATGGATGGACAAATGTAAAAGGCAAGCCATTGATAAGTGTTCTTGATGTGTCTGTTAGTGGTCCCATCTTTCTAGCTGCACATGATTACTCAGACAAGTTCAAGACCGCCATCAACATTGCAGAAGCATTACTTGAAACAATTGAGCGTATTGGCCCATACAATGTCATCCAAGTCATCACTGATAATGCTCCTAATTGTAAGGCAGCGGGAGCAATTATTGAGGATAAATACTCCAACATATTTTGGTCTGGATGTTTGGTTCACACATTGAACCTTCTGTTGCATGATATTGTCAAGAACAAAAATGAACAATACCAATGGATTGGTGGTTTGTACAAGAAAGGCAAACAAATGATAAAATTTATTACAAATCATAGCAATACCCATGGCCTTTTCCGCAGTCACTCGAGATTGGAGTTGTTGAAGATTGCGAAGACCAGATTTGGTAGCTATTACCTCACCTTCAGGCGCCTTTTGAAGGTAAGAGAGGCATTAGCTAGCATGGTATCAAGTCCACATTGGCAGGTATTAAAGGAAAGGGCTACAAATGTAGCTGACATGGCAGGTTTTGAAATGGTGGTGGAGGCCGCTCTTGATGGGTAGTTTTGGACAACTGTGAGGCAGGTATTGGATTTCACCAAGCCAATTTATCACATGATTCAGTTTGCAGATACAGACAAACCAGTGATTGGGGAGGTGTATGAGCAAATGGATACCATGTTGGGGGAAATAAAAGACATTGTTCATAATAGAGATCCCAACTTGTACAAACTGATTCATGATTGTGTGTATGAACGGTGGAAGAGGCTTAATCTTCCACTACATTGCTTGGCGTATATCCTTACGCCAAAATACTACTCTACATCTTGGTTGGGCCAACCTGCAGCAGGGGGTGGGGTTAGGACCAAACCCCATTTAGATCCAGAGGTAACTAAAGGATATTTGGAAGCATTAGAAAAGTTGGTACCTGACAGGGAGGAATGTGCAGCTATGCGCCTTGAAATAGGCAGATACTTCAGTGGCACTGGTTTGTATGGTAACTTCCATGCAATGGACGACAGAGATAGATTTGATACTCTCACATGGTGGGAAACATATGGCGGGCATGGACTTTTGCCAAAATTGGCAAAAAAAGATCTTTCACAGGTTGTAAATACTTCTTCTGCAGAGAGGTGTTGGAGCACCTACAGCTACATACATAATGTGAAAAGAAACAGACTCAATGAAAACCGAGCAGAAAGCCTGGTTTATGTGCACTACAACTTGAGGTTGTTGAGTCATTACTGTGATCGGGCTTATGAGGATCCCACATATAAAATTTGGGACAATCACCCAGAGGATGACAATTTGGAGGATGGCATTGTACATACTGAAGAACTAGAAGAGGAACTTGTAAGGGATGAAGATGAAGCAGCTGCAGCAGCCATGCCACCTCCACCTCCACCTCCACCATCCAGTAGCAGTGCTCGAGGTCCGAGTCTTGTTCCTTTGCTGTCGCCACCTCCATCTACACCCTCACGTGGAGGTTCTAGTTCTGGTCATCGGTCTGTGCGGGAGACTCCTAGAAGACCACCACGACCTGCTTATACTCCTCGAGACTCTCGTGGCAAGGGCCACATGTAGATTCTGATTTACAATTTACTTGTCTTTTTTAGTATCTAACTTTCTATTAGACTTTAGTTTTCATAACTATTGAGTTTTGAGTCCTTGACTCTTGACTCTTGACTCTTTCATATCATAATGATATTTTTTGTAAACAATATATCACTGTGACAATGAAAATTTGAAGTTTGAAGTTGGGCCTTGGCAATTATAACTCATTGGTAATGATGTGAATTATGAATATGATGCTTCGTGAAAGACTAAAGTTGTTTCATTTCATTTCATTATTCATGTTTCATTTTATAAATTTATAACATTTCATATCATGTCAACAGTTAGAAGTTAGGATTTAGAAATATCTTAGATATTACTTCTTGTAATGGTTAAACTTAGCTTACAAGTACAACTTTGGTGATCAATGATGATAAATGTTATTGAATTTTCAATTTTGAAAGCTTGAAGTTGAAACTTTAAGATTGAATTTGATGAATCATGATTCATGAGACTCAATATGTTGCAGTTGTAATATGTATTTTACTAACTTGTGGACATGGTTGATGACGATTATAATTTCTAGATGATTGATGTGATATGGTTCAATGATCAATCTATGTTTTTTTATGTTTTTTATGTCTAATTCATCATTCTACATGTTTTTGTTGACATATATGTATCAAAAATTAAAAAATATATATATTTTTAAAAAATCGCTCCCGGATTCGCTCCCAAACCGGGAGCTTCTGAAAATGGTCGCTCCCGCTCCCGTTTTCGCTCCCGCTCCCGCTCCCAAGCAACATGGGTCTCTCATTTTAGAATATTTGGAAGTCTCGTATATTTTCATGTGCTGAAAGAGAAAAGAAGCAAATTGGGTGCATCTGGGAAGAAAGGAATCTTCATGGGCTATAGCAAAAATTCTAAGGGCTATAGAATTTATGTAGTTGGTCAAAGGGAAATTGAGATAATTCATGATGTCACCTTTGACAAAGATATGGCCCTCAGCAAGATCAACAACCTTCCTATCCCGAGGAAGGACAAAGAAGTTGACACCGGTAAACAAGATGAAAAAGAGGACGAGACGATGTCGGATGTTGATGAACCTATGGATCCTAATGATCCTCTTCCCCAAGAGCCCTCCTCCTCCAAGAGGAGACCCTCATGGCTTAGGGATACTCTCGAAGATGCCAAGAAACATATTGCACCGAGGGGGAATTTCTGTGAGAGCAAGAAGTCGAACAGGTATCAAGGATACTTGACCGACATGAGCACTATCATTGAAAATGAACCTTCATCATTTGAAGAAGCCGTGAAGCAACAAGTATGGAAGGATGATATGAATGAAGAGTACGAGTCTATTATGAAGAATGATGTCTGGGATGTGGTCCCTAGACCCCAGGACAAATCAGTTGTCACCTCTAAGTGGCTCTACAAAATCAAGCATGGAACTAATGGAAGTGCAGAAAAGTTCAAGGCTCGCTTTGTTGCCCGAGGCTTCTCTCAAAAGGAAGGTGTAGATTACGATGAGATATTTGCACCTGTTGCCCGATACACCACCATTCGCTCGATCATAGCCCTTGCTGCCTCACAAGGATGGAACCTACATCAGATGGATGTCAAGACCGCTTTCTTGCATGGTTCAATCAAAGAGGAAGTCTATGTGGAACAACCCAAGGGGTTTGAGGTTCATGACCGGGAATCTCATGTATGCAGGTTGAAGAAGGCTCTCTACGGTTTAAAGCAAGCACCCGGGGCTTGGTATGAGAAGATTGATAGCTATCTGATGAAGCTGAGATTCACTAGAAGTGAAGCTGATCCAAACCTTTACTTTAAGGTTGAAGATGATAAACCTCTCATACTGGTACTTTATGTGGATGACCTCTTTCTGACAGGTGCAGACACTCTCATTCACAAATGTAAGAGGGAGTTGCCTTCCGAATTTGAGATGGACCTAGGACTGATGCATTACTTCCTATGATTGGAGGTCTGGCAAAAGCCAAGAGAAATTTTCCTATCTCAAGGAAAATATGTTGTCAAGATATTGGAAAGATTTCGGATGGTGGACTGCAAGCCTATGACTACCCTGATGGAACTTACATTCAAGAAGTTATGTGGTAGTGTTGTCGGACTTGAAATGGGAAATGCTTCTGACTATCGTCAACTCATAGGAGCACTGATGTTCTTGGTGAACTCCCATCCAGATATATGTTTTGCAGTTAATATGTTGAGCCAATATATGGTTGAGCTTCATCATTTATATTAGATTGGTACCAAGAATCTTCTGAGATAACTTGGGGGCACAATCACTCGTATTTCATGATCGCTCCAAGCACATAGACATTCGGTACCGCTTTATCCGAGATATGGTACAACGAGAAGCAATAAGGCTCCATAACATTGGGACTGATGGCAGGTCGCCGATATTCTGACAAAGCCCCTGGGAAAGGTCGAATTCTTGACTTTCCGAGAACGACTAGGAGTCGTGGAGAGACAGAGACCCTCTTATGAGGGTCCTGTATGATATGGACATTGAGCTCTAGGAGCTTCGGGTGGCTTGGGGTACTTCTTGGAGCGATAAGCAACCACAGGGTGAGTGGTTCAGCCTTCCCCTAGCAGTTTACTATGTATAGGGTGAGTGGTTCAACCTTCCTCTGTGATACCCCGTGGCGACATGTAGGCGGGATGACTGGTTCATCCTTCTCCTGTTGAGACATCCTACCCATGCAGTCTGGGACTCATGGGAAGTACCTCTCATCTGGCCAATGAGTTGGGAAATGAGGATAGGGACCATAGTACTACCAATGGACGCATCATGTACTACCGTACTCCCTATGCTAGGATGATATTGATCTAGGATCAATTGGAACTGACTTCGGGTCAGTAAGAGTGGTATGACACTCTCTTTTGATTGGAACTGACTTCAGGTCAGTAAGAGTGGTATGAGACACTCTTTTATCTGGGACTGACTTTGGGTCAGTAGAGAATGGTATGATACATTCTCGATCACTTCTTCTTCTTCATAGTTCAACAGAGCAGAGCAGTGCATTGATGGCAGAGATAGTACCGACAGGGAAATGGAGTAGCAAATGGAGTTCTCCCTAGTTGAGAGGGACTGTTAAAATTGGCAACTAGGGCCAAACTCCATATGGGTCACCTTATTTATGATAGCTAATATTTTTCTTGGATTCCTCTCTCCGAGAGGTGTAGGATTGATCTAAATATCATCCGATTCCGACATGTAAAAATGAAGATATGAATTTATTTGTATTATTGACAAATTGTCAAGGTCGGCCAGCAATCAAAACAGGCATTTTTACCCCCAGTTCATCCTCAACGTTGCATATAAAAGGAGGAGGCCTCAAGTCATTATTCCATCATCTCACCTCTCTCTCCTCACTTGATTGGGTATGCAAATCTGGCAGCTTTCTCTCACTCGTGCGAAGGAAGGAGGACTTTTCTGTTTTGGGTTGCGTTGACTAGCGTTGACCTCCCTTTGACTGCGCTTTGGGTGTGGCAGCTTCTCCTTAGCAAGCCGCAGATTTGGGCATGAAAACCAAGGTGATCTGACCTCTGGTGTGACCAGCGTTGACTGCCCTAGTTGTTGGCTGCAATTTGACTTTTGTTGACCAGCCTTTGACTGGACTTTTCGGGGTTGTTTTGGACTGTTTGACCAAAGTTCACTAGGTTTGACCGAGCTGCTTGAAGGAAGAATTCTGTCATGTTTCACCAGCGTTGACTTTTATGGTTAGGGCTTTACTGCTGCTGTCATAAATTATCAAATTTGTAAATTTGTACTATCTCTCTCTGTTGAACTATTGAGGAATATAAGAAGAATTGATCAAGGGTTTCCCCACATTGGGGTTTGTCCCTGGTTGGTGCCACATCTTGTGTCCTCTTGTCCTGGCTTGTCTTCTACTGTTTATGTTTATGTTCTATCTGCATTTTACTATCATACTAATGTGATCGCTAAATTGGATATTGATATTGGGCTAATAAAGAAATTGAAGTAAATTTCTCTTAAGCATAGAACATACCAAAAATTAACAGTTGTTGCCTTAAAGAACTAAGGAGTAGCTAGTGAGCGTAAAGACCCTATGTTTTGATTTTAGATGGACTTATGATCAGGTAGAGGGCAGATTGGATAGCCGAGTTCAGTGGCCTAAAGGACTCGGTGCATTGATAGAGGCAGGTGCTGCAGAACGGAAGCAAAGGACCCACAGTGTACAGGATACGACAAAGCAACTGTGATTGCATGCTACATCAGCTATACCGTCAATTTATTTTGTATCTTGTATTCTTGTACTAGTGGTTGTATGAGAGCCATTATCCCTAGTACGGAAGCCCTAGACTGTTGTATTATTCAATTGGATTAATATAACGAAGTTGGGTTATTGTATATATTTTGTAAAAAGTAGTGTATATTTTGTGCACTAGTAGATTTACTGTTGTTCTAAGTAACCGGATTCGTTCATATAGCCCGGCGAACCCAAATCCCGCGTGTCCAATACGATTCTCTTGAAAATCATATCCTAAAATCGGATTCGACGTGTCCTATTAGGATTCGTACGAATCTTGTACGAATCCCGTTCATGGCCAGCAAATCCCGATTTTAGGATTTGTATCCCAGAAAATAACTAGAAACAATTGTCTCAGTGACCAATTTTCCAGTATTTCTGGAGAAGAATGTATGTTTTAAGTTCGGTGGACAAAAGTTTGCCTATGTAGTTTCTAGAACATAATTTCTAGGGTTAGATTTCTTTTGTTGGAGGCTTATTCTCATCCTCAGCAGCCAATCTCCAAGCAAATTTTGTACTGTAGATGTGTGTTCCTCTAATACTAGAGAATCATCAATATCATGTTTTCTCTGAAAAAACAACGAACTTGACAAGATTCAAGAAGTGATCTGAGATTTGAAAAGACTTAAACTTCACTGCTCATACATTTGATTTGTTTGACTGTTATTTATCCATGATATGTTTGTCCTTTAGTTGGAAAAATACTTTTAAGACTTTTAGAGAAGCGGATGTTTAATAAGTCACTAGCATTGTTGGAAGAGACATGACCCTAGATTTCAGATAATTTATCAGCAAAAATTAGCCCTGAGATGCAGATATTTGAATTTTGAAATAAAAGTCCATATTGTCCAAAATTTTGTTCATCCTCTAGTAATAGGCATTTATGTTGCTAATATGCCTTAGATTATATTTCCCTGTAACCATTTGCCATTTCATATAAGTATCTTTGTCTTTTGTATGTACTATGCATGCTATAGATGAAGATCTATGTTTGAAATCAATAAATTTGTATCATTAATTAAAATTTGTGTAAGAAATATCTAATTTTTAATATATATATATATATATATATATATATATATATATATATATATATATTATTTTTTTAATAAAATAATATATAACGAATCCTACGTGTCCTGTTCCGGGGGGTCAACGTGTCCGAATCCAACACTACGAATCCCGAATCCCCGTGTCAGGTGACTTAGCTATTGTTTATATTCTGTTGTGCAAAATAGTCTTGTTGTGATACTTGGATTGGTAGTGTCAGTGATTTAACATTCTATCCTAGACTCCAGTATCGTGGAAAAACAACAAGGTATGAGTCCTTGCATTGTTAGTATTGTTCCTTGCAAAGATTGAAGTGAAGGATTAAATCTCCAGCAACAATTAGTAAGGGAGTCCTAAAGATTGTTTGGGACATGATTATATTCATTTTATGATCTGACCATCAGCAGAAAGATCAGTAAAGGCTTATTGAATATCATTGTATGTGAATCATTGTCCCTGGTACCGGTGCCCACATTTATTTTTTTGTCTTCTATTTTCAGGGTGTTTAGGTGGGGCAATGTGGTGCAATGTGGAGATTGAAATCTCCTTCAGGTTGTAGCCTGAGAACACTTTAGGTTGGCAGGGTGGTGCTAGGGCAAGTTGGAGCTCGCAAGGTGTTGGAGCATCCTTTCAGCCAAAGCTGATAAAATCAGGGTGTTGGAGCATCCTTCAAGTTGGGGTTGATAAAAGCAGGGTGTCGTGGCATCCTTTCAATTGAAGTTTATAAAACTAGGGGGTTGGAGCATCCTTTCAGTTATTGCTCGAGAATCTTGGAAGTTGGAGCTTCTTGTTGATGCAATTCTCAAGACATATTAAAAGTGTTCGGTGGTTTTTCTCCCAGAAGCTTTTCCACCTAAAAATTTCTCGTGTATTGTTCGTGATGTGATGTGATGTTGATTATCTTATTATCTTATTATGATCCAATTCTTCGATGATCTCCACTTTCTCATACCTCTATGTATACATAAATTAACCAGATACCTGGTTACTAGAAACCTAAAGATGCCAGTTAGAAGGAAAATATCCGACTGACAAAACATGCTTCAATAATAGAGCATCGGACAAAAAGAGATGCCTTAGTACAATCATAGAGCATCTTCATACATAGTGGGTGCTTTAAGGATAAGCCCACGAGAACCAAATGTACAAAGCAGATTATTTTACGGAAAATCCTGCAGAACCTTATCATGAATAATAATTGTACAAGAATAAGTCAGCATGCTTGCTCATGGAGCTGGTACATGATACAGACACTGTGGAGATGGTGACCGAAGTAACTCGGCATGTGGAGGCATAGCATAAAAACCTACGTTACCGGATCCGGCAGCAGAGGGGCAAAGATCTCCGTATCCTCGGATCTGATCCGGATCCGGATCCGAATACGCAGGAATATGTGCCAAATACAACAGGTGGCGGATGTGCACTTTTTGGAAACGGCTCCTCCTCGCCAGAAACGTATGTCTAGTATAAAGCCGGAACCCGCATAACTTTTGCCCAAATTCTGAAACCCGAAAAAGTTAAAAATTAAAATGGGTGTATGCGTTGGAGTTTAGGGTTTTCGCTTTTTACGCTAGTTAAAGTTCCGCCATTTCAGTGTGCTGAAATATTTCCCACAGCCGCATTTTTTTTATATAACCACAGCCGCATTTTTTAAAACGATAACCACAGCGGCATTTTATAGTTTATAATTTAGAAACAATAACCACAGCCACATTATTTAGAAACGATAACCACAGCGGCATTTATAATTTATAACCACAGCCGCATTATTTAGAAACGATAACCGGTTAATTTCCCATTTTTGAAAACCTGTTTTGAAGTGCGTTTACCCATAGCGTTTATATATTATTATTATCAGTTTGATAAATTATCAGCGTCAGCATTTATATAATTTGAAATATATAACTTTGCATATGCTTCAGTTTTATTAACTTTCAAATGAACATTTAAAAGAAATCATATATATTTTAGTTTTTGGTATTGATATTTTGATATATACATAATATTATAATAATATATATATATATATGTAGCTTTCAAATGAATATTTAAAATCTCATATATATTTTAGTTTTTGTCTATTGATATCTATATATATATATATATAATTCAAATTGTGTATTGATATATATATGTTATTTAATTCAAATTGTGTATTGATAATTATTAACCATCAATATTTTTGAACTCTAAAGTGTTTTTTAAAATTTTAAAAATATTATTATATTTTATTTTTTTGTACGTGACGTATCCTTGCCGTATCCGGATCTTGGATTTTCAAAAAACTAGCAGATCCGGATCCGAATCCGTATCCGTATCCGAATCCTGGTAACATAGATAAAAACACATAGTATGGTGATCCAAATAATTGAGGTACTTCATCATCATGTCTAAATATATAACCATAGTACCATGATCTTAATTTATAGGTTGGAAATTGATTTTCCCAATGAACAATGAATATTTCTGTACAGAGGCACTCCAACTGAAAACAAAACCATGAATTAAACTGTGCTACTGATCTGATTTCTTCTCTCAAATAATCCATCAGATCTATTGGTGGAACATGATCCATGTCTTCATCATGAGGGCAGAATTTATACATTAAAATTTTGAACCAAGGCGGCTAGTATGAACTGCAAACTGCATCACACTCAAAGAAAATTCTTATGGTTCCCGGGATCTTGTAAACTGCATTGTATGATCAAAATATTCATAAGAAATCCAGGGATCCTCTATGCAAATATATACAGTAGGAAACATGGTTCTATCTCTTATAACACCTTGATACATGACCTGTGAATTTAGGAAATAAGTAAGATGAAGAGCAGGATTATCCTTTACATTTACTAAATGCATAACTATCTTCTCATAGCAAACCCATGGCAAATTCTGAATTCTGTATGACCTGTGAATTTAGGAAATAAGTAATATGCAGAGCAGGATTATCCTTTACATTTACTAAATGCATAACTATCTTCTCATAGCAAACCCATGGCAAATTCTGAATTCTGTATATAATCCTTTCTTGCTGCAACTCTGTATGACAGTATGTACAAACTGGAAGAAAATGAAGAGATTGATTTGAAGAACTGGTTTGAGACCCTGCATAAAAACAACCTGAGAAAGAACATCCAAAACCTTTAATATCAATCTGTTTGACTTTATTTGCTCCTTCTCTAGTAAGCAAATCTGCCAGATGATTTTCTTTTCCTTTTTTGTATTCAATCTCAAACTCAAATCCATTTAACCATAAATACCATCTTAGTATCCTGTTGTTGCCATGCTCAAGAAGTCTCCTGTTCTGCAGCATCCCTTTCATATGTTTAAGATCAGTTTTGATAGTAAAATGAACAGGCTTTAAATATAAGTGATACTTCTTGATACCATTTTTTACTGCTAAAATTTCTTTATGAGAAGAAAGATATTTAATCTCGGTCTCAGAGAAAGAACCTGAGGCATAGGAACAGACTTCTTCCTTTTCAAAATTTCATGATGCTTCTGTAATAAGACACCAGCCCATGTTTCATGAGATGCATCTTTCTCAAGAATAAATGGATAACCTTCTTGACGCAATTTAAGACTTGGAAGATGCTGAATTTTCTGTTTTATAACCTGTACTGTTGTTGTCATCTTAGAAGTCCATTATGCTCCTTTCAAACGCTTCTGAAGCACTTTAACATCTTTAGCCCTCAGTTACCTGGAAACGGATACAGGGACGGATACGGGTACAGGGTTTGAAACGGATATGGCAAATTTTCAAAAAATCTGGATACGATACGGCAAGAAACGGCACATAATAAATATATATATATATATCTATATATATTAAAAATAAAAATTTCATATTACCATTCATATTTCAGAATCTAGATTATCATCTATGATCTATCATGATTCATCATCATCAATTCAACATATGCCATAAACATTCAACATTGTCATCATCATTAACGATTATTATAACATTCATGATTCAAGTTTCAAGTTTCAACATATCATCAAGTTTTTGTTTCAAATTTCAAACATCAAGTTATCAACATGACAAGTTACATGGACACCATCATTACCAAAATTAATAATGCATACTAATTACTACATAGTACAAAGTACAAAATGAACTATGACTGGCAGTCTACTATCATTACTCATAATTCATATGGTTGTTCAAAAGTTTAAAAGTTAAAAGTTAAAACACCATCATAAATTACATTTACATATCATCAAATATGTCTTCATTCATGCCACTATAATGTTCCACTTCCACATCCTCTCTAGAAGTGGCACTGGGAACATTGCTGCCATGTCCACTTGAAGATCCACCTATTGGTGACTCCGAATCAAACAAATTCATATGAGACATGGCATTCAATGTCATATCCAAGTCAGGCAACTCTGGTTCCACGTCCCATAATTTGGTGGGCCCAAATTTGTATTCATCTCTCTTGTGTGACAGAAGGCGAAGGTTTGAATGAACATACACTAGTTCCTCAGCCTTCTTAGAGCCCAATCTGTTTCGCCTCACTGAATGGATGAAGCCGTATGTACTCCAGTTCCTTTCTGCTGAAGAAGAACTAGCAACCTGTGACAAGATCTTGATGGCCAATTTTTGGATATGTGGAAGTGCCCCACCATAGAAGTTCCACCACTCAATTGGACTTAATCTGCTCTTGTCCCGCATACACTCAATATCACAACCCCAACCCTCTGATCCCACAAAATGAGAAAATTGTGCACGAATCCGAAGCCCAATTTCAGGATCTACAAAAAGCTTTCTAAAAGCATTTTTAAATCCTTCTGCGACTTCTGGGCCTTTGTTTGGTGCGCTTCTTTTTGGATCACGTAGCAACTCTACAACATAATATTTTGGATTCACTGCATAGGGTAAAAGGTGCAATGGGGTGGTCATTTTGTTCCACCTTTTGGTCAATATATCTTTTACTTCTCTGTAAAAGATTTCATCTGGGTCATTCTCCTTGGCATTTATAACCAACCTTATCTTCTCTATCATGGAATCAATGCCCGCATACACCTCTCCCAGATTAGGCATATCCGTGTCAAACATACAGAGCAAATCCACAATTGACATAATAAATGCCAAGAGGTACTCTACCCTATCCCACCATTCATCATCAACAACCAACCGTTTCATTGCTTGTGCTCTATCAGATTGGGATTGCCTCCATTGATTCCGAAGAGAACTGCATACCATTGATTGTAATGCATCTTTCACCTGCATGAGCCTTGTTAAGACTATCATGTGAGAAGCAAATCGAGTCTCGGCAACCTGCAAGTGTCAAATTGCCAATGTTTCAAATTTCAATCAATTTGAAAAATCATAATTTGATTGAATAACTTATTATGATTCACAGATCATGACATTTGGGAAACCAATTTAGATATTTGAATTTAGAGTCAGAAATTAGAATTTATGAAATATTTAATAAAATTTAAACTTTAAAGTATAGGTACCTTAAGGAGCTCCAACTTAGCAAATTCCCTGTAGATGCCTTGGGACATGTGGTGGTTTGTGATAAAGGCTTGAATTTCTTTTGCCTCTTCAAAAATAACTCGAATCCACTCAATTTGCTTCCCCAACTTGCTCAACATGAGGTTCAATGAATGTACAGCACAAGGGGTCCAAAAGATGTGTTGATATTTGCCTTCAATAATTAGGCCTGCTGCTCTACACACTGTTGCATTGTTAGTTATTACCTGGACAACATTTTCAGGCCCCACCAATTCAATTGCTTCAATCAAGATGTTAGCAATGAATTGAGAATCTTTCATCTGCCCCTCACAATCCACTGCCTTCAAAAACATTGCCCCATGTGGGCTCTGAGCAATCACATTGATCAAAGGCCTATTTCTTTGATCTTTCCATCCATCAAAAATGATGGACACCCCTGAAATGAGCCATGAATCACGAATGGGGGCTAATTTAGCCTCCAGAGTCCAAATCTAACGTTTGAGCACTCAACAATGTGGTGCGTATCTTCTCATATCCAGGGCTCTTGTACCCTCTTGGGGCTTCATTCAAACTTTTTACCATCTTTGCCCAGTAAGGAGATCGCACAAGGTTAAAGGGAAGGCCATTTGCATAAATGCATTGGGCTACAGCTGCATCTGCTATCTCTCGAGCATCATTATTAACTTCTCAAGCGGTCCCAAATTTGACCGCTTTGAACCAACAATTCCATGAGAATGCAGTGGAGGCTTTGATGAAGATGCTCCCAACCTTGTTGGGTGTTTTAAATGGGAGGCAGGATTTGCCTCATTTGCTTTAGCATCTACCTCGTCTTGTTCTCTCTGATATTTTGCAATTTTTACCTTGCTTAAACCATTTCCATCTGTCCCATTCTCTTTAGGTGGGCCACTGCATATTCGAACCCCATTGTTTCTTAACGCAAGCAAATGTGCTTTAACCCGTGTGTATGACCCCTTAAACTCCTTTTTACACTCACTGCAAACCCATGCCAATGATCCACCTCCTTGGATCTTCCCAACAGTAGTTACATATTTCCAAAGTGGTGACTTTGGATCAACTTTATGGGTTGATTCAATTTCATGTGCCACTTCCTCTGCCTCATGAATGGCTGAACTTGAAGTTGCCATGAATGATGATGATGTAAATGAAACTGAAAAAAGAAAATTGACAAATATCAAATATGTATTTAAAAAAAATTATTTGGTCATTTCTGGATGTTAATAAAATTATCTCATCATTTATTTATATGCCTTTCTCTTTACTCTGTTCCATCGTTATTAGTTATTATTCCAATAACTACAAAAATGAGTGAAATTTGTGATAAACAGTTTGTTGTCATGGCCGGATTTAGACTCTAGAGTTTGATAAGGAAAGATCCCAATCACATTGGTACTTGAATACGTGAAGGTATGTAAGGATGCTTATCTGATCAATTGGGACTTTTAGAACCTAAGGAGGTGAATCATGTTGAAACTTTAAACTAGGTGCTACTACATTACTCTTCCTAAACAGCACTATGTTTATATCTGTTTAAACTCACACAATCAATTCAACAATTATTGAAAATAATTTTGCATCTACTTAGTATACAAGCATAATAAGTGAAACTAAGGATAATATTGCATAGCCATCTCACTATCTTAAAAATTCTTTGAAATGCCAAAGCATACAGTGTTTGTATTTAAAATAGATAATACATTCACCATTACAATGAGAACAAGAAGAAAATCAGATAACAAAACAAAATCAGCTCTCAAACACAGACATAAAATGAGGCATTAAATAAACAGATGAGCGTACTTTCATGACCATCAATAACCAGATAAGCAGCCTAAATAGATAGACAGGGGACCATACTTTCATGACCATTGATAACTAGATAAGCAACCTAAATAGATAGAGAGGGGACCATGTAGCAGAGGCCGAGAGGGAGGTAGCTTGATTTGGCTTGGGTCCTTACCTTGGAAATTATTAAACTTTAAAGTCGGGAAAAGTAACAGCCTACAGGTTGCAGCTAGCATGAAAAAAGTTTAAACAAAATGATAACGTATATACCAGGACCAACGATGCCGACGGCGTTCAACGGTTCAGGAATCAGAACGCTGCACTGTGCAGCTATATCTCTCCGCAGTGATGGCACTGGAGTCTGGACAGTGGACCTCTCAGCGAGTCAGCGGACAGTGAAGTTTGAACCTCCCAGCGGCAGCAGCACTCTTGTCATTTAAGTTAGGGTAAAATGATAAATCGTAAACCGTAACTTGTTAAAAACTTAAAATCTGAAGTAATGTGTTCACCATTCCCGGCGGGCAAGGCATGCAGCGAAAAAAACATTTTGATTTATTCCCAAATGTATCATGATTGCAGGTAAACATATTTTTTTTTTAAATGGGAGGGTTTTTTTTAGTAAAAACGCCTGAGAAACGGCTAAAAAAAAAGCGGGAAGTTTCCGAATCCAAAAACGGCACCCAATACGTTTTTCCGACGTTTTTTTGCCGTTTTGACTGTGCATACGGGTCCAAAATGGAAAACAGCGTTTTGGGTTTTCAGGCAGCCGTTTCCGGCAACTTAGCTTTAGCCTGATTTTCATAAAATTATCTGACAT
Organism: Pinus tabuliformis; assembly: GCA_031772625.1. Classification (NCBI taxonomy): domain Eukaryota; kingdom Viridiplantae; phylum Streptophyta; class Pinopsida; order Pinales; family Pinaceae; genus Pinus; species Pinus tabuliformis. The sequence goes on along the minus strand of CM062820.1, from coordinate 1,705,812,343 downwards.
AGTTCAGACATCCCAGAAATCTCTGCAACTGCTTCTTTTCTAGAATCTCATTAGGAAATTCTAATAATGCTTTTAAAACATGATCTTGCAGAACAATTCTTCCTTGACATAGCACTAATCCAAGAAATTCAATCTTTGCCTGGGCAAATACAATCTTGGATTTACTTAGAACGAGGCCATGAATAAAAATTATTTCAAATACAATTTCCAGATGTTTCTTATGTGCTTTCAGATCTTTAGAACAAATGAGCAAATCATCAATATAAATAATAACAAAATTTAGATCTCCAAAGATATCTTCCATCCGCTTTTGGAATTCAGATGGAGCATTTTTGAGACCAAATGGCATGACTCACCACTGGTATTGACCATGTGGGACAACAAACCCTGTTTTATATCTGTCTTTTGTTGTTATGCCTATTTTCCAGAATCCACTTTTAAGATCAAACTTAGTAAAAACATTATTATCTTTGATCTTTTGAAATAATGCTTCTTTTGTAAGCAAAGGATATCTAATAGGCATCAAGGCTGCATTAAGAGCTCTAAAATTAATTAACAACCTGGATTTTCCACGCTTTTGCTCAGAATGCTTGTTGACAGAAAAAGTTGGACATGCCCAAGGGCTTCTGCTTGGCTCTATCAATTTTCTTTCCAATAATTCACCTATCTCCCTTTTGCATATTTCCAATTTTGTAGGTGACATTTGGATTGCTGAACTCTTTTGTGGAGTCCCATCAAATCCTTCTGTATAAGGGAGATCTACAAAATATGTTTCTCGTGACCAAAAGGCATTAGGAGTTTCTGTTGTGCATTGTTGTTCAATCTTTTCTCTGATGTCTTTCAAATAGCTTTCAGCATTTAATTCTACATTCTTGATAATCTTATGGATCTTTAATAACTTATCTACAGAAAGTGTTAGAAAATTATATATTACGGAGCAATGGAACACGTAAAATATTGCAGAAATATAAACACAGAAAACGCACAAAACAAGAGAGACACAGATATACGTGGTTCACCCAGTTTGGGCTATGTCCACCCCGAACAGCCAGTCCTTCCTTTATATTATCCAGCAAAATGAAGAGACACAACCTACAGCAAATCCACTGTAATATCCTCTGTTTTCTCTCACAGTCTCACCTCTCTGTTTCTCGCTCACAGAATACACATCTATTTCACAGCCTCAAATACAATACCCTCATACAAAGAGAGGGGTTGCCTTCTAGGGCAAAAAACCCTAAACTAAACATAAGTTCTACCGTCAGATCATCCGCCTAATGAATGGCCCAGATTGACTAGAAATTACTATACTTTTACAAGGCAATTTTACATTTATTTTTGGCTTCGGGGGTGCTGCCCCCGAGCCCCCGCCGGGGGACCGCTGGCCCCCGGACCCCCCAGCCGGGGGGATCGGCCCCCCCGGACCCCCGCAGGGGGGACAAGTCCCCCCCGCACCCCCCCGCGTGGAGGGGTGTACAAGACTTCCTGGGGTATACATCCGGCTGAAACAAAGACCTTTGAACAATCATGCTCCACACACAACAATCTCCCACTTGGAGAATGATTGTAGCAACTCCATTGCTGCTTCATTTGTTGGACAATGACTCCTCTTTGGACCTGGCTGTTTTTCATCTTCATCGTCATCCTTGAAGACCATGTTCTCAGTTTCTCCCTGGTTACAACTTTTGTTAGCATATCTGCAGGATTCTTGCTAGTGTGTATCTTTTCCAGCTTCAACTATCCATCTTCCAACACTGATCGTATGAAATGGTACTTGAGCTGTATGTGTTTAGTCCTGGAATGAAATGTTGAGTTCTTTGCAAGATGAATGGCACTTTGACTATCACTGTATAACGTGCCCATATCATGCTCCTTACCCAATTCACCCATAAACCTTTGTAACCAAATCATTTCTTTACTAGCCTCTATAGCAGCAACATACTCTGCTTCTGTTGTTGAAAGTGCAACAACACTTTGGATTTTTGAAACCCAACTGACAGTTGTTCCTCCAACAGTAAATACATATCCTGTAGTGCTCCTCCTATTATCTCTGTCACCTGCCATATCTGCATCAACATATCCTTGCAGGGAGATGTTTGAACCACCAAAGCATAATGCTTGATTTGTGGTACCTTTCAAATATCTGAGAATCCATTTCACTGCCATCCAATGTTCCTTTCCTGGATTGTTCATGTACCTGCTTACAACTCCCACTGCATGTGCAATATCAGGCCTTGTGCAGACCATTGCATACATTAAGCTTCCAACTGTTGATGCATATGGAACTTTAGACATATAATCCATGTCTTCTTGGGTCTTTGGGCACATTTCCTTGCTAAGTTTGAAATGGCTAGCAAAGGGTGTACTAACTGGTTTTGCATTGTGCATGTTAAATCTTTTCAACACCTTTTGTATGTACTCATTCTGAGACAATGTTAATTTACGATTTTTCCTGTCTCTAGTTATTCTCATACCAAGGATTTGTTTTGCAGCTCCCAAATCCTTCATTGCAAATGAATTTGCCAATTTTCTTTTGAGCACATTTATTTCCTGCATGTTAGATCCTGCAACAAGCATGTCATCTACATATAATAACAATATAATATAGCTGCCATCATTTTGCTTTTTCAAATAAACACAATGATCAGAGTGACATCTAGTATAACTTTGTTCAGACATAAACTTGTCAAATTTTAGATACCACTGCCTTGGAGCCTGTTTTAAGCCATACAAAATCTTCTTCAACCTGAACACTAGTTTCTCCTTCCCTTTCACCTCATATCCTTGTGGCTGCTGCATATATATCTCTTTCTCCAAATCCCCATGGAGAAAGGTTGTCTTTACATCTAACTGCTCAAGATGCAAATCTTCAACTGCTACAAGACTTGAAATGGTTTTGATTGAAGTCATTTTAACAACAGGAGAAAATATTTCATCAAAATCAATACCTTTCTTCTGTGCAAACCCCTTCACCACAAGTCAAGCTTTATACCTCTGTTTTCCTCCATCTTCTTCCTTCAGCCTGTAAACCCATTTATTCTTCAATGTAGTTTTTCCTACAGGCAACCTGAATAAATCCCAAGTCTGGTTATGCAATAAGGAGTCCGTCTCTTCTTCCATGGCTACCTCCCACTTCTTCCTACTTTCAACCTGCATTGCTTCTTCATAACATTCGGGTTCACCGGAATGAGTCAACAATAAATAATATAATGAAGGAGAGTATCGTTCAGGGGGTATACTTATCCTGGTAGATCTTCTAACACCACTTTCAGGTGTTTGGGGTGCCTGTTGTTGTTGTGGTGGTTGTTGTTGTTGCGGTTGTTGATTATTATTATTTTCAGGCACCTTTCCTTTTTCAATGATTTCATCAAGAACTGCGTATTCCTTGTTTTCCTTTTCCTGTTTCTTTTCCTGCAACTGATTCTTATACAAGACCTTTTCATTGAATATTACATCTCTGCTCCGAATGATTTTGTGATTTTCGTAATCATATAAGCGATAACCAAAATCATTAACACCATATCCAATAAAGGTACATTTCTTTGACTTTGCCTCAAGCTTTGTTCTATTTTCTTTATCAATATGGACAAAGGCCTCACAACCAAAAGGCTTTAAAAAGGAGTAGTTTACCTTTTTACCTGTCCATGCTTCCTCCGGAACACCACCATCCAAGGAACTTGAAGGCCCTCTGTTTATTAGATAAACAGCAGTATCTATAGCATCTGCCCAAAACTGTAAAGGCAATCCTGCATGCAATCTCATGCACCTTGCACGCTCCATGATTGTTCTGTTCATCCTTTCTGACACACCATTTTCTTGTGGTGTTCTTGGAACTGTCTTCTCTCTGCGAATTCCATGTTCTGAACAGTACCTATCAAACTCTTTGCTGCAATATTCACCTCCATTGTCTGATCTAAGACACTTCAATTTCTTTCCTGTCTCAATCTCAACCAAAGCTTTCCATTTCTTGAAAGTATCAAATACATCATATTTATTCTTAATACAATAAATCCAAGTTTTTCTAGTTGCATCATCAATAAAAGTAACATAATAACGAGAGCCACCGAGAGATGATACCTGAGCAGGTCCCCATACATCTGTATGCACAAGCTCTAATTTTTCGCTCTTCTTTTCTTTCCCAACTCTGAGAAATCTGACTCTCTTCTGTTTTCCATAAATGCAATTCTCATAGAAATCCAAATCAACATTCTTCAAACCCGGCAACAAATTCCTTGAGTGAAGAATCTTCATCCCCTTTTCACTCATGTGTCTGAGCCTATGATGCCATAATGCTGCATCTACTCCTTTGGAAGTTAAAGCATTAACAGAGTTAGAAATACCATTGCATAAATACAATGTACCAACCTTTTCGCCTTTTGCTATTACCAGGGCTCCTTTGGTGACCTTCCAAGCTTTATCTGTGAAAGTTGTCACACAACCTTCACCGCCTAGTTGCCCTGTTGAAATCAGATTTTTCTTTAGATCTGGAACATGCCTTACCTCCTTTAGTAGCCATTGGTTTCCATTCTGTCGTTTTACAAGAACTTTACCCATTCCAACAATTTTACAGGGTTTATCATCACCCAAACGAACTTGTCCAAAATCTCCTTGAACATAGTCATGAAAGTATTTCTTATCAGGTGTGGCATGGAATGAGGCCCCTGAATCTACCACCCAGGAATCAGTAATATTTTCAAAAGAAAGAATCAAAGCATCTTGTAACACCTCACCTGTCACATTTGCTTCATGATTGTTTACTTGTTGTGCATCTCCTTCTTTTCCCTTCCGAGATCTACAGTCTTTCTTTAGGTGTCCTTTCTTTCCACATTTCCAGCACACTATCCCCGATCTGGACTTGGATCTGCCTTTCCTTGATTTACTGCGATATCCTGTGCTCTTTCCTCTTTCCATTTTTCTTCCTCTAGACTCTGCACTCAAAGCATTTCTCGATGTCTCACCGGAGCTTTTCCGTCGCATTTCCTCGCTAAGGATAGCACCGACAACATCATCAAACTTTAAAGTACTAGATCCAGAAACAGAGTTACTAATGGCCATTACCAAACCATTCCAACTTTCTGGTAATGAGCACAAGAATAACAGAGCTCTAACTTCATCATCAAAGTTTACCCCTACAGAACTTAACTGACTTGTAACTGTATTAAAATCATTTAAATGGTTTGCAACAGATCCACCTTCCGACATATTCATATTAAATAACCGTTTCATAAGAAATACCTTGTTTGAGGCCGAGGGTTTTTCATATAGTTTCGACAACGTCTGCATCAAACCCTCTGTCGTGGTTTCCTTCGAAATGTTGAAGGCGACTGACGCAGCAAGGCACAACCGTATTGTTCCGAGTGCCTTTCTATCGAGAAGGTTCCATTCTTCGTCTTTCATACCCGTCGGCATCTTTGTTTTTCCGCCCAATCGTAGGTATAGATCTTTCTGATACAGATAATCTTCCATCTGCATCTTCCACAGCGAGAAGTTTTGGCCGTTAAATTTCTCGACCTTAAACTTACCATCTTCCGCCATTGCTCCCACTCGAACCAGGAACCCTTCTTTCCTGCGAGTTTATCAGCCAAATAGACCTTCGGCTCTGATACCAGTTGTTAGAAAATTATATATTACGGAGCAATGGAACACGTAAAATATTGCAGAAATATAAACACAGAAAACGCACAAAACAAGAGAGACACAGACATACGTGGTTCACCCAGTTTGAGCTACGTCCACCCCGAACAGCCAGTCCTTCCTTTATATTATCCAGCAAAATGAATAGACACAACCTACAGCAAATCCGCTGTAATATCCTCTGTTTTCTCTCACAGTCTCACCTCTCTGTTTCTCGCTCACAGAATACACATCTATTTCACAGCCTCAAATACAATACCCTCATACAAAGAGAGGGGTTGCCTTCTAGGGCAAAAAACCCTAAACTAAACATAAGTTCTACCGTCAGATCATCCGCCTAATGAATGGCCCAGATTTACTAGAAATTACTATACTTTTACAAGGCAATTTTACATTTATTTGTGGCTTCGGGGGCGCTGCCCCCGAGCCCCCAGACCCTCGCGGGGGGGACAAGTCCCCCCCGCGTGGAGGGGTGTACAAGACTTCCTGGGATATACATCCGGCTGAAACAAAGACCTTTGAACAATCATGCTCCACACACAACAGAAAGATCCAAATCATCATCTTGTTTTTCAGGGACAACAGACTTACATGAAGACTTACTTTTCACCTGTACAGTTTCTCCTTAAATGTTCAATTTTATACACTTTATTTCAATAATCAGAGGAAGATGTCTTCTAACAAAATCTTGACCCAATAATATATCACAACCAGTATCAAAACTATACAAAGAAACTGAAGTATGAAATCCTTCAATAATCAAAGGAAAATCTGGTGCAACGCCTTTTATCTGCATAGGAGTTCTATTTACTGCTTTAAATTGTAAATTTGTTGGTTTCCAATAATACTCAGGAATAGCACCATACCTGGCACATGAAGACATTGCACCTGTATCCAACTGAGCATCAAGAGAATACTGCTTATAACCTCGAACCTTGATATCTACAGTAATATAGATTCTGTCTTCAAAACCTCTGATTTATGGTTCTGGGATCTCTTCAAGAGATCTTTCTTCATTCTCTTTCCTTTCTCCAAGAAATTATTCTAAATCTACCAATTCTTGATTTTGAAGATCTAAAAGTTCTTTTCTTTTCTTTGAGATTAACTCTTGAAAACTTTTGATGCTAATTAGAATTCTTTTCTCTAAATTTTTCTTTTCTTTAATCTGACCTTCAAGATCATATATCTCTTTCTTTAATTTATCACTTTGAGAATCTTCTTCATAATCTTCAAAATCTGATAATTCTTCAAAATGAACCCAATGTTGCTTACCTTTCTTTATATTTTTCCCCTGCTGCCAAAATCGTCTTTCATGGCTCGACACTGTAGATCTTCTGGGATATGTCTTCTGAGTTTTTGAGACTGATGATAAAACATCTTTTGAATCTAGCGGCCAATAAGCCTGAAGATTCACCACACAGGCTGCATGAATGAAGTATATTGTTGTTCTAGAAGAGCCAATTGAGCTTCATATCTTTCTTTCAGAGAAAAGTCACCAGGGCAGCAGGTAGCAATATTGGCTTTTATAGCTGCAATTTTTTCAGCTAAACTTTGTATATTTACAGTAGTAAACATCTCTACAGAAAGAAATTCATCTTCATCCTCTGAAGAGTCTTTCATGTCAGAAAAAGTACTATTTACACCATCAATATTTACATCAAAATCAACGTCTGAAATAGTCAGAGTCTGGGTCTGGAGTCTTCACTTCTTCCCACTCTTCAGGTTCATAAGTTGTAGTGAAGATATCAAAAAGCTTAGACTGGAACATTGATTTATTCTTGGAGGGACAAAGATTAGCCCAATGACCTTTCTTTCCACAGGTATAGCAAGTACTAGATGAAGGTGAAGACTTTCTTATCTGGAAATACCTTTTCTTTTACTGAAAATTTTTCTTTCTTTTGACAATAGGAAAAGGTCTTTTAAAGTTTTTTCTTCTTCTATTTTGACAATCTTCACATGAATAATTTTTACCACACTTGCTTTTTCCTTTAAACTTCATTTTAGACTTGCCACATCCAAAATGATAAGTTTCAGCGAAATGATTACAGAACTGTGGACCAAATCCAAGCTGTTTATGAACAGATTTTGAACTTTTCTATTCATACAAGCCTTTTGAAGAGTAAATTCTATTTGACCTTGTAACCCAGCAAGAGATAATTCTTCTATATTTATCTTTTCTTCATGAAATCCTTCTCTAACCAGATCAGGGATCCTTCCTGGAATTGCAGATAAATATTTCCTAAGTTAGGTTGGATTGGCTGGATCATGAGACTTGTATAATATATCTTGCATCATACAGAAATATTCATCAAGGAAGGAAATATCACAGAGGCACTGACTCATAAATAGATCTGAATAAGGATCTCCTTCTGTATTAATAGAACCATAAAATTGATGAACTACTGCTTTAGCCAGTTCATTAATGGGTTTTTCAGCACTGAGTATAGTTAATTTTGAGGATCCTTTTACTCTTTGCCACCATATCTGTAGATTTCCTTGGAAACACCATGTAATTCTTCAAGCTAAATCAGCCCATTTGACAGAAGGATTCGAAGCTTTCTGAGTAGAAGCCCGTGCATTCCAATAATCAATAGCATTTATTACTTCTTTCCTTGGCTTGCAATCAAAATTTGTTATTGGGCAATCATCAGAACAAACTTAGCATTTGTATTACCCATATTTGATGTAGTAGTTTTTACCCAATCTTCCCATGTAGAAGGAACATCTGATTTTCTTCTTTTATGATCTGAAGTACTTCCTTCTTCAAATGTATTTATGGAGATATTTTTTAATACGACATGAGACTTTTCTCTTGCTAACCCAATAGTCTTTTGATATTTTTCAAGGCTTCCTTCTTCAAAACTTTTTAATGAAATGGAAGAGGAGGAGGAAGGATAATCAAAATTAAATTTGTACAACTGTTCTTCAATTGCTTCTCTATCAATACTTGGAGAGATATGTACATATTCTCACTGAAAAGTATCCTTAATATCTTTCAGAACTTCGAGAATAATTTCAAGCTTTTCAACATTTTCTTTCTATAAAGATTCTATCTTATTATGCAGCTTACTAATATGATTATATATATTCAAAATGTGAAAATTCTATCACTGCAACAACTAATTTATTTTACCTACTTATTTCCCGATAAGTTATTTATGAATATCCTTCAGTAAACATTAAAATAAATTCTGCTGCAGATATCACATCATAATACAGAAACAAACACATGCACAAGAATTAACACATCAACACAAATATTTTGGACAATCAGTCCCCAGAAAAACCCAATGTGGGAAAACCGGTGCAGCAAGGGAGGATTTTATTATTCAGCAATTCTTCAGTACAACTGGGTGCCAAACTGGCTTACCCAACAGAGAGAAAATTCTTCAGCACTTCCCCCAGTCTGAGCACCAACTTGGCTGACCTTTGCGTAGCTCCCAGGCCCTTTGCGTCAGCCCTTGCCTCTCTGCGTCAACACTGGGCCTCTCTGCGTCACCCACGCAGGCCCTCCAGTGACTGCGCAGTCTACAGCCTCTGCGTCTGCCTGAGAGGCTCTGTGTCTGCCTCTCCAACCTCTGCGTTGCTCCCCTGGTGTTGTTCTTGACTCTCTGTTACGAATAAAATATATAAATAATATAAATATAATGTGAATGATAATAATAATAAATAATAATTAGTTAAGCTAGTAATTAGGCTGAAGAGGCATGTCTAATAGGACATGACTCTTCATGAAGAGACACTTGCTTGGTATATAAGCAAGCCTTTCGTTCTCATTGTAAATCATTCATTCTCATTCTTATTCATTTTATTTAATATAATATTTGTATCCTCATGGATATCTTGATATTCCAAGTCTTTTGGAGTAATTAATCTGTAGAAGGAACTTTGTTCGCTTCATTTGGTATCAGAGGAGTCGATCCTCTGGCCGCTCCACCGTTGCATAGAGTCATGTTCTTCGATCCAGGTCTTTGACCGTCAAATTCATCAACATTGTTGTCGTTGAAGCATTTCGCTACAAGAATTTGGAGATTCTCCATTCCACCGTGAGGCCTTTGGCCATTTACAAACATTTAAAATTAAAAAAAAACAAAACAAAACAAAACAAAAACAAAAAAACAACAACAACAACAAGGATTACAAAAAAAATACGGAAAAACTAATATATATATATATAAGAAAAGAAATTATAAAAAACAAAAAATATAATAATTAAAAAAATCAATTGTGGCTGCCACCACCGAAGTCCCTGTGGCCACCGTATCGTGAAAAGCCGTGTGTACTAACCGGAAGCGGCTATTAAAATTGCGGCTGTTCTGTTAATTTACGGCTTGCTGCTGTTGCGTCTCCACTTAACTCGCTAGTATAATCCGTCCCGTGACCACGGTATTTCTGCGCAGAGATACGGGTCACGCTAGGGTCAACAGATGTGACCGACCGAAGGGTGACGTCTAATCATTCCCTTTAAAAAAAAAAAATCGATCACTGCTCAAACAAACGTGACCGTCCATAAATCCTAATATATGTATAGCATATAAAATATACATATATCTAACTAAATTATATATAATTAAAACTATATATAATTTGTAAAATATACATATATGTAAGTAACATTAATTAATTAAAATAATATATTTTAATTAAATAATTAAAAATATATATATATATAAAAGGAAGATTAAATAAAAAAAATAAAAATAAAAAATAAAAAAACGAAGTTCATCTTAACAAAGTAAAAATGGAGTCAACCATTGACGATAAAGAAATTGAGTGTAGTTCAGAAATCAAAGAGGGAAGATTTTCTAAAACCTTTAGTAAATGTGTTGATTCACTACTTAAAATCAAAGGATCACTCGCACGAAGCGAAATCATAATCTCTATCAGTCCTGCCGAAAAAAGTAATTATGTTAGTCCTAAATGTGCTAACCAATTGGTGATTCCTAAATCAAATATAGTTGAAACAAATATTTTTGGCGAATATGACAAACAATATGACATAAGCAATCTACACCTAAGTATTGGAGATTACACTTTTACCTCGCAATTCACCGTGAAAACCTTATTTCTTGACGATAGTGACATTGTTTTGGGATCACCCTGGATGGAAACTCTAAGATCTGTTATCTTAAAACAAAAAACAAAAAAAAATTAACATTTTCTTACAAGAAGAAGAAAATAACACTCCAAGATGTTACGCTGAAACCAAATTCATTAACACCAGAAGATATCTCAGATATTTCAAAAGTAATGTCTCAAGAAGGTAAAAAGATATTACAAAATATGCAAAAAGAAATTGACAAAATCAATGTTGACAAAAATGAAGAAGTTTCTCGATTTAAAAACCATAGCGAAAAATTACTGACACAAATTAAGAAACTTAAGAAGGATAAGAAGTCATTAGAAAACCAAGTACAACAACTTATCAAGAAGGAAGCATCAAATGTAGGAATTCAAGTTGATGACAAAACAACAAATACCGATCCAATGAATGTCACAACTCAGGAAGAAGACAAGCAAGTTGAAGAAAAGACGCGCTTGGATGTTGCAGTTCAGATGATAAACACCCCAAGTGAAGGTGTGGTAACGAACTCAACAACATCGTCCCCTGAAGTAAATCAAAAAATTTCCACACACCTAATAAGGGAAGGTAAAGTCCCATATCGGCATCCGAATCAACCATGCTACATATCTCAACCATTCAGACCAGAAACAACAAACTCATGTTCTAGAGAACAGTAATGTAACCTCAATCCAGTCCTACGATGACAAGTCGTTACAAAATTCCAGTGATCAGAATGTTATACAGAAGATTAATCTCGGATGGTCTGATCCCTTCTCAGTGCGACAATTTTGTTTGTCACTTAGAAGATCATATCAGCTTGTATCAACGAAGATGATTGTTCCAAGAAAGGAAGACGTTCGAAGCCTTTTTCATCGACAAGCTTTGAGGACAAAGCTTTTTGAGGAAGGAGGCAATGTTACGAATAAAATATATAAATAATATAAATATAATGTAAATGATAATAATCATAAATAATAATTAGTTAAGCTAGTAATTAGGCTGAAGAGGCATGTCTAATAGGACATGACTCTTCATGAAGAGACGCTTGGTATATAAGCAAGCCTCTCGTTCTCATTGTAAATCATTCATTCTCATTCTTATTCACTTTATTTAATATAATATTTGTATCCTCATGGATATCTTGATATTCCAAGTCTTTTGGAATAATTAATCTGTAGAAGGAACTTTGTTCACTTCACTCTCTGTTCCATACTTGCTACCTCTTGCTGCTCTCCAAACCACTAGTTCGAATTTCTTAGTTAACCCCACTCCAGAAATCGAACTAACAGGTCTCCCTCAGTGTATTCTCCAACTGACCCTCAAGCATCTTCTTATACTTTTCTTGTTGGTCCTTCAACGGCCGAGATTAAATATCTAATAAACGGCTAAGATTAGATTTGGATCGATCCATGACTTTTGGAACATTCTCACCCAGTTTTATATTAATACCCATTAATATTTTAATTTTCCTAAGTTTAGACTTAGGAACCCCATTAAAAATATTAATTATTTTAATATCTCTCTAACCGGGTGGAATTTCCCCAAACCATTTCTGGGTATTGGAGATCTCATGTGCTTTAGCCTCTCTGTCAATTTTCATGGCTAGAGCATGTGAAAATTCTATCATTGCAACAGATGATTTACTTTGCCTACTTATTCTTCAATAAGTTATTTATGAAATTCCTTCAATAAACATTAAAAATAAATTATGTTGCAGATATCACATCGTAATACAGAAACAAACACATGAACGAAAATCAACACATCGACACAGATATTTTGGACAACAATCCCCGAAAAAACCCAATGTGAGAAAAACGGTGCATCAAAGGAGGATTTTATTATTCAGCAATTCCTCAGTACAACAGGGTGCCAAACTGGCTTACCCACTGAGAGAAAAAATCTCCAACACTTTCCCAGTCCCAGCGTCAGCTTGGCTGACCTCTATGTCACACCCAGACACTCTGCGTCAACACCTGCTTGACTGCGTCAACCCTGGGCCTCTCTGCGTCACCCATGCAGGCCTTCTTAGTGCTACGTAGTCACCTGCTGCCTCTGCGTCTGCCTAAAATGCTCTGTGTCTGCCTCTCTTGCCTCTACGTTGGTCTCCAATGGTTGATCCCGACTCTCTGTTCCATACTCGCTGCCTCCCGCTGCTCACCAGACCACTAATTCGAATTTCTCAGCTAACCCCACTCCATAAATTGAACTGACTGGTACCCCTCAGTGTGTCCTCCAACTGACCCTCAAGCCTCTTCTTATACTTTTCTCATTAACAAATCAACGACCGAGATTAAGTCCCTAATCAACGGCTAAGATTAACTCTGGCTTGATCCATGACTTTTGGACCCTTCTAACACAATTTTATATTAATTCAATTTAATATTTTATTTTCCCTAAGTTTAGACTTAGGGACTCCATTAAAAATATTAATTATTTTAATATCTCCCAAACGGCTTAGAATCTCCCCAAACCATTTCTGGGTATTGGAGATCTCCCGTGCTTTAGCCTCTCCACCAATTTTCAGGGCTAGAGCACATCCGATGTTACCCCAAATCAACACTCCCTCTTAGCGAGGACTGTGCTCTAGTAATACTCCACGTTGAGCATCACCCTGATCATCTGGCATCGGTCCCTGTGCCAATGCTAGGGCTGCTGCCCAACATCCTCTGCACCAATGCATCCTATACTGCTGCCCATGGCTCTGCTACTGCGATTGCTGCATCTATACGGTAGCTCCCTTTGCATCCATGTTGTTGCTGGCCCTTTCTCCCAACACTGCATCTTCACTACAACTCCCTCTGCATCCGTGCATCTATCACTCCCATTTCCACTACTGAAATGGGTTCTTTACCATCCCCATATTTTCCCTGAAGTAATCAAACTTTGTCCTTCCAAGGGCCTTGGTGAGGATGTCTGCCACCTGTTCTCCTGTAGGAGTATAGCTCAACTGTACAGCTCCTCGTTGGACACAGTCTCTGACAAAGTGACACCGGATATCAATATGCTTTGACCTATCATGAAACACTGGATTCTCAAAGGGCTTGATGCAACTCTGATTATCGCACATGATCCTGGTCGCCTCCATATTCCTTCTGAATAGGTCAACAAGTAGTTTTCTAAGCCATATGGCCTCACACGAAGTTGTGCTCGCTACCATATATTCTGCCTCAGATGAGCTCAGAGCCACGAACTTCTGTTTCCTACTACACCAAGAAGTCATTCCTGATCCAATGTTGAAACAGTACCCAGAGGTAATTTTCCGATCCACTGAACTTCCTGCCCAATCTGCATCAATAAATCCACTCAACCTGATATCCTTATCCTTGGTGTATAAGATTCCACAATCGATTGTTCCCTGTAAATCACTGAGAACGTGTTTGGTTGTTGCCCAGTGCGCCCTCTTTGGTTCCACCATGAACTGACTGAGGGTGTTGACAACGTAGCAAATGTCTGGCCTGGTATTGACCAGATATATCAAGGACCCTATGAGCTGCCTATATAAGGTGGGATCAACATCCTTGTCTTCTGATGCATCAATCTTCTTCCAGTTAGTGATCATTGGAGTAGCCATGGGTCTACAGTCCTCCATCATGAATCTTTTCAAGATTTCTGTAGCATACCTCCCTTGCCCAAGGAAGATCTCTCCCTTCTGTTGCCAAACTTCCAACCCTAGGAAGTAATGCATACGTCCCAAATCCTTCATATCGAATTCTGTGGCTAGATTCTTCTTCCAGTGTCCAATGAGCCTCAATGATCCTATCCGAAAGAGATCATCCACCTACAACACTAGGATTAGCGACTCGTTCTCTACAACCAGATAGTAGAGATTCGGATCCACGTCACTCTTGACAAATCCCATCTTCTGCAAGTAGCCATCAATTCGACCATACCATGCTCTAGGTGCCTGTTTCAACCCATACAAGGCTTTCTTCAATCTGCATACATGAGACTTCTTCTCATGTGTCTCAAAGCCCACTCGTTGTTCAATGTATACCTCTTCTTCTATTACCCCGTTCACAAACATCGTTTTCACATCCATCTGATGAATCTCCCACCCCATCTGAGCTGCAAGAGATATCAAGGTCCTAATGGATGTATACCCAACTACCAAGGTGAAGGTCTCCTCGTAGTCAATTCCTTCCTTTTGAGCATACCCCTTAGCCACAAACTTGGCCTTGTATTTCTTAACATTGTCGTCTGCATCATATTTTATCTTGTAGATCCATCTTGAACCTACCACTGATCTGTCTTGAGGCCTTGGCACTACGTCCCAGACATCGTTCACCATTATGGAGTTGCACTCCTCTACCATTGCATCTAGCCAAACCTGATGTTGAGCTGCCTCCTCGAAACTGGAAGGCTCCCCATCCTTAGCTACTAATGCCTGCTATCTATCTAGTTGTTTTCGCTCCCTCTTATCATTTCTTGGTGCACCGATGAAGTCCTCTGCATCTCGCAGAATCTGATGAAGTTCCCTGCTAGTTCTTCCTCTGCCAGCAGGTGCTTCAGTTAGCTCCTCCTCCTCATCCTGTGAATCTCCCTGACCCGAGAAACAATTCTTTACTTCCGTTGGTTGAAGAGGCTTAACCAATGGCTCCTCTTTTGACTGCTCCTCGAAAGGCATCTCACGAGATTTTCTGAAGGCCCTGTCCTCCATGAACTTTACATCTCGTCAAACTACTACCTTTCTGGTCCCTGGAAGGTAGATTCTGTATGCCTTAGCATTCTCACTATATCCCACCAAATATCCCTTTTCCGCAATTTGATCCAGCTTCTTCCTCTTTTCCTCGGGTATGCGGCAATATGCTAAACTCCCAAATATCCTTAAGTGACTGACTTCAAGCGTCTTCCCGATGAAAACTTTCTCTGGCGTAATCTTGCCCAACGCCTGATGAGGAGTCATGTTCTGAACATAGACTGCTATGTTGCATGCTTCTGCCCCCAGGAATTTTGGCATATCCTGATCATACATCATGGCCTTAGTTGCTTCTACAATAGTCTTGTTCTTCCTTTCTGCTACTCCATTCTACTTCGGATTGTAGGGAGTTGTCCACTCACTTCTGATGCTCTCCTTAGCACAAAAATCAGTGGCCGATGGCGGCCTTATTAGTCGAGCGTGCTACGCACCCTGTCGGTCCTCACCATCGGAATGGTGAGCCAAGTCCTTATCGACATACTCTCCACCATTATCTGAGCGCAAAACTTTTATTTTCTTTCTAGTCAGATTCTCCACCAGAGACTTGAATTCTTTGAATCAACAGAAAACCTCATCCTTGGTTTTCAGAAAATAAATCCAAGTTTTCCTTGAGTGGTCATCAATGAAGGTAAAGAAATACTCGACACCACTGAGAGCTTTGACGAACATAGGTCCGCAGATATCTGAGTGTATCAATCCTAGTACACTCTTGGCCCTGTGTTTACTCCTAGGAAAAGTTTCCTTGGCATATTTTCCTAGAGCACATCCTCTGCATACATCATCTCGTTCCGTACTCAGATCCAGAACTCCTGTTACAGTGCTTCTAAGAATTCTCAGAGCTCCATGGTGCAAATGACCCATTCTTTTGTGCCCTAGTTCATTCAAGTCCTTGTCTCCATGACTGCCTATTAGTGCCATTGGTGATTCTATTTGTAATCTATACAACCTGTTACTTTTGATCCCGATCTACACTTTCTTTTTACAGCTCAAGTGTTTGACGTATACCTTCTCATTGATGAAGTAGACGTCATAGCCCTTGCCTTGAAATTGCGACACGTAAAGTAAGTTCATCCCCAATCCTGGTACATGCAGCACATTTGTAGCACGAAACCGTTCTCCCGATTTTGTTTGAAAAACTAAGGTACCCTTCCTTACTGGAGTACATTTTGCCTTGTTCCCCATGGTGATCTGAAAGTTCATCTTCTCTTCTCGATATTCTGAGAAACATTCCCTGATTCTCGTCATATGCCAAGAGGCTCCACTGTTTATATACCATACTTCTGATGATGCAGAACTAGTCATACAAGCCACTTCTTCTTTGAGCCTGGAAGTCAACATAGAGAAATCGAAATCTCTATCTCTTGTGCAATCTTCTGAAAATCTGTGCAAGTCCCCTGACGTGGATGCCCTTGCATCATGGTCTCGACCCATAACTGATTTTCCCTTCCTGTCTCTGATTACTTGCTCTAATACGATGTGAAATTCTATCACTGCAACGTCTGATTTACTTTGCCTACTTATTCTTCAATAAGTTATTTATGAAATTCCTTCAATAAACACTAAAAATAAATTATGTTGCAAATATCACATCGTAATACAGAAACAAACACATGCACGAGAATCAACACATCGACACAGATATTTTGGACAATAGTCCCCGGAAAAACCCAATGTGGGAAAACCGGTGGAGCAAGGGAGGATTTTATTATTCAGCAATTCTTCAGTACAACAAGGTGCCAAAGTGGCTTACCCACAGAGAGAAAAATTCTCCAGCACTTCTCCCAGTCCCAGCGTTCTCCAGCACTTCTCCCAGTCCCAGCGTCAGCTTGGCTGACCTCAGCGTCGCTCACAGACACTCTGTGTCAGCCCCTGCTTGACTGCGTCAGCCCTGGGCCTCTCTGCATCACCCACACAGGCCCTCTTAGTGACTGATCAATCACCTGCTGCCTCTGTGTCTACCTAAAATGCTCTGCATCTGCCTCTCCTCCATCTGCGCTGGTCTCCAGTGGCTAATCCCGACTCTCTGTTCTGTACTTGCTGCCTCCTGCTACTCACCAGACCACTAGTTCGAATTTCTCAACTAACTCTGCTCCAGAAATTGAACTGACTGGTCTCCCTCTGTGTGTCCTCCAATTGACCCTGAAGCCTCTTCTTATACTTTTCTCGTTGACAAATCAACGACCGAGATTAAGTCCCTAATCAATGGCTAAGATTAACTCTGGCTTGATCCATGACTTTTGGACCCTTCTAAAACAGTTTTATATTAATTCACTTTAATATTTTATTTTCCCTAAGTTGAGACTTAGGGACTCCATTAAAAATATCAATTATTTTAGTATCTCCCAAACTGCTTAGAATCTGCCTAAACCATTTCTGGGTATTAGAGATCTCATGTGCTTTAGCCTCTCCACCATTTTCATGGCTAGAGCACATTCCATGCTATCCCAAATCAACACTCCCTCTTAGCGAGGACTGTGCTCTAGTAATACTCCACACTGAGTATTACTCTGATCATACCGCATCAAAACCTGTGCTGATGCTAAGCCTCCCTGCCTAACATCCTTTGCACTGCTACATCCTGTATTGTTGCCCATGGCTCTATCACTGCCATTGCTACATCTGTACTGCAACTCCCTCTGCATCTGTGTTGTTGCTGATCCATCCTCCCAACACTGCATCTACATTGCAAACTCCTCCTCATCATGTTGCATCGTGCTACTGCTGACTGCTACTGTACTGCAACATCATACCCATTTCTGCTACTGAAATGGATTCTTTATCATCCCCATCTTCTCCCTAAAATAATCAAACTTGGTTCTTCCAAGGGCCTTGGTAAGGATGTTTCCCACCTATTCTCCTGTAGGAGTGTAGCTCAACTGTACAGCTCCTTGTTGGACACAGTCTCTGACAAAGTGACACCAGATATCAATATGCTTTAACGGACCGTGAAACACTGCATTCTCACAGAGCTTGATGCAACTCTGATTATCACACATGATCCTGGTCGCCTCCATCTTTCTTCTGAATAGGTTCACAAGCAGTTTTCTAAGCCATATGGCCTCGCACGAAGCTTTACTTGCGGCCATATATTCTGCCTCAGTTGAGCTCACAGCCACGGATTTTTGTTTCCTACTACACCAGGAGGTCGTTCCTGATCCAATGTTGAAACAGTACCTAGAGGTACTTTCAGATCCACTGAACTTCTTGCCCAATCCGCATCAGTAAACCCACTCAATCTGATATCCTTACCCCTGGTGTATAAGAGTCCATAATCGACTATTCCCTGTAAATACCTGAGAACATGTTTGGTTGTTGCCCAGTGCGCCCTCTTCGGCTCCACCATGAACTGATTGAGAATGTTGACACCGTACCAAATGTCTAGTCTGGTATTGACCAGATACATCAGGGACCCTATGAACTATCTGTATAAGGTGGGATCAACATCTTTGTCTTCTGATGCATCAATCTTCTTCCAGTTGGTTATCATTGGAGTAGCCATGGGTCTACATGTTGGAATTTCTAAGTCTAACTGTTAGAAACCCTTCATGTACTTTACTGATTTATTCCTGCCTACTTGTTCTGTTAATTAACAAGTTATTTACCATGTAAATACTGAAAATAAATACAAGTACATGCTCCACACATTACAGATCATCAACTGAAGGAAACACAACAAGCACACAAGTGACTGTTGTTTTTGGACCAGTGTCCCCGGAAAAACCCAATGCGGGAAAACCGGTGCAGTTATCTAAGGGTTTGATTTATTAAGTAGTTTTAGAATACAATCTAGGTGCCAAATCCGGCATACCCAACAAAGAAAACTCTCGGCAGTAGTACCTCTCCTTTGTAAACAGATGCTTCGGCTAAAACCCCGGATAAACACTCCGGCAGCTCCTCAGCTCCAATCTGCCCCACGAAAAACCCCAACATCAACCTCTAGGGACTGCGTCAGCCTCTTCTATCCTCTGCGTCAGCTTTCCCGGCAGTTTCAGCTTCTGCGTCAGCTTTCCCGACTGTTCCGACAGTCCCTGGTTGTTCCGGCAGTTACAGCAGTTCTGGCTTCTGCCCTCTGCGTCAGCGTTCACGGCTGTTCCGGCAGTTTCGGCTTCTGCCCTCTACGTCAGCTTTCTCGGCAGTTCCGACAGTTCCCGACAGTTCTGGCTTCTGCCCTCTGCGTCAGCTTTCCCGGCTGTTCCGTTGATCCTCCCGGCACTATCTCTGCCTCTCTGCTTCTTTATTCACTGCCCCTCAGCTGCAACTCGGATCACTCTCTCAACTTTCTCAACAAGCCCAGCCCCAGAAAGTTGAAATCTTGATCTCTTGGTGTACCCTCCAAGTGACCCTCAAGCCTCTCTTATACTTTTCTCATTGACATATCAACGGCCAAGATTAAGTCCCTAATCTACAGCTAAGATTAGATCTGGCTTGATCCATGTCTTTTGGACCATTCTAACACAGTATTATATTAATTCACATTAATATTTTAATTTCCCTGACTCCATTAAAAATATTAATTATTTTAATACATCCCAAACTGTTTAGAATATGCCCAAACCTTTTCTGGGTATTGTAGATGTCATGTGCCCTAACCTCTCCACCAAATTTCGTGGCTAGAGCACATCAAATGCTACCCCAAATCAACACTCCCTCTTAGCGAGGATTGTGCTCTAGCAATACTCCTTACTGAGTATCACCTTGATCATCTGGCACTGGTACCTGTGCTGATGCTAGGCCTGCTGCCCAACATCCTCTACACTGTTGCATCCTGTACTGCTGCCCATGGCCCTTCCACTGCCACTATTGCATCCGTAATGCAACTCCCTCTGCATCCATGTTGTTTCCCATGGCCCTACCACTACCACTGCTACGTCTCCATTGCATCTCCTCTCATCATGTTGCATCGTGCTGCCCATAGCACTACCACTGCTAATTGTTGCACTGCAACTCAGTTACTGAGAAGTAAGTAACTGATCTCTCAACTCCGACATCTCTGTCAAGCTAAAGACACCCACGATGCTGAAACTCCCTCTGTCGCTGACAAGTGCTCCCTCTCTGACCTCTGCGCCACTGCAACTACTCCATGCATCTCGCACCATTGCACACCTCTATGTGCCATCCTGCACTGGTGCAACACTCCCGTGCTTCTCGCACTACTGCCTCACGCTGTCCTGGGAATCCTGCACTGGTGCAACACTCCCATGCTTCTCGCACTACTGCCTCACGTTGTCCTGGGAATCCTGCACTGTATCACTCTTTGTCGCTTCATCTGCATCCGTCTCTACCTACATCCGCCAGTCCTGCTACTCCTCTTCGAGGCTCCCGTAGCAATGTATAATCTAATAGGTTGGGTACCTCAAGGATCCTGCCCCTCATCGCCTATAGTCCTCCTGACTATAGCTTGATGTCTCCCCACTTCTTCTCAAGTGGCACATGAGCATTCATGGCACACAGAACATACAGGATCCTGGCCTTCCAAATGACATAGTTGGATGCTCCGCCCAACCTGTCCTAATCCCTCAGTCCATTCATGGCCATCTCGTTGCTCTTCTGTGTCGACTCCTCCGATTCTCTCTACTTCCCGCCTGGAAGTTCTTGGTTCGACTCCTGCTGAGTCTCCCTACTTCCTGTCTGGAAGTTCTTAGTTCGACTCCTCCAAGTCTCTCTACTTCCCATCTGGAAGTTCTCGGTTCGACTCCTGCTGAGTCTCTCTACTTCCCGCCTGGAAGTTCCGGATTTGACTCCTATTGAGTCTCTCTACTTCCCATTTGGAAGTTCTCTTCTGGACTCCCTCTGAGTCCCGATTTCCCTCCTGGAAATCCTTCTGCCAACCATCAAGTTGCCCCTCTCCGATCGTCTGTGCAACTGCAACACTAATCCGGATTCCTTGGCTAGAAATCTACCTCGAAAACAACTCCCTCTACCTTGGCCTTGCCCTGTTAGGTACTGTTTTGACTACAGTAACCCACCAGCCTCACTTTGCAACTTATCCACAGCCTCCTAGCAAGAAAACCGGTGCAGCTATCTGAGGGTTTGATTTATTAAGCATTTTCATAATACAATCTAGGTGCCAAATCTGACATACCCAACAGAGAAAACTCTCGACAGTAGTACCTCTCCTTCGGAGACAAATGCTCTGGCCAAAACCCCAGATAAACACTCCGACAGCTCCTCAGCTCCAATTTGCCCCACGAAAAACCCCAGCATCAGCCTCTAGGGACTACATCAGACTCTTCTACCCTCTACGTCAACTTTCCCGATAGTTCCGGTTGTTCCCGACAGTTCCGGCTTCTACCCTCTGCATCAACTTTCCCCATTGTTCCGGCAGTTCCGATTGTTCCCAGCAGTTCCGGCTTCTGCCCTCTGCGTCAGCTTTCCCGACTACTCCAGGCAATTCCCGATAGTTCCAGCTTCTGCCCTCTCTGTCAGCTTTCCCGGTTGTTCCGGCAGTTCCGACTTCTGCCCCCTGCGTCAACTTTCCCGATTGTTCTGCTGATCCTCCCAGCACTATCTCTGCCTCTCTGCTTTTGTATTCACTACCCCTCAGCTGCAGCTCCGATCACTCTCTCAACTTTCTTAGCAAACCCAACCCCAGAAAGTCGAAATCTTGATCTCTTGGTGTACTCTCCAAGTGACCCTCAAGCCTCCTCTTATACTTTTCTCGTTGACATATCAACGGCCGAGATTAAGTCCCTAATCAACGGTTATCATTAGATCTAGCTTGATCCATGTCTTTTGGACCATTCTAACACAGTTTTATATTAATTCACATTAATATTTTAATTTCCCTAAGTTTAGACTTAGGAAATCCATTAAAAATATTAATTATTTTAATATCTCCCAAACTGTTTAGAATCTGCCCAAACCCTTTATGGGTATTGGAGATATCATGTGCCCTAACCTCTCCACCAAATTTCGTCGATAGAGCACATCCGACGCTACCCCAAATCAACACTACAGTCCTCCATCTTGAATCTCTTCAGGATTTCTGTAGCATATCTCCCTTGCCCAAGGAAGATCTCCCCCTTTTGCTACCGAACTTCCAACCCCAGGAAATAAATTTGTCCCAAATCCTTCATGTCGAACTCCGCGAC
The DNA here is from genome assembly GCA_031772625.1 of Pinus tabuliformis. Taxonomy (NCBI): domain Eukaryota; kingdom Viridiplantae; phylum Streptophyta; class Pinopsida; order Pinales; family Pinaceae; genus Pinus; species Pinus tabuliformis. The sequence continues at coordinate 1,705,789,854 of CM062820.1, read as the reverse complement.
TAGATTCTCCTTGTAGTCCCCTATGAACCTGGATGATCCTGTCAGGAAGAGATCATCCACAAATAATGTTATGCTCTTAACCTGCAAAAAGATACCCAAATACAAAATATGCGAAGAAAGATATCCAGAACATAGAATAGTGAGAGACAACAACAAAATTTTATTATTAAGAAAGCAATGTTCACTGGCCTCTTCGAGGGGGCAACCTCCAATAGAGCAGAGCTCGATACAAAAATAAGACACGATGCTCCTCGCAGGGAGTCTCTATCCTTTATATATGACTCATACATGCAATACCATGGGTTTTATTAATACCATCTATCTAATACCATGGCCCATTTGCAACTAACTATGGTCCCGTCATTAATTGCGGGTTAACCACTTACAATTATTAATATGGGCTTTATTGACTCTTTACTATGACTCGATCCCACTACATAAATAAGGGGGTTAGGGTGGGACCCTAACATGCCCTCCCCCTTAAGAATAGCCTTGTCCTCAAGGCTGAAGCTGCGGAAACTGCTGAAGAATAGTGGCTGGTTCCCAAGTTGCATCTTCCGGAGAGGTGTCTTTCCACTTGACGAGAACTTCCCTAATCATGCGGCCACGCAGGTGCCTTTCTCGTGTGTCTAGGACATGTTCAGGTTGGAGCCAGATTGACCCTTCCTCGTGGAAAACTGGATGGATTTTTGCAGTAGGCGACAAAGCCAGCTTGTAGGCTACTTCTCCAATGCGCTGAAGTACTTGATATGGTCCGTAGAATTTTGGAGATAGTTTCTGACAACCCTTGTCTTTGAGTGATGTTTGCTTATATGGTTGCAGCCTCAAAAAGACCTGATCCCCTTCTTGAAATTGGCGCTCTGAGCGATGCTGATCTACCTGTTGCTTCATGCGGTTTTGAGCTTGATGAAGATTCTCTCTAAGATGGGCGAGCATGGTTGCGCGGTTTTGTAGGAGTTGATCCACTGCTTGTACCTTTGAGCACCCCTTGATATAAGAAGTAGGAGAAGGAGGGAGTTGACCATATACTGCTTCATAGGGAGTCATTTTGGTGGTGGCATGATAGTTGGTGTTATACCACCATTCAACCAGAGGTAACCACTGTACCCAAAGATGTTGCTTTTCTGAAGTGAAACACCTAAGGTAGGTTTCCAGACATTTGTTGACGGCTTCATTTTGACCATCTGTTTGTGGATGATAAGAAGTACTGAGTTTTAGTTCGGTGCCTTGTATCCTGAAGAGTTCCTACCAAAAATTACTGGTGAAGATCGGGTCGCGATCGAACACAATAGAAGTGGGCATGCCATGCAATTTCAAGATCTGATCCATGAAAGATTGAGCGACCAAAGTCGGTGTAAACGGGTGGGGTAGGGCGCAAAAATGAGCATACTTCGAAAGTCTGTCCACAACCACCATGATGACTGACTTGTTTCCTGACTTTGGAAGACCTGTAATGAAATCCATAGAAACCTCCGTCCATATTGCTGTCGGGATAGGCAACGGTTGTAATGTGCCTGGTGCTTTGACGGTCTCCCCTTTGTGGCGTTGACAGACATTGCATTCTGCTACAAAAGTAAGGATGTCCTTTTTCATGCCTGTCCAAAAAATGATCTTCTGGTGCGAGCATACGTCTTCTGAAAGCCTGAATGTCCTGCAATGGGGGATGAGTGCAATTCTGCCAAAATGCGACTTTTGAGGGTGGATGTTGGTGATATTACGACTCTGTCCCTGTAGCGAAGAATCTCATCCTGCCACGAGTAGCCCTTGGTGGAATTTGGATCCGCCTGCAATTGAGAAATGAGTTGGGAGAGCCCGAGATGTGAAAACCATTCCCTGCGAGCCTCTTCAATCCATTCTGGAATGGGAAGGGAAATTGCTAACAGGGTACTTCCCTCAAATTGGCGAGATAATGCATCTGCTACACTATTTTCTTGTCCTTTCTTGTAAATGATCTCATAATCATATCCCAGCATTTTGGCGAGCCATTTATTTTGTTGTGGGGAGGATAGGCGTTGCTCCAAAAAATATTTAAGACTGTGATGGTCTGTGCGGATTTGGAAACGTCGCCCCAATAAGTAAGGTCGCCAGGTCTCTACTGCATGTAAAATGGCCATCATTTCCTTCTCATAGGTAGATTGGCCCAGATTCTTCCCACTTAGTTGTTGGCTTGTGAAGGCCAAAGGTCGCCCTTCCTGCATTAAGACCGCCCCAATACCCGTACCCGAAGCATCACATTCAATGACAAAAGATTTGGTGAAGTCAGGGAGTGCTAAGACTGGAGTGGAACACATGGCATTTTTGAGAGCTGTAAATGCCTGTTGTGCGTCCTCATTCCAGAAGAATGAATTTTTCTTCAGGAGTTGAGTGAGGGGCTTCGCTATGCGACCATAATTGCGGACAAATTTGCGATAATAGCCTGTGAGACCCAAAAATCCTCTCAAGCTCTTCAAGGTCTTAGGTTGAGGCCAATCCTGCATTGCCTGGATCTTTTTGGGGTCCACCTTGACACCTTCACGCCCCACAATGTGGCCCAAATACTCAACTTCTTCCATGCCAAACGAACACTTGGACATCTTAACAAATAATTTATGCTTGCGGAGCAGTTGCAAGAGTAGATCTACATGCTGAAGATGTGCGGCCCAAGTGCAACTATAGATGAGGATGTCATCGAAGAAGACAAGGACAAATTTCCTGAGATATGGTTTGAGAAGGTGGTTCATAAGGCTCTGAAAGGTAGATGGGGCATTACAAAGACCGAATGGCATGACCAGGAACTCATAATGGCCTTCATGAGTTCGGAAAGCAGTCTTTGGAATGTCGACTTCCTTCATGCGAATTTGGTGGTAGCCTGAGCGAAGATCCAGCTTAGTGAAGAATTGAGCTCCATTGAGTTCATCCAGCAAATCATCAACCACCAGGATGGGAAATTTATCTTTCACTGTCAACTTATTGAGGGCCCTGAAGTCTGGACACATCGCCACTCCCCATCTTTCTTGAGCACCATGACCACCGGTGATGAATAAGGACTAATGCTGGGACGAATGACACTTGCTTCCAAAAGTTCCTTGATTATTTTTTCTATTTCATTCTTTTGGGTGAACGGATATCTGTATGGGCGCACATTTGGGGGTTGGGCCCCTGGAACCAAGGTGATGCTATGATCATGTTCCCCTCTCGAGGGTGGAAGCTCATGAGGCTTGTCAAAGACCGGCAGATGGTTATTTAAAATCTGTTGCATCTCAGGATGAATCGGCAGAGACTTGGTTTCGACTGCCTGGATGGCATTAAATTGAGCTATAACTCCATGATGGCCCTTTTTTAGCAATTTTTCCATCCTATGCGAGCTGATGATAGAGGGAGCTCCTGCCTGGAGTCCACGGAGGGTATGTGTGGAGTTGTTCTGCTTAAAACTCATATATAACTCCTGGAAATCCATTGTGATTGGCCCAAGGGTGCAAAGCCATTCAGCACCGAGGACAATGTCGCACCCTCCCATGTGTATGGCAAACATGTGGGTCTTCAACTGATAATCCCCCATTTGAAGTTTGACATTTTCACAGCGGCCTTCACATTTCATTGTACCCCCATCTGCAATTTGGACTTGGAAGTTAGAAACTGCTCGTACAAAACAATGCACTGCTTCCGCGACTTTTTGATGGATGAAATTATGTGTACTTCCACTATTAATCAAGACTACTACTGGGCGATGTTTAATAAAACCTCTGATTTTGAGAGTTTGAGGTGAAGAAATCCCAACCAAAGCATGCAACGAAATAACAGGTTCGTTGGGGACATTGTCCTTTTGGTTGTCCTCTTCTACCGCCTCATGTTCCTCCAGTGGTGGATCTTCCTCCGATGAGCTGTAATCAGTGGCATCAATTTGAAAAAATTTGGGCTCCTTGCATTTATGACCTGGGGAGTATTTTTCATCACAGTTGTAACATAATCCTCGCTTTCTTATTTCAGCCATTTTTGCAGGTGACACCTTTTGAACCTTAAGTGTTTGAGTCGTGCTGTGAGCCTGTGGGGGGCGACCCTTAGCTGTGAAATTTGGGTGACTGTACTGGGCTACTAACGCACGTTCCACGTTACGAGCTACCTTGCAAGCCTCCATCCATGTGGGAGGGTGGTGCAGTAGGACGTGGGCTTTTATGGCTTCTTTAAGACAGCTGATAAAACATTCCGTGTAGAACACATCTGAGAGACCCCTAGTGCGGAAGGCTAAGGCTTCAAAGGCTGTAACATATTCATCCACTGTGCCAGTCTGTCGGAGCTTAGTAAGACGACCCAGAAAAGAAGATTCCTGGTCAAAGCGGTCTGTAAGAGCTTTTTTGAAGGTGGTCCAAGTCACAAAAGGTCCATTGCAACATTGATGCCATTCCCACCATTGCCACCTTTCACTGTCCAAGTACATGCTCCCCACCATAAGCTAAGTCTCATTATCTAAGATGTTATTCAGATTGAAATACTGCTCCAATTGTGCTATCCATGTTGCCGAGTGAGAACCATCAAATTTATGCATATCCAACTTGGGAGGTTGCGGACGGGATTGTTGGTGGGGGCCCCAGAGGTGAAGAGAGCGGCTAGACTCACCCTCACTGTGTCCATTGCCAATATACGCCTCCTCGTGGGCTTCCTCCTTGCCCTTCGGAATTATGCTAGTTAGTCTGTCAAGTTGAAGTTGGAGGGATTGCAAGGTTTGTTCTAGTTTGTCCATCCTCTCATTGGCCATAGCTTGAGCTCTAGTTTCTACCATGCACCGACCTGATGTTCTTGAAATTTGGGACCGCCCAAAAAAAAATTTCACTAAGAATTGAATGGTACCACCGTGCTCAGCTCGTCGTCCTGATTCTGATGGGCTAGATCACCAATAAGCGCCCCGGAAGATCTCAAACTTTTTTTTTTACTCCTTCCTTAGGAATACTGCAGTAACCGAATCCTCAAAATGTCAATGCTGCCAAAAGTCCTGCGAAAATCATGCCCCGGTATAGGAACCCCACACAACTACTCAGATTCGGTGGATCTGAGAGATCTGAATGGCGGATCGGATAGCTCTGAGCGGCGGAACAGATTGCTGCTGCGGATCTGATGGATCTAATAGATCGGAATGGCTGGTCGGAACTGCGGGACTGATGTCTGCTGTTGCTGCACCCCTTTGCGCGAGTGGATCTGGCAGAGATGATGCGTGATCCCAAGATAGAAAAGGGAACTATGGTCTCGAGGAGTGTCAGGTGCTACAGATCGCAATATACATAAGGGTCTGACAGTAGTACTCGGCCCAATGTTTCAGGGCTCTAACTAAGGAGGATCAACCGTACCCTTAGCCGTACAACCCGACTACCCTATCGTACGGGCGAGTAATCTCTCTAAGTGCTGTTCTTGGTGTACTGTAGCAGCAAGACGGCCGACGGTTTATCTATGGCGAGGTTGCAGAGGAGCTAAGGGGCTTCCGATATACCCAGAAGGTACTTGGAAGACAGTTCGTACGCGGTTCTGTCTAATGCACTACTACTTGAAGGGTTACCCACTGGGGTTACAAGGGAGTCCAACAAGCGTGACCACCTCTTGTATTTCCTGCGTGCATGCCTCCCCAAATCCGCAGGTTTATGCGCTCAACGACATATCCCGTGGTTTAAAGACGTCGGAACACGTCTCTAGCCAAAAAAAAAATTGCTAAGAAATGGAGATCCCACTGGCCCTGGAAAGTGCTCTGATACCACTTGTTATGCTCTTAACCTGCAAAAAGATACCCAAATACAGAATATGCGAAGAAAGATACCCAGAACATAGAATAGTGAGAGACAACAGCAAATATTTTATTATTCAGAAAGCAATGTTCACTGGCCTCTTCGAGGGGGCAACCTCCAATAGAGCAGAGCTCGATACAAAAATAAGACACGATGCTCCTCGCAGGGAGTCTCTATCCTTTATATATGACTCATACATGCAATACCATGGATCAATACCATGGGTTTTATTAATACCATCTATCTAATACCATGGCCCATTTGCAACTAACTATGGTCCCGTCATTAATTGCGGGTTAACCACTTACAATTATTAATATGGGCTTTATTGACTCTTTACTATGACTCGATCCCACTACATAAATAAGGGGGTTAGGGTGGGACCCTAACATATAATACTAAGATTAGAGGCTCATTCTCTACAACCAGATAGTAGAGATTTGGATCTGCGTCACTCTTGACAAATCCCATTTTCTACAAGTAGCCATCAATTCTCCCATACCATGCTCTAGGTGCTTGTTTCAGCCCATACAAGGCTTTCTTCAATCTGCATACATGAGACTTCTTCTCATGTGTCTCAAAGCCCTCTAGTTGTTCAATGTATACCTCTTCTTCTATCACACCATTCAGAAATGTCGTTTTGACATCCATCTGATGAATCTCCCACCCCATCTGTGCTGCAAGAGATATCACGGTTCTAATAGATGTATACTTGGCTACCGGGGCGAAGGTCTCTTCGTAGTCAATTCCTTCCTTCTGAGCATACCCCTTAGCCACAAACCTGGTTTTGTATTTCTCAACACTGTCGTCTGCAGCGTATTTAATCTTGTAGATCCATCTCGAACCTACCACTAATCTGTCTTGAGGCCTTGGCACTACCTCCCAGACATCGTTCACCATTATGGAGTTGTACTCCTCTACCATCGCATCCAGCCAAACTTGATGTTGAGCTGCCTCCTGAAAATTGGCAGGCTCCCCATCCTGAGCTACTAATGCCTAATATCTATCTGGCTATTTTCGCTCCCTCTTATTGTTCCTTGGCGCACCGATGAAGTCCTCTGCATCTCGCAGAATCTGACGAAGTTCCCTGCTCGTTCTTCCTCTGCCAGTAGGTGCTTCTGTTAGCTCCTCCTCATCCTGTGATTCTTCCTGACCCGAGGAAGAATTCTTTTCTTCCGTTGGTTGAAGAGGTTTGACCAACGATTCCTCTTTTGACTGCTCCTCAGAAGGCATTTCTCGAGATTTTCTGAAAGCCATGTCTTCCATGAACTTCACCTCTCATTGAACTACTACCTTCCTGCTCCCTGGAAGATAGATTCTATATGCCTTAGCGTTCTTGCTATATCCCACTAGATATCCTTTCTCTGCAGTTTGATCCATCTTCTTCTTCTTTTCCTCGGGTATGTTGCAATATGCTAAGCTCCCAAATATCCTTAAATGACTTACTTCAGGTGTCTTCCCCATGAAGACTTTCTCTGGAGTAATCTTGCCCAATGCCCGATGAGGAGTTCTATTCTGAACATAGACTGTTGTGTTGCATGCTTCTGCCCATAGGAATTTTGGCATATCCTAATCATACATCATGGCCCTAGCTGCTTCTACAATAGTCCTGTTCTTTCTTTCTGCTACTCCATTCTGCTCCGGATTGTACGGAGCTGTCAACTCTTTTCTGATGCCCTCATTAGCGCAAAAATCAGTTAAGTCCTTATCGACATACTCTCCACCATTATCTAAGCACAAAACTTTTATTTTCTTCCCAGTCAAATTCTCCACCAGAGCCTTGAACTCTTTGAATCGATAGAAAACCTCGTCCTTGGTTTTCAGAAAATAAATCCAAGTTTTCCTTGAGTGGTCACCAATGAAGGTAAAGAAGTACTTGGCACCACTAAGAGCTTTAGTGGACATGGATCCGTAGATATCTGAGTGTATCAATCCTAGTACACTCTTGGCCCTGTTTTTACTTCTAGGAAATGTTGCCTTGGCATACTTTCCTAGAGCACATCCTCTGCATACATGATCTCGTTCTGTACATCCTCTGATTAGGAATTTTGGCATATCCTAATCATACATCATGGCCCTAGCTGCTTCTACAATAGTCCTGTTCTTTCTTTCACTACTCCATTCTGCTCCGGATTGTACGGAGCTGTCGACTCTTTTCTGATGCCCTCCTTAGCGCAAAAATCAGTGAAGTCCTTATCGACATACTCTCCACCATTATCTAAGCACAAAACTTTTATTTTCTTCCCAGTCAAATTCTCCACCGGAGCCTTGAACTCTTTGAATCGATATGAAACCTCGTCCTTGGTTTTCAGAAAATAAATCCAAGTTTTCCTTGAGTGGTCACCAATGAAGGTAAAGAAGTACTTGGCACCACTAAGAGCTTTAGTGGACATGGATCCGTAGATATCTGAGTGTATCAATCCTAGTACACTCTTGGCCCTGTTTTTTACTTCTAGGAAATGTTGCCTTGGCATACTTTCCTAGAGCACATCCTCTGATACATCATCTCGTTCTGTACTAAGATCCGGAACCCCTGTTACAGTGCTCCTGAGAATTCTCAGAGCCCCATGGTGCAAATGTCCTATTATCCTGTGCCATAGTTCGTTCAAATCCTTGTCTCCATGACTGTCTATTAGTGCCATTGGTGATTCTAGTTGTAGTTTGTACAACCTGTTACTTTTGATCCCGATCGACACTTCTAGCTCGGGTGTTTGACGTATACTTTCTCCTTGATGAAGAAAACGTCGTAGCCTTTTCCTTGAAGCTGTGACACGGAAAGTAAGTTCATCCCCAACCCTAGTACATGCAGCACATTGGTAGCACGGAACCGCTCTCCCGTTTCTGTTTGAAAAACTACGGTACCCCTCCCTACTGGAGTACATTTTGCCTTGTTCCCATGGTGATTTGAAAGTTCATCTTTTCCTCCTGATAATCTGAGAAACATTCCCGGATTCCTGTCACATGCAAAGAGGCCCCACTGTCTATATACCATACCTCTGATGATGCAGAGTTAGTCACATGAGCCACTTCTTCTCCCAGCCTGGAAGCCAACATAGAGAAATCGAAATCACTTTCTCTTGTGCAATTTTCTGAAAATCTGTGCGAGTCTCCTGACGTTTCTACTACAGGGCCAGAAATATGATAACAGAGCCAGAAGAGGTTTCTACTACTTTTCAGAAAGAGGATAATACTAAGCAAACCATTCTGGAGGCATAATAAACTCAACAAAACCTAAAGTTAAAGGTGTACAATTCCCTGGGCCAACCACCACGCCTTCTTGTATTGCACAAGAACACATTTTTGGATTAAGGGCAGGCATAGTAGTAGACACAAATCTATAGCACACAGTAGTTCGAAGTTGTGCTATGTCAAAACCTTGACTCATGTCATAGCCACTTATTTGGATATAAGCTTGTAAAAGGTCATTAATATGTCTATCAATTAAGGAGATAGAATATCTGGGAACAACTGATGACCAGGCTGCACCATTATGCAAGGGTGCTTGAAATCCACCTATTAAAGCATCTTGAAATTTATTATGCCTTGAATTAACGACGCAGGCTAGACAAGAAACATTCAATCCAAGTCTGATTAGGGGATTTATGACAAATTGAATAAGTCCCAAACGAATATATCTGTATCCTTTTTCTAAACCCCATTCAATATCTTCAAGACGGAGTAAGGGCACTTGATAGACTTGTTTATTTACATCCACGAGAACATTCACACAGCAATATCTAATAAGATTTGCAGCCTTGAAATCAAACATGGATAGATTATAAATCTTATCAGACTCTATTTTGGATAATGTCCAATTACGAATAGGCTCAAATTCTTGTGCAATAATATGAGCAAGATATATTGGATCCTTGCTACTTGAAACAATCAACTTAGATATCCACTTCCTAGAATATTTCTGAGTTTCAACATCAACAAAGAAATCAAATGAGGCCATTATGAAAGTTCAACTGCTTATCAAGCTCCCAATATCAAGCAATATAAGGACCAGGAAACCAGGCGAGAGACGACACTCGACTTTAACAGCACTTCTCGACCTGGCCAACAATCAGCCTACACAACCTCCAACCTAAACTCAGCAACATGCCTACAGGCTTGTAAGTTTATTGGTGTATTCGACAGAATGTAAGTCCATGAATACACCAATGGAAATGAATTTCAAGAAGTTATGTGGTGAAGTTGCAGGTCCTGATTTGACAAATCCTTCTGAGTATCGACAACTAATTAGGGCACTGATGTTCCTACTGAACACTAGACCGGACATATGTTTTGTGGTCAATAGTCTGAGTCAATATATGATTAAGCCATCAAATGCACACTGGATTGCTGCAAACTGCTGAGATACCTACATGGGACCATCAATCTTGGATTGAGATATACTGTTGGAAATGAGACTACATTGGTACTCTGATATTGACTGCGCTGGTAACTTTGATGACAAAAGCAGCGCATCTAAATGTTGTTTTAGCTTGGGCTCTACCATGATATCATGGATGAGCAGAAAACAAAAATCTGTAGCCCTTAACACAGTTGAAGTCGAGTACATTGCTGCTAGCACAGCTAGCTGTGAGGAGGTATGAAGTGACAAAACTTTTGTTAGTGCTTTAAATGTGAAATACACAAATGTATTTTAAATTTTTAAGTAATATGTTTTATTAATAATATGATAGTACAAGGATACAAATGTTACAATGAGAACCTGCTTTATATACCTAGGCAGGTATCCCTTTATGAATGGTCATGTCTTTAGGGACATACCTCTTCACTAATTAAACAATATTTATGATGTCTTATTATTATTTATATCTATATTTTATTCATAACATTGCCCCTTTCTTCGAAAAGTTGTCCTCAAAGCTTGTTGCTAACAATTTCCTTAGTTTGCATACGTCATTTCTGGCATACGTAATCCGTCATTGATGGATTTCTTGGCACGAGCTTATCCATTCTCCATTTTCAATTTTTTTATTATTTTTTTATTATATATTCAAGTAACTTTATAAAAAATTATCATAATATAACTTTTTTTCAAAAGTTACTTTGTAATGTTTTATAAGGTCACTTGAATATAATTTCTTAAAATTATTCTATATATATATATATATATATATATATATATATATATATATATATTTTTATATATTTTATATATATATGTCCAATAGTCACAATAGTCGCCATAGGAATTCGAAAGGTTGGGTCCCTTCTGAAAGATGCGTTCCGCCATCACAAAAATATCACAAACAGACGCTTTCACAATTCGTCCCAACTGCCCTGCCATCACAAACATATCAGGGCAGCTCATGAGGAGTGCGTGCATTAGGTTTATCAAACCCACTATGAATTCCACAATCTGGGAACCACATGTTGTCCCAATTGGCCGGAGCAAGGAATATTCAAGGTGTATCTCTGCAGGGACAAGTAATTGGTCCTCATTCCAGGGGTAAGCAACGATAGAGACTGCATTGACAACCCAATAGACAGAGGGATGCGGGCAAGATAAGAATCGGGCCATGCAACGGATGGCGCCTCAGTTCCTAATCAGCAATGTTTTTTGTAAAATAGCTAACTTTAATTTGTAGGCATTGCAGTTTCTCCCAAAAACAGCATTGATCGTTGGCACGAGATCCTCTTCCTTTGAGATAAAGTCGTAGGTCGTGTTCAGGTTGCGGCATGTGACTCATTCTTCTATTCGAATTCTCAAATCAAGATGCTATTCTTGTGGCCTATATAGATTTTTCTTTCAATTTCGATCGCAGGTGAGTCCAGGCGCAGAGATTCTAACTGGGTCCGATATGAAGCTATTTGAAATTGGACAGAAAATCTCTTCGCATATTTTTTTGTTGTTCTCATAATTAGCAATAGCTGGGCTTCAGCTGCGACTTCGACTTACCTTTCGCTTACGAATATTGCTGGACATTTTTATGAATCGTGTGTGTCTGGATTTTACAATGATTTCCTCATCACTTTCCTCCATTGGCTTCAATGCAAGTTCTAAATAATCTTGCAGTGTTATTCTTTTCCCATCTTCATGTAGTTCTAAAAAACAAAATCTCATAAAAGCCACGAAAAGAAAGGAGAATAATGTCCTAAATCTTCAGCAGTAGTTTGATTCTCTAATACCCTAACTCAAATATGCTTGTCAATTTTGTAACAAGAGACAACCAATCTAGAGCAGCTTCATCAATGCCCCCCATCTGATTATAAATGAACATGCTTGACAACAGAACTGCCAAGGAAAATATTTGTGTACTATGTGTATCAGTTTGATCATAGGCATCAATTCCTCAAGTATCCAGAAGCAAAAGATTATATTCATTTCCATCATTTGCAGTCCTCTTCAATGGAGCATTCCACATCCAATGACCTTTTGTACACTAAAGCGACATAATATTAGCGTGGGAACTCCGGATGAAACTTTCGTAGATATATTTTGAATTATTGACAAGAGGAAACAACATTTGTAAACGTGGAAGCATTATATGGGCAAGACTTAGCAAATGACAGGAAGACTCAGCAAATGCACCCCTTTTTTTGTATTAATTGTTTGAAAGGCTTTTGTTTTTGGTTTCTTGACAATATTATGATCAGTGACAATTTTGCTATTTGACTTGGAAATTTGTGGGCTCTTGGGCTTAGGCAGAGATTGTGAAGGACCCAGCGAATCCTTTGTTTCTTGCCCATCTTGTATGTTATCTAACATTTTGTCCACAATCCACTCACTTATAATCTTCTCATTTGGCATGGAGGGGTGCAAGATTTTAAGTTTGGGAGGAAATTGTTGCTGAGAAAATAAACCCATAGTGTTGACGGTATCCTCGTGTGGAATATTGCTTCTCGCAATATTTAAAGGAACAACGGTTTCTACATTGATTTTGTTAAACAAGGACAGACTATCCTTTGTAGCATTAAGGGTAAGGATCCTTGAAGGTTTCTTTATAGGTCTATTGTCCAATGCTTTTGGTTCCCATATCATGGTATGCCCTTCAGTTCCAACACTTTCAGCGTTTGTAAAAGAATTACGTCCATCTTTAATATCGACGTCATTATAATTTGTGATTAATATAGCATTTTCATGAGCTTCTGCGAAATGTAGTGATTCTTCATCAATAAATTATGTATAATCATTTTTTTCCTCCTTGCTTTCATCTTCAGTTGTCATATTTTTCTCTATCAAAACACTTGGCTCAAATTCCTTCTCTTTGACATTAATGTCAACTTCTATTATAGGTGTTGAACTTGGTGTTTTGAAAGCCTTTAATGATTCTCCAAATGATCTTTTTATTTGTTCTATTTGTTGTAATGCTTCTCCAATTTCATTTAACAATTTAGATTTATGATATTTACTTAATTCCATGATTTCAGGACTTAAACTTAATGGTAGATTGTGCAGTAGATAACGTCCAAAGGCTCGAATGGCTCTCATACCACCTGTTTTAAATGTGAAATACACAAATGTATTGTAAGTAATATTTTTTATTAATAATATGATAATACTAGGATATGAATGTTACAATGAGGGCCTGCTTTATATACTTAGGAAGTAGTCCTTTTACGAACGGTCATGTCCTTAGGGATATACCTCTTCACTAACTAATCACTAATTAATCATTATTTATGATGTGTTATTATTATTTATATTTACATTATTTATATCTATATGGAGTCCTTTTATGAACGGTCATGTCCTTAGGGATATACCTCTTCACTAATTAATCATTATTTATGATGTGTTATTATTATTTATATTTACATTATTTATATCTATACTTTATTCATAACACAGTATTGCTGAGGAAGCTCTTTGGAGAGTTGTTTGAGCATGTACTAGATACAACAGTAATTTACTGTGACAATAAGGGTGGGATTCGACTTGCAGAAAATCTCGTGTTCCATGACAAGTCCAAACACATTGAAATTAAATATCGTTATATCTGAAATATCGTGCAGAGAGGAGTGAAACTCCATCATATTGCCACTGATGATCAGATAGCTGACATACTTACCAAGCCTTTGCCGAAAGGGACGTTCTTGGTATTCAGAGAGCAGCTCAGACTGACAGATGTGACCCTTCCTGGTGGGGGCGGTCATGGATGATCAAGAACACTGAGTTATGTTCTTCCCTCTTGTTTGAGCTAACAAGTTGGGAATGGAGCCAGAAGACCTCCTACGGTTAAGGGAACTCTTGACTGTAGGTTATGTGCGACCCTTGTCATGTGTTGACAAGTAGTAATTCCCCACACTATTAAGTCTAGGACTTGCCAAGAGTATACCCCAGTATGCATCCTACCCATAAGTTGGGCTTGTTGGGATTGGCACCCATCTGGCCAATCGGTGTGGTAAAGCTTGGTTGTGCGCAATCCTTGTCATTTGTTGACAAGTGGTAATCTCCCCAAAGTATGTGGATGTAGGTGTTCTACCACTTGAATCTTATGGTAAATCTTGGTTGTCTGTGATCCTTGTCATGTGCTGACAAGTCGTAATCCCTCCAAGTATGTGTCAAGATGGGAAGATTAGTGGATATAGGGTGATAGATGAATCTCCCCTTTGATGACTCTTCTTCATTACATTGAGACATCATTGTTCTAGAGCAAAGATGAACAGAGATGAAAAGAGAAAGCAGAGATCTTTGTCGCAGAAAGAAATTCCTCCCTAGCTGAGAGGGAGTGTTGAAAATTGGCAGCTCAGTGATGAACTTCCTTAAATAAAATCTCATTTCTGACAATTTTGGAGTGACTTTCTAACAATTTTGGAGTGACTTTCTAAAAATAGAAAGTCATGTCCAGCATTTCAAGTATGACTTTCCAAAAATAGTAAATCACCTTGCATCAATTGGTAATCAAATATAGTTGAAGGAAAATCACTTAACTTATCATTAATCAATCCTAATAGTTCAATCTCGACTTAATCATCAATATTATTAATATTATTATCCTTTATGATACTATGATATTATTATTAAAAGGAATTACAAGTCACCTTATCTTCATCACCTCAATCACTTCGCATCTCTCTCCTTGATGACTCACATGGCACTACGTAACTCTCTCTCAAGACTTTCATGGCATCACAAGGAACGAGCTGTACAGAAACGATCACTTGAGGATTCCCTATTGTCAATTTAAAGGAATGGATGGTCTCGAAGGTCCACTATACGCAGGCACTGGATGCATTCACCGCCAGGATGCTTTATGTGGGAAGGAAGTAAGGCATGCGTCCTCCAAATCGCTTAAAGCCTATTCCACTTCTAGAGCTCAAACGAATCCATCCAAGATGCTGAAAGATGCAAGGGATCTTGCCAATTGCGCCTGCGAGGAGAACACCCTGTGGGGCAAAGAGGTTGGCATGATTTATGACTGTGCTGTGGAAGATGCATTGACAGGTTTCGTTATACAGTGCAGAGGGTGGAAATCTATTTACTGCACTCCAAGGCGAAAAGCATTTTTAGGTGGCGCGCCAGTGAACATGAATGACACACTCATTCAAATCAAAAGATGGAGTGCCGGATACCTGGAGTTTTTCTTGAGTAGGTTTTGCCCATATGTTTATGGGATTCAACGGACAAGTACAGCTCAGTGTATGTGTTATGGTGTGTTGTGTCTATGGGCTCCCTCTTCTTTATACATACTTTGCTACGGTTTACTTCCTGCCCTCGCCATGCTTAACGGCCTATCATTATTTCCCAAGGCTTCAAATCCATGGTTCATCCTCTTTGTCTCATTAGCAGCATCTGCATATGGGTACAGTCTGATAGAGTTTATGTGCATCGGGGGTTCGTTTAAGAGCTGGTGGAACGAACAGAGGATGTGGCTGATTAAAGGCGTGTCATCCTACTTGTTTGCTTTAATCCAAGTTGCTTGCAAGATGCTCGGTTTATCGGAGGTAGGCTTCGAGGTGACAAGCAAAGTAGTGGATAGCGAAGCAACCACAGAACGTCTGAGGAAAGGATACCAAGAAGCTGAAGAAAAGAGGAAACTTGAAGATCCATCACAGCAGTTTAAGCATAAGCGGACGAAGAACAGGAAAACCTTCGAAGCCCTACCCTTCGTTCATCACATTTACTCTAAAAAAATGGATGGCAGCTGCGATGGAGGTGATGGCGTAGTTGACGCGGACTGGACATGCTACAAGGACGACAACATTATACAACAACAGAATGCCATTCAAGCTGAGGAAGCCCTCAAAATCCCATTTGTCGGCGACAAGGAGTCTCTTTCTGCCTTGGCAGCTAAGTATGAAACAGGGAGTTCGATCTTAAAGGCAAAAATTGAGGTGTTGGATGAGTTATATGGGGCAATTCGACGCACACGTGGTGATGGAAACTGCTTCTTTCGTTCCTTCATGTTTTCGTATCTGGAGCATATATTGGAGACCCAAGATGAAGCAGAAGTGGAACATGTGTTGAAAAACATTGAGCAGTGCAAGAAAGCCCTCCTGGACCTGGGATACGCAGAGTTCACTTTTGAAGACTTCTTCTCTATATTTATTGATCTGCTCAAGAGCGTGATTCTAGGCAGGGATTCATCTATAAGTATTGATACACTCATCGAGAGGATCCGAGACCCATTAGTTTCAAATTATGTTGTGATGTTTTTCAGATTTGTGACATTGGGTGAAATTCGTCGGAGGACAGAGTTTTTTTTGGACCGTTCATAATGGGTGTAAGCAATGGGACAGGTCAGTGTCAAACCATCACGACATTATCATTGCGTAAAAATCAATTTAAACGATGTTAATTTAGTTCAATTAAAACTATATAATATATAGTTTATAGTTATATATAATTAATATATATATAACAACTATATTATATAATGGTAATTTAATTAATTAATATATGTTAATTAATTAAATTTACAGAATATATATATATATATATATATATATATTATTATATTAAAGAAAAAATATATATAAAACAACAACAAAAAAATCAGTATAAAAAAAATATATAATTTAGAGTTAAAGAATAAATAAATACAAAAAAAAAAAAAAAAATCCAAGGGAATATTAGTGATGAACTACTTGATAAGAGGACGGCCAGATTATATACATCGAGACGACATACACTAAGTGAAGAAAACCCCCAGCGTTAAAGCTTTGAGGACAAAGCTTCCGAAGAAAGAGGCTATGTTATGAATATAATTCATAACAATTAAATAAATAAAATAAATATAAATAGTAAATAATTAAATATTAATTAGGTTAAAGAGTCATTAAGTTAGGTGAAAAGGCATGTCTAAAAGACATGCCCATTCACGAAAGGTCACCTGTTGAAGTATAAAAGCAGGACCTCATTGTAACATTCAAATCATCTTATATCATCTTATACAATTTTATGTATATAATAAATTATTATTATTAAATACCTGTGTGTATTTTTACATTCAAGTCTACAAGCTATCAATCTCCGTGCTTCAGCATAGTTTTTATGCTACAATCTTAAGCCAACTTAAATGTTATTAGTTTTATTTTATTATTATAATACTTTATTTTTTCACTGACCTATCCCACCTTATCATTATGTTATAACTTATATTACGCATCTTATCTGCATTAAGCTGTAGAAAGCACCTCACTTTTCTCAGTGCAATGACACTAGAATCTAGATAGATTTACTCTGAAAGAAATTTTCAGATAAAGTTTTCAAGTGTTTCAAGACTACACTAAGAAAACTACCCCAGCATTTCCAATACTCTCAGATGCACCTGTTTCCCACCGTTTCCTGTTTCCATTTCCTGATACGTGGGGACACAGCTTTTATGTAAAAGAAAAACCAGCAATATGGATGGCAATGATTGAACATAGGATACTCTAGCATGACAAAAGCCAGAATGGCTTTCGAAAGGTTATCAAGGGCTAAAGGACTGGATAATTAAAAAACGCCACCAATAAAAAAAATGACATGATAATACCTGCCTCCAAAGAACGGCATTTTTTCTCTCTCTTGGTAACAGAAGATGATCCCTGAGTCGAGAAGCAACAACCCAAGGCTCTCCTTCCTTTCCCTTTGACTTCTCCATAATTGCTTTGTCTTCAAGTGCCTCACAAACCTGAACAAAGTGACAGTTTGATTAGGGCAAGCCTCAAAAATTTTAACAACTACAATGGGTAACAGTTCCTTCAGAAAGCAAGTTAACACCCACAGGAGGTTGAAAAACCCTTCAGGGAACATGCAGGGCAAGCAACCAGCACAAAGGCAACTTCAAGAACTAGAATTCGGGGTCTAGTGAGACTATAGTAGGAAAACATACACATTTAGAACCAAAATGTAAAGCTCTAAACTTTTCTACCACAGATTTTTACAAGAGACAGAATATGATAGTGTGAGCTAGAGCAAGAGATTCACAGTTAAACATTTGCAGCAGACTACGTTCCTACCTGGCCTGTAAAAGAAATGTTTTAGAGATTACACCGTTACAGAGTGCAAAAGGAAATTATTGAATATTATTGTAAAATATAGTTGTATAAATATTTGGAAAGAAAAAATAGAATGCATGTTGCAAAAACACACATAAACATGTTACTTATCATGTGTAGGATTTTGCAGCCATGCATATCGACCAAGTTATTCTGGGTTTGCTGCATGTAACAATTTCTTCTCTGACACATTTCAGCTGAGCACTTCACGCCATCATCAAAGACTCCCTAATGATGGGATGAAGTGCTCACCCAAAATGCGTTGGAGAAAATCTGTTACATGCAGCAAACCCAGAATTGCTTGGTCAAAATACTTATTTATTCCAAGAAAATAATCCAAGCCCAATATGCTAAAACAGTTATATTCTCCTGACCATTAAAAAGATGTTAGATTTTAATATATGGAAAAATAGCAAGCTAATGTACATGGAAAGGCTGTAATTAAATGGCTATAATGTTAAATTATGTGATTATGTGAATATATCATAACATAAATAATAAAATCTATGTTACACAAGGAAATGTCCCCCACGTTCCACAGTCATGAGGATTGAAAATGCCAAGGAACAATTCTGCATGGCATCAAAACATTCTCGACTATCAGATATGTCAACAAACATATCCAGTGCAGAGTATATCCCTATTACGGTATTACCCCTCTTAACAACAGGGGTACATAGATTTTTTGAGTGCAGCATTCACCACCATTGTAATCCCAAGATCACAAGTCACAAGCCATGTAAAAACCATGTGAGGCCCTGTATTAAGCATCCTAGACCTATGTCTTGTCAGTTTGAGTCTATATTTCAGTTTTTTGGTCGGACCATTACCTGTCCCTTGAAAGCTTGACCTAAGCACTCTTCTCCTTCACTGGATTGGGTGGCTTTTGGTGGACTCTTTTGAGGACTCATGGTTTTATGGGAACCTTCATTTTGTAAGGGTGATCACCGGTGTATGGGTCAATCTAGATCTGGGGCCTCTTCAAGCCTCAAGGAGAAGCTCATAATCTAGGGCTTAGTATGATTCCCTAGGCAAGAGACGTTTTGGGGATTGGAGAGCCTAAACATCAAGGGGAGGATATTTGCCACATAATCTCTCCTTTTGGTAGGCGTCCACTTCAATCTAATCCATAAATTCCTTTGCCCTAGTTTGTAACTTTGTAGCCCTAAGGTTAGAACCTAGTTTGTGTTGCTTCAATTTGGAGGATTGTTTGAGGGTTTCATGCACCTTTGTTTCATTGAAAATCAATATTGGAAACCCTTTCTGTGCCTCTTGGCCCTAGGTCTCTCCAACACTCAACCAATTAATCAAACCCTGGGTCATAGATTTCCTTCCCTGGGTCTCTACATAATAAGCGAATTGCCTCCAATTGGAGCCTTGTGCCATTACTGTGTCTTTCTTGTGGAGTGCCTATTTGAGTCACCTTATACCCTAACCTTTGAATACCTATCTTAGGTGCTTGGAACTGTAGCTTGGGAGGTATTACCACAACCCCTGGAATATTGAGTTTGTGAGAAGTTGACCCGCGAAAAATGTGTTTTGTGGGCAATGTACCCAAGTGGTGGACTTTGGACCCAAAGTTGTGGGCTAAATACCCAAAATAAAATTCATTGTTTATTCTATTGGTTGCATGAGGGGCGCCTTTGATGGACTAAAGGCCACCTAAGGCTACAATGAAGAGGGCCTATGTCAAAGAAAAGAATTTTATTTCTTATGTTGATGGTGTTTGAGCATGTAGGCTCGGGTTGGTTTGGACTAAGGACACAACCATTGGTGGTAAGGTCACTCCACTAAGAACACTATAAGTAGGAATGAGGTTGAGCTCATTTGACATCCATTGCAACTCGTCTTATGTAAGACAATAGACTAAAAAGTTTGCAGATCCTCAAGGAGCACGGCTAGAGTGGATGATCCGAACTGGATCCTTAAACATTATCTAAGCTTTCGTGATTGTTTCAAATTATGTCAAGTTTCAAAATCTTATGAATATCGAGCTTATCAAAAATAACCTCTAGACAATGGCAATTTGTGGTTAGCACGGAACAACGAGGACCCTCGGTCAAAGCGCGCAGACCGTTGGCCCATGGTGACCGCACACTGGCACAAATTGACAAACGGGAGGCCAAATCCAAAAACAAAGGCAGTTTCTGAAGCACTAATCACGTATCGCAGGGCGTCCCCCTCAGTGAAGGAAAGCCCCAAGCACTTGGCCAGGAGGAAAAATCATAAAACCGTACAGAAATCATCAATTCCATCAAAAGGCGGGTCCCGCCCTAAAACCGGCAAGATATCGAAAGGGCTTCAAGCGATAAGCGGGTTCGACCGAGTCCATGCGTCCAACGGATGAGAGAGAAAACTGCTCTCATCACGCGGGTAAAGGTCATGCTACTTATCCACGCGATATGGACGGAGACCGTAGGATCTGGAGGCTCCAGATCAACGGCGGAGAAAGGCTCCGATGGAGGACCGGATTCGACGGGGAAATAGGTTGAGTCATATGAGATTTGAGGTCCGACATGACCGCTGAGTTGGCAAAGGAATCAGTTTCGCGAGCAATCTTGGAGCAACGGAAATAACAATCGTTCAAAGAGCACTGACAATCAGTTTGTGAGGAAACAAGTGGCCACCTCTCTATGAAGCGTTACAGAGTGATGATGACGCCAAGCAGGGGGATTCCAGCAGACAGAGGCAGGAGATCTAGAGAGCCGGGAAGCGGAAACGAACACAGTCAGGAAGCAGATTGGCTTTAAGCCACGAACAGACAAAGAGTAAGAGGAGGCAGAGAAAGAGAAGCAGAAATCCGAGAGGCAGAAAGAAGTGAATTGCAGAGAACAGAGAAGCCGAGCTAACCTGCGGAGCAAAGGCAGCATCGAGCAGGCAAAGACAAAGAGAGTCTGAGAGTCTGTGAACTCCAGAGAAGGCTTGAGAGGCTCAAGCAACTCTTCTGTGTATACCTGTCGGGTATTGAGTACCAAATTGGACTCATACCACTAAGACCAGTGAGGTCGAGATTCAGTAAGGGGAGTCTGTGTACTCTAGAGACTTGAGGGATCCAAGTACAATCCTACTGATCATCATCTGTTAAGGGAGACTCGAATTGAGCTCCTTATTGTAAAAACTTTGCTTTAAGACACAATAAAAAGGCCACCACTGAAGGTTAGACCAGGAGACGTAGCCCAGGAGGATTGGGTGAACTCCTTATTAAATTTGTTGTGTTTATGTATTTGCTTACTGTGTTCTCTTCCTGTTTCAGTGTTGTGTGTTTCGCAATCTTATCAATCCGTTGCATAAAATAACATAGGCACACCCCAGCACTTAAGTCTGTAATACCTTCATTATTTCTCTGAGGTCATTTAAGGGTGATTTCAAATCAAGTGGTATCAGAGCTCTAGGTTTGTAAGGTTAGACAAGCTTGTGCTAGATTTTGTTGTTGAATGTTAACTAGATCAAAGCTTAAATTAGGAGAAGGAGAGTAGGTCGAAACTAACCCGGAAATTGGAAGGGTCTATCCTTAGAAGAAAATGTCAAAAGAAAGTCCCTTGGGATCAAACCCCCAGTTTATAGATAGTTTCCTGGCCATGAGGTCCATGGTAGAGGAAATGTATAGGGAGTTTAAGAAACATAAAGATGAAGATTCATCAGGCTCCAAACAAGATAAAGGAGAAGAAGAGTCTCTCCTCCATGACCACTCAAAACACAGAGGGAAAGAAGAAAACTTTCTCACACCTCCTAATAGCCCTGAACATAAAAAGAAGACATCTTTGATTAAATTAGATGTTAAATTTGATTTACCAATATATGATGGAGAGTTGAATGCAGAGAAGCTAGATAATTGGATCAGACAAATTGATGTTTATTGCAGAGTGCAAAGTATCGACTCAGACAAGAATAAGATTCAGCTGGCCAGCCTACGCCTCGGAGGCACTGCCTTGGTATGGTGGGAAGGCAGGACACAAGCTAACATGAAGAAACATGGTAAGATTCTCTCTGTTTAGAGTGAATTTGTTTCTGCAATCAAAAAGCAGTTCTATCCACTAGCCTACATGTAGCGAGCCATGATGAGCTGGCAAACTCTTCGCCAATTGAAAGGGCAAAGTGCACAAGGTTACACCCAAGAATTCAGGAAAAGAGCTTTGATTCTAGGAATTTCTTTAGACTCACCTGAGACTCTGTTGAAGTACATAGGTGGTCTACACAGCTACATGAGGCACGCTATCCTCATGCTTAATCCCACTAGTATAGATGAGGCATATGTTCAAGCTACGCATCCAGAAGCTAGAGGAAAGAATGGGAACCCAGAAGTTGGGGGATCATCTAAGCCCATTGCAAGCAAGAATAAGGAGAAAAGAAAACAGAAATGCAAAAAGAGGAAGGCCAACACTGCACAGAAGACTCTTCATGCACTCACTGTAAAAAGGATGGGCATGATGATGAGCACTGTTGGATCCTGCATCCAGAGCTGAGACCTAAGAAGTTCGAGGGCAAGAAGAAGAAGACTGCTGCAGCTATTCGGAAATATTTGGGGTCAGACTCAGGAGATGAAACAACCATTGCAGCCACAAGTATAAAAGGTTGTCCACTTTAGAGAATGCAGAAATCAAGAAGGAGGTGCAGGAGTTGCTCGAGAAGGGGTTCACCAGACCTAGCACATCACCATGTGGGTCTCCGATCATTTTGGTGAAAAGGAAAGATGGCTCGTGGAAAATGTGCATCGATTATCAAGCACTGAATAAGATAACAATCAAAAATCGTTATCCCCTTCCTCGTATAGATGATCTATCAGATCAATTAAAGGAAGTTGTTTATTTTTCCAAGTTAGACTTGCATAGTGGATATCATCAGGTCAAAGTTGCAGAACAAGATGCATGGAAGACTGCTTTCAAAACAAAGCAGGGATTGTATGAGTGGTTGGTTATGCCTTTTGGCTTAACTAATGCTCCTGCTACTTTCATGAGAATAATGAATGATGTACTCCGACCTTTTCTTGATGATTTTGTTATTGTATATCTGGATGACATCTTATATTTAGGGAAACGTGGGAAGAACATTTAAAGCATGTTAAGCAGACACTAGATGTTTTGAAAAGAGAAAAACTTTATGTTAAACTCTCAAAATGTGAATTTGGCAAAACATCTTTGAATTATTTGGGACATATAGTAGGGGGTGGTGAATTGAAGATAAATCCCTCTAAGGTTGCAGTGATTGTAAACTGGCCTAAACCCAAATCTACTACAGAAGTTAGAAGCTTCTTAGGAGCAGCACAATATTGGAGAAAGTTCATTTCTAACTTTTCCTTAATTGCAGCTACCTTGCATGCTTTAACAGGATTGAACAAGGTGTTTCAGTGGGGAGGCAAACAGCAGAAAGCCTTCGACATCTTGAAAGAAAAGATTAGTACAGCACCAGTACTAGCACTGCCCGATCTTCAAAGACCATTTGAGATCCAAACGGATGCCATTGACTATGCTATGGGAGCAGTGTTGATACAACACGGTAAACCCATATGTTATCATTCTGAGACATTTAATTCTGCCGTAGTTAACTATCCCACATATGATAAAGAATTGTATGCATTAGTACAAAGTGTGAAAAAGTGGAAACATTACTTAATGGGCAAAGAGACAGTTATACATATTGATCAGCAACCACTTCAATATCTACACTCCCAAACTAAGTTGCAGCAATCAAGACACTATAGCTGGACGGGTTTTCTACAACAGTTTCATTTGGTAATCAGATATAAAAAGGGCATACACAATAAAGTTGCAGATATGTTATCTAGACCAATAATAAATGCATCTACTATACTTGAGCATAATTCAATATTGCATGAGAGCTACATTGAACAATATGCTCAAGATATAGATTTTAAAGATGTATATGCAACTTTAAGTCAAGGCAAGCAAGTAGAAGAATTGGATTATCACAGATTAAGGACTGACTCTTGTATCATTGTGGGAAGCTATGCATTCCACAAACGGAAAGAGTAAAGATAATTCGAGAAGCACACACTTCTCTAATATCAGGTCACTTTGGAGTAAGTAAAACGGTTGCACAGCTGCAAAGATTTTGTTATTGGCCAAAAATGAATGAGACAGTTTCTAGATATGTAAGAGGGTGTACCATGTGTGTTAAAAGCAAGCCCAGCAATAGAAAACTAGGCTTGTACACTCTACTACCAGTTCCTTCTCATCCTTGGGAAAGTGTTTCCATGGACTTTGTTGGAGGACTACCTAGATCTAGGAAAGGTCATGACTATTTATATGTTGTTGTGGATAGGTTCAGCAAAATGTGTATTATGATACCTTGTAATAAATAGATTACAGCGAAACAAATTGCAAAAGTGTTCTTTCAGCATGTATGGGTTCATTTTGGATTACCCACTTCCATTATATCTGATCGAGACACCCGATTTGTTGGGAAGTTTTGGTCGAGTCTGTGGGAACTGATGGACACCAAACTGAAGAAAAGCACAGCCTTTCATCCACAAACAGATGGCCAGACAGAAGTGGTCAACAGGACAGTGATCCAGTTGCTCAGAGGCTATTGCAGCAAGCATCCCAAACTTTGGGATGAACATTTGTGTTATGTGCAGCATGCTTACAACCGAGCAAAACATTCTTCCACACAAAGATCTCCTTTTCAGACTTGTTTTGGCTTCACACCAAGGTCTCCCTTGGATTTTGTCTTTGATAAAGACATAGCAATTGATGGACACAGTGATGTGGGCAAGGCAACCAAGTTCATTGAACAAATCCAAGAGATTCACCAGGCAGTACAGGAACAGTTGGAAAAGAGCCAAGCCAAATACAAGGCAAGGCATGACAAGCATCAGATGGAGCATAGTTTCCAAGTTGGTGATCAAGTTTGGCTATATATCAGCAAGGACAGAATGCAAGGTGAAGGTAAAAAGCTAAAGCCAATAAGGTATGGACCTTTCAAGATACTTGAGAAAATTGGTGAGAATGCTTTTCGCCTTGATTTACCAACTTACATGCACATCTACTCAGTCGTTAATGTAGACAGCTTGAGACTATTTGAACCTTCATTAATTGAAGATCCCGAAGAGCAGAGTCAATTGCCTTCTATTGATGATCTGTTACCTGAATATCTCAATGAATTGCAGGAAGACACAGTTCTGGACAGGAAGGTGAGGACGACGCGCAGGGGAGATGTTGAGTACCTCAGGATTGGACTCAAGGGTTCAAAGCCAAGCAGTGCAAAATGGATAGAGATTGGACAAGTGAGACAGCTATACCCTCACTTAGTCGATGCTTGAAAACCAACTTTTGGTGGTCCAAAAGCACTTTTGGTGGTCCAAAAGCTTTTTCAGTGGGAAGGCCATGATCCGAACTGGATCCTTAAACATTATCTAAGTTTTCGTGACTGTTTCAAATTATGTCAAGTTTCAAAATCTTATGAATATCGAGCTTATTAGAAATAACCTCTAGACAATGGCAATTTGTTGTCAACACGGAACAACGAGGACCCTCGATCAAAGCGCGCAGACCGTTGGCCCATGGTGACCGCACACTGGCACAGATTGACAAACGAGAGGCCAAATCCAAAAACAGAGGCCGTTTCTGGTACGCGTTTAGCTCGGTCACGAGGAAAAAGCATAAAACCGTACAGAAATCGCTGATTCCATCAGAAGGCAGGTCCCGCGCTAAAACCGGCAGGATATCGAAAGGGCTTCAAGCGGTAAGCGGGTTCGACCGAGCCCCGCCCGAAGCCATACACTGGGTGACACGCGTCCAGCAGATGAGAGAGAAAACCGCTCTCATCGCGCGGGTAAAGGTCATGCTACTTATCTGCGCGATATGGACAAAGACCGTAGGATCTGGAGGCTCCAAATCAACGGTAGAGAAAGGCTCCGATGGATGACCGGATTCGACGGGGAAATAGGTTGAGTCATATGAGATTTGAGGTCCGACATGACCGCTAAGTTGGCAGAGGAATCAATTTCGCGGGCAATCTTGGAGCAACGGAAATAACGACCGTTCAAAGAGAACTGACACTCAATTCGTGAGGAAACAAGTGGCCACCTCTCTGTGAAGCGTTACAGAGTGATGATGACGCCGAGCAAGGGGTTTCCAGCAGACAGAGGCAGGAGATCTAGAGAGCCGGGAAACGGAAACGAACAGTCAGGGAACAGATTGGCTTTAAATCACGAACAGACAAAGAGTAAGAGGAGGCAGAGAAAGAGAAGTAGAAAGCCGAGAGGCAGAAAGAAGTGAATTGCAGAGAACAGAGAAGCCGTGCTGACCTACAGAGCAAAGGCATCATCGAGCAAACAAAGACAGAGAGTCCGAGAGTCTGTGAACTCCAGAGAAGGCTTGAGAGGTTCAAGCAACTCTTTTGTGTATACCTGTCGGGTATTGAGTACCAAATTGGACTCATACCACTAAGACCAGTGAGGTCGAGATTCAGTAAGGGGAGTCTATGTACTCTAGAGACTTGGGGGATCCAAGTACAATCCTACTAATCATCATCTATTAAGGGAGACTTGAATTGAGCTCCTTATTGTAAAAACTCTGCTTTAAGGCACAATAAAAAGGCCACCACTGAAGGCTGGACTAGGAGACGTAGCCCAGGAGGATTGGGTGAACTCCTTATTAAATTTGTTGTGTTTATGTATTTGCTTACTATGTTCTCTCCCTATTTCAGTGTCTGTGTGTTTCGCAATCTTATCGATCCATTGCATAAAATAACATAAGCACACCCCAGCACTTAAGTATGTAATACCTTCATTATTTCTCTGAGGTCATTTAAGGGTGATTTCAGATCAGTGGAAAGAAGCAGGACAAGTATACTATTTCTTATGTTCTAGTGTAGGCCGAGCTATGAAGGGTTGACGAGTTGTTTTTTGGTATGGTTTTGGGCATATGAACTATGGAATCTTTGCGTAAAGGCCAAGTTTGTCAGTTTTTGGTAGCATCGGAAGTGCTCTAGCCTTGAAAATTGGTGGAGAGGTTAAGGCACATGAGTTTTAAAGAACCCAAAAACTGTTTGGTGAAATTCCACCCGGATTGTATTTTATTAAAATAATTAATATTTTTAATGGAGTTCCTAAGTCTAAACTTAGGGAAATTAAAATATTAATGGGTATTAATCAAAATATGGGTGAGAATGATCTAGAAGGCAGATCAAGTCATGTTTTAATCTTAGTCGTTGATTAGAGACTTAATCTCGGTCGTTGAAGACTCAATAGGAAAAGTATAAAATGGAGGCTTGGGGTTCATTTGGAAACACACATAGAGAGATTGAGGAAATCGATTTTCTGAGGTGAGAAGTTCTCAGGAAGAAAATTGATTAGGGAGATCTTGCAGCAGAGGGGCAGTGAGAATCCAAAAAGACGACTTTCCGGAGAATACTGACAGAGAGGCAGAGAGAGCTTGCAGAGAGACAGCACAGTAGCCGGGAGAGCTGATGCAAAAAAGTTGTCCATCACGCAGAATCCAGAACTGCCGAAACAGTCGAAACTGCTGAGAACTATTGGAGCTTTCAAGAACTGCCAGAACAACCAGGAGAGTTGACACAGATGCAGCGCAGTAGCCGGCAGGTCTAGCGCAAAAAAATTGCCTATCACACAGAATCCAGAACTGTCGGAACTGTCGGGAACTGCCAGGAGAGCTAACACAGAGGGCAGAAAAGGTAAAGCAGGGCTGACTCAAAGCCAGCGCAAAAATAGTTAGGGTTAGCCAGTGTTGTGTCGGATCAGCTGGAATTTAAAAGGTGAAGTGAGGTAAAACTCACTCAGATTTTCCGCCAGTATTTTTTCTGTAAAGGATTGCTAGATAAGCATCCTAGAGTTGTATTCAGATATTTCCCCTGCATAATAATAAACCCTCAGAACCGCTGCACTGGTTTTCCCGCATTGGGTTTTTCCGGGGACTATTGTGTCCAAAAATAAGTGTGTCCTATGTATCTTGTTCTTTGCTCTATTTTATGTTTCATGAGATCAAATATTTAATTAGTGTAGGTTGCAGAAGTAATTTGCTTCAATATTCAGAAGAATAACTTGATGATTTAAAAATCAAGTAGGTGAAGTAGATTCAGATTTGCTACAGTAGGGGTTCCTTCGAGTCTAGGAATTTTCACATGGTATCAGAGCATTGATTTTGAAACAGGAAGAGCAGATCCAGTGCTGAGCAGTGAGGCCGAAAGATGCACTTGGTAGTAATTCAAATCCCCTTTAAAGGATTGTGCAGTCCTTGCCGGGAAGCAGATTCGAGGAAATCTCTCTCCGAGTGAGACGACAAAGAGGTATGATTTCTAGTTCGTGAGTTTGCAGGGGCAAAGGGAGTGACGCAGAGCCTTAGTGCAGTGCTTATAGGGCGCAGTTTCTGTCGAGGCAGAAATCCGTTGGAAAGGAATGAAGACACATCGAAGGGGAATTTTCTCTTCAGAGAACTTTCTGCCAAAAAGTTTGAATTTCTCACTTGTGGAGCAGCTGAGAAGTGCTAAGCAGTGACTAGAGGAGTCAGTGCGACAGTTGGGTGAGATGGCATCGCATGGGCTCAGAGATTAGGACAGGTTGGAAGGTGCTTCCAACTATGTCATATGGAAGACCAAAATCTTAGTTGTTCTAGAGGAATATGATCTCGAGGCCTACGTCAAAAGTGTTGTAGTTGTTCATGCTGACAACGATCAAAAGAAGAAGTACAAAGTCGAGCAGGGGAAGGCGAAGAGGCTCATTCTCAATGGAGTTTGAGATCATGTGGTCTCACACTTGTAGGGCAAGGATACAGCCCGAGAGATGTGACAAGCCTTGTCATCTCTGTATGAAGGCTCTTCCGAACAGCGGAAGATGTACTTAGAGCAGAAGTTGCAGCGGACTTTGATGCAGAAAGGAGAAGGGGTGAACCTCTATCTTCAACGTCTTCAGGACACTAGAGACCAGCTTGCTGCAGTGGGGTCCACTCCTCAACCAATTGCGATGGTGAGGATAGCCCTGAATGGAGTCTCGAATGAATGGCAAGTTTTCGTCCAAAGCATATTGGGTAGAGAAAAACTACCTTAATGGGAGGAGATGTGGGTGGCTCTTCAACAAGAGGAGTTAAGAAGGGACCTAGTGAAGGTCAACCTCAATGGCAGCAGTGGGAGTGGCACCAAGACGAAGGAGAAGGAGGAGAACCCAACTCTAGCATCGAAGGGACAGCAGAAGTCAAAGCGAAAGAAGGACATTTTTGAAGGTGAAATGATTAGTTGTGGTGAGATGGGCCACTATGCATCCCAATGTCCTTTGAAGAAAAAGCACAAGGATGAGAAACATGATCCTAAAGCTGCTTCAGCAAAGATTGACGAAGATGAGTTTGCCATGAGTGCCTACGCATATCCAGGAGGGAGATGGGGCGATATTGAGCTGTACTCAGGACGACTACATGTGGGCAGGATCCTTGAGGAGTCCACCTCTTGGATTAATGCTTTGCTACGGGAGCCCAATATTCAGCAGTAGCGAGATGGACTTAGTGTCAGATGATGCAGTAGATTTTTTGGAGGACAGATGTAGTGGCTTGGGACCAGAGACCGATCAACGCAGAGCAAGGTTGGCAACAGTGCAGTTGGCACAGTGCAGGAGTCAGCAGCAGCGTAGAAGATTCAGAGGGTCAGAATCAGCAATAATCAGATTCTAACATTCATTGTATTATACTGAACACAGTTAAGTTCAGCTAATTTTGGATGTTTTTCAGTTGCTTCTCTCAGCAACTGAGTTGCAGTACGAATGCAGTGTTAGCAGTGGCAGTGCTAGCAGCATAGCATATGCAGCGTTTGAGAGGGAGTTGTAGTACAAATGTAGCAGTGGCAGTGGAAGTGTCATGGGCAGCAGTA
The DNA here is from genome assembly GCA_031772625.1 of Pinus tabuliformis. NCBI lineage: Eukaryota > Viridiplantae > Streptophyta > Pinopsida > Pinales > Pinaceae > Pinus > Pinus tabuliformis. The sequence goes on along the minus strand of CM062820.1, from coordinate 1,705,759,837 downwards.
CAGAGGCAGCAGCAGCAACATAGTGTTGGTGGCAGCAGTAATGCAAAAAGGAGTGCTTCAGAAACAGAGCAGCATGCAGGTGGACATTGTTGCTAGAGCACTTTCCTCGCTAAGAGGGAGTGTTAGTTTTTTGTAGCATCAAAAGTGCTCTAGCCTTGAAAATTGGTGGAGAGGCTAAGGCACATGAGTTATAAAGAACCTAGAAACAGTTTGGTGAAATTCCACCGGGATTGTATTTTATTAAGATAATTAATATTTTTAATGGAGTTCCTAAGTCTAAACTAAGGAAAATTAAAATATTAATGGGTATTAATCAAAATATGGGTGAGAATGATCTAGAAGGCGGATCAAGTCATTTTTTAATCTTAGTCGTTGATTACAGACTTAATCTCAGTCGTTGAAGACTCAACAAGAAAAGTAGAAAATTGAGGCTTGGAGTTCATTTGGAAACACACACAGAGAGATTGAAGAAATCGATTTTCTGAGGTGAGAAGTTCTCAGAAGGAAAATCAATTGGGGAGATTTTGCAACAGAGGAGCAGTGAGAATCTGGAAGGACTTTCCAGAAAATACTGATAGATGTTGATTTTGGGTAGCATCGGATGCGTTCTAGCTCCGAAATTTTGTGGATGGACTAGAACATATGAGATCTCCAGAACCCAAAAATAGTTTGGAGAAATTCCACCCAGATGAGGATTTATTAAAATAATTAATATTTTTAATGGGTTCGTAAGTCAAAACTTAGGAAAATAAAAATATTAACGGGTATTAATAAGAATATGGGTGGGGATCAAGTCTGTTTTAATCTTAGCCATTGATTAGAGACTTAATCTCGGTCGTTGATTCATCAACAGGAAAAGTATAAGAGAAGGCTTGAGGGTCAGTTGGAGACACACTTGAGAGATCAGTCAGTTCGATTTTTTTGGGGAGTGGTTTGTGGAGAAAATCGAGCTAGTGATCTGAGTTGTAGTGAGGGGCAGTTCGATAGAGGGACTTCACTCCAAGGCCGAGAATACATCACAGAGAGGCAGAGCAGCACGAGGAGAGACAACGCAGCTCCAGAGAGGGTGTGTAGAAGCCAAAGGGGCTGACGCAATCATTTAGAGGCAGTGTTGGGGTTTCTGTGAGGCAGAGAGAGCAACAGTTCAGCATATCGATTTCTAAGCAAGGAAGGCTCACTGGGAGGGTGATGCAGCTCCTAGAGGAGGTGACGCATTCCGGCACAAAGCTTGCAGCAGCCATCACTGCCCAACACTGGGAACAACATTGACATTTGTGGGGTTTGATCATCCAGTTGCTGGATTTGCCAAAATATCTGTCTCCGGATAAAGTTACTTATGCCAGGTTTATTTTCTGTTAGGTGAGCTGGATTTCGCACCCTAGTTGTATTCATAAATCTTCTTAATAATACAAACCCTCTATATGTTGCACCGGTTTTTCCGAGGACGATTGTCCAAAAATAACGGTATCCCTTGTGTGATTGTCCCATTGTATTTGAGTTCATGATCTATATGTATGTGTAGTCTGCAATAGTGTTTTCATCGTTGTTTAAATAATTAAATAACTTGTTGAATGTAAAGAACAAGTAGGAGATGATAAAGCAATGCTTGCAATAGGATTTATGATGTGTAGATTTAGAAATTCTCACAACAGAGAGGCGGAAAAAGCTGCAGAGAGGTAGCGCAGTAGCCGGGAGAGCTGACGCGGAAGAGTTGCCTATCACGTAGAATCCAGAACTGTCGAAACGATCGAAACAACCGAAACTGTTGAGAACTGTCGAAACAGCTGAGAGAGCTGACGTAGGGGCAACGCAGTAGCCGAGAGCGCTGATGCAGAAAAGTTGCCTGTCACGCAAAATCCAGAACTGTCGGAATTGCCGAAACTGCTGGGAACCGCCCGAACTGCCGAAACTGCAGGGAGCACTGACGCAGAGGGCAGAGAAGGTAACGGCGAACGCAGGGCTTGTTGACCACTAGAGTGGCACCTGATGATTATATGAAGACTCCATGCCCAAGGATGATCTAGAGGACACTTGTACCATCAGAAATCATCAATCAACAGAGTTTTTTAACTCTACTTCTATCTTCTCATCATCTTTCTTGTACCCATATTCCACACCCTGCGGGGAATTGTAATAAGTGATACTAGTAATGATGAGTTTTGAGTGTCTAACAGGCCTAGGATGTTGGGACTTGATCAGCAAAAGAGTACACCTTGGAGTGTTTTTTTTATCTAATTAATTATCCCTTCTTTTTTAGAGGCAGATAATTTTCTGGGTTTTTTCACTCACTGTTTACCCCAAAGCCAGGGTGACGGCTTGAAGATTGAGCCCCTAACACATCTTAGTGTCTAGAGACGATGTATATGTTGAACTAGATTTTCATTGATGTCAATATGGCAATATTCTAGGATACCAAATGATGATGTGAAGCCAAGGAGAAGCAGATCCGTGAAGCAACAGGAGCAAGAAGCCAAGAAGGAAATCCATCAAGGAAGCCATTGAAGTCTGTTGAGAAATCCAAGGGTTGATTTGTTAATGATTTCTCTGACTTGATAACTGCTTGTGAAGTGATTTCAATCTTTAGATAATTCAAAACATGAACTTTTATATGTTAGTCATTATTAACTTCATCAACCAGCTACCATGCATAATAATCAAAAGAACAATAACACAAGATATAGGCAGCAGCCAGGGCAAAACCTCTCCAAACCTGAGAGGAAAACCCACGGTAATTCTTCTTATAGTTTCTTCTCTTGACAAAATTTCCAAGACCAATACAAGACCCTTGAGACCAAATGACTCCAAGATCAAAGGCAAGAATCTCTTCTTACTGTCGTCCAATCACCTACTGCAACAAGGATCTAATCTGCTACCAACCATGAAAGATCTTACTTCGCTATGGCAGTGGCTCTTTTCCAGACCAATATCCGAACCTTCTTGAGACTAGAGTCAACCCTTACTACAGAGATAGACTGGGACTGCATTACAGCCCTAACTGGGAACAAACTCTTCGCATGTGTGACAGAATCATGGCCCTTTTAGCTTGTTGGATCTTCGATCTAGAGGTTTCTATTCTTCAAGTGTATCTTCCCTTAGAGTAGACTAAGGATCGAATACTTTTCTCTGAGGTGATGATGATGCCCTAACTTCGTTGGACAGTACTCATACTTCTCGGCCTGCGCCTGCTTGAGTAGACCCTTATCTCGCACTGTAGATAGGTTCCTTCCTTCACCCTTCTTCGCATAACCATAGACCCTCACTTCGCACTTTCTCGCATAGGAGAGCAGACCCAAAAACAATGATATCCGAATGCTTGAGGAGGAGGGCTATTTATAGTGTTTGAGGTCTCTATTTCAAGCCGACATGAACTGCCTCTTAACCAACTTTAAGCCGACTTGATCATTCAATTATAAATATATTTTTATGTTGAAAATTACATTTATTGCATGCGTTTAAAGGGATCCTTTAGTAGCCCATTGATCTTGCCTTCGAGAGAGAATTGTCACATGATTCTGCCTTTGATCTTGGAGTCTTATGTGTACATTTCATGTGTAAATGTTAATGACACAATCCTATGACCTAGTGCTCATAATGAGAGCTACATAAACAAATACATTTGATCATGAAATCCATGCTTCATATTTTACAAAAATATTTTACATCATTGACTTGTGTCATTATGAAGACCGAACCTAGTTACACTTTTTTCAAAGAAGAAGATAAGCCACATGAGCAAGAGCGGTATCGAAGGAGCAAAGAAGAACACATCATCAGAAGAAGAGCTATCTGAAGAACGGAAGAATGAAAAGAAATCACAGGGAAGTCACAAGAACGAGAACCCAAGAGTAAGAGGCAGAAGTCGTTGGAAACCTTTTAAAAAAATGCATATGCCCAAGAGGAAGAACCGAGAGGAGTTAACAGTATCATCGAAGGAACTTTATCGGCGGTTCTATTATATTAAGTTATGTAAACACTGCTCAAATCCCCGATTGCGATATGAGTTATGAACCCAATGGTCCCATTACAACACGCCCTAAAGAAATATCGCATCTGCCATATCGCTAGCCTTAAAACCTTGTCACATACAAATCCGTCGATTGCGATATAATATGCGGACCCGTTGGACCATTATAATACACCTTAATGAAATATCACATCCACATTGGAAGTTATGTATCACAAAGGAATGCCACTTGAAAACTGTGATTGCGATATCATTACGGACCCGCTGCACCATTGCAATACAACTCAATATCATATCTCATCCATCGCATAATCATGTTCCATTCAAAACGCCGATTGCGATATAATACGCAGACCCGATAGCTCCATTAGAATATACCTTTATGTAGTCTCGCGTCCAGGTATCGGGGAAGTTACACAAATCATAAGGGTTGTCACCAATGATTGCGATAAGACTTGTGAACCCGACCGTCGATTGCGATAAGACTCGTGAACCCGACGGATCTTTTGACGATGGTTTAATATTATATCGCGTTCGTTTCATCGGCAATATGAATATTCACCATGTCACATCGGTGAAGTTAAGAGTTGTGATTGTGGGACCTCTGAAAATTGTGATTGTGATTGATGACGTGGATGTGGGACCTCTTTGGGTACGGTCTCTCCTATGAAATCTTCCGTAAATAAAACAAGTTTATGAGTAATTGGATGAATATCCATAAGTCGACCTCTCCTTCCAAATGAAGGTGTCTTTTGAGAATTGGGGAAACCCGTATAAGTACAAGTTATAAAACCTCACCTTAAGTATCGATCGGGCATCGATCACAGAGAAGAATTAAAAAGTTCACAACTCGTGAAATGGAAGAGACAGAGGAAGCTGAAGGTCTAGCAAACGATGAAGGTGCAGCAGAAGCCGAAGGCCAAGCGACGAAGGAAGCTGAAGACAGAGCGGGAGGAAAATCTTTTGACCTAATTCATCTTGGAAGGTTCAGACCCGAAGTGAAGCCATAGCGCAGACAGCAGCATGTTGCAAAGATTATAAGGACAGGATTTTGTAAAGAAGTCCTTGGAAGCAGTATATTACAATCAAACATTTCTTGACATAGTAAATCTATAGGGTCAAAGCCCTTGGGGTTGGTGCCTCGGAATTGGAAGGATAGGTGTCTTTGGAGTTCTTTCTCCTAAGTTTAAGGTTGGTGCCTTGGTAGGATAGGGTCAGAGCCCTAGAGGTTGGAGCCTCATCAAAGTCCAAGTTGGTGCTTGGCAAAATTCATCAAATATTGTATTCAATCTTTTTCTATATTTAATAAAATCATTTCTTTGATTAAAATTGTAAAGAATCTAAACTGGTAATAATAACAATTGAAAAGAAATATTGATTCACCCCCTCTCAATATTTCCAACAATTGGTATCAGAGCCAGCTTCTTTAGAATCAACCTAACAGTTGGAAGAAGGATTCTTAGTTACAATGAAGAATCAAGAAATGATAGGAAGGCTTCCCTTGTTCGATGGTACTAATTTTGGTTTTTGGAAAAAGAGAATGTCTTACTACTTAATGTCCCTTGGACCTGAAGTTTGGAACGTTGTTTTGAATGGGTACAATGCCCCTCCCACTCTTCCTACTGATCAAGATGAAAGGAAAGCGTACATTGCAAATGCCAAAGCTCTAAATTCCATTACCAGTGGAATTACTGATTCTGAGTTTACGAAAGTCTTGAATTGTGACTCGGCCAAAGAAGTATGGGATAAGTTGGTTAGCTTATATGATGGGGACTCCAAGGTTAAGAAGGCAAAGCTTCAAACTCATAGGAGGCAGTTCGAAAGTCTAAAAATGGATGATGAAGAAGATATTGCATCATACTTCCTCCAAGTAGCTAAAGTAGTCAACTCTCTTAAAGGATTGGGAGAAAAGATTGAAGAAAGCATTATTGTTCAAAAGGTCTTAAGATCTCTCCCAGACAGATTTGACTCCAAAATAAGTGTTATAGAAGAAATGAAGGAACTAGACACTCTCAAAATGGATGAACTTCATGGAATCCTCACTACCTATGAGATGAGAAAAGGAATCCCAAGTTCCAAAGATGTAGCATTCAAGGCCTCAAAATCAAAAAAGGGAAAAGGATGGAATACCAGCAGTGATGACTCCGATGTTGAATCCGAATTGGCGCAATTTGTACGAAGACTAAAGAAAGGATCCAAGCTAAAAGGTAAGCATCCTCTTATTTGTTTCAACTGTGGAATAATAGGTCATTACGCTGCAAAATGTCCTCATAAGCATGACGGTGATAATGAGGAAGGAAGGACATACAAAAAGAAAGGATTTACTAAGAAGAATCTCCTCTCTAAACAAGATGAATCTGATGAGGATGAATATGTGGTCATCAAGAAGAAATCATCCAAATATATTTTCCTTCACAAAGAAAGTAATGAAGAATCAGATGAAGAGAATGACTATGCTAGAAGCAAGGAAGTACTATTTATGGCATTCACTGAAGATGATGAACCAAGACAGGAAAACAAAGAAGATAGAAACGAATTACTGATAAGTACCATTGAAGAAAGCGAGTTACAAAAGAAGGTTATCTCTCTTAAAATGGACAAAGAGGAAGCTAAAAGAAGGGAGGACATTATATGTGAAAGACGTGAAGCTGAAATAGTCTCTCTCAAGAAGGAAATGGAACAAATCAAAAGAATTTGGCAAAGTTCTCAAACACTTTATAACATTCTCAACACTCAGAAATCTCAAAATGACAAGTCTGGGATCGGTTTTTCATCAAGTGCTAAGGATAATACAAGAAGATATGTCGACGTACTCTGCAGCATTCCAAAAGAAGAAAAATCATCTCATCAAAGGCTCGACTCAAATCCAAAGAGTGAAGAAAGAGCAACTCCAAGAAAGAAGGTTTATTCAAATCATGGCAATTATAACAGGTACCAAACTATTTTTCTTGGACATTGTTATTATTGTAAAAATTTTGGTCATCAAGCTAAACATTGCATGGCTCGTAAGAATGAAGCGCACCAAGATTGAAGGATCAGACAAACAAACCATGTAGTCTCAAAGGGCAAGGACAAATCAAGACCTTCAACTTGTTTGATCCTTTGGCCAAATTTGAACCAATTTGCTCGTTATGTAATGATAATGGACATAGCGAACAAAATTGCCCTCTCAAAAGTAAAGAAGCAAAAGATGAAAATCCCAATATGGATAAATGTGGTCTAGCTGAGGAAAATATTTGGTTTGTGGATAGTGGGTGCTCCAGACATATGACAGGTGACAAAAGGAAGTTTGTCTCATTATACAAAAAGGAAGGAAATGTATCCTTTGGGAGTGGGTCTGCCAAAATTGCTGGAAAAGGCATTGTTACCCTTATTAATGGAAGAGGAAAGGCTCAAAATGCTTTGTTGGTAGATGGCCTCAAACACAATCTCTTGAGTGTTAGCCAAATCTATTGTCAAGGACATAATGTCGTCTTCAGCACTAAAAATTGTGAAATAAGGAACTCTTCCTCAGGAGAACTTGTGGTGAAAGGAGTTAGAACATCAGATAACGTCTACATTCTGAACAAAATTCAAGAAGATAAATGTTATCTAAGTCAAACAGGTGAAAGTTGGTTGTGGCATAAACCACTGGGGCATACAAGTTTTGATAACTTGATCAATATTCACAAAATCAATGCAGCAAGGGACATTCCAAAGATGTCCAAATCAGATCAAGTTGTATGTGGCCCATGTCAACATGGCAAGCAAACTAGAACCAGCCACAACACTAAGGAGTTCTCCACATCAAAACCTCTAGAGATCATTCATGCAGATTTATGTGGGAACCAGAACTTCAACACTACAAGGAGAAAGGTATTTTGTTAAATTATGGTATGTTCTATGCTTAAGAGCAATTTACTTCAATTCTTCTTATTATACCAATATCAATTTCCAGTATGCAATCACATCAACATGATAGTAAAATGCAGATAGAACATAAATGTAAACAACAGAAGACAAGCCAAGACAAGAGACATAAGATGTGGCACTAGCCAGGGACAAACCCCAATAAGGGGAAACCCTTTGATCAATTCTTCTATATTCTTCAATAATTCAGTAGAGAGAGAGATAGTACAATATCACAAATCTGTGATTTACAACAGCAGTAATGAAACCCATGAACAACAATAGCAAGGGTGATCAATCAGCTCCCAAATGTCTTCAAGACAACCTAGGAGAACTCGGTCTCCAACAGCAGTAATAGCAGCCCAAAACAGTCAATGTAAGATGGTCAAAACAGCAGTTAATGCTACAGCATACTATAGCCAACCCTAACCAGTAAACGCTGTCCCAAATGTGTCCTCCAAAAAGTCAACGCAGGTTGTCGTTAAAACCTTTCTTTTTGAACATCCACTTTTTATATTCCTCCTCATCATCACTATCATATTTATGACAACATTTTGCAGCATAGTGACCTATCCTTTCACATTTAAAACAAATGAGAGGTTACTTACCTTTTAGCTTGGATCCTTTTCTTAACTTTCGTACAAACTATGCAAGTTCAGATTCAGTATTGGAGTCATCACTGCTAGTATTCCAATTCTTCCCCTTCTTTTTTGATTTTGAAGCTTTGAATGTTGCTTCCTTGGAATTTGGGATCCCTTTTCTCATTTCATAAGCAATGAGAATTCCATGAAGTTCATCCATTTTTAAAGTATCCAAATCCTTCATTTCTTCTATGGCACTTACCTTGGAGTCAAATCTATCTGGAAGAGATCTCAAGACCTTTTGAACAATTGTGCTTTCTTCAATATTTTCTTCTAAGCTTTTAAGTGAGTTGACGACTTCAGCTACTCGGAGAAAGAATGATGCAATGTCTTCTTCATCATCCATTTTAAGACTCTCAAATTGCCTTCTATGAGTTTGGAGCTTTGCCTTCTTAACTTTGGAGTCCCTGTCATATAAAGCAATGAGTTTGTCCCACATTTGTTTTGCAGAATCACAGCCCATGACTTTTGTGAATTCAGAGTCAGTAATTCCACTAGTTATGGAATTTAAAGCTTTGGCATTTGCAATGTAAGCTTTCCTTCCATCTTGATCAGTCAGAAGAGTGGGAGGAGTTTTGTACTCATCCAAAACAGATTGCCATACTTCAGGTCCAAGAGACATTAAATAGTAGGACATCCTCTTCTTCCAAAAACCAAAGTTTGTACCATCAAACAAGGGAATCTTTCCTGTCATTTCCTGATTCTTCATTGTGACTGTGAATCCTTCTTCCAGCTGTTAGGCTGATAATGAAGAAGCTGGCTCTGATACCAATTGTTGGAAATACTGAGAGGGGGGTGAATCAGTATTTCTTTTCAATTGTTCTTTTTACCAGTTAGATTCTTCACAATAGAAATGAAATAAATAATAACTTTATTAAGAGAGGACTTTAATCCTTTTTTCAAATAATTGAGTACAATAATAGTTGAGGGCACCAACCCTTCAAAGTTCCAGGCACCAACCTGTAGCCAAGCACCAACTTGGACTTTTTAATGAGGCTCCGACCTCTAGGGCTTCGACCCTATTCTTCTCAAGGCTCCAACCTTGTGTTTAGGGGCACCAACCCCTAGGACACCAATCCTAATTGCTTCTTTTAATAGAGAATGTGTGATATACTTACTTGAATGTCATTGACAAATTTTGCACTGTTCAATCAATTTCCAAAGACTTCACTGTTCAATCACTTTCCAAAGACTTCATTGTTCAATCACTCCGCTTCACTGTGTTGTCTTTAATTTTGATCTTTACTTTAATTAACTGACTGTTCAAGAGAAGGTTCTTCACTGTCCAAAAGAGGATTCTACAAAGCACTGTGTCACTATTCAAACAATACTACAATCTGGTCCTTTCTGGTTCAAGGAGAGACAGTCTTGTCACTACTTAATATGAAGTTTGAGTGTAACATTCAAGCCGCAGTCCTGAGGTCTAGATTCATAGTCCACTATCCAAGACTGAGTTCTGTTGATGAGATATAATTGTTAGAGACAGAGAGCTACCTAGTCTGAGAGAATAGACCTAAGATGCAATCCGAAGGTATATAGTCATAGTCAAAAATAAGTTGTTGTTCTGAGGTATAAAGCCACAGACCCAAGGTACAGGCCTTGCCACCAATCCGAGAAATCACTGTAATGATACTGCAATGAGACACAATCACAAGTCTGAAGATCGCTGCAGTCCGAAGATGCTGAGACACCGTCTGAATGTGTAGAGACAGACCTTGGATGTAGAGTGGAGGTATAGTGACACAAACCAGAGATATAGAGCCACAGACCCAAGGAGCAGTCTCTGCCTTTTCACTGTAATAATCCTGAGAGCCGAGAAACAATCCACCAATCAAGCTAAACACCAATCCGAGCTAGACAGTGATATATATATTACTTCCTAGTTTTTTATTCTCCTTCCTGAAGATTCACGAGATGTGAACCTGTAGCTCATTGTCTTCCAAGTTGTGATCAAACTAGTGAGTAAAGAATGAATACGTATGCCTATTTTATAGTGTTCATATCTCTCCAAATAGGCCGACATGAGTAGGCCAGTATAGGTCGGCTCACTGTCCAAAATAATATCCTTAACTTAAAAAATTCATATCTCCCAAACTATTTGGAGTTTCGGCCAAGTAAGAGCTCATTGGAAAGGCAAAATTATGCTCTAAAAGATGGTATAGGTATCATATGGAGAGGTTGCCTTTAAGGTAGTGAAAAACATTTTTTAATGTTACTGGTCATCAATTAGTGCAGAATTGGAGGTAGGATAGAATGGCTTCATGAAGAGTAAGGCCATGAAATGTAAGGCTTCGTGGTGACATTTACTAGGAGAGCTCAACAATATATATTTCATCAATGACAATTATTGACCAAGAATTTTGTCTCTATCGGTTTGGAATCATGGTTTTAAATCTTAAATATAGCTTTTCTTATTAAAAACTAATTATTTCATGTATTTTTTTAAAGACAGGTTCATTTAGACCTTGTTGATTTCGGGTAGCATCAGATGTGCTCTAGATCCGAAATTTTGTGGAGGTGCTAGAATACATGAGATCTCCAGAACCCAGAAATCATTTGGAGAAATTCCACCCGGACGAGGAGTTATTAAAATAATTAATATTTTTAATGAGTTCGTAAGTCTAAACTTAGGAAAATAAAAATATTAATGGGTATTAATAAGAATATGGGTGAGAAACTTCTAAGTGATGAGGATCAAGTTTGTTTTAATCTTAGCCGCTGATTAGGGACTTAATCTTGGTCGTTACCTCATCAACAGGAAAAGTATAAGAGGAGGCTTGAGGGTCAGTTGGAGACACACCAAGTGAGATCAAAGAGTTCGATTTTTTTGGGGCGTGGTTTGCTAAGAAAATCAAGCTAGTAATCTGAATTGCAGGGAGAGAGGGGCAGTTCGGCACAAGGACTTCAGTCCAAGGGCGAGAATACATAGCAGAGAGGCAGAGCAGCACCAGGAGAGACAACGCAGCTCCAGAGAGGGTGACGCAGAAGCCAGAGGGGCTGATGCAGTCATTTAGAGGCAGCGCTGGGGTTTCTATGAGGCAGAGAGAGCAGCAGTTCAGCGTATCGATTTCTAAGCAAGGAAGGCTCACTAGGAGGGTGACGCAGCTCCTAGAGGAGGTGACGTAGTTCCAGCACAGAGCTTGGAGCAGCCATCGCTGCCCAGCACTGGGAACAACATTGTCATCTGTGGGGTTTGATCATCCAGTTGCTGGATTTGCCAAAATATTTGTCTCCAGATAGAGGTACTTCTGCCAGGTTTATTCTCTGTTGGGTGAGCCGGATTTGGTACCCTAGATGTATTCAGAAATCTACTTAATAATACAAACCCGATATATGTTGCACCAGTTTTCCAGAATTGGGTTTTCCGGGGACGATTGTCCAAAAATAACGTTGTCCCTTGTGTGATTGTCTCATTTTATTTCAATTCATGATCTGTATGTATGTGTAGTCTGCAATAGTGTTTTCATTGTTGTTTAATTATTTAAATAACTTCTTGAATTTAAAGAAGTAGTAGGAGATGATAAACCAATGATTGCAGTAGGATTTCTGATGTGTAGATTAAAAAATTCTCACATGGTATCAGAGCATTGCAGATAATAGGAAACTAAAGACACGAGCCGAGAGATCCAGAGAATTTGTTACAGAGAAACAGTTTTCCCAAGTGACGGCATTGTTTCAGAGGCAGAGGAGCAGCTGCAGGAGTGACGCAGAGCCAGAGGAGTTACGCAAAGGCTCACGCAGTGCCTCCGTTAGCATTTTGAGCGTGCAGAGGGTGACGCAGAGCCAAAGAGGACCCCACGCATTGATTGCGTCAACTCTCTAGACCGGCACAGAGCCTGAAAGGTTCGAATTTGTCAGTTTTCGAGGCTGGAGGAGCAAAGCAAATTCGATTTGAGGAGCTGGTGGGACGTTGTTGCTGTTGGTGCAGAACAATGTCTCTGGAGACAAAAACGAGGTAGAGGGAGTCACTGCCTTGACAAATTTCTAGCCAAAGAAATCTAGATCTGGATTGCAGCAACAAAGGAGGATTGGAGAGGAGTGATTCGACATTTGGCTGGAGGATTTCTGTGAAGGAAATCAAGACTCAGAGGGAGTCTAGAGGAGCTTGTTCCTTAAAGGGTTTCTTGCACCAAAGAAATCGAGATCCAAGTCTTGCTAGATTGACAGCAGGAGAGGGAGAAGAGAACTAGTCCCATTTTTTAGCAGAGACGGCAATGAATGGGTTGAGGGATCATGACTGATTGGGAGCATCCAATTTTGTCATCTGGAAGGCCAAGATCCTGGCAATCCTAGACAAACATTGCATCAAGGACTATGCCTTGAAGGTAGTTGTTGTTCCAGTCGACGCTGATCTGTTAAAGAAGTACGAGGAGGCCCGGCTAAGTACAAGTGCATGATCCTAGACAGAGTCAAAGATCATGTAGTACCACACATTGCTGAGAAGGACACAGCAAGGGAGATGTGGGAGGCGCTGACCACCTTGTACCAGGGCTCTTGAGACAGTATCAGATGCAGAGGGAGAAGAGATCAATCCCTTCCTTCTCAGGTTGCAAGGGATTCGCGACCAGTTGACTTTCGTGCGGTCTACACCAGATCCTAAGTTCACGGTCAGGGCTGCCCAAAATGAAGTTATCGCAGACTGGGAGACATTTGTCCAAAGTATCTTAGGCAGAGCAACTCTCCCCGGTTGGGAGGAGATGTGGGAAGCTCTACGACAAGAAGAGCTCAGGACGTTGACCAAGACAGGGAGTAGCAGCAAGGGAGCCTGGGTCAAGAAAGAAGAGGAGGAGGATGCAGCTCCCGCATCATCAGGATAGCAAGGGTAGCAGAAGAGAAAGAATAAGGACATAACCAAGGTCAAATGCTTCAATTGTGGGGAACTGGGACATTATTCCACTCAGTGACCCCAAAAGAAGGGCAAGGGGGAGGCTTCTGACTCAAAGGCTGCTCTAGCAAAAGCGGACAAGGAAAGTGAGGATGATGATTGTGCCATGAGTGCTCATGCGCCTCTGGAGAAGAGGTGGGGCAACATGGAGTTGTAGTCGAGAGGACTACATGATGGGCAAGATCCTTGAGGTGCCCAAACTCTTGGATCACATATGGCTACGGGAGCCCTTAACGACAGTAGCAAAATGACGGGTGTCAGTTGGAGCGAGGTGTGATGGAGCGACAATGGCATTGCTAGAGTGCCAAAGTCTAAGGCAGCGCAGTGGATGTTGTAGCAGTGCGAGAGGCACAAAGCAGTTTGCAGCAACGTAGAAGCAGCAAAGGGTCAACACAGATTAGCAGCAGAGGTAGCTTCAGCATCACGAGGCATCCAGAGTCCAGACTGACCAGCATGTCAGTGTTTGGTGAATTTTGAGATGCTTACTTCTCAACAACTGAGTTGCAGTGCAGCAGTTAGCAATGGCAATGTTATGGACAACATGAGGCAGCATTATGAGAGGGAGTTGCGTTACAGATGTAGCAGTGACAGTGGCAGAGTCATGGGCAGCAGTACAGGATGCAGCAGTGCAGTGGATGAAGGGCAGCAAGCCAAGCATCAGCAGCACAAAGGACCGATGCAGTTGATCATTGTAATACTTTTGTTGAGAAGTGTTATTAGAGCACATTCCTCGCTAAGAGGGAGTGTTGATTTTGGGTAGCATTGGATGTGCTCTAGCTTCGAAATTTTGTGGAGGGTCTAGAATACATGAGATCTCCAGAACCCAGAAATCGTTTGGAGAAATTCCACTCGGATGAGGTGTTATTAAAATAATCAATATTTTTAATGGATTCCTAAGTCTAAACTTAGGAAAATAAAAATATTAATGGGTATTAATAAGAATACGGGTGAAAAACTTCTAAGTGACGAACAAGTATGTTTTAATCTCAGCCATTGATTAGGGACTTAATCTCGGCCGTTAATTCATCAACAGGAAAAGCATAAGAGTTGGCTTGAGGGTCAGTTGGAGACACACCAAGTGAGATCAAAGAGTTCGATTTTTTTGGGGGTATGGTTTGCTGAGAAAATCGAGCTAGTGATCTAAGTTGCACGGAGAGAGGGGCAGTTCGGCAGAGGGACTTCAGTCCAAGGCCGAGAATACATAGCAGAGAGGCAGAGCAGCACCAGGAGAAACAGTGCAAGTCTAGAGAGGGTGACGCAAAAGCTAGAGGGGCTGACGCGGTGATTTAGAGGCAGCGTTGGGGTTTATGTGAGGCAGAGAGAGCAGCAGTTCAGCATATCAATTTCTGAGCAAGGAAGGCTCACTGGGAGGGTGACGCAGCTCCAGTGCAGAGCTTGGAGCAGCCATCGTTGCCCAGCACTGGGAACAACATTGTCATCTGTGGGCTTTGATCATCTAGTTACTAGATTTGCCAAAATATCTACCTCCGAATAGAGGTACTTCTGCCAGGTTTATTCTCTGTTGGGTGAGGCGGATTTGGCACTCTAGTTGTATTTAGAAATCTGCTTAATAATACAAACCCTCTATATGCTGCACCGGTTTTCCCGAATTGGGTTTTTCCGGGGACGATTGTCCAAAAATAACGATGTCCCTTGTGTGATTGTCTCATTTTATTTCAGTTCATGATATGTATGTATGTGTAGTCTGCAATAGTGTTTTCATCGTTGTTTAAATATTTAAATAAGTTGTTGAATGTAAAGAACATGTAGGAGATGATAAACTAGTGATTGCAGTAGGATTTCAGATGTGTAGATTCAGAAATTCTCACAAACCTGACCAGTCCCGGTTTGACCGTTTCCAGTTTGAAACCCGGTTTATTAGGTGGACCGGTCCGGCCACCGGTTCTGATTTTTAAAACTATGCTTGTACCTAAATGGCGGTTTTAGATCTGAAATTTTAACACTCATCACCAATCAAAAATCCTATTCTAAATGAAAAGATAAAAAGAGAGCTTTGGTTTTTCTTTTTCTTTTTTGAGTTTTGTGATTGTCGGAATTATAGCTCATGCCCGTGGAACTGACCAATTGTTGGAGTGTGAAGTATTCTTCCTCCTAGATTGTTATGCGCAGTGTCTGTTAATGGATTAGGTTTGGTTTTTACGGAAGTCGGCCCCAATGTTGCTTAACCTTCCTTGCGCCTTTTGATCCCAGTTAGAAGCGGCCTCTCCTTGAAGCATCTCCAACCTTTGCTCTTTGTGCACAGAAGAATACAAAGCCCTTGAGATAGTAAAGCCTTCACAGAAGTGGATGAAAATCCACAAGTTGATCTTACCTGCAAAACAAAACAAACAAGTAGGGAGACCCTAGTTGTTTGCCTCCACGTAGTATGATAACTCCTCAATGGCAAAAAGCAATAGTTTTAGGATAGATTTACTCAAGCACAATTTAGATTAGATATTAAAATTAAAACCCCTGAACATTAAGAAGAAGAAAAAAGATAACAATAGCCACTCCACAATGAATAAACAATGTTTGCAAAATAATGAGCTCTTTGTATTAGATAACACTTGTCTCTTGTGGACAACAACAACTACAAATGAGAGAGGCTAGCCTTTTATAGATAAATCTCTAACGGCTAGATAATGGCTAGTTGGACTCTCTCAATAAAATTTTGCTATTCTTCCACAAATCAAGACCTAGCAATTTTTTAATTGCAAAGTCTTACAAATACTTAAATTAATTCCCCAATGGGGTCAACATAGACAAATTTCCCAAAGAAGAGCACGGGATTCCCTTTGAAAGTGGTCAACAATGGTCTCCACTCAAGATAGTAGACTTATCTCCCCAATGTTCCCTCTCATTGGTCCATTTTGGAATTCAAGTTGCACAACAGGTAGAGAAAATTATTCCCTGAGGCACTCATTGGTCATCTTCTTCAATCTCGAGCTTGCAATGGCTATTTTTACAGTCCATCACTTAACTTTCTAGTCCATGATGCTCCAAGGGCTAGTTGACTTGACTTTCCAATGACAACTACTTTTTCACGTGATTTCACCTTCATGCCAAAAATAGTAGTGTAATTCGGCCATCTCCAATTCATGCTAAGCACTGGCCTTCTAGGCCTAGTGTTCCATACTATTATAACCTTCATGCCACATTACACTCTTAGTGAACTAGAAAAAGTCCAAATTGTTGCCACATCAGCATGGTCAAAGCCTTGAATAATTGGTCTAAATTGAGATTTTCAAATCCGCTTGAGATAAAATAAATTTTGAAACATGGGTTTTGTTCCTTTCATTGAGTATATACTTTTGAACATAATGCATGTCCAAAATGGTGGAACGTCGTAGCTGATATGCCCTATGGAAGCTACGCACCCCTGTTGGACCACTTTTGATCAACCATAACTCTTCATCCGATGCTCGAATCGAAAAATTTACACATGGCATGTTTTCATCTTTCTGAGCTCTACAATACGGGACCCTGTTGACTTTTTGACCACTAGGACTGCTTTATATTGGCAATCGTGCACTGCCTCAGGAGATGTGAAAATTGTCACAAGAGATTACTATGCTCTAAGAGTTGTCATGAGGAATACTGCACCAAGGCCAAGGTCACCTACAAACTCTATAGACTCTAACCATGTGGGATGACATAGGTGCACCTTGACATGAGGTGGATTGGCCCATAAACAAGTGATCACCCCTACAAATACAAGCTCCTCTAAAAGTTAAAACCATGAGTTCAAATGCTAAATCCACCAAGGTCCTCTAATCTGGATAGGGACGAGATCGCCTCGGATAAACTTTCAAGGGACGGGACATGGTTCAACCAAATCACAAGATACAAACTCAAATCAATAAGACACGGATCTAGGATACCTAATATAGGGCCTCACATGATTTTTACATGGCTTTAACGTGTGACCTTGGGATTACAATGATGGTGAATGTTGCACTGGGAAAATATATGTAACCCCACTAACAAAGGAGTAACAAGGCCAAGTAAAGTCCACCTGACTTTTACATAGCTGGAGGTATAATGTTTTTTCAAACAGTCACTTTATCAAGTTCAAAGTAGGTTTAAGCTCAGGCTCCAACAAGCTTGTTGAGTTGATGACTTTGAGATGTCTCCCTAAATTGGCAATCTAAAAAGAGTAAACTCATCTTTGGTGATGAAATGAATGAAACGAGATTGTCAAATTCAAAATGTTTCCCCCAATCAGATGTGTTCCAGCCATGAAATTTTGTGCAAAGGCTAGAATACATGAGATCTCCAAAACCCAGAAATCGTTTCTGGAAATTACGTCTAGAAATGACTTAATTAGATTATTAACCAGTTTTTAAATATTTCCTAAGTCTAAACTTAGCGAATATGGTTAATTAATCAGTATTAATTAATTCAAGGCGAGAATCATCTATAAACTCACACGGATCGATCTAGAGATGATCCTAGCCATCAATTATTTTTTAATCTTGGACGTTGGTGCTCCAACAAAGGATTATAAAAGGAGGTCGATGATGTGATGGAGAAGACACTTGACTAGTTCGACTTCTTAGCAGATCGATTTCCAGAGTAGCAGCAGTCAGTTGTCGGAGAGAGCTAGATATCGAAGCAATGAAAGAGGGGCAGAGACATTGAGGTTGGAGGAGGCATTCCAGATCTAGCGAGTGCATTTGCAGAGAGGCAGAAGAACCACAGAGAGGCTGACGCTAGGGGAGTGCAGTAACCTCTACAAGCAATTTCGATTCTATTGGAGAAAAGTCAAGTTTTAGTGCCAAAGGTTGGACAGAGGTTCCGAGGGCCAGGAGAACCAGACTAGAAGACTTCAGGAGAGGTTGATTCAAACTAAGCGCAGAAGGGATTGCGCTCAGTCTGCAGAAGGGGTTGTGCTATGGTGACACAGAGCCAGCGCAAAGGCAGTTTGGACGGCTCACTTAGCGCTGCAATCAGAGCCTGAATTTGCCTGTCGAGTGAGGAAAATTTGTCACCAGATTGTTGCCAGTATTTTCCTCTATAGGATTGCCAAATTTCGGCATTTAGTTGTACTCAAAATTTCTCACTACTACTTAATAATAAAACCCTCAGCTACTGCACTGGTTTACCCCCAAGTTGGTTTTTTCCAAGGACTTTTGTCCAAAAAAATTGTGTTCTTTTTATGTGTGTGTACTAGCATTTCTTCCAGCGTTTATTCTTCTGCAGTTTTGTTTGTGTAGATTGCAATGTGATCTATTCAGTATTTTCTATAGCAAACAGCAAATAAATTGTTAAAAGAAAGTAACAATTAGGAGAATAATTTTCAGTTGCTACAATAGGATTCCGGGTTTCAGAATTTTCAAATGGTATCAAAGCAGAGTTGATCAATCGGAGAGCTCAGAGGCGAAAAGAAGGAATTTTGTTGCTCAGTGTGGGCAGTAAACCGAAATTTTCGAGGATTGTGCAATCATTCGCCAAGTGGTCGAGTTACTTGTGGAGGTTTGACTTTTTTTAGTGAGGAGCAGAAAAATTCGATCCTACTAGATCAAGTGATTCCAGAGGCAGAGGGAGCAGCTCAGATTCTTCGTTGAGCAGATCTCTAGATGGACGCAGAGGTTTTGCAGCAATTCGCTAGAGCAGAGCCATCATCGAGGTGGAAGAGACCAAAGCACACAAAGAGGGAAAATTTTCCTCGGGGAACTTCTAGTCTCAAGAAGTTCGATTTTTCCTTCCAGATCAGCATTTGTTGTAAGCATATCTTTTCACTCCATAAGGGAGTGTGAATAGCAGAGCAACAGCTAAGCAAAAGGAAAGAGGAAGTTTTCGACAGATCGTTGAGATGGTCATTGCAGGGCTTCGTGATTAGGACAGGTTGAATGGAGCTTCCAACTACATCATCTGGAAGGCAAGGATGTCCTTCCTTCTAGATGAATATGGCCTGAAAGTGTATATTGATGCAGTGGTAGCAATTCCCACAGATCCAGATCAATTGAAAGAGTACAGAAAGGAGATGGCACGAACAAAGAGGTTGGTCATAGACGGAGTTCGAGATCATATTGTCTCACATATGGCTAGCAAAGATACTACCAAAGAGATGTGGAAGACCCTCTCCACGCTATACCAAGGTGCTTCCGAGCAGCGACAAACATACTTAGAGGAGAAGCTGAGATGCATCAGGATGCAGAAGGGGGAAGGCATAAATCCCTTCCTCACCAGGATTCAAGAGGTCTGAGACCAGTTGTCAGCGGTTGGGGCAGCGCCTCAACCCACAGAGCTAGTGTGATTGGCACTCAATAGTGTCTCAGTGGAGTGTCAGGTATTCGTCCAAAGTATCTTGGGCAAAGATACCTTGCCAAGGTGTAATAGATCTGACCTGCAAATATAAGATAAAGCAAATATATCCAGAAATAACAAGATCGACCCAATAATATAACATGAAATTGCTTCTCTTTATTGATCAAACCCTTGAGGTAGGGTAACACCTTACAATCACTCCTTAAGGAAGGAGAACACTCCACAAGCCATATGCTTGTCCATACAATATTCCTTGACCTTCTCAATGGGGAGTCTCTAACCTCTATATATGATTCATACATATAATACCATGGGTCATTACCATGGGTCTCTCAATACCATATATCTAATACCATGGGCTTACCATATAACTATGACCCATCCCATTATTACATTATTCCCTTGGGTACCTCCCTTTGTACCCCATAATATCCCCCCTAGGTATTTTACACAAGGTGGGACAAGATGTGGGCCAATTTGCAACAGGAGGAGTTGAGACAAGCTCTATTGAAGAGCTCCATCAGTGGCAGCAGTAGCGGATCGAAGCAGGTGAAGGAGGAGGAGAATGTGGCCCTCGCATCTAAGGGTCCCAGTCAGGGACAGGGGGAACAAAGGAAGAAGAAGAAGGACATGTCGAAGGTCAAGCGCTTCAGATGTGGTGAGCTTGGTCACTAGAGTACTCTGTGTCCTCTCAAGAAGAAGGACAAGGATGAAAAGCAGGACCAACAGGTAGCTTCTGCAGAGATCAATAAGCTTTCCTCCAACCTAGAGGAAGACTTCGGGAAGTTCGTCGATATACCTCCAGGAGTGAGTTGGGGTGACTTGGTGTTGTAGCCCCAGAGCGCTACAGATGAGCAGGATCCTTGAGGAGTCCACCTCATGGATCATTACCTGGCTACAGGGGCCCATAGTGTTCAGTAGAAGGATGGATCAGTGACAGTTGATGCAGTCAAATGTCAGAGTGACAGTTGCAGAGACTAGTAGCAATGAGATGCCGGGGAGCGCAATGCAGAGTTGGCAGCTGTGCAAAGTCAGCAGCAACGCAGAGTCTTTAGTGGACAGTGCAGAGGCTAGTAGCAGATAGAGACTCGAGCGACAAATGCATTATACTGATCACGATTGATTTAGTGTTTTGGATGTTTTTCAGTTGCAAATGTTGAAGTTTCGGCCGCAACATATGAGAGGGAGTTGCAATTTAGATGCAGTGTTGGCAGCAGCAACAACATAGATGCAGCATATATCAGATTTGCACAGTGGTTGGTGGGCAGTATGGCCAGAGATCAACAACATGACAGGAGATGTTGCAGAGATAGGGTCTTGCTACAGGGTGTGCAATAGCACTAGAACACATTCCTCACTAAGAGGGAGTGTTATTTTTTGTAACATCCGATGTGTTCTAGCCACGAAATTTTGTGGAGGCTAGAATACATGAGATCTCCAAAACCCAGAAATCGTTTGTGAAAATTTCGCATAGAAATGACTTAATTAGATTGTTAACTAGAGATCTCCAAAACCCAGAAATCGTTTCTGGAAATTCCATCTAGAAATTACTTAATTAGATTAATAACCAGTTTTTAAATATTTCCTAAGTCTTAAAATTGGCAACTAGGGCTAAACTCCATGTGGGTCATCTTATTTATGGCAGCTGATATTTTTCTTGGATCCCTCTCATTGAGAGGTGTAGAATTGATCTAAATATCATCCGATTCCAATAAGTATTTATGAAGATATGAATTTATTTTAATTATGGACAAATTGTCAAGTCGGCCACAATTTAAGTAGGCTCAGAAGCCCAACAGTCATGTCTATTCAACCTCTACATTTCTAGTATAAATAGAAGAGGACTTGAAGTCATTTGTCACACATACTCTTCATGTGATCTCCTCCTCTCCACGTCTTTGGGTTTTGGTGAAGGAGAAACACTAAGAGTATACGTTGGCCTAAAGATGATGCCCTAGCCGTCCTGATGCCCTAGCCACAGTAATGCCCTAGCCGCAGTAAGCGACAAGCTTATGAGGAGATCTACACGCTGAAAAGAGGAGACTTATGTGTAGCATAAATAAGCCCCTACACGCTGTCTCAAGAGGCTCAATCCGCAGATGAGAGGAGGGCTAATATAGGCCCTAAATGAAGGCCTGAATCTATTGTCTATTGACCCTATACGCAACAAGAAAGAGACTCTTTATCCGCAGTCAGAAAGAGGATCTATACGCAGTCCTAAAGGAGATGATTTAGCTGTTGTTCTATCAAGGAGACTTAGCCATAGCTTAGCCGCAGTCATGAAGCCTAGACGTAGTTGAAGGAAGCCCTTGCAGCTGACTTATGAGGAGGACCTATTCGTTGTCCAAGGGAGCTTCATACGCAGCCCTAATCCGCAGTCAAAGAAGATCCTCTAAACACTATTAAAGGAGACCTTATTCCACTGTCTTGAAAGGATCCTATCCACAGCCCTAAGAGCCCTATTCTGTTGTCTAAAAGGAGTCACCTAATTCGTTGTCTATTGAGATATCAAGCCGCAGCAAGGAGGCCCAAAGAGGCCCTTATCTCAGACATGAAGATGACCTCATACGCTATCACATCTAGCCATAGCTACAGCTATCTCACTGCTGGTCAAAAGCATGGATGAGATACGTTTAGGAGCAGCTGTCATCAGATTAGAAGTCAAAGGGCTAAGCTGCTACCTTGGGTCTAGGAATCTGTAACTACAACCTAGTTGCTTTGCTAGGCTGCAAGGCATAGCAAGCAGCTAAGGCTGATATACATATGGCAGTATGATGAAGCAACAGAAGTATAGCAGCAGCATGATGTAGCAACAAGGTGTTGCAGCATGATGTAGCAACAAGGTGTTGCAGCATGATGAAGCAACAGAAGTATAGCAGCAACATGATGCAAGTATTGCAGCATGATGACAATGATGAATTGAGTTTGCCTTATTGGGTGAAACACAGTGTAGCATAGTTGTCATTGAGTGTTGATCAGAGATGAGTACAACATTACATGCAGAGCCATGATAAGAGCAGCTCAATGATTGGAGCAGCAAAGTGACAAGTGCAGCAACATGAACAGCAGCATGGTGCATCATGGTGAGGTGCAACATATGGACAAGATGCAGCACAATGATAGGTGAAGGAGTCACCTTGGATAATCAGTTGAAGCAGCATGTCTTCAACTGATCTCATGTAGAGATGATCTAGTCTCTTATCTAGAAAGTCAAAGTGTTGACTTCTGTTGTAAATGTACTTTCTCTCTCTCTCTCTGCTAAACTATTGAAGAACATAAAAGAAGAATTGATCAAGGATTTCCCCACATTGGGGTTTGTCCCTGGCTAGCACCACATCTTGTGTCCTCTTGTCTTGGCTTGTCTTCTGCGATTTATGTTTATGTTCTGTCTGCAGTTTACTTTAATGCTGATGTGATTGCTAATCTGGAAATGATATGGAGCTAACTATGAAAATTGAAATAAATTGCTCTAAGCATAGAACATACCTAAAATTAACATGGTATCGGAGCCGAGGTGAAGACAATGCCCAAGCCAGAGTGAAAGAGCAATTACCGAAGATAGTTGGGTAAGGACAAAAGGATCAGTGGATTCCTTATCCCTCTTCAAATTCACCAAGGGTGAAGTCGAAGCAGAGAATATTATCAGAATGACGCAGCGGAATATGGCCTACCTAAAGATCACTTCATTGGAAGACCGGATCTCAGGGTGGAATGAAACGCAGATAACTAATTCGGCCATTATGCGAAGGAGTGTCCAAATGGAAGGGACACATCACTTGATGATGATAGCAACAAGGACGGATAGAAGGGTGCACTCTCTAATTTGGTAGAAATGGAAACAATCGTGGGATTATACTTGGAACCGATGCCACCTATCCTAGAAAGGGTGTAGGGAATGTTACCCCTCAATTGAATGAGGGTAACTCGATTCATTTACAGAATCTCTTTTATGTACCTGATCGCAAGAAGAACCTGGTGTCCATTTCAGCAATGGAAGTCGAAGGTTACAGGGTGGCACTCATCGATGGAAAGGTACGTGTTTGAAAATAGAATTTTCAAAGATGTTTTTGAGTTCAGGGTTGTATCAAGTTGCAGAAAGTCCACTGGGGACCATGTCCATTGACACATAGCACCGGAGGTCTGTGAGTCAGATAGTGACCAGGATGCCTGAATTCAAAAAGAGCATGATAGTACATGTCTGAGATGTACTGAAGGAAAATCTTACAAGGGGACCATTCCCCTCATATAGCAGGTCCACAGGTTTGGAACAACCCGAGGGGTTTGAGATTCATGATCGGGAATCTCATGTATACAGGTGGAAGAAAGCCCTCTATGGCTTGAAGCAAAACACCCCGGGCGTAGTATGAGAGGATTGATAGCTGTCTGATGAAGCTGAGATTCACTAGGAGTGAAACCGATCCAAACCATTACCCGAAGGTTGTGGATGATAGACCTCTCATACCGGCACCTTATTAAGACAACCTATTTCTGACAGGTGCAGACCCTCTCATTTGCAGAAGTAAGAGGGAGTTGGATTCCGGATGTGGAATGATAAACTGCAAGCCTGTGACTACCTCAAGGATCTTAACTTTCAGAAGTTATATGGTAGTGATGTCAGACCAGATTTGGGAAATGCCTCTGATTTTCATAAACTCATTTGCATTGATGTTCTTGGTGAACTTCCGTCTGGACATATGTTTTGCAGTTAGCATGGTGAGCTCATATTTGGTTGAGCCTCACTGGATTGATGCCAAGAATATTCTGAGATATCTTCAGGGCACAATCTCTCATGGATTGAGAAACACTGCTGGAAATATGAAACTTCATGATTATTCAAATGCTGAGTGGGCAGGCAGTGTGGAGGATCACTAGAGCACTTCTCAGTGTTGGTTCTCTTTGGATTCTGCTTCGATATCATGGATGAGCAGGAAGCAAAAATCGGTTGCTATAAGCACCACCGAAACCGAATACACAGCTACGAGTATGATC
This sequence comes from Pinus tabuliformis, assembly GCA_031772625.1. NCBI lineage: Eukaryota > Viridiplantae > Streptophyta > Pinopsida > Pinales > Pinaceae > Pinus > Pinus tabuliformis. Next base: position 1,705,735,200 of record CM062820.1, on the reverse strand, counting down.
TTGTGTGAAGCTGCATGGTTGCACAAGCTCTTAAGTGAGTTGTTCGTACACATGATGAATACCACTATGATTCTCTGTGACAACCAGAGGTGGGATTCAATTATTGAGGAATCCCGTATTCGATGATTGCTCCAGCAGATAGACATCAGATACTGCCTTATATGGGATATGGTAAGTCGATGAGCGGGGAGGCTCCATCACATTGAGATTGATGTACAGGTCGCAGACATTTTGTCAAAGCCCAGGGGAAAGGTCAAATCTGTGACTTTCCCAAACAACTTGGAGTCATTGAGAGACCTTCTTATAAGGATCCTACATGTTGCATGCATTGAGCTCTGGGAGCTCTGGGGGGCTTGGAGTACTTACTGGGGCAACATATGACCACAGGGTGACTCACCCTCCCCTGGTGGTGCGCTATGAACAGGATGATTAGTTCTCCTGTGGGCCAGGATGATTCATTCTCCGTGGCGACTGTGAAACAGGATGATTCGTTCTCATGTGGGCCAGGATGATTCGTTCTCCGTGGCGACTGTGGAACAGGATGATTCGTTCTCCTGTGGGCCAGGATGATTAGTTCTCCGTGGCATCCACTGGACAGGATGATTCGTTCTCCTGTGGACAGGATGATTAGTTCTCCTATCGAGGCATCCTACCCATGCAATCTGGGACTCATGGGAAGTACCTCTCATCTGATCAATGAGCAGGGAAATGAGGATAGGGACCATAGTAGTTCTATCAATGGACACATCGTTGTATCTACTGTACTCCCTATGCTAGGATGACCTCCATTGATCTGGGATCAATGATACTGGTCTGGGACCAATGAGAGTGGTACACCCTCTGAAACTGACTTTGGGTCAGTAGAGGACTGGTCTGGGACCAGTGAAAGTGGTACACACTCCAGACTGACTTCGGGTCAGTGGAGGATGGTATGATACATCCTCGATCACTTCTTCTTCTTCATAGTTCGAGTAGAGCAGAACAAAGCAGAGCTGAGCTGAGCTGAGCTAAGCAGAGCTCAGCAGACCAGAGCAGAGCAGTGCAGGGCACTAATGGTAGAGATAGTACAGTCGGCATATGGATCAGCAGATGGAGTTCTCCCTAGTTGAGAGGGAGTGTTAAATTGGCAACTAGGGCCAAACTCCATGTGGGTCATCTTATTTATGGCAGCTGATATTTTTCTTGGATCCCTCTCATTGAGAGGTGTAGCATTGATCTAAAGATCATCCAATTCCAATAAGTATTTATGAAGATATGAATTTATTTTGATTATGGACAAATTGTCAAGTCGGCCAGCAACTTATGTAGGCTCAGAAGCCCAACAGTCATGTCTATTCAACCTCTACGTTTTTAGTATAAATAGAAGAGGACTTGAAGTCATTTGTCACACATACTCTTCATGTGATCTCCTCCTCTCCACGTCTTTGGGTTTTGGTGAAGGAGAGACACTAAGAGTATACGCTGGCCTAAAGATGATGCCCTAGCTGCAGTGATGCCCTAGCTGCAAATGATGCCCTAGCCGCAATGATGCCCTAGCCGCAGTAAGCCGCAGGCTTATGAGGAGATCTACACGCAGAAAAGAGGAGACTTATGTGCAGCATAAATAAGCCCCTATACGCTGTCTCAAGAGGCTCAATCCGCAGATGAGAGGAGGGCTAATATAGGCCCTAAATGAAGGCCTGAATCCGCTGTCTATTGACCCTATACGCAGCAAGAAAGAGACTCTTTATCCGCAGTCAGAAAGAGGATCTATACACAGTCCTAGAGGAGATGATTTAGCTGTTGTTCTAGCAAGGAGACTTAGCCATAGCTTAGCCACAGTCATGAAGCCTAGACGTAGTTGAAGGAAGCCCTTGCAGCTGACTTATGAGGAGGACCTATTCGCTGTCCAAGGGAGCTTCATATGCAGCCCTAATCCACAGTCAAAGAAGATCCTCTAAACGTTGTTAAAGGAGACCTTATTCCGCTGTCTTGAAAGGCTCCTATCCACAGCCCTAAGAGCCCTATTCTGTTGTCTAAAAGGAGTCACCTAATTCGTTGTCTATTGAGATATCAAGCCGCAGCAAGGAGGCCCAAAGAGGCCCTTATCTCAGACATGAAGATGACCTCATACGCTGTCACATCTAGCCATAGCTACAACTATCTCACTGCTGGTCAAAAGCATGGATGAGATACGTTTAGGAGCAGTTGTCATCAGATTAGAAGTCAGAGGGCTAAGCTGCTACCTTGGGTCTAGGAATCTGGAACTATAGCCTAGCTGCTTTGCTAGGCTGCAAGCCATAGCAAGCAGCTAAGGCTGATATACATATGGCAGTATGATGAAGCAACAGAAGTATAGCAGTAGCATGATGTAGTAACAAGGTGTTGCAGCATGATGTGGCAACAAGGTGTTGCAGCATGATGAAGCAACAGAAGTATAGCAGCAGCATGATGTAAGTATTGCAGCATGATGACGATGATGTATTGAGTTTGCCTTATTGGGTGAAACACAGTGTAGCATAGTTGTCATTGAGTGCTGATCAGCGATGAGTACAACATTAGATGCAGATCCGTGATAAGAGCAGCTCAATGATTGGAGCAGCAAAGTGACAAGTGCAGCAACATGAAGAGCAGCATGGTGCATCACAGTGAGGTGCAACATATGGACAAGATGCAGCACAATGATAGGTGAAGGAGTCACCTTGGATAATCAGTTGAAGCAGCATGTCTTCAACCGATCTCATGTAGAGATGATCTAGTCTCTTATCTAGAAAGTCAAAGTGTTGACTTCTGTTGTAAATGTACTCTCTCTCTCTCCTTGCTGAACTATTGAAGAACATAAAAGAAGAATTGATCAAGGGTTTCCCCACATTGGGGTTTGTCCCTGGTTAGCGCCACATCTTGTGTCCTCTTGACTTGGCTCGTCTTCTGCGATTTATGTTTATGTTCTATCTGCAGTTTACTTTAATGCTGATGTGATTGCTAATCTGGAAAAGATATGGAGCTAACTGTGAAAATTGAAATAAATTGCTCTAAGCATAGAACATACCTAAAATTAACAAAACTTAGCGAATATGGCTAATTAATTAGTATTAATTACGTCAAGGCGAGAATCATCTAGAAACTCACACGGATCGATCCAGAGATGATCCTAGCCATTGATTATGTTTTAATCTTGGCCATTGGTGTTCCAATAGAGGATTATAAGAGGAGGTCGATGTGGTGATGGAGAAGGCACTTGAGTAGTTCGATTTCTGAGCAGATTGATTTCCAGAGTAGCAGCAGTAAGTTGCCAGAGAGAGAGCTAAAGATCGATGCAATGAGATAGGAGCAAAGACAGTGAGGCTGGAGGAGGGATTCCAGATCCAGCAAGTGCATTTGCAGAGAGACAGAAGAGCCACAGAGAGGTGACGCTAGGGCAGTCCAGTAGCCTCTAGAGGCAGTTTCAATTCCGCTGGGGAAAAGCTGAGTTTCAGTGCCAAAGGCTAGATAGAAGTTCCGGGGGCCAAGAGAAACATTTTCCTTGAAAGCAGCAGACTAGAAGGCTTGAGTAGAGGCTGATTCAGATTGAGCGTAGAAGGGACTGCGCTAGGGTGACGCATGTTGAAATTTCTAAGTCTAACCGTTAGAAATTTTATCTATATTCTTCTGGTTTATTTCTCCTACTTGCTAATTACAAACAAGATATTTAAACATATAAACATCGAAATAAACACAATACAGTCTCAACCATCCACAGATCAGCAGCTGAAAGAAATAGCAAAAACACAAGTGACACCGTTATTTTTGGACAACTCGTCCCCGGAAAAACCCAACTTGGGAAAACCGGTGTAGCGATTCTGAGGGTTATTTATTATGCAATATATCCTTGAGTACAACTGGGTGCCAAACTGGCTCAGCTGACAGAGAAAAATAACAGGCAGTAATACCTCTCTATTCGGAAGAAGATATTCAGAAAATTTGCCCCACGAAACCCTCCCCAGCACAACTGAAGCACTGCGTCAACCCTCCTAGCCCCTGCGTCAACCCTCTAAGGCAATGCGTAGCCTCTACGGCCTTCTGCGTCACTCCTGTTGCCCTCTGTGTGGATGACACAGGCCCTCTAGCCTCTACGTTGTCTCAGCTGGCCTCTGCGTTGTCTCAGCTAGCCTTTGCGTGGCCTACTCTGGCTTATGCGTCTGCCTCTCTGCCTCTGCGCTGGTCTCTCGGCACTATCTCTGCCTCTTTGTCCAGTACTCATTGCCCCTCGCTGCAAACTGATCACTGATTCAACTTTTCTTAACAAACCTCGCTCTAGAAAATTGAATCACTGATCACTTTGGTGTATTCTCCAACTGACCCTCAAGCCTCCTCTTATACTTTTCTTGTTGGTCCTTCTACGGCCGAGATTACATCTCTAATCAACGACTAATATTAGATTTGGCTTGATCCATGTCTTTTGGAACCTTCTAACCCAGTTTTATATTAATACCCATTAATATTTATTTTTCCTAAGCTTAGACTTAGGAACTCCATTTAAAATATTAATTATTATAATATCTCCCAAACCGTGTAAAATTTGCCCAAACCATTTCTTAGTCTTTGAGATCTCATGTGCTTTAGCCTCTTCGCCAATTTTCATGGCTAGAGCACATCCGATGCTACCCCAAATCAACACTCACTCTTAGCAAGGACTGTGCTCTAGCAATACTCCAACAAAGCATCACTTTGATTATACGACACCGGTACCTGTGCTCATGCTAGGCCTCCCCGCCCATCATCCTCTGCACTGCTGCATCCTGTACAGTTGCCCATGGCTCTGCCACTGCCACTGTTACATCCGTATGACAGCTCCCTCTACATCCATGCTGTTGTTGGTCCTTTCTCCCAACATTGCACCTGCACTGCAACCCCCTCTCATCATGTTGCATCGTGCTATTGCTAACCACTACTGCACTGCAACTCAGTTACTGAGAAGTAAGTAACTGATCCACCCAACTACTGACATCCTTGTCAAGCTAGAAACACTCTCGATGCTGAAGCTCTCTCTACCGCTATCAAGTGCTCCCTCTACTGCCTCTACGCTACTGCAACAACTCCCTGCATCTCGCACTGCAGCAAACCTCTCTGTGCCATCCTGCACTGTTGCAACCTCCTTTGTGCCTCACACTGCTGCAGCCTGCTAGCTTTGTGCTGCCCGGGACTCTTGCACTGTAGCACTCTCTGATGCTTCATCTGCATCTGTTTCCACCGACGTCCGCCAGTCCTGCTACTCTCTCTTCGAGGCTCCCGTAGCAAGGTATAATCCAAGAGGTTGGGTACCTCAAGGATCCTGCCCCTCGTTGCCTGTAGTCCTCCTGATTACAGCTCGATGTATCCCCACCTCTTCTTCTCTAGAGGTACATGAGCACTCATGGCACAATCGTCATCCTCCTCTACCTCCTTTTCCGCCTTTGTTGGCGCTGCCTTGGAGTCAAACACCTGCCCGAAACTCTTGCACTATAGCACTCTCTAACCCTTCATCCACATCCATTTCCACCGACATCCACCAGTCCTACTACTCTCTCTTCGAGGCTCCCGTAGCAAGGTATAATCCAAGAGGTTGGGTACCTCAAGGATCCTGCCCCTCATCGCCTATAGTCCTCCTGACTACAGCTTGATGTCTCCCCACCTCTTCTCTAGAGGCACATGAGCACTCATGGCACAATCGTCATCCTCCTCTACCTCCTTCTCCGCCTTTGCTGGCACTGCCTTGGAGTCAGACGTCTCTCCCTTGTTCTTCTGCCTCGGACACCGATTCGCATAATGACCCAGTTCCCCACAGTTGAAGCACTTAACCTTGGAGAGGTCATTTTTCTTCCTCTTCTCCTGCTTCTCCGCAGATGCCAGATCTGCTTTCTCTTCCTCTTCCTTTTTTATTCGGACTCCTTTGCTGCTACTCCCTGTCTTGCTCAGCCTTCTAATCTCTTCTTGGCGAAGAGCCGCCCACAATTCTTTCTGTTGTCGCGCGGATTGACACGATAACCCTCAGACCGGGGGCTGTCACTCTGATCCCCGATCCCTCCGTTTAAGCCTGTCTCCCGCGACTAAGGGGGTAGTCCCTGTGAGATAATGAGAACAACTATCGACCAGTTGGTTGGGAGACACGAGACACGACTAAGATAAGCACTAGATGGATTTGATTAATTTAGCAGACCAGTGCCTTAAGAGATTTGTCATTAAAACGATTACCTTTTTGATGATATAGAAACATAAACCGAGAACAGCAATAATTTGTCATCAAAGGAATCAGCTAAATCACAATGCTCATAGAATGATCAAAACGATATCCAGCAACCGAGAATTTTAAAGAGATGAATGCTTTAAACCACCACGAGAATCATAAATCATTAACCAGATATCATATTTCGTATCTCGACTTGAAAATTTAGATCTCAGCATGAAAGATATAACATGAAAATTCCTGAAAATAACTGGATCTGAAAATTTCCACAATATTTTTATATTTTTCAAAAAAAAAAAATTTTTTAAATAAAATCTAAAAAATGAAAACTAGAAATTATTCTAAAAAGACTAAACTATATTAAAAATAAAACCTAAATTAATTTAAATAAATCCTTTTTATTTTTATTTTTTTTCATAACATATTTTTTAAAAGAAACGAAATTACAAAACAAAACTAAATCAAAACTCAAATTAACAAAAACAAAATCTAACTAAATATAAACGCAAAGATAAAACTAAATTTAAAATCTTTTTGTTTTTTTTTTTAATTTATTATTATCATATTCTAAAACAAAAAATTTATAAAACAAAACTAAATAAAACAAAACAAATTAAAATCTAATTAGAATTAAAATCTATCTAACCAAGCCTAAGTTCTAAATTTAATTAACCTAACGTCTAAACTATGCTACCGCATACAACCAAATCGTATATACAAAAATGAAACAAATGAAGAAAGTGACCGAACGCGTGAAAGGGTTTTCGACAGGAAGAGGCGCAAATCGTTTTTTGAAAGTTACCTGAACGCTGCATAAACGACTCTCACTGCAAATGCATGGATGGAGACTCTTACCTGACGTCCATGTGAAAGAAAACCCTGATGCTTACCTGGGCAATTTCGATTTTCAGCTGAGATCATATCCAGCGTTTGCCGAATCAAGGAAACTGGTTTCCCCTGATGCCTATACGTATGAATGCATTGTCGTTTTCCAAATGGATGTGCTGCGGTGATTGATTTTCGATGTGGAACAGGTTTGCTGTCCAATCGGATCACGTCGTAGGCTGCTCCAAAACGCGTCCCTTTCCTGACGTTTTCTGCGTGCATACCCAAACCTACCTCATGACCTGTTTGATGCGTGAAGCCTGCTGCAAATACGCTGACGGCGACGCGTTCGGATCGATTTTTTGCAGACGCGGATGGAACCACAGTGATGCGATGGTGGGGAACGAATGCGAGTGAGCAGAGAGAGGACTAGAGCTGGTGGCTTTGACGCAGTCAGCCGCATTTCATCATTTTTTTTATTTTATTTCGATTTGCGGGTTCTGGCCTTCCTCTGCTGACGGCTTTAGCACAAAAGTTGCTCAGCCGACACACCGATATGTAAATGGATCGCCCAGAAACGCTCAGTGTTGTAGTTGAAATTCGCTGATCAGGGATCGTGAAGCTCAACGGAGTTATGCATATAAATTTGTCTGTCAATGATGGATGCTGATAGCATGAACAAGAGCAGATCTCATAAACTGATATTGATAGAATCGGCGTAAAAAATTTCCCAAATCTGAAAATCCCTGGACAGCAGAACAGCCTTGATAAACCCTCGAAAATTTCTAGATCACGTGTACCTGTTATTGCAAAGAGACAAAACCCTATGCCTGCAATCACAAAAGAAAACAAAAACCCAATTGAAAAATCTGTGTGAAGCAGAAATTTAAAACCCTAGGACAGCTGATTAATGTACAGATTTGGCCCCTTAATAGCCAGATTCAGCAATAAGCACGAAAATATTTTAAAGAAATAAAAATTTAAGGTTTTCACTGTGAAGAACTTCAGAAAATCTCTCATGTAAAATTTAAAAAATAAACTGAATGATAGACCCAAAATCAAATCCAACTGGGCTCAGCAAAAAATGCTTGCGGGAGTTGGTTGGTTCAGCCGAGAACTTCCCCGAACGCCCACTAATCTTCTTCAGCAAGAGTTTTCTGCACAGCTCAAAACAACCATCAGTAAAGAGGGCAAAAATGTTGCTAGATCTCAAAAAGTAATGGAGATACCTGCCATTACTTCAGAAACCCTAACAGCACTCAAACCCTAGCAAGTAAACAAGATACTTGTGCTCACAATACTCTACAAAAAGCTATTATTAATGGCTGAAAATAAAATATACAGAAAATGAAACAATCTCACAGCATTTCAAGAGAGTAACACCAGCGAGATATGGACCCCAAAGTCTTCTTTTATTAACCAGAAACAGATTTACAAGAGAGCTTCTTCAGTACCAGACTCACAGATCTTATTCCAATTTCTGAACTGACCCCTAGCACCCTACTTAAAGGAAATGACTCCAACGGCTAGTTCGAGTGATCCATGTCGAAATGATCTCGACCGTCGATGAAGATCAAGACATCTCTTAATCTCATCCGTCGAATTATTAAAAAATAATATTTTGCATGCATTCACTTAAAATATTATTATTTTATTAGTTAGGGTTTTTGCTTTATTTTATAATTTTTTATGATTTTTTTTTATTTATTTCATTTTTTAATTTTTTCAATTTTTTAATTTTTATTTATTTTATTATTTTATTATTTTTACTCATTTTTTAATTTCTTAATTCATTTTAAAATGGATCCTCGAACTTAGCCTTTGGAAAAATCTCCTAGGACCTAGGACTTAGGACTCATGAGGGGATTTAAAACATTTTTCAACCCTCAAGACACATTTCATGATGACTTTTACAATTTACATCTTAAGGGGGAAAAACCCCTTTAACATAGACCCTCACAAATCACCCAGTTTCTGCGACACAACTATAATCTAGCAGATTAACACACTAGGATTCTCCTAAAGTTCTAATGACAAAATCCATCCCGGCTTTGGGATCAGGTTTGAAGGAAAACTCTGCCGATCATGGATCGGTGAGACGAAAAACCTTCCGGGACGTAAATTACCACTAGAAGGTTAGGTCCACCTAGGCAATTTACATACACGACTCATATCTGCTAAGATTATTTACAATTCATACATGCAGACTGGGTTTACAATCAAAATGATCAAGTTGCTGATGATTGCAGGATGGCACGGACATGTCGATCAGGTGCTGCCCCTTTTTGCCAAGAAAAGGGGGGGTGTACTGCATGGGTAGTTGACCGGTAGTGGTCAACATCTGGCTCTACTTGGGGACACGTTGCTGCTTGCAGGAATGTGAGAATCCAGAATCTGCATCCATACAACACAAAAAATAAATAACGTCCATCCAAAAAATCATCATATACATTAAGCACATGAAAGATAAAAGCTCTTCATTTATTAACTATCTAAAGCAGAAATAAAAATGCGAAAAAAGCAAGGAGTAGGGTTAGAAATACGATACAAAAGATGCCCCATGGCATCGGATGTGTTCAATATAATGCATACTGAGCATTTGCCTGCTTTCAGGCAAATCTGTCGGCTGCTTGTCGGATGTGCCATGTCCAATTTTGCATATAGTAGGACTTTTTCCTATCCACAAATCAAGTTGCTCGCGGCCGTCTGATGTATCAAATCTTCTTCTCATTTTTTTTCTCTTGCACTTTTTCTTTGTGGCTGATGACCTGGAACTTTCTGTTTCAAAACTATCAAATGAAGTATGCGTGATATGTCCTTTTTTATCCTGCATCTGATCTTTATCATTCTTAAGTCTATCAGGATCACCTTCAATTAACCATCTCTCAATCGAATCAATAACCTCCTCATAATAAGATGGAGCTTGTTACAACAAATGAGAAGGCTCCTGATCTGTTGATGTTTCCTGGTTTCTCTTACCTTCTGACCATTGTTGAAACTTTTGAACTTGTATTTTAATGGCATCCATCTGACTAGAGTGTTCATCCTTTATAGCACTGATTTGCCTAGCATGGTGTTCTTCCATATCTTTTATTACTTTATCATTCTTTTCCTTTATGTCCATTAAGCAATGCTGCATGGAATTTATTTCTTCTCTATGATTTGCTTGTATGTCAGCCAACTGATTATTATGATTGAACGTCATGACAGTCATTTCTTCCTCCATAGTTAATAACTTGTTTTGCATAGAATCAATTTCCCTATCATGATCAGTTTTTATGGTCGCCATATTTTCCTCTAATCCTGACAACCTGCTTTGCATGATTCTAATTTCTGTTTCATAATTAGTTTTTATGGCCTCAATTTCTTTAGCATGCTGATTTTGTGTGACCTCCATCTCCCTATTACGTTTTTCCAGATGGGTGCATAAAGTTTTAACATCATTGATAAGATTAGTTTGATTGCTTTCCATATTTTTTACCAGCATCATTAGATCTCGTATAATTTGCTTTTGCTCTTCCTTTTCATTGTCATTTGTCCCTGATTTTCCACTATCATGAACTTGGTCTGCGATAGTTCCGGTTGATGACACATTCTGATCTTGAAATCTTTCTTCAACAGCTGGACCTTTTATAGGATTACTTTCTTTCTGTTGCACAATTTTAGGGGCAGAAGGCAAGCTGTTTGGATAACCATATCTGTCTTTAAAAGCATTGACAATGTCTTCTAAAGAAGTGAAAGAATCCTTAGGAAAATTGTTAAACCAATTCAAAGCATCATCTTCTAAAGAAAGGACAAATAGGCGCATCTTGATATCTTCATGATTAAACTGAGGGGGTCTACAATATATGATCATGATGCGAGTAAACAAGCCTAGATGCCTTCTAACAGCGATTGAATCACCACCCGAGAAAATAGGTAATTTAGGAATGGCCTCTTCCGGAAAATCATGGAGACGTTCAGTAAAACGACATGGTTTAAATGAATAATCCATGATGAACAATAAGGGATTAAATGGATGATAGAACTAGATCTCTGCTCAAGAAAATCAAAAGATGAAAGAAGTGGAGTCGCCACTTGAACAATGAATCTGATTCTAAGATCCAGAAAGCAATCAACAAGCAGATATGAGGAAGGCTTCTTGTCTGGAAAAATGAGAAAATGGAGTCGCCACCCAAACAAGAAACAAACCCAAGAGATGCTGCTGATATGGGATGAAAAGACGCCAAAAAATATTGAATCTGCCAGCTCAACTGAGAGATGAGAGATGAGAAGATGAATGTCGATGAAACTCCAGGAACAGAAAAACTCTGTCCCCGGCAACGGCGCCAAAAAATGTTGTCGCGCAGATTGACACGACAACCCTCAGACCGGGGGTTGTCACTCTGATCCCCGATCCCTCCGTTTAAGCCTGTCTCCCGCGGCTAAGGGGGGTAGTCCCTGTGGGATAATGAGACCAACTATCGACCAGTTGGTTGGGAGACACGAGACACGACTAAGATAAGCACTAGATGGATTTGATTAATTTAGCAGACCAGTGCCTTAAGAGATTTGTCATTAAAACGATTACCTTTTTGATGATATAGAAACATAAACCGAGAACAGCAATCATTTGTCATCAAAGGAATCAGCTAAATTACAATGCTCATAGAATGATCAAAACGATATCCAGCAACCGAGAATTTTAAAGAGATGAATGCTTTAAACCACCACGAGAATCATAAATCATTAACCAGATATCATATTTCGTATCTCGACTTGAAAATTTAGATCTCAGCATGAAAGATATAACATGAAAATTCCTGAAAATAACTGGATCTGAAAATTTCCACAATATTTTTATATTTTTCAAATTTTATTTTTTTTTAAATAAAATCTAAAAAATGAAAACTAGAAATTATTCTAAAAAGACTAAACTATATTAAAAATAAAACCTAAATTAATTTAAATAAATCCTTTTTATTTTTATTTTTTTTCATAACATATTTTTTAAAAGAAACGAAATTACAAAACAAAACTAAATCAAAACTCAAATTAACAAAAACAAAATCTAACTAAATAAAAACGCAAAGATAAAACTAAATTTAAAATCTTTTTGTTTTTTTTTTATTTATTATTATCATATTCTAAAATAAAAAATTTATAAAACAAAACTAAATAAAACAAAACAAATTAAAATCTAATTAGAATTAAAATCTAACCAAGCCTAAGTTCTAAATTTAATTAACCTAACGTCTAAACTATGCTACCGCATACAACCAAATCGTATATACAAAAATGAAACAAATGAAGAAATGACCGAACGCGTGAAAGGGTTTTCGACAGGAAAAGGCTCAAATCGTTTTTTGAAAGTTACCTGAACGCTGCATAAACGACTTCGATCATCACTCTCACTGCAAACGCATGAATGGAGACTCTTACCTGACGTCCACGTGAAAGAAAACCCTGATGCTTACCTGGGCAATTTCGATTTTCAGCTGAGATCATATCCAGCGTTTGCCGAATCAAGGAAACTGGTTTCCCCTGATGCCTATACGTATGAATGCATCGTCGTTTTCCAAATGGATGTGCTGCGGTGATTGATTTTCGATGTGGAACAGGTTTGCTGTCTGATCGGATCACGTCGTAGGCTGCTCCAAAACGCGTCCCTTTCCTGACGTTTTCTGCGTGCATACCCAAACCTACCTCATGACCTGTTTGATGCGTGAAGCCTGCTGCAAATACGCTGACGGCAACGCGTTCGGATCGATTTTTTGCAGACGCGGATGGAACCACAGTGATGCGATGGTGGGGAACGAATGCGAGTGAGCAGAGAGAGGACTGGAGCTGGTGGCTTTGACGCAGTCAGCCGCATTTCATCATCTTTTTTATTTTATTTTGATTTGCGGGTTCTGGTCTTCCTTTGCTGACGGCTTTAGCACAAAAGTTGCTCAGCCGACACACCGATATGTAAATGGATCACCCAGAAACGCTCAGTGTTGTAGCTGAAATCCGTTGATCAGGGACCGTGAAGCTCAACGGAGTTATGCATATAAATTTGTTTGTCAATGATGGATGCTGATAGCATGAACAAGAGCAGATCTCAGAAACTGATATTGATAGAATCGGCGTAAAATTTTTCCCAAATCTGAAAATCCCTGGATAGCAGAACAGCCTTGATAAACCCTCGAAAATTTCTAGATCACGTGTACCTGTTATTGCAAAGAGACAAAACCCTATGCCTGCAATCACAAAAGAAAACAAAAACCCAATTGAAAAATCTGTGTGAAGCAGAAATTTAAAACCCTAGGACAGCTGATTAATATACAGATTTGGCCCCTTAATAGCCAGATTCAGCAATAAGCACGGAAATATTTTAAAGAAATAAAAATTTAAGGTTTTCACTATGAAGAACTTCAGAAAATCTCTCATGTAAAATTTAAAAAATAAACTGAATGATAGACCCAGGATCAAATCCAACTGGGCTCAGCAAAAAATGCTTGCGGGAGTTGGCTGGTTCAGCCGAGAACTTCCCCGAACGCCCACTAATCTTCTTCAGAAAGAGTTTTCTGCACAGCTCAAAACAACCATCAGTAAAGAGGGCAAAAATGCTGCTAGATCTCAAAAAGTAATGGAGATACCTGCCATTACTTCAGAAACCCTAACAGCACTCAAACCCTAGCAAGTGAACAAGATACCTGTGCTCACAATACTCTACAAAAAGCTATTATTAATGGCTGAAAATAAAATATACAGAAAATGAAACAATCTCACAGCATTTCAAGAGAGTAACACCAGCAAGATATGGACCCCAAAGTCTTCTTTTATTAACCAGAAACAGATTTACAAGAGAGCTTCTTCAGTACCAGACTCACAGATCTTATTCCAATTTCTGAACTGACCCCTAGCACCCTACTTAAAGGAAATGACTCCAACGGCTAGTTCGAGTGATCCATGTCGAAATGATCTCGACTGTCGATGAAGATCAAGACATCTCTTAATCTCATTCGTCGAATTATTAAAAAATAATATTTTGCATGCATTCACTTAAAATATTATTATTTTATTAGTTAGGGTTTTTGCTTTATTTTATAATTTTTTATGATTTTTTTTATTTATTTCATTTTTTAATTTTTTCAATTTTTTTAAATTTTTATTTATTTTATTATTTTATTATTTTTACTCATTTTTTAATTTCTTAATTCATTTTAAAATGGATCCTCGAACTTAGCCTTTGGAAAAATCTCCTAGGACCTAGGACTTAGGACTCATGAGGGGATTTAAAACATTTTTCAACCCTCAAGACACATTTCATGATGACTTTTACAATTTACATCTTAAAGGGGGAAAACCCCTTTAACATAGACCCTCACAAATCACCCAGTTTCTGCGACACAACTATAATCTAGCAGATTAACACACTAGGATTCTCCTAAAGTTCTAATGACAAAATCCATCCCGGCTTTGGGGTCAGGTTTGAAGGAAAACTCTGCCGATCATGGATCGGTGAGACGAAAAACCTTCCGGGACGTAGATTACCACTAGAAGGTTAGGTCCACCTAGGCAATTTACATACACGACTCATATCTGCTAAGATTATTTACAATTCATACATGCAGACTGGGTTTACAATCAAAATGATCAAGCTGCTGATGACTGCAGGATGGCACGGACATGTCGATCAGGTGCTGCCCCTTTTTGCCAAGAAAAGGGGGGTGTACTGCATGGGTAGTTGACCGGTAGTGGTCAACACTTTCCAATCTGGAAGATTCGCCCACCTAATATGCCCTGGACAAATGTCTCCCACCCCTCGGAGACTGCATTTAGTGCAGTCCTCACCATCAACCCCTGATCCGGCGTGGCCCCTATGGAAGTCGGTCCCGGATCTCCTTCAATCTCCGGAGAAAGTGATCTATCTGCTCCCCCTTCTACATCTGGTATGACCGCCACTGATTCTCAAGTAACATCTTCCTCTGCACGGACGTATGTTGGTACAACGTCTTCAAGGTGTCCCACATTTCCTTTGTCGTATCCTTCTCGGCAAGATGTTGGACCATATGATCCTTGACCCCATCAAGGATGATGCATTTCGCCTTGCCCATTACCTCCTCATACTTCTCATTATCAGTCGGGTCAATTGGGATAGCCATTGTTCTCAAGGCGAAAGCCTTGAGGAGATGTCTATCTAAAATGGACAGGATCCTAGCCTTCTGGACCACAAAGTTGGACGCCCTGTCCAGCCTGTCCGGATCCCTCAGTCCATTCATGGCCATCTCTCTGCTCTTCTTTTCGACTCCTCCGAGTCTCTAGGGAAGTTCTCTCTTCGACTCCCTCTGAGTCGCTACTTCTCGTCTGTAAGTTCTCTAATAGACTCCCTTTCAGTCTAGATTTCCCTCCTGGAAATCCTCCTGCCAACTGTCGAGTTGCACCTCTGATCTCCTATGCACCTGCAACACTGATTCGGATTCCTTGGCTGGAAATTTGCCTCAGTAGAGACACCCCCTACCTTGGTTTTGCCTGGTTAGGTATTGTTCTGTCTCGGCAGCAACAACACCCCACCAACTTCACTCCTCACAATCTACCCTCAGCTTCCTATGCCCCAGCAACTAAAGGACTGAGCCTCTAGGCTCTGCGCAATCCCGCACTGCGTCGACCCTCCTGGTCTTTGCGTGAGCCTTTTCTTCCCTCCTTAGCCTCTGCACTGTCCTCTATTTGGCCCGGACTAATGACGCAATCCCTCTACATCAACCCTTTTTCTGTCGTTTTCTGCAAGGAACAGCTTCTATCACTCGGGACAGTTGTTTTTGCTGCAAATGCTCTACTTCAACTGATGCCTTCAGTTCTCCTGTGATCTGCAACCATGCTCTGATACCATGTTGAAATTTCTAAGTCTAACCGTTAGAAATTTTATCTATATTCTTCTAGTTTATTTCTTCTACTTGCTAATTACAAACAAGTTATTTAAACATATAAACATCGAAATAAACACAATACAGTCTCAACCATTTACAGATCAACAGTTGAATGAAATAGCAAACACACAAGTGACACCGTTATTTTTTGACAACTCGTCCCCGGAAAAACCCAACTTTGGCAAACCGGTGCAACAATTTTGAGGGTTATTTATTATGCAGTATATCCTTGAGTACAACTGGGTGCCAAACTAGCTCACCCAACAGAGAAAAATAACCAGCAGTAATACCTCTCTATTCGGAAGCAGATATTCAAAAATTTGCCCCACGAAACCCTCTCCAGCACAAATGAAGCATTGTGTCAACCCTCCTGGCCTCTGCGTTAGCCTCAAAACCCTCTGCATCATCCCTCAAAGGCACTACGCAGCCTCTACGGCCTTCTGTGTCACTCTTGCTACCCTTTGCGTGGATGACACAAGCCCTCTGGCCTCTGCATTGTCTTAGCTAGCGTCTTTGTGGCCTGCTTTGGCTCTATGTCTGCCTCTTTGCCTCTGCGTTGGTCTCTCGGCAATATCTTTGCCTCTCTGTCCAGTACTCACTACCCCTCACTGCAAACTAATCACTGATTCGACTTTTCTTAGCAAACCCCGCTCTAGAAAATCGAATGACTGATGATCTGGAATTTATCCAGGACAAAGAATTAGAGGTATTACAAACTCATGTGCATGGATGTGCCTATGTTACTTTATGCAATGGATCGATAAGATTGCGAAATACATAGACACTGAGGCAATTAGAGAAAACATAACAGGGAAACATGTAAACATAACAAGTTTAATAAGAAATTCACCCAATGCTCCTGGGCTACGTCTCTTGGTCCAGCCTTCAATGGTGGCCTCTCTATTATGTTTTCAAAGCAAAGCTTTTACAACAGTGAGCTCAATTCAAGTCTCACTAAACAGATAGAAATCAGTAGGATTGGACTTGGATTCCCCAAGTCTCTGGAGTACACAGACTCTCCTTACTAAAACTCGACCTCTCTTGGTCACAATGGTATGAGCCCAATCTGAGACTCATACATGACAGGCCTATGCCGAGGAGTTCGCTTGAACCTCTCAAGCCTTCTCTGGAGTACACAAACTCTCTGACTCTCTCTGGCTCTGTCTGGCTCGATGTTGCCTTTGGGTTAGCTCGGCTTCTTCTCTCTCTTCTCTGCTCTTAGCTTTCTGCGTCTAACTAACTCTCCTCTATCACTGCCTGCCTTGTCTCTGTCAGTTCGTGGCTTTAAAGCCAATCTGTTCCTTGACTATTCGTTTCCGCTTCCCGGCTATCTAGATTTCCTGCCTCTGTCCGTTCGAATTCCCCTGTTTTGCGTCATCATCACTGTGTAATGCCTCACAGGGAGGTGGCCACCTATTCTGCAATGGGTGATTGTGTCAGGTTCCTTGGACACATTTGAACGGTCGTTATTTTGCTCCAAGATCGCTTGCGAAACACGAATCTTTTGCCAACTCATCGTCCACGTCGGACTTCAAATCCCATGTAATCTTGCTTTATAACCTTGTCAAATCCGGTCATTTATCGAGACGTGCCTCTGTCGTTGATCTGAGCCCCCAAATCCTACGGTCGTTGTTCATATTGGATGGATAAGTAGCATGACGTTTACCCGTCCGATGTAAGCAATTTTCTCTCTCTTCCGCCGACACGTGTCACTCAATGTGTGGCATCGGGCAGGGCTCAGTTGAAACTGCTTACCGCCTCGAGGCCTTTTGATATCCTGCTGGTTTTGTGGATTCCCGCTCTACGGAACCGAATTAATTACTTTTCCGCATTTCATATAGTCATTTCAGGTTTGGGCGCTCGACGCTTTCTTTCACTGAGGGGGACGCCCTGTGATACGCGATTAATCGCGTATCGGAAACTACCCCCGTTTTTTGAATTAGCCTTTGATTTTGCCAATTTGCGCCAGCGCGCGTTACCATGGGCCAACGGTCTGCATGCTCGACCAAGGGTCCTCGTTGCTCCGCACTGATCACAAATTGCAACTGTCACGAGGATTCCTTCTGATAGCTTGATCTTTCTAAGACTTGAATCTTTTTGGCATAATTTGAAAGAGTTTATGAAAACTTAGAGAGTGTTTAGGATCCAATTCGGATCACAGCCTTCCCACTGAAAAAGCTTTTGGACCACCAAAAGTTGGTTTTCAAGCATCAATCAAGTGAGGGTATAGATTCCTCGCTTGCCCAATTTCTATCCATTTCACACTGCTTGGTTTTGAACCTTTGAGTCCAATCTTGAGGTACTCAACATCCCCTCTGTGCGTAGTTCTCACCTTCTTGTCCAGAACTGTATCTTCCTGCAACTCATTAAGATATTCAGGCAACAGATCATCAATAAAAGGCAACTGACTCTGCTCTTCGGGATCTTCAATTAATGAAGGTTCAAATAGTCTCAAGTTGTCTGCATTAACAACTAAGTAGATGTGTATGTAGGCTGGTAAATCAAGGCGAAAAGCATTCTCACCAATTTTCTCAAGTATTTTGAAAGGTCCATACCTTATTGGCTTCAGCTTCTTACCTTCACCTTGCATTTTGTCTTTGCTGATATACAGCCAAACTTGATCACCAACTTGGAAATTATGCTCCATCCGATGCTTGTCATGCCTTGCCTTGTACTTGGCTTGGCTCTTTTCCAGCTATTCCTGTACTGCCTGGTGAATCTCTTGGATTTGTTCAATGAACTTGGTTGCCTTGTCCACATCATTGTGTCCATCAACTGCTATGTCTTTACCAAAGACAAAATCCAAGGGAGACCTTGGTGTGAAACCAAAACAGGTCTCAAAAAGAGATCTCTGTGTAGAAGAATGTTTAGCTCGGTTGTAAGCATGCTGCACATAACATAAATGCTCATCCCAAAGCTTGGGATGCTTGCTGCAATAGCCTCTGAGCAACTGGATCACTGTCCTGTTGACCACCTCTGTCTGGCCATCTGTTTGCGGATGAAAAGTTGTGCTCTTTTTCAATCTGGTGTCCATCAATTCCCACAAACTCGACCAGAATTTCCCAACAAATCAGGTATCTCGATCGGATATAATGGAAGTGGAAAATCCAAAATGAACCCATACATGCTGAAAGAATAACTTTGCAGTGTGTTCAACTGTAATCTATTTGTTACAAGGTATTAAAATACACATTTCGCTGAACCTATCCACAACAACATATAAATAATCATGACCTTTCCTAGATTTAGGTAGTTCCCCAACAAAGTCCATGGAAATACTTTCCCAAGGATGAGAAGGAATTGGTAGTGGAGTGTACAAGCCTAGTTTTCTGTTACTGGGCTTGCTTTTAACACACATGGTACACCCTCTTACATATCTAGAAATGTCTCATTCATTTTTGGCCAATAACAAAATCTTTGCAGCTGTGCAACTATTTTACCTACACCAAAGTGACCAGATATTAGAGAAGTGTGTGCTTCTTGAATTATCTTTACTCTTTCAGTTTGTGGAATGCATAGCTTCCCAAAATGATACAAGAGCTGGTCCTTAACATGATAATCCAATTCTCCTACTTGTTTGCCTTGACTTAAAGTTGCATATACATCTTTAAAATCTATATCTTGAGCATATTGTTCAATGTAGCTTTCATGCAATACTGAATTATGCATAAGTATAGTAGATGCATTTATGATTGGTCTGGACAACATGTCTGCAACTTTATTGTGTATGCCCTTTTTATATCTGATGACAAGATGAAACTGTTGTAGAAAACCCATCCACCTATAGTGTCTTGATTGCTGCAACTTAGTTTGGGAATGTAAGTATTAAAGTGGTTAATGATCAGTGTATATAACTGCCTCTTTGCCCATTAAGTAATGTTTCCACTTTTTCACACTCTGTACTAGTGCATACAACTTTTTATCATATGTGGGATAATTAACTACTGCCGAATTAAATGTCTCAAAATGATAACATAAGGGTTTACCGTGTTGCATCAACACTGCTCCCATGGCATAGTCACTGGCATCTGTTTCAATCTCAAATGGTCTTTAAAGATCGGGCAGTGCTAGTACTGGTGCTGTACTAATCTTTTCTTTCAAGGTGTCGAAGGCTTTCTGCTGTTTGCCTCCCCACTGAAACACCTTGTTCAATCCTGTTAAAGCATGTAAGGGAGTTGCAATTAAGGAAAAGTTAGAAATAAACTTTCTCTAATATTGTGCTGCTCCTAGGAAGCTTCTAACTTCCGTAGCAGATTTGGGTTTAGGCCAGTTTACAATGACTGCAACCTTAGAGGGATCTATCTTCAATTCACCACCCCTTGCTATGTGACCCAAATAATTCAAAGATGTTTTGCCAAATCCACATTTTGAGAGTTTAACATAAAGGTTTTCTCTTTTCAAAACATCCAGAGTCTGTTTAACATGCTTTAAATGTTCTTCCCATGTTTTACTGAATATAAGAATGTCATCCAAATATACAATGACAAAATCATCAATAAAAGGTCTGAGTACATCATTCATTACTCTCATGAAAGTAGCAGGAGCATTAGTTAAGCCAAAAGGCATAACCAACCACTCATACAATCCCTGCTTTGTTTTGAAAGCAGTCTTCCATGCATCTTGCTCTGCAACTCTGACCTGATGGTATCCACTATGCAAGTCCAACTTGGAAAAATAAATAGCTTCTTTCAACTGATCTAATAGATCATCTATGCAAGGAAGAGGATAACGATTTTTTATCGTTATTTTATTCAGTGCTCGGTAATCAATGCACATTCTCCATGAGCCATCTTTTTTTCTCACCAAGACAATTGGAGACCCACATGTCGATGTGCTAGGTCTTATGAACCCTTTCTCGAGCAGCTCCTGTACCTGCTTCTTAATTTCTGCATTCTCTAAAGCAGACAACCTATACATTCCGATGTTAGGCAATGGAGCTTCTTGCTGCAAATATAATATCATCTACTATTTCCTTTTTGGGTGGCAAACCTTTAGGTTCTTGAAATAATATATCATATTCTGAAACAACTTTTCCTAAATCAACTTGTTGTTTAGCATTACAGCCCTCAAATACATTGGTTTTATCAGGTTTCTTTTCCTTTACAACCATCAGTAAAAATTGTTTGCACAAATTTACAATTCTTTTCATCTGCCATGAGTTTATGAGAGTATAATTATTCTTGAGCTTATGAGCTCTTACAATATATTCGATTCCATCTTTAACGAGTTGATACTTGTTCTCAGCTCTATAGAAAATAGCTTTTCTATCATACAAGTAAGGACTTCCTAAAACAATTCCACATATATCCAAAGGAACTATATCTAACTCAACCTCATCTACAAATGTTGACCCAAAAGAAAACTTAAATTTACATTGTCTAGTCACTTGTAGCTTTGCTTTATCACATAACCAACCTAATGGATATGGTTTCTTGTGAGGTGTGGTTAGTAATCCCAACTTCTTTACAATTGCTTTAGAAATTAAATTTACTTGTGAGCCACTATCAAACAAAGTATCAATCTTTTGATGTTTGGAAATAACTCGAATATGAAAAAGCTCATGTCTTTTCCTCTCATTTTCTTCATTTTCAGTAGATTGTGCAGAATTACTAGTAGATGCTTCAGAATTTTTACCTTTTATACCTGTGGCTGTGATTGTTGTTTCATCCCCTGAGTCTGACCCCAAATCCTTTTGAATAGTTGCAACAGTCTTCTTCTTTTTGCCCTCGTATTCTTGAGTTTCAGCTCCGGATGCAGAATCCAGCAGTGTTCATCATCATGCCCATCCTTCTTGCAGTGGGTGCATGAAGGCTTGGTCTTTTGTACAGTATTTGTCTTCCTCTCTTTCCATTTATGTTTTCTTTTCTCCTTATTCTTGCTTGCAGTGGGTTTTGATGATCCCCCAACTTCTGGGTTCACATTCTTTCCTCTAGCCTCTAGATGGGTAGCCTGAACAGATACCTCATCTATGCTAGTGGGATTAAACATGAGAATATTGTGCCTTAAGTAGCTATGTAGACCACCTATATACTTCAGTAGAGTTTCAAGTGAGTCTAAAGAAATTCCTAGAATCAAAGCTCTTTTCCTAAATTCTTGGGTGTAACTTTGACCACTTTGCCCTTTTAATTGGCGAAGAGTTTGCCAGCTCATCATGGCTTGCTGCATATAGGCTAGTGGATAGAATTGTTTTTTTAATTGCAGAAACAAATTCACTCCAGACATAAAGAATCTTACCATGTTTCTTCATGTGAGCTTGCGTCCTGCCTTCCCACCATACCAAGGCAGTGCCTCCAAGGCATAGGATGGCCAACTGAATCTTACTCTTGTCTGAATCAATGCCCTGCACTCTACAATACACATCAATCTGCCTAATCCAATTATCCAGCTTCTCTGCACTCAACTCTCCATCATATATCGACAAATCAAATTTAACATCTAATTTAATCAAAGATGTTTTCTTTTTATTTTCAGGGCTATTAGGAGGTGTGAGAAATTTTTCTTCTTTCCCTTTGCCTTTAGAGTGGTCATGGAGGGGAGATTCTTCTACTCCTTTGTCTTGTTTGGAGTTTGATGATAAATTCCCTATACATTTCTTCCACCATGGCTTTCATGGTCAGAAAACCATCCATGAATTGGGAGTCTGATTCCAAGGGGTTTTCCTCTGACATTTTCCTCTTAGAGTAGACTCTTCCAATCTCAGGGTTAGCTTCAACCAACTCTCCTCCTAATTTACGCTTTGATCTAGTTAGCATTCAATAACAAAATCCAGCACAAGTTTGTCTAACTTTAATAACCTAGAGCTTTGATACCACTTGATCTGGAATTTATCCAGGACAAAGAATTAGAGGTATTACAAACTCATGTGCATGGATGTGCCTATGTTACTTTATGCAATGGATCGATAAGATTGCGAAATACATAGACACTAAGGCAGTTAGAGAAAACATAACAGGCAAACATGTAAACACAACAAGTTTAACAAGGAGTTCACCCAATGCTCATGGGCTACGTCTCCTGGTCCAGCCTTCAGTGGTGGCCTCTCTATTATGTTTTCAAAGCAGAGTTTTTACAACAGTGAGCTCAATTCAGGTTTCATTAAACAGATAGAAATCAGTAGGATTGGACTCGGATTCCCCAAGTCTCTGGAGTACACAGACTCTCCTTACTGAAACTCGACCTCTCTTGGTCACAGTGGTATGAGTCCAATCTGAGACTTATACATGACAAGCCTATGCCGAGGAGTTCACTTGAACCTCTCAAGCCTTCTCTGGAGTACACAGACACTCTGACTCTCTCTGGCTCTGTCTGGCTCGATGTTGCCTTTGGGTCAGCTCGGCTTCTTCTCTTTGTTCTTTACTCTTAGCTTTCTGCATCTAACTAACTCTCCTCTGTCACTGCATGCCCTGTCTCTGTCAGTTCGTGGCTTTAAAGCCAATCTATTCCTTGACTGTTCGTTTCTGCTTCCCGACCATCTGGGTTTCCTGCCTCTGTCCATTCGAATTCCCCTGTTCTGCGTCATCATCACTGTCTAACGCCTCACGAGGAGGTAGCCACCTATTCTGCAATAGGTTGGTGTGTCAGGTTCCTTGGATACATTTGAACGGCCGTTATTTACGTTTGCTCCAAGATCGCCCGCGAAACACAAATCATTTGCCAACTCATCGTCCACGTCGGACTTCAAATCCCATGTAATCTTGCTTTATAACCTTGTCAGATCCGGTCATTTATCGGGACGCGCCTCAGCCATTGATCTGGGCCCCCCAAATCCTATGGTCGTCGTTCATATCGAACGGGTAAGTAGCATGACGTTTACCCATCCAATGTAAGCGGTTTTCTTTCTCTTCCGCCGGACGCGTGTCACTCAATGTGTGGCATCGGGCGGGGCTCGGTTGAAACTGCTTACCGCCTCGAGGCCTTCTGATATCCTACCAGTTTTGTGGAATCCCGCTCTACGAAACCGAATTAATTACTTTTCCGCATTTCATAGTCATTTCAGGTCCGGGCGCTCGGGGCTTTCCTTCACTGAAGGGGACGCCCTGTGATACGCGATTAGCGCTTTAGCCTCTGGTTTTGCCAATTTGCGCCAGTGCGCGTTACCATGGGTCAACGGTCTGCGCGCTCGACCGAGGGTCCTCGTTGCTCCGCGTTGATCACAAATTGCAACTATCACGAGGATTCCTTGTGATAGCTTGATCTTTCTAAGACTTGAATCTTTTTGGCATAATTTGAAAGAGTTTATGAAAACTTAGAGAGTGTTTAGGATCCAATTCGAATCAATTGATCACTCAGGTGTATTCTCCGACTGATCACTTTGGTGTATTCTCCAACTAACACTCAAACCTCCTCTTATACTTTTCATGTTGGTCCTTCAACGGCCGAGATTACATCTCTAATCAACGACTAAGATTAGATTTGGCTTGATCCATGTCTTTTGGAACCTTCTAACCCAGTTTTATATTAATACTCATTCATATTTTATTTTTCCCAAGTTTAGACTTAGGAACTCCATTAAAAATATTAATTATTTTAATATCTCCCAAACCAGGTAGAATCTGCCCAAACAATGGAGATCTCATATGCTTTAGCCTCTCCACCAATTTTCATGGCTAGAGCACATCCAATGCTACCCCAAATCAACAATGCAAAGCTAGTGCAGAGGCAGTTTGGACGGCTCACTTGGAGCTGCAGTCAGAGCCTGGATTTCCCTGTGGGGTGAGGAAAATTCCTCACTAGATTTTTGCCAGTATTTTTCTTTATAGGATTGCCAGATTTTGGTATCCAATTGTACTCAAAAAATTTCACTACTGCTCAATAATAAAACCCTCAGTTGCTGCACTAATTTTCCCAAGTTGGTTTTTTTTGGGGACTTTTGTCCAAAAATAATTGTGTTATTTTTATGTGTGTGTGCTAGCATTTCTTCCAGCGTTATTCTTCCGCAGTTTTATTTGTGTATATTGCAGTGTGATTTATTCAGTATTTGTCGTAACAAACAGCAGATAAATTGTTAAATAAAATTAACAATTAGGAGATTAATTTTCAGCTGCTGCAATAGAATTCCGGATTTCGGAATTTTCACACCTAGAAGATCTACTTAAGGAGGTTTCAGTACGATTCCAATTTATTTCACTCTCCATGTTTTCAGGCAGTTAGACCAGTGTTATTAAAATCCAGATTAAATCCCAATAAAATCCCCAAATCGTAAGTTTTTCAACTAGGCATTTTCAATTTTACCGATTTTTTCAAAATTCTCCCCATTTTTCGAATTTTTCAATTTTCAGACCCTTGCCGATTTATTCCCAAGTACGACTTTTGCAACAATGAATTAAACACAGTGGCAGATGATCTTTCAAAGGAGGGTCAGCAGGTTGAAGGAGTTGTGCATCTGGAGGATTCCTTAAATGGATTCCTATCCTTGTCATTTCAATCTGTTTTTCAACTTCTTGTCAATGTTTTCTTTAGCTGTGTCTCATACAGATTATCTGTTTCAGTCTGGGAAGATTATAGGGTTTTATATAACTTTTGGGTCTGTATAAGACCAGGTGACTGAGTAAAATTTTGTCAAAGATCTCTATTAAGTGATCCTTTATATAGCTGAAGATATAGATCTTAGTCTGACGATGTTAAGCCAATATTTGTATGAACGACTAAACAGCACCGCAAAATAATTATCAAAGAGCCCAACAAGGACTATAACCACCTATTACTATCTGACATCACAAAACCGGCAGGTGTACTATAGCTCAGTCTTTGATAAGAGTTGTAAATCATTTCACACTACTGAAATCAAGGATCATCTTTAAAAATTATGTCCAGATCTTTTAAAATTTTATGTTGTCATTCCCATAAAAATTGGACACAGCCCACATCTGTATCAGAACCTCATTCCCTTCCCCTATTTTCAAATCTCATCCCTGAAAATATAACAAAACATTACAGAATTTAATAAAATCTAGTAAATGCATGTGACATTAATATATTCATGTATTTTTTACTTGTTAAAAATAAGATATATTGTTTTCTAACACATTTTAGGACCATCATATTTATATGGAAAAAATGTATTCACTCTAACTATGCTGCAAAACACGCTAAGAATTTATCATTATCACCTGCTGATACAGCTGCTCGGCTCTAGCAATCATTCTTTTTCCGCGATACACACCCCAGAGAAATTTAGTAAATGTAAAGACCTATATGTCATGCACCAGGTCAATCCTCCAGTTAAAGAAAGGCTTCCAAAAAATGAGTATCTACGTTCAAAAATTATGAAAATTTGGGCAGCATTTATAATTTGAAAAGCATACCACTGGAGAAACTACAAACAAAAATAAGTAATGTTGGGAGATCCATTCTTGAGTACGACACTCAAATGGCTTATATCGTTCTGCCAACCAATCAGGACACTTGAATTCCTCCAACCTGTACAACATATGAAACTTATGAACTATGATTTTCTCTGATCAAAATAGTTAGATGTACATAACTTTGTAAATGTCCTTTAAAATCAGTTAACTTAATCTTGACAGACAAACCCGTCAAATGTTGTCCTCGTCTCAAATGAGTTGCGTATGATCTCCATTGCCTTTTCTTCTACAAATGCAATCTCCTCATCAGTGTTCAGGCTGAGCTGCATCTTTAGCAGAAGTTGATGCGCTTCTCTTCTAAGGTCATTGCTGGGAAACTGAAATTAAAATATAGCTAGTTATTACTGGCTAA
The DNA here is from genome assembly GCA_031772625.1 of Pinus tabuliformis. Lineage (NCBI taxonomy): Eukaryota > Viridiplantae > Streptophyta > Pinopsida > Pinales > Pinaceae > Pinus > Pinus tabuliformis. The sequence goes on along the minus strand of CM062820.1, from coordinate 1,705,708,587 downwards.
ATGAAACCCTTTTATCGAGTCCTAAATGTGCATGCTTTCTCAATGATAGCGTTCTTTCAGCCTGTCCTAATAGTGCTATTTCTGGATTAATCTTCATTTGAGATCTTGCCTGCTAAGAGATTAGACATGAACTCATAAAATTCAAGGAATCCAGTTGTGGAACCAGACCCAAAGTATCCCAGCTCCATTACACAATGATTGAGCATGCAGTCCACAAGCGAAGCCTTCGATCCAATCAGCCTGTATATCAATACAGAGTATAGAAGTCCTTCAATAAAGCATAACCCACTTTCAATTTTTCAACTAGTAAAAACAAAAGCACAAGGCACTCCTTGTAGATAAGCAGATCTAGCATACAACTTACAAGTTTTTGGGCTTTCTTCTCAAGCTCTCTGTTTTCATTACACAATCCGTGATACTTTTTGAACCCAGGAACACATTCCAATTTGCCTCCTGAACATCTACCATGCTCTGGACAAGGTATACAAGAATCTGCAAGATAAGAAGCATGAACAAGTTAATCACAAACAGAAGCACAAGAATAATCCTGAAAGGTCTACTGGTCATCATCTTGAGAAATATTGAGCAGACACCCCTAATTCAGCATTATCATTTACATGAACTTCCCTTATGCTTCTATTAAACTTGAGAATGATCCTCTCATTTTATTTCTTACTATAACTATATAGTTTGTGATAAAATCACACTGGGATGATATGGTCCAAATCACCAGAGCAGAAGGTACAAGGTAATAATTATCAATAACAAACATTGTAATGTGCCTCGCTGCAAGTGGCACACTACTAATACAAGTCAATGTTGCAAATATGAAATATATTGTTAGCAGATATATCAGCAACGATGGGGAGAAGGCTAGGGTTTGAAGCGAGGAACGAAGGCAGGCGTAGGGGCTGAAAGCCCTAGCAGGTGGAGGCCATAGGGCCGGGATCATGACAGGGAGGCATATGGGAGGAAGACAGATGGCTGCAGCACGGTAGAGGATGTCAGAATTGGGTTCGCTGCAGGAGACAGGTGGATGCGGACGGCTGACGGGAATAGTTCCAGAACAGTGAAACCATAACCCATGTGCGACTTTAGAAAATGGAGGTTGGAAGGAAAACAGGGTTAAGTAGAAGTCTTAGCTGCACTGCCACTCTCAGCCCGCAGCACGCAAATGGCGGAAGCTTGGTGAAGGGCGATTCACGCTCAGCAGTTACCAAGGAGTAGCCAGCAGTTACCAAGGTGCAGCCAGCTAGAAGATGGTCAACCCGAACGACACCGTTGATCTAGACCCCGAACCTGGCGACATCCTGTTGGTCTGGGGTCTGGAGGTCACAGATCAGAATATCGAGAGGTATATATGTCCAACTGGACGACATGGGAAGGAGAAACAAGGTTCGGAGGAGGCTTGGAAACAAAGGGAAACCCTAGGGCTGCTAGAGGACAGCCTAGGTCTATCGTTTCTGAACAGCCGGAAAGAATCCCCTTACATTCAGGAGAAGCAGTCTCAGACAGATTTCGAAGCGGAGGCAACTGGAAACCCACATGTAAGTTTCGAAAACCCCCATCCCCTTAGTCATTTCTACTCCAGAGGGTTAGAGGATGTAGTAATTAGCTGCGGGCTCAGACGTAGTGAGAAATGCATCCTAGGCTTTGAGCAGGGAGTGAAGCAAGGTCAAGCCGAAGAGTTGCGCTTAAGCCTAGAACAGGAGGCGAAATTTCAAAATACCCTCAAACGTAGTCAGGCAAAACAACAAAACCAGGTCACGAGGGCCGGTTTTGCGGGGATACTGAAATTAACAAAGGGTTTCGAGGAGGATGGGAAGGCTGTGGAGGGAGGTCTGAAAAAGGGAAAGGAAACAGATCTGGTCGAGACAGAGGAAAGAGGCGAAAGAGGAAAAACAAAAGGCGGGCCAGAAGGGGAGAGCGCATTTACTCAAGAAGAAAGGAGGGCCAAAACGTTCCAGGCAGCAACAGCAAATGTGGAAGCGACCACACAGAGCAAGGAGGAAGGGACATGACATAGGCAGGCGGGGGAGAAGAGGAAAAGCCCAAAATAATCAAGAGAAAAGAATCAGTAGCAAACCTGGTCCTTGGCATGGATGTGAAAATTGACGAAGCTATGGAAGTCGTGGATCTAACTCTGGTAGGAAGGGCAAGAGGGAAAAAATACTCTACTAACTTTATTCAGGAATGGGCTTCCCACCACTGGCAGGCGGCTCCGGATATAGCCTTTCAAATCTCAACACTAGCAAAGGGTTGGTTTATGGTAAAATTTGAGAAAAAAGAAGCAGCGGATTGGGTGCTAGGAAGGAATTGGGCCTTTGGGAAGAACCTGATTCTAATCAAACGATGGAATCCATTGTTCGATGCACAGAGGGAACGAGTTGATGAACTTCCAGTATGGGTCCGCTTGCCAGGTCTCCCTCCGTTCCTCTGGGTTGAATCGGTCTTCAGGGCTATATGAAACCACCTCGGGAAATACATGAAAACAGACATGTCCTTTCTGCAATCCAGAGACCTGGGGATGGCTTGCATCAGGCAGGGCTGGCAGAAGAAATTCAGCTGCAATACAAAGACTTCAAATATGTTCAACAACTAGATTATGAACACTTGCCATTTCGCTGCCACAGATGTCACATTTATGGACACTTGGCAAAAGAATGCCCGATGGCATTCAAACGTCGAAGGAAGCTTAGGAAGGCAGAGGCAGGGGGGCAGTTGAGGAAGACCCAAAAGAAAAACTCTCCAGAAAAGGCATGGGGTAAGAACAGATGGACACAGACAGACCTCTGGAGGATCCAGTTGGAAGCATGGATGAGCAGAAAGAACCCATCTCAGGACATCAGTCATCTCAACAGCTAGAAAGGAATGCACTGAACCAGGACATTGCAGCAGACATCGATGAGAGCCAATTAATCGACAAAGAGGGTACGGGTCTGGACTTAACCCTACCTTCTCTTACTCCTATTTCTTTAAAATTTGTTGAACCTGTGCCTGGTCCTTCCAGGCAACAGAACATTGTCATTCCTATTTCAAGTTCAGATAACATGCAAATTGAGAGTATAATCACATCTATTCCCAATCTAGATCTGAATCGTGAATATGTCAGAAGCAAGGATGTCTGTTCGAGAGATGAAACCCTCACTACATCAAACCCTTATAACCTCAGACCTCAAGAGAAAAAACCTCCCCCATGGGGGGTAGTGGGGGGAATTGACATGCAATCCACCCAGACAGGCGACCATAAGATGAGAGGGAGGAAAACAAACCTGTCAAAGGCTTAGTTAAGAGCTAAAATTGACATCGCAGATGGTAAGAAAATGTCTATTTCTAGGGTGCTTGGAGCAGCAAAACCCCCCCTGAAGGCTGAGGTCGATCAATGATCATCCTCTCCTAGAATTGCAGAGGTTTAGCCAGCAACCCTAAAAAGTTGGCCCTAAAAGAGGTAATCCAGACCTACAACCCGGACATCCTCCTTCTTCAAGAAACCTTGGGAGCAGGAGAAGAAGTCTCAAAATCTCTGACAAAAATCTTGCCCGGCTAGAGTATCCACGCCTTGGATGCTAAAGGTCACTTTGGGGGCCTAGCTATGGGGTTAAAAGAAGGGAAATTCAAAGCCTTAAATATCTGGGGGATGGATCAGGTAATGGGGATGGAAGTCTACTCTCAAGATCTTTGCACTAACCTGTTGATTGTAAACATCTACGGGCCATGCCAGGGGAGAGCTCTCTTCTGGAAGACCCTACTCTCCAAATCTTTATTGAACAACCCGAATCTAGTAATTGGGGGAGACTTAAACTTCTCCATAGGCTCAGCCGAAACCGAGGGCCCCTCCGCCACCGAAAGATCAGTTATCAAACTTTTTTACCAATCTATTCAGAGAAAACAAGCTTCTGGACATAAACTTATTGAAGATTAGACCTACCTGGAGGAATAGGAGAATAGGGGAAGACCGTGTAGCAAAAAGGTTGGACCGATTCCTCCTTCGTGAGGAAGCAGCAGCAAAGATTCCAACCTTCTGCCAGTGGGTGGGCGAAGGGGGAATCTCAGATCATATGCCAATCTTGCTAGAACTGGCCAAGCCCCCCAAAAAGCCGGCAACTCCCTTTAAATTCAATCCCGCTTGGCTACAAGAGGAATCCTTCAACTCTCTTTTCAAGGTCACCTGGAGACCTACAAGGGCCAGTGACCCCGAAGACAAAGCTTTCCTTTTCATGGAGAACCTGAAACTTAAAAAAAAAAGCTACGGTGAGCTGGGCCAAGGCGAAGAAATTGAAAGAGGATGAAGATCTCATTCAAATAGGGATGAATCTTCAAATGCTCGAAAGCCCTGAAGCTGACAGTTATGAAACTCAGGAAAAAATGGATAGAATCATGCAGCTGGAATCCCAAAGGAATAAAATTCTCTTAGCAAGAGAAGAACAGTGGCGAATGAAAAGCAGAGCCGTATGGCTAAGGGCAGGGGATGAAAACACCAAATTCTTCCAAAATTATGCGAGAGGAAGGAAGAATGTAAACACCATTTGGAAATTGAAGGCAGAGGGAGGAAGAGAGGCTCGATCTTTCGAGGATCTCTCTCAAATGGGTATAAGACATTTCCAAAACCTTTTCACTGCCCCGGCGGAAGCATCCTTGGCTGAAGTAATCCGAACAGCCCAGACCTTTCCTCGTTATGTGGATGAAGAGGATTCAATGGAACTAATGGAAGAAGTCACAAGGGGGGAGGTGGAAGGAATTATAAAATCAATGCCAAAGGATAAGAGCCCAGGCCCAGACGGATGGACGGTGGAGCTATTCCAGCATTTCTTTGAGCAAATAGGACACGAGCTTACCGAAGTCGTAGAAGAATCCAGAAGGAAAGGGGTAATATATCCCCCTTTTAATTCAACCTTCATAGCCCTCATCCCGAAGAAAGAAGATCCAACCTCCTTTGAGGATTTCCGGCCGATCTCCCTCTGTAACTGTATCTACAAAATCATAGCGAAGGTGATAGCTCTCCATGTAAAACCAATTCTATCCAGGCATATGTCAAAAGAACAGTTTGGTTTTCTAGACAGGAGACAGATCCATGAAGCAATTGGTGTGGCCCAGGAAACCATCCATAGCATCAAACAAAAGAAAAGTAAAGGAGCAGTAGTGAAAATAGACCTCTCAAAAGCCTTTGACAGGGTCAGTTGGATGTATATTCAGATGCTACTCACACACTTGGGGTTCCAAATAGATTTTATAAACTGGGTAATGGGATGCTTAACCAGTGTAAGCTTTGTGATGCTCATCAATGGAGCAACCTCCTCTTTCTTTCAAGGTCAAAGAGGGCTGAGACAAGGTTGCCCCCTCTCACCCTTCCTCTTCCTTCTAGTGGCCGAAGGACTCAGTCAGCTACTCTTAGAAGCCAGAAGGAAAGGGGATATCAAAGGGTTGGAAGTGGCAGTCAACTTAAAAATAACCCACCTCCTGTTTGTGGATGACATTCTGCTCTTCAGTAATGGAAGAAGGAGTGAAACACAGGAATTAAAAAGGATACTGGATCTCTTCTTAAAGGCTACAGGCATGCAAGTAAACAAAGAAAAATCTCAACTGTTGTTGGAAGGATTCAACAGGCTGGAAGCAAACCAAATTAAAGAAGATCTGCCCTTTGAAGATCGAAAGCTAGAAGACAGTTTCAAATACCTAGGCTTCTTCCTAAAACCCAGCTCTTACAAGAAGCAGGATTGGCATTGGCTGATTGCAAAAATTGAATCAAGGATCACTCGCTGGAGTTTTAAATGGCTATCTAGGGCCGGTAGACTGACCCTCATTAAATCAGTACTACTCGCTATACCTGTCTACTGGGTTGCCTTAACCTGGGTTCCGAAAGGGATTCTGGAAAAAATAGAAGAGTCTGCAGTAGATTCTTATGGGCAGGCGCAAAGGAGGATTCGGTACTGCCATGGGTGGCTTGGGAGAAGGTGGCAAGGCCAAAGGAGTGGGGCGGATGGGGAATCAAAGACTTAACTGCTTTTGGGCCGTCGCTAGCAGCAAAGCTGGGATGGCACCTAATCAAAATGGAGAATCTCTGGACTATGGTGGTCAAGAGGAAATACATTGATCCAATTCCATTGGAAGACTGGATTAGAAGCCCAAATAAAAAGAAAGGAAGCGCCTCAGTGGTGTGGAAAGCCACACTAGATGGCTTCAAGATCATTGAACAAGGGCTTTCCTGGCAGGTAGGAAATGGAGAGCAAGTCCGGATAGGGAAGGATCCATGGGTAGGGTGCAACGAAGATTTCACCCTATCCCCGGGCCTCATCAACCAACTCGACATAAGAGGCATCCAAAATCTCAGTCAAATCGAGAACCATGGCCATTCCTCCATCTGGGGACAAGCCTGCTATCGGGATCGGACCTAAATCTCAATCATCAATGGAGAGGGGAATGGAACACTTTCATCACGGAACTGTCAAGATCCAATGTCCGGCTTAGAAATAGACCAAGCCATCTAGTCTGGGCACATGCAGACTCAGGTAACTACACCCCAAAACAAGGATATAAGTACCTAATGTCGAAGAAAGGCTGGGGAATTCAGGATTGGTGGGTTACCTCAATCTGGAAACTGCAATGTCCGGCAAAAGCTCGATTTTTCTTCTGGTGCATTCTCAAGGAGAAGCTGCCAACCTGGGATATTCTCCAGAAAAGATATAAGTCAGGCCCAGGGAGATGTGCTCTATGCAAAAATGACTCTGAATCGATTCAACACCTTTTTGTAAAATGCTCTTTCTCAAGGGAGGTATGGCAGGCTGTTGGGGGACTGATCCAAAAGAGGGTGTCATGGGATGGGAGGACAGTAGCGGAAGTATGGCAAACTTGGTGGAAGAAACACCCTGAAGAGAACCTGAGAAACCTTCCCCTAATCATTTCCTGGGGTCTATGGCTCGCAAGGAATAAAAGTATCTTTAAAGAACAAACCCCCTCGGTGGGGATCACAGTTGTTGCATGTGCAACAATCTACTCTAGCATTCCTAAGTCATCCTGTGAGGAAACTCCAGGCCCTGTTAGAGAGGAGAGAATTAAAGGAGTCCCCTGGGCATACTTTGAAGGAATCTAAACTCTCATAGATGCCTCAAGGCCTCAGTGGGACTGGGGACTGGATCCAACAACTTTGCAGAACTGTCAGCCTTAAAACTTCTTCTCTGTTCGCTTACCCACCTGGGCATATCCACAATTCAGATCGTCGGGTACTCAATGAATATTATCAAATGGTTCAATGGAATGAGCAGATGTCAGAACTACATATTATCACCATTGTTAGAAGAGACAAAGCATTTAAAGCCATTTTTTAACGAATTTTCTCTATGTCACATTTACAGGGAACGCAATGATACAGCAGACCAGATTTCTAAAGCGGGTTTGCAACAAAATCTGGGCAGTTGGAGGATAGAGGAATCTGATATGTACACGATCCGTGTCTCGGATCTCCCACCATATGTTAGAAAATGCGTATCTACTATAAACGCAGCCTAGTTTCAGGCATCTTCCTTTGTTTTTCGTTTTATCCGCTTTGGAAAAAGCAGACAGTTTACTCTATAACATTTCCATAACAACTTTCCATCACTCATAAAACATACAGCTAACTCATTCCTGTTTGGGTTGTTTTCCTTTCTAAGGAGACCCGGGAATGATTCAGCCCCATCAGTACGTGTTTCTTACTTATTTCTGGGACATATGATGTGTTTTTTTTGCTCAGATAGCTGATCTAATGGGGCTGTTTTCCTCTCTGAGGAGGCCCATGTCTTTCAAAAATAGATCAGCGATTCGATATCAGACAAGTGAAATGGTAGAAGGAGAAGACCTTCAAATACCATCTCAGTAAACTCTATGATTGGAAAATCATACAGTCACCTGAATGCCTAACCGCATATACAATGTAACTTTTTATAATCTGCAAAATAAAGTTCGAGTTTTTCCCCGGAAAAAAAAAAAAATATATATATATATATATATATATATATCAGCAACAGTCTAGAATTTAGCTTATCTACAAAATTGCGGAAAATATTAACAAACTTGAAAAATTACAAAAATATTCATTTTTGTAAAAAAAAAAAATTGTTTTCTCATTTTTTGGACATTTAAAGCAACAAGAACATCAAACAAAGTTCAAACACACTGCCACATCATAGATAGATACTAAATCCTGATAGCTCTCCTACATCCTAACAGACTAATACAAAATCATATCAAAAAAATAAAAATGTATCTCATGATTCATCACCATTATAGTCATCTGGAATCTAAAATGATAAATACACCATGGAATCATTGATTCCCTTTAAAGTTTACACCCTTTACAGGAAAAGGTGACTGCTTTTCCTCTGGAAGCACTGGGTTTTGGGTTTGAGGTGGAACTCACAGGGTTGAGGGAAAACCCAAGGTGGAAGTGAAATATCTCCTGCTAGATACCTATCTTTATAAAGGGGTAGCAGCCATGGTGCGTTCTCAACCTCCTCCACTAAAGGTGTTTGCATTGGAAATGAGAAATCCTCCTACTCTTCCTCCCACTCCCCTACCACCTCCACCCCAGTGAGCCATGGTGTCAATACAATGTTGCACAAAGTGGGTTTGTTTACATATATGTGTGTGTGTGTGTGTTGCATTTATAGTCAAAAAAGGCATCCAGAAAGCCAAATTAGTTGAAGAAGAAATGAAAGCATGCATATTTGTATATAAATCAAGATAGAAATGGCATCCATAGTACATTAATGATTAATTATTCGAGCAACAACCATATAGAATCAAGATTCTATCAATTAAAAACAAACATACAAATGTTTAAGTCATAAAATAGAAAGTAGACCATTAACTTATGGAATGAAATAGGTTATCTACCAATTGTCAACGATAACATGACCAAATAACTATGTTTACAAAATATGCCATCTACACACCGAAATATGAAGACCCAAAAAGTCCAAAACAATAAACTGAGCTAGTTGCTAAACACCTTTCTACAAAAGAGGTGTTCAACAATTGTAAAAGCACCCATGTTGCCAAATGTTGTAGCTGTGGGGTAGCACCACCATGCATGTTCCAACACTCTTTGACAAACAATGTTCCACCATAACTCATAGAGGGATCCTCATCAATAGTATCATCCTTCATTCCTCTCCTGTTTTCTAGCCTTTGTCTCTGCCTCGATTCTCTAGGGACACCAATCAGCATTGCCCAATTTTGATCAAGATTCAAACTGCCTAATGCCTTCAAATAGGGTAGAAAAAGCTTAACATGCTTGATCAATGATTTTGATTTGAATGAAGGGTATATTTTCACTAAGGCCATGACAAAGGAGTTCAACAATCAACACCACCAAGACTAAGGTACATATAAGGCTTGGTGTTCTTGATTAAATGTCAATCAAATACCCTCATACATGATAGAATCTAATGAAATGCCGCAATCCCAATGAACTTGAAATCCTGAAAATTGTTAAGTCAACCGAATTTTGAATGGGATATGAAATTCAATTTTCTTCATATGACATCCGATGAGGTTGGAACCATTCTTAAACATCCTAAAACAATTAATGGTAATGTGAAAAAATGAAGTACAAGGATGACTCCTTTATCTTTCAATTTCATCCTTTTACTTTAAGAAAATAACGTTAACATTAAGGAGCATTTAGGAAGCGTCTTGGGAGTGCCTAGGAAGCATGACAAGAGCATGATTCGGCAGGGTTCCAAATTTCCAAGAACCGCACAAATTGAGCCAAAAGCACGGTTCTGTTTTTTGGAAGCGTGGTTCGAAAGGTGCTTCGACCAAGGTTCTGCACAGTGCGCTATTCCAAGGTCTAATGAGGGTGGGGAGGTTGGGGGGAATGGTTCCTACAATAGTGCATCAATCAAATCCAACAAAATGGCCTTCATGTCAAGTTTTTTGTCTATTTGCTTCACCCATAGCTCAAGCTCGTAGTAGACATAGACCATGTATTTAAGGTGTTAGGATTCTAACCTATGTGAGGAACATTTTATAATCAAAGGTCAAAGGTAATAAATTATAAAATTTAAAATTTAAATTGTAACACGTCAAACTTGTTTCCTGTCTTGGTGTGTATTTTTTCAAACACAATCGCACTCACACCCTAAAGTGTTGCAAATTTGAATGAGCACCCACTTCTAGCTAGCTCTCCTTCGATTCAAGGGGGTTTTCCCTGGTAAATCTTAAGGATCTAATGGCCTAGTGAAAACATCTCAAGAGCCCCCTAAGTCTTCTACTTCTATTACCACCAATCAAAGTGTTGAACATTGAAGACAGGATTGTTTGGGTTTTTAAGGGTAATTTCTAGATTTGAATTCAAATGGAAGGTCCCCAAACACACGCAATCAAGGAATTACAAGGTGACTTCCAAGAGTAAACCCCAACAAAACAGTTGAAAGGATTTTAAAAGGAAAAAAAGGTAATGGAGGATAGAAGATCAATGCTTTAACTTGCCAATATACTTTTGGGGCTGTTACCCACCAAAATGGGCAACCCTATACGAGAAAACTTTTCCCCTATTCTCGACAACCAGTCGGTTAGAAACATAGCTAGCAGCCCTTAAATGTTGATTTGTGGTAGCATCAGATGTGCTCTAGCCATGAAAATTGGTGGAGAGGCTAAGGCACATAAGATCTCCAAGACCCCAAAATCGTTTGGGGAAATTCCACTCAGTTGGAGAGATATTAAAATAATTAATATCTTTAATGGGGTTCCTAAGTATAAACTTAGGCAAATTTAAATATTAATGGGTATTAATATAAAACTGGGTGAGAATGTTCTAAATAACATGGATCAAGCCGAATATAATCTTAGTCGTTGATTAGAGACTTAATCTCGGCCGTTGAAGATGTAGGAATTTACAGGGTAAGTTCCTCAGAAAGAACACCAAAAGGACACCGCTCACAACCAGATCACAGATCAATACACCAGTATTTTTGACGTGGTTAAAACCCTCAAAGAGGGAAACAGTCCACGGCCTGAGCCAACGTGGCCACTTCAGGCAATTTATTAATCAAAGAATGAAAATTTACATAAGCTTTCTCTCATAGACAGATTACCCGAACAATGACCCTCCATGCGCTTTAAATAGAACTCATGGACCAATCGAGTGTCAAGCCACGGATCAAGTGTCGGTAATACCGAGGAGAGAGTGAACCGTCGGATCACTACATATCGTGACCGTCAGATTGTAAGTTACAAAATGTACAACGGTAAAGAAACACACTTTACCTAACTCTATACCTAACTCTATACTAGACCAAGTTGAACTTAACTATTTCCTATGTGTCGGAATATCCTAACATCCCCCCTTAAGAACAACTTGGGACAGGATTGAAGGATTTACAAATATGACACAATAGGAGAAGGAAGGAGGCACTAGAGCCTATCCCCCCTTAGTGACAACTTCCTGAACTCCAAGCATATATCGAAGTTTAGTGAACTTCGCCTCTGTGAGAGCCTTTGTGAAGATGTCTGCAACCTGATCATCTGTTGAACAATATTGCACTTCAAGAACATGGTCATGAATGAGCTTTCTGATGAAGTGCATGTGTAGTTCAATGTGTTTGCTGCGCTGATGCTGGACTGGATCTTTGCATAGCTGAATGGCACTTTGATTATCACACCAAAGTGTGGTTGGATGCTGCTGCTCAAAGCCAAACTCTGATAGGATCTGACGAAGCCACAAGGCTTCCTTACTAGCTTCCACGGCACCACGATACTCTGCTTCTGCTGACGAAAGAGAAATGGCAGCCTGTTTCTTACAAGCCCATGTAATAGGTCCTGAACCAAGAGTGAAGACATAACCGGCAGTAGACTTCTGATCATCAGGGTCACCAGCCCAATCAGAATCAGTGAAACCAACTAATAGAGGAGCTGCTTTGGCACTGTAATGAATCCCAAACTGTACTGTACCTCGAACATAACGAAGTATTCTTTTAGCTGCTTTCCAATGACTTTCACGGGGGTTTTGCATAAAACGAGCAACAAGACCAACAGCAAAGGAAAGGTCAGGACGAGTATGAGTTAAATACAAGAGTTTTCCTACAAGTTGACGGTATAAGGTAGCATCAACTTCAGGAGAAGTACAAGAGACTGAAAGTTTGACTCCAGACTGAAAGGGAGAAGGGGCTGGCTTACAGTCCTCCATGTGAAAATGACGAAGAATATCACAAGCATACTTGGACTGGGAAAGGGAAATACCCTCCTTGGATTGCAAGACTTGAAGACCGAGAAAATAGTGTAAGTGTCCTAAGTCTGTCATTTCAAATTTCTTTTTAAGGCTGGACTTCACATGGTTTATAATGTTGGGATCACTACCAGTAAGAATAAGATCATCAACATAAAGAACAAGGATGATAAGAGAGTTGCCCACTTTCTTGGTATAGACAGTATTGTCAGAATAACACCTAGAAAAGCCAGATTCTAAAAGAAAGCTATCCATTTTGGCATACCAAGCCCGAGGAGCTTGCTTGAGACCATAAAGAGATTTCTTAAGTCGACATACAAGGCTGGAGTCTGTTTGGATGAAGCCAATGGGTTGTTCCATATAGATTTCTTCATGCAAGTCCCCATGCAAGAAGGCAGATTTAACATCCATCTGATGGACTTCCCATTTTAAAGAGGCAGCAAGGGAAAGAACAAGGCGGATAGAGTTCATTTTGGCAACAGGGTTTCAGTGTAGTCAATGCCTTCAACCTGTGAAAAGCCCTTAGCAACAAGACAAGCTTTATGTTTATCAACTTTCCCATCTGGTCCATACTTGGTTCTGTAAACCCATTTACATCTAACAAGTTTGCGTCCCTTTGGTAGAGGAACAAGATCCCATGTATCATTTGCCAACAATGAATGATATTCTTCATTCATAGCTGCTTCCCAATGTGGATGGCCTGAAGCTTCTGCAAAAGTGTCAGGATCATGATTTACTGGAGCTTGAGCCAGTAAAGAAGAGGCTCTTTCAAACTGAGAACGTGTACGTCGCTGATCTGTAGGATCACCGGCAAGATCACCTGCTGCATCCCGAGTAGCACGGACCCATCTTGGAAGTTGAGGATCCTGAGAAGGTGGGGGAGGATTGTCATCCTCACTTTCATCATCTGAAGAAGAAATGTTTTCAAAAGTAGAAGAGGTAGGAAGAGGTGGCACATCCGCCAGACTAGGCTCGCAGGCCGATTTATTTTCATCAAATTTTACATCTCTTCTAATGATAACATTTTTGGACTTAAATGGAATAAGTCTATAACCTTTTACATCTTCAGAATATCCAACAAAAGTACATTTCTCACTCTTAGGTTCTAAAGCTTTATGCTTTTCATCTGGAATATGGGCCCATGCTTCACTTCCAAAAACACGAAAGTGACTTACATCTAGTTTAATGGAACTCCAAGCTTCTTCTGGAGTGATATTCTTTAGAGCCTTAGTAGGAGTGCGATTTATTATATAATTTGCACAATTAATTGCTTCGGCCCAAAAACTAAGACTGAGTCCTTTAGATTGCAGCATACAATTAGCCATTTCCTTTAAGGTGCGATTTTTCCTTTCAGCTACACCATTTTGTTGTGGAGTGTATGGAACAGTATGTTGCATTTGAATTCGATTTTCGGTGCAAAAGTTGACGAATGTGTTTTTAACATATTCTCCACCATTATCAGTTCTTAGCTTAAGAATTTGATGTCCAGATTGTTTTTCAACAAAGGCTTTGAAGGTCAAAAAAGTGTTAAATACTTCGCTCTTGAGTTTTAAGAAGTATACCCAAGTGCGTCTGGAGAAATCATCAATGAAAGTTAAGAAATACTTGCAGCCAGAGAATGAAGCAACAGGAAGTGGACCACATAAATCACTGTGCACAAGCTGTAAAGGGGCTGAGGCGTGCCAAGAGGCACGTTTTTCAAAACTGTCCCGATGATGTTTTCCGAGTACACATCCGGAACAAACACCATCTCTGCAAGATACCATAGGAAGACCTGTCACCATATTTTCTTTACATAGATGCTAAAGGGAGCAATAGTTTAAGTGACCAAATCGCTCATGCCAAAGTTTGCTCACTTCATCATTATGAGCAACAAATACTGAGGGAAGATTTGATGACCCAAAGTTGTGAAACTTATACAACCTTGTGGAATCATCAGCAATACCAGTAGCTAGAATCTGTTTAGGATCTCTTAGATCCTTGATTACAACATCATGAGGTGAAAATTCAACAATTTTACCTTCACCTGAATGAGTTATCTGATATACAGATAGAAGGTTGCAGGATAAGGTTGGAACACATAATACATCATTAAACTGACCATTGTCTAGATGAACAGTTCCAGTCCCTACAACATTAAGAGATCTATCATCACCAACATATATATTTTTGGTGTTACAATCATTTAAAGAAAAAAACATGGCTTTGTTTTTGGCCATGTGATAAGAGGCTCCAGAATCAATGAGCCACTCATGAGAATGAGAAGAAGAAGATACATTTAATGCATAACCAGACTGAGATGATTGACAAAGACATGCAGAAAGTGCCATTCCTGAAGATGAAGTTGAAGTTGAAGTTGAAGAATGCTCCACATGGATGTTATGTTTCTTCATTGCGGCTTCCAAGGCTTCCATCTTCTTAAAGCATTTAGATTCTAAGTGGCCATCTCGATTACAAAAGTTACAATGTCTATCAGTCTTCTTCCATTTGTTTTTATTGGTCTTATCATTTTGCTGAAATGATCTTTCATTTTGAGGGTGAGTTTGCTTAGGACCCTTGTTTGGTTTAGGACCATTCTTTTTAGGATATGACTTCTTAGGATTCTTTGAATTTGGTTGCTGCTGGGCGGCTAACGCTTTCTTGGAAGAGTTTCCAAGATTAAGAAGACCAAGGTGTAAGAGTTTTTCTTGTTCTCTTATTAAAGAATCACAAAAAGAGTCAAAGGAAGGGGCCTTGTAGTCTTTTCCTTAACAAATGAAAGCTTCCCTTGTAGAATGGAAGGTGGAAACAAATACAGAGTAGGTTGGTCCCAACTTAATAAGGATGGAATAAATAAGGTTACTATCTTCTTTCTTAACCTTAACACCTTCCAAGAGATATCTAAGGGTCTTGAATTTGGACAAGAAATCTTCAATGCAAGAAAAATTATTAGGATCAAATGTAAGCAACTCATTTTCAAGTTGATGGGCTTTAATTTCATTTTTAATCCCAAAAACTTTAGTGATTTGTTCCAATGCTTCATGAGGAGTATCAAGTTCTGCAATATGGAATCTAAGATCAGGAGAAATAGACATCCCTATCAAACCACGTGCTTGATCTTGTCTATTTTCCCATTTTGCAGCCTTGTCTTCATCTTTTGGTTTCTTCTCTTGGCCTGTGGCTATTCTGTAGAGACCTTTACTTCTAAGTAAATCTTCCATGTAGGATATCCATTGGAAGTAGTTAGTGCTGTCAAGAATGACTTGGCATGGACTTTCCATTTTAAAAAAAACTGAAGCTGAAGATGCTGAAAGTAAGTGTTCCAATGGATAGATCTCGAAAAATTAGGCTGTTTTAAAAAAAACGGCTCTGAAAAAGGCTTCCGGATGAAGAAGTTATGGCTTTTTGAAAAAATTTGTTGAAGTTGCCGGCAAAGTGCGCGAATGTGCGGGAATGAAAAAAAACGCCCCCACAAAATGGAGATTTGAACCCAAGACCTCTACTCTCTTAAAATAGCTTTGAACCAATTGAGCTATACAAAAAATTTGAGAGAGAGAGAGAGAGAGAGGGGGGGGCCTTGGGTTGCGTGCTTGCCTTGAGAAAGCTCTTTTTCCCTACAAAGCAAAAACACAAAACCCAACACGAATATGCAAAGAAAAACGAACCTTACGGCTCGAAGTTAGCTTTAGCCGGAAACTAAATATTTTTCTCAATGTTTTTGATTTTCCAAGATCACACTAAGGTGCAGGGAAAAGAGCATACGCATGAGAAAAAAAACTTCCTTTCTATTTCTGATTTGCCCAGATCGCACAGAGTCGCAGGGCAAAGAGCATACGCAGAAATGAAAGGTATAGATCCGGTAATTAAAAAAAAGCTAAATAAACAGAAACCGAAATAACCAGAGAGAAAATAACAGTAAACTGCAGATAAACACTGTATACCTCCAGATCTTAAAAATGACGCAGATAGGGCTACCGGAAACCTTTTCGCGTGAAACGAAAGGGGTTCCTCACTGGAACAGATACTCCGAACACAACAGAGCAGTCCTCTCGGCCCGAAAGCAGTCAGAAACAGTAGATCTAGGAAACGACAGCCGCATGCAGTTCTACCGGCTTCAGATTTGGATCACCAACGGACGCGGCCCTCAAATAGCTCTGATACCATGTAGGAATTTACAGGGTAAGTTCCTCAGAAAGAACACCAAAACGACACCGCTCACAACCAGATCACAGATCAATACACCAGTATTTTTGACGTGGTTAAAACCCTCAAAGAGGGAAACAGTCCACGGCCTGAGCCAACGTGGCCACTTCAGGCAATTTATTAATCAAAGAATGAAAATTTACATAAGCTTTCTCTCATAGACGGATTACCCGAACAATGACCCTCCATGCGCTTTAAATAGAACTCATGGACCAATCGGGTGTCAAGCCACGGATCAAGTGTCGGTAATACCGAGGAGAGAGTGAACCGTCGGATCACTACATATCGTGACCGTCGGATTGTAAGTTACAAAATGTACAACGGTAAAGAAACACACTTTACCTAACTCTATACCTAACTCTATACTAGACCAAGTTGAACTTAACTATTTCCTATGTGTCGGAATATCCTAACAGAAGACTCAACAGGAAAAGTATAAGAGAAGGCTTGAAGGTCAGTTGGAGATACACCAAAATCGATCAGTCAGTTTGATTTTCTGGAGCACGGTTTTGCTGAGAGAATCGAGCTAGTGATTTGTTGCAGTGAGGGGCAGTGCGACACAAAGTCGAGAATACATAGCAGAGAGGCAGAGATAGTGTCAGAGAAACAGTGCAGACCCTGGAGAGGTCGACGTAGAGGCAGCTAGGACTTACGCAGAGGCTATGGAGGCCAGCGTGGGTGACGCAGAGGGCCAGAGGGATGACGCAGAGAGCCAAGGGACTGACGCGTAGGCATCAGTAGCTGCGCAGAGGCTAGCAGAGCTAATGCAGGGCCAAGAGGTACCGCTCGGTGATTTTTCGTGGGGCAAACTGAGTGCTGGTGAGCTACGAGGGTGACGCAGTCCCTAGTAGAGTGACGTAGAGTAGTGGAGAAGCTTGGAGCATATTTCGTTGTCCAGCTAAGGAGTTGCCGTAGTTGTTGTGGGATCGTTCATCCGGTGACTGATCAGCCGGAATATCTGTCTCCGAGGAGAGGTATTACTGCTGAGAACATTCTCTGTTGGGTGAGCCATTTCTGGCACCCTAGTTGTATTCAGAAACTGCATAATAATAAAACCCTCATATTTACTGCACCGGTTTT
This sequence comes from Pinus tabuliformis, assembly GCA_031772625.1. Lineage (NCBI taxonomy): Eukaryota > Viridiplantae > Streptophyta > Pinopsida > Pinales > Pinaceae > Pinus > Pinus tabuliformis. Next base: position 1,705,691,123 of record CM062820.1, on the reverse strand, counting down.
CCCGCATTGGGTTTTTTCGGGGACGATTGTCCAAAAATAACAGTGTCCCTTGTGTGTTTGTCTCGGTTATTTCAGTTGTTGATCTGTATATTTGTTAAGGTTGCATTTGTGTTTATTTTCGGTATTTATATCTATAAATAACTTGTTAATGAATAGAACAAGTATGAGAAAATAAACCAAATAATGCAATATTCTGACGTGTCAGACTTAGAAATTTCAACATTAACTGCCACCACTAGCTGATGATATGCCATTATATCTCTACCACTTGCATCAGCCATATACTTCTCACCTATCTGACATGAGCCCATGGACAAAGGTGGGCTTCCAATCAAAGGTACTTTAATCATTTTGCAATCTGGTGCTTATGCTTGTTTGTATTTGGGCATTTGGTATGGATTATGGGGTGACCTGGAAGAATGAGGGGTTTTGACAATTATCTTGTTCTCTCACCTTAAATGGGGTTAATCTTTGATCCTAGTCCAAGGGGGACCTCCCCTAATGGCCCCATGGGTATAGTAGGAGCACTTCTTGGGAAGCCCTAATTGAGATAGCATAGTTCCAACTTCCATATATCCCTATGCCATACTTAACACTTCCCATAATACATTACAAGCCCTAATCTCGTATCCGTTCTTCAGGTTCAACTGACCATTAGTTCTTTGGGATTTGGCACCCATACATCCACATACCTCGGTAGGGCCTGGAACTTTGCCCTGGGAGGTTGATCCAGCTAAAAGAAACAAAAAGGCATATCATGGCCACAAAACGAAGTCAAAATAAAGAATATCAAAATGCAAAAGATGGTTGGGACATACACATTAGCATGTGGGCAAAAGCCTAGCATGAGCTCTACCTCACTCCTCATAGCCATCACCCAGTTCCTGAGCACATGTTGCTCCATCATATCCATAAAAGGAACCCTTGCATGTCCCAACCCTGATGAGTGATAAACCAACTCATCATTAATGGGTAACACAGTTGTTATATCATTCAAAGCAAGTTCTAACCCTTTGATCTAGGAGCAGTAATACAAATAAAAATCAAGCAAAAGTAAAAGGCGCACAAGAGGGGCGGAAAAACAAAGGCCAAGTTGGTAACTCATGTATCCACAATTGCTCCCTCCTCACATCTATACACTTCGAATGTGGATCCCCATCCTGTTGGTCCCTTTGACCATGGCACTTGGCCATGAAGTTTTCTCCCCTCTATACCATCATTATTATTCACTAACACCTATCAATTGAAGGTTGAACTGAGGAAATGTTACTTCCCCTTAGGGGTTGGAAACACTTAATAGGGTTTTCCTTTCGCCACTCCTACCTAGGGAGGAAAGACCATTACGAGCACAAGGCCTTGATTTTGGAAGGGAATCCTTATTTTAAGTATTAAATAGGCCATTACATTCAAGCTTGGTTCACTTATATGCAATAATGATTATTGTCCCTAATGACTAGTTGCTTTCACTAGAATCTATGTTGTGATTGTCAGGTGATTCAGTAACCCATGTCCTGGGCACCTTACCCACAGATAACCAGGCCACCCGAGGAGTATATTGGCACTAACAGGGGAAGCGTTGAGAGCCTTGGACTTCTTAGCAGCAGCACATCACACATGACCCTAAGCACCTCCTGCACCCAGGATGTTCTGCCACTTTGCACTAGATTTGACGATTCTTTAGGATGACACAGTTAGACCAAGCATGCTCCCAAGTCGACCTTAGCACCTTATGAGGGATGGCAATTGATTCAAGGCCCGGATGGTGATGGTCTCGCCTTCAAAGACTTGGGAGGGATAGTAGCACCAGGAAAGCCCTCAACACTGGAGCAAAGATGGACATTGTGAGCAGTGGGAGATCCATGGAGACCACTTTGTGGTGCCCCAACTAGATTTTGTGACCACAAAGGGCCATTGAGGTCGATATGAGGGCCAACCCTCAAATCATGATTTTTACATGCTACTACATCACACTTGGCACCTTGTAACACCAATGCATGGCATTTGGAGAATAATTCATGCATGGCATCAAATCTAGAAGGCTAGTGCCTCACACATGTGGGCTTATTATGCACTTTTAGTCAAAAGCTAGTGGGTTGGCTTGTAACCCAAGTGTTTCTTGTGATTTAACTTGTTAGTAGGGGCTTTTAAGCTGATATTATGACTCATCCTCATATAAATAGAGGAGAGGACTTTTCATTTCATTCATAATCACTTGGACTAAGTTGGCCTCTCTTGGAGAATTTCGACCTTATTGTACCTTTGGAGAGATGTGACATATGGAGCATTTTGTTTATTGGAGCTATATTCTTATCTTTTGAGAAATTGTCTTGGATCAATAAAAGGATTATTCATGCATGTTATCTTGTAAGTGAGCCTTGTTATTGCCAAATTTGTATTTTTATGTCTAATGTATGGAATATAGTGCACTGCTAAATTTAGCAGAACCCTTCCATCTCTAACTTCAATTAACATTATAGTGTGTAATTAGGATTGGAAAAAAAGAGGCATAAAGCACACTATATCCACCCTAATATGTTGGAAAATAATGCAAAAAATTCAGAAGGGTGGGTTCCCAAAGAATGCTCCTTCAACTAGTAACTTGATTTTACTCTAGAATTGGAAATAACAAGTTTTCACATATTCCTAAGCTATATCAAGCAAATTATTAAACCGGTACTAAAAAAATTAGAAAAAGAGAGTAGAGTATGATAGCACACTAGAATCCTTCTAAACTAGTAGATGCACTAATCCAATGGATCAAGTAGCTAGCCTTTGCATGTAAATAAATCCACACTACATCCAAGCTTGAAGCGTCAAAATATTAGTCATAAATGAAAAGAAAGTCTCCAAGAAACTACAAAAAATCCTTGATGCTTAAATCTTCAATAGATACTCATTCAAATATCCAATCAACAACAAAAATAACCAAGAGGATCCTTTTATACGAAGTTTTAGGCTCAACAATCCTCTCAATAAAATAACAATATCCTTGGTTATAAACCCTAGATCTAGCCTAGGCCAACATAAACAAACATTATCCACTAACTAACTAAGGTGGATAAAGCCAACAATACATAAAAAATATGAGATGGTCATGCCACATGTACAACAAATCTCCATGAAGATAGGACATATCCATCAAAAGAGAAAGAAAGTTAAGTCCAAGCTCTAACATCAAACCTCCAAGCAAGGAATGAAGTCCAACAACCTCCCTCGAGTGTCGACATCTCCTCAAAAAGGTGAAATGACCAAGCAAACAAGATTCCAAGGTGGCACTTATGGCTCAAAAATGTGAGACATCCCCTCCAAAAGTGGTCAAACAATCCAATATGAAATCTCAAAGCCGACCTCAAAGCATGTCAATGATTACATCCATGAGGTGAAAGGTCAAAACCCTCCTCAAAGCAAGCTCCATGTTCAAGGGGAGAGCCAGCAGCTTCATGAAGAAGGGGATGGCTCCTCAAAAATGGTGTTGGATGCCCCCAAATATGTGCCAAAGAAAGTGTAATCCAATGGGGATTGTTACTCACCCAAGTGGGTGACCCCCAAGAGAAAACAAATCTCCCATTTTGATCATCTTGCCAACCAACAGCCCTCTGTGATCTACAGATAGCTAGCCTCAAAGGCTTGATCAATGCTTTGTGGCATGTAGCTTACTTCTCATAGGAAGTCGGGTCATCCATTAAAAGGTACATTAACCATATTTGTAATCTAATGCTTTCATTTTACTTTTAAGTGCATATCAATATGAATCACAAGTTGAGTTGGATGATTAACCAGTTTCAATTGTATCCTTGTTCCCATGCTTCACCTTTAGTGGTTATCCTCTGCCCCTAATCCCATGTAACCTTCTTTGAGGGCTTTTCTTTCCACTATCTAGGAGGGGCACAAATAGGAGGCACTAAATGATGGCGTATGCCCATGTTAACCCATACTTATCACTTTCCATCTCTCCCTACTTTCATGTCATTATCTTTGGGTTGATTATTATCTACCACTAGTATCGGTTCCCTATTTTCCTCATTCTTGAGTAGGGGCCCAAAAAGAGTTTGATGCAGCAAAAAGTAAAGAAAAAACAAGAGCCATAATGATAAAATGCAAAAGATTGGTTGGGATAAAATAAAGTGTGTGGACAAATGTCTAGCCTAAGCTCTACCCTGTTGAGAAATCTAGGGCATAGCAATTAGGATATTTCTCTTCTAGTGATAACTGCTTGTGAATGTTTTTTACTTCTTTAGATTAGGATCTTCTCTTTAGTTAGATTACTATTGTGTTCTTTTTTTGTCAAACAACTACCAATGCATAAACAATAAAGAGACAAGAGACACAGAATGTACGCGATCAGCCAGGGCCAAAACCTCTGCAAATTGAGAGGAAAACCCAAACGAATTGTTCTTCTTATATAGACTTCAATTGATGAATGCCAAGACCAAGACCCTTGACACAACCTCTCCAAGACCAAGTCTCAAACCCTTCTTTACCGCTTCTTCTCCTTCTTGACCAAGTCAACACTAGTCAAATTGATTTCTAGCACTGCTAATTTTGGCCTTCTTCCACAGACCTGCAACTCTCGACCTATCTGTACCCTTGCAATTCACACGTGTGAGATGATTTGGAGATGCCTTCCTTCTTCACTTGACTAGGAGTCTTATACTTGTGACCTCGGCTAGAAAGTATGCTGATATAGAGACCTTCTTCTTGGCTTCTTCGCTAGCTGAGGAAACCCTACTGCAGAACCCTAATACTTGTCACACGTGCAAGGAGAAGTGACCAAGAATAGTGCCAAAATAGTTCGGATTCTCCTCCTCCTTCCTGTTGGAAAATCAAAGATATTATATTAGGGTTTGATTCTCTGATCTTCATAATTACTTGTGAGTGTGTTGGCTTCTTTTACTTATTTATTATCTTATCATTCAACATGCAATTATACATACATGAAGATTACAAAACAAGAGACACAAGATATAGGCACATGCTAGGGAAAAACCCCCCTCGAGGAGTAAATCCAGTCAAAGTAATTCTTCCTTTCAATAGTAATATTTGAGACTCTTCACCCTAGACCAAGACTAGACTTTCCCTCCACACCATGTCAGCCTCCAAGATCTTCAACCCTTTCCAGCAACTTCGACTATGCAGCAGATCCCAGCAACATGCAACTTCTGGTAGCAGCAAAACCCTAGGAGACTTTGATCTCCTAAACCAAACCACAAAACAGAGAGAGAGAGAGGCACCAAAACTTCGATTTTCCTCTTCTCTAAAAACTCCCCTAAACTCACACTTCTTTCCCCCTTCCAGCAATAGACTTTGCATCCCCAACACTTCCCAGAAGATATCGAATTGCTTGTGAGAGTGATGCTTGCAAATGACTTAGACTTCCTTCTTTGGATAGCCTTCTTGTGGGTCCAATGAGGGTCTCTAGGCAAACTTGATCTTCCTTAGGCCGACATGATGTGGAGGGCACATAATTCATATTTTGCTTGATAGAATACCTTTTTACATGATCCGAAAGCCCAAGACTCTTGTGAGGACTTCTATTTTGAACATACGCGGCAATCATCGATGCTTCACCCCATAAGAACTTCGGTAGATCTTGATCAAGGAGCATAGTTCTAATACCTTCTTCAATTGACCTATTCTTTCTTTCGACCAATCCATTTTGTTCGGGATAGTAGGGAACAATGAGCTCCCTCTTAATACCTGCATCCTTACAATATGCAATTAACTCTTTAGAGGTGTATTCCCCACCATTGTCAGACCTTAAAGTCTTTATCTTCTTTTCAGTTAGGGTTTCCACCTCAACCCTAAACTCCTTGAACTTATCAAATACTTCATCTTTAGTTTTGAGTAGATAGAGCCATGTCTTCCTTGAATGGTCATCAATGAATGTTACATAGTAGAGATGACCTCCAAGTGTCTTGTCAGACATGGACCCACACACATCAGAATGGATGAGATCTAATATTTCTTTAGATCTAGATTCACTATGATGAAATGGCTTTTTAGTATACTTCCCCAAAGAGAATCACTTGCATACACCTTCATGGTCCAACTTCATATCAACAATACCATTGATTATTGACTAAGGGTAGGGATGACCCTATAATGAAGATGGTCATACCTTCAATGCCATAGTTCAATGGGACTTATTTCCATATGAACAAGAGCTTGAGGAGATGGAGTGATAACTCGGTAAAGACTTCCTTCTCAAACTCCAATAGCCCTAGCTTTGTCAACACTAGAGTTCTTATCGCTGCGCGAGCCTGCCCTGCTCCCCGCCTGCTGCAGCTTGCCTCAGCCCTTGCGCTCTGCGCCCTTCAGCCCCCCTCGCGTCCCCCTGCCGATCCAATGGAGGGCAGCGGGGATCCTGATCCCCCTCTTACACCTCCGGAGGTGATGGCCTTTCGCGCGATGATTGCCGCTGGAACAAAGCGCCCGCCCTCAGGTACACAGAAGAAGTTTGTGAAAAAGTTGGATTCGATCCCTTCAGTAGCTTTACCTGAACAAGAAACTTGCAAAGCTGCAATGAACCTTGCGGAGAGAGGCCTCATAGGCCAGTTCACAAGTCTCTGGCCATCACCTAAGTCGGTGGAGGATTGGACTCAAAGGAACTGGAAGCCCCTGATCAAAGAAGGAGTCAAGAGCTATTTCGTAGGTAAGGGTTTCTTCGTGTTTGTCTTTGAAAACCCAGATGATAAAGGCTTGATCTTTAGAAATGGACCGTATTTTATGGGGCCGCAGGGCCTATACTTGAACAAATGGGCACCAGATTTTGACCCCACCCAGGACATCCCTACTGCAGTCCCGGTCTGGGTCAGACTCCCTCATTTGCCTCTGCATTGCTGGAACCAAAAATCCCTCCAAATCATAGGTAACGCCCTGGGAAAATATATAGATCAGGCAGCGAGAAAAGACCAGTATTCATGTGCCCGTATTTGTGTAGAAGTGGACTTAGAGGAGGGGTTACCAGAAGCCATCAATCTCACTGTAGCTGGGTGGTCGTATGTCCAGGAGTTGGACTACGAACAGTTACCCTTTAAATGCAGACATTGCCACAGCCATGGTCACTTTGCAAAGAACTGCAAAAAGAGAGCAGAGGAGCAAGCAGAAAAACAGAATGGGGAACAATGGACCCTCGTCCAGAAGAATGCATCCACCAAAAAAAAAGGAAATGGCAAAGGCTCCACGGAAGGAGATCCTAGCACCAGTAAAGCCAACCAGGAAACAGAAGCAAATCCTAAAGATACGGACAAGGATCAGGCTAATCAAGCTATCCCAATCCAGGAGAATGAAGAACAAGTGGATATTCCTATTCTAAACAAGGAGGCAGGGGAAGCAATCCAGAGGGAGGCTAACCAGGGCAGCCCATCGAATCCCACATATGCAGAGATAGCAAAGAAAAAACCAATTGAAAGCTCTAGCTCCTCAGAGGACGAAATCTATGAGCGCCAAACGAAAAAAGCAGGAAGGAAATCCCGCAAAGAAAAAAGGGAGGAGGAGGCAGAGAGACTCAAAACGCAAGGAAGCCAAGCCACCATAGAAATGACTATTGGGCGAAACACCAGACCAAGGCCCTCCAAGGGAGGGCTCAGCACCCCCTCAAGCAAATAATGAATCTCGTCTCTTGGAATTGCAGAGGTCTGGGGAACCCCTCTAAAATAGAGGCAGTCAAGGATCTTATGAAAGCGGAGCCCTCAGATATCCTCATGCTCCAAGAGACCAAAATAGAAGGGCATGCCCTTCTAGAGATCAGCAGTTCAAAGTGGAACAAAAAAGCAGGCAAAGCGGTCAGCTCAAGGGGTACATCTGGAGGGCTGGCAACACTCTGGAATGATGACCTTTTTCAGCTGGAAAATCACAAGGAAACTCAGCATTGGATCCAAACTGAATTGATGCACAAAACAAGTAAGCTATCTATCTCCCTTTTTAATCTTTATGTACCTGTTTCTTACCATGAAAAGAGAGAATGTTGGAACTCTCTATCAGCATTTCTAGAACAGACTTCCCCCAGCAACATTATCATAGCAGGGGATCTAAACATTATTATGAAAGCAAAAGAAAAGAGGGGAGGGACAAATAACAGAGACCCCATGCTAGATGAGGTGGAGGATCTCTTCCAACGTTGGGACTTGCTGGACTTCAACCCCATCAGAGGCATCTACACATGGTCCAATAATAGAGTGGGAACGGATCACATCTCAGCTCGGTTAGACAGATTCATGGTTCAAAGCTCCATAATGATGAACAAAAAAATAATAACCACTAAAATTTTGCCCAAACTGGCCTCGGACCATAAACCCATCCAGCTCCTCTTGGAAGATGAAGAAGACCTAGGACCCATACCTTTCCGATTCAGCCCCCTATGGATTGAGAAGGAAGGCTTTGAAGAGACAGTAAAGGCAGCCTGGGACAAATCATTTATGGGATCTCCTAGTTATGTCTGGGAGCAAAAGCTAAAGGCAACTAAATACGCATTGAAGAACTGGATAAAGAAGCCAGAACACACTCCTACTGAGCAAAGAAAGGAGTCAGTCCAGGCACTGCAAAATTTGCAAACAGAGATGGAAAACAAAGATATAACTTCAGATCTGTTGGAGAAAGAAACGAAAGCTCAATGTTCTGCACACCAAACCTTCAGAAAGGAGGAAGAATACTGGCGATTAAAATCCAGGAGCTTGTGGTTGAAGGCTGGAGACAGAAACACCTCCTACTTCCATCGTCAATACAGAGCGAGATTGACCAGGAATCACATAGCAGAGATCAAAACTCCAGAGGGCAGTGTATGCAAAAGTTATAATCAGATCAAGGCAGCTGCAGAAAACTACTTCAGGAATCTTTATAGGAAAGAAAACCACAGCAATGATGAAGAAATTGCTGACTTCACGACTAATATCCCCACTCTGATTAGCCCTGAAGAAAATGCAGTCCTCTGCAGGCCAGCCACGGAGGAGGAAATTATTAAAGTCATCTGGTCCATGGACGCAGATAAGGCTCCCGAGCCTGATGGATTTACAGTCCATTTCTATAAGGCGTGTTGGCACATCATAAAAGTCGACCTATGCAAAATGATAAGCGGATTCATGAGAAAGGCTAAGGTAGGCGGAGGAACAAATTCTACATATCTCGCTCTAATCCCCAAAGAGATCAACCCGGAGACATTCGCAAGGTTCAGGCCGATATCGTTGTGTAACGCCTCATACAAAATCCTGGCAAAATTGATCGCTAACAGGATTAAGCCGCTGCTAAAAAAATTGATCTCACCTTCTCAAGGCGGATTCGTGGAAGGCAGAAATATTATAGACAATGTAATACAGGTCCAAGAGATCATACATTCCAGCAAGCAGCGGAATGAAAAAGGCATGTTGGTCAAGTTAGATATGGCAAGCGCCTTTGACAGAGTGGACCGTTCATTCCTCTGCAAGGTCCTGCTGGCTTTTGGTTTTTCGCATCAATTCATTAATCTAATTAAAGCCTGCATAGGAAATCCTTGGATCGCCCCGTTAGTCAATGGCCGCCCCACGAACTTCTTTCAAACTCAGAGGGGCATCAGACAGGGATGCCCCCTCTCCCCGTCCCTGTACATCTTAATGGCGGAATCACTCAGTCGAAAACTTGCTGAGGAAAAATCAAGAGGCACCATCCCGGGCCTTAAGCCATTCCACGGAGCTGAAGCCCAGAACCATGCGTTATTTGCTGATGATACAATTCTTTTAGGCGGAGCTACCACAAGAATCGCCAGAGCCATAAACGCAACCCTCAACAAATATTGCAGAGTTTCAGGGGCGTTAATAAATGAAAATAAAACCGAAGTGTATAGCTGGAATATAGAGCAGAGGGAGCTATCAGACATAACCACGCTCCTTGGATTCAAAGGACAGGTAAACTGGGACAAATTCAGGTATCTGGGCCTCCCCATTACATCAGGAACAAATAAAAGATCGCTCTGGAGCGAAATAATTTCGAAAATCAAAGCTAAAATTGCAGCGTGGGGAGGTCACTGGCTGACGAAGGGAGGAAAGGTAATTTTAATCAAAGCAGTGCTCTCAGCGCTACCAATCTACCAGGCAGCGTTCCTCCTAGCTCCAAGAAATGTGACAGAGCAAATTTCCAAATTGCTCAGAGACTTCCTGTGGCAGGGAGGAAAGGGAAATGAAAATAAAATTCATTTGGTGAAATGGGATGTGGTTAAAAAAACAAAGGCAGATGGAGGGCTGCAAATCAGAGACCCAACCCTCATAAATTTAGCATTGGGAGGAAAGATCCTTTGGAAGCTGATCCATGAACCCACACATCCGGTCAGTGAATTGCTGAGATCCAAATACAGTCCCAACAAAACCCTTAGCAATCTCCAGAATGCAAATACAGCCAATAGCACGCAGGTCTGGAAACTTTGCTGCAGGAGCAGTAAGTTCTTCATCAAACATGTCTACAAGATTTCGGGCAATGGCAAGCGCACCCATTTGTGGAATGACAGAATTATGGGGAAAGAACCCTTGAGGGACAATGAGGACATAGCTGATCTCAGGGATTGGCTGAAGCAGGCAGGAGTTAATACTATATTCGATTTGTCAAAGTGGGATCAACGTGGGGATTGGGCAGGATGGGATTTTCAAGGAGTTCCAGAGAGGTTAACACACCAACAAACTATGTTTGAAGACTTGTTGGAGGAAGCAGCGCCCACCAACAGAACCATGAAAGACAAATGGGGTTGGGGCCAGTCCGGAGTCTACACAACAACAGCAGGATATAGAGCAGTGCAGGCCTCAAAAAACAGCAGTGAAAATTCTGTCTTTTGGAAGAATGTCTGGGATCCATTAGCCCTTCCGAAAGTGAACTTCTTTTTTTGGACCCTGGCTCATAACAAACTCTTAACTGGTGACAACTTGGCAAAAAGGAATATAGCAGGACCCCACAGATGTGCACTTTGCAACAGCAACTTAGAAACAGCTCAACATCTTTTTTTGGAATGCAATTTTGCAAAACAGGTATGGAGCATTATCTTACAAAATTTTCAGATTACTTTTCCTTCACAAACCTCTGTTGCAGATTTATATGCCAACTGGAATAGAATCTACCCTCAGTGCATCCCCTCCAAATCATTCTGGAAAAAAATATGGACAGCTATCCCAAAGTATGTATGCTGGCAGCTCTGGTTAGCTCGAAATCAGCAGATCTTCAGAGAGATAAGGCACACTCCATTGCAAGTAGCAGCAAAAGCTAAATCTCTCCTACTGGAAGCAGCTCAGCAGCAGTATTTTAAAGAAGACCCTCTGTTACTGCCTGAAGAAAAAAGATGGCTTGGTGCGCTAGAGCCCTATCCACACAAGCAGCTACTATCTCCAAAAAAGGCAAATCAGGAATGGCGCATAAGAGAAGAAGATGACAAATTCCAACTATGGTGGCGGACACAAAATTTAACCACTATTTTCTTTGACGGAGCATCCAAAGGTAACCCAGGAAGTGCAGGTGCAGGGGGAGTCATATACTCCACAGATGGGATTGCAAAAGACTGCTTCAGCTGGGGACTCGGCCAAAAATCTAACAACCAAGCGGAGATTCTTGGGCTACTGAAAGCATGCAACATTGCAAGAGACAAAGGAGTTAAAGATCTCCAAGTGTTTGGAGATTCAGAGCTAATAATAAAGAGCCTGAAGATGGGAAACCCCTTTAGAAATGCCAGCCTAAACAAAATTCTGGACAGGTTGAAGAGAGTTCTTTTAGACTTTGATACATGTAAGTTTTATCATATCCTCAGAAAGTCAAACGGGGAAGCGGATCAGCTGGCAAACAAAGGCAGCTCTTTGATGAAAGGACTCCTAATTGTAAACAGCGAAAGCACTATACATATGCCTTGAAAATCAAGCAGATTTAAAACAGCAATAGGGAGAAGTGTGTAATGTAACTAGAGCCGCTTCGGATTAGATCCAAGAATTTTCAAATCAATAAAATCATAACCGTTTGAGTTAAAAAAAAAAAAAACACTAGAGTTCTTTCCCCAAACCAATACTTTTCCATCAACAAATTCTTCTTCCCCTTTAGCTTCTAAACAAGAAATAGAAAGTAAATTATTTTTCAAACCTGGAACATAGAGAATGTTCCAAAATCACGAGAAATTAGTTAGTTACGACTAACTCTCATGGAAATGGTCATCTTAGTCACCAGATTCGGCGAATTTCAACGATTAAATTCGAAATTCGGCGAATTTTAAGCAGAAACGAATATATTCGTTCGAGTTCGCCGAATTTTATGGCGAACTCGAATTTCAAGGCGAATTCGAATTTTTCCTGAACAAAATCGTTTGAAGTTCGATTAAATTCGCCTGATGTTCGATGAAATTCGTTTTTTTCGCGCGTTTTAGGCTTTAGCGCGCGGGTTTTATTGCTCGCCGGTTTCATTGTTGCATTGTTTGGATCCCTAGTTTCCTTCTTTACCTTTCATGTCTAGGGTTCGATTCCTGGTTTTGTACGAGCTCCGATATGAGGAGATCAAGCTACTACATTATATCTTGATATTACCTCACGATCTTGATATTATTTTGTACTTTCCGTTGGATTTCGATTTTTTGAGAGGTAATTCTTTCCCCTTGCCTTTTGATTAGAGTTTTAAGGGGGCCTGGACTTTGGAACCTGCCCTTCTGTTCTAACTCTATTTCGAAATTGTGAGATTTGACAGGCACAATTGGAAATACAACGGTTTTATTGTTTATTTTCTTATGGTGTTTTGGTGCCAACAGTTTCATCTTCCACAGTTTGTGTTGCCTTATGGCCTTTTGTTTTTCATCTCGTGTTTCCTATGTCTTGAAACACTTTCAATTCATGTTCTGCGAAAGCTGGATGATTTATTTGTCGGGCGCTCAATCTGCATGCCTTAATTGATGATTTATTCGTCAATAAAATCTAATTTGTGATAACGATCGTCCCTATTGGGCCACTCGACACTAGTTTAGGCTCATTTTCAGCAGATCAGCAGATTCACGAGTAACCTATTAATTCCCATGTATTCGGGACGCCAAACTGCTTATTTTTTTTTCTTTTAGAACACAGCTGAGCGGTGTCTGGATGTTCGAGAGCATTCGTAAAAACCGTTTGCTTGGTTTTGATAGTCTAATGGTTTCTTAGTGAAAGAATTTCGTCTTCATGCGAACTCTAATAATTTTCATGATTTTGATTTTCTCATTATTAGGCCTTTTATTAGTTTTCGTTTTCGACTGACAGTATGCAGGCAGTTGGTTTTACTTTGCATATTATTTTGACTGATCACATCAATCCAATTTTTTTAGCCAGGAATAGGTTTGATGGGAAGTTTGGTATTTTTTCAATGGAGCAGGATAAAGTGCGAACATTTTGCCCCTTTTCCGATTTGCTCTCACCAAAATCTGGTCACCAAAAATTTATTTGAATTTGACTTTAAATTGATTTTATATATATATATATATATATATATATATATATATATATATATATATATATATATATATATATATATATATATATATATATATATATAGATATATATATTTCGAATTTCTATATGTCGAATTTTATGTCGAATTTTATCGACAAAATTTTAGTTGCCGAACTTTATTCGAATTTCATGGTCGCCAAACTCGAACTCGAACTCGAACCTGGTGACTAAGATGGTCATAGATGAATGACTTACTTAACGTAGTTGAATCCCAAAAATGATATCTAATATAATCAATGTTTTAAAAATCGGAACCGGTGACCGGACCGGTCCACCTAATGAACCGGGTTTCGAACCGGGACTGGTCAGGTCTAAACGAACCAATTTAAAAAAATACATTAAATAATTATTTTTTAATGAAAAAAACTATTTTTAAGATTTAAAACCATGATTTCAAGCCAATAGAAACAAAATATGCAAGGTTTTCTCATCTATATACCATGTAAAGGTGAATACATCAAAATGGCATCAAGTGCAATACATATCCACAACAAAATACATAATCAATGAGGCTCTAAATGGCCTCTAGAGTCCGAAAACAATGCTCTAAGCTATGGGGTCACTGAACTACTACAAGTCTACATATCAATGATCAACAACATGATCACTCCTCATCATGATCAAACTCATCACCACTACTAGACAAGAGATCATCAACATGAACTACATAAATAATTGGCCTCCGAGTTTGAGGACTCCTAAAGCTCCTCTACAACTTTAGTAGTAGTAGCAAAAATAGACATCAAAACTACAAATCACTTACCAACATGGTCACTCATGAAACTCATCATTGATTCAACGCTACTAGAAATACATAAACATCATCAACAAGAGATACATGAACATCATCTAGCTCAAAGTCTTCAGACTTGGATTACTCAACCTTATAGCATGATAGAAATTGAAAAGATTTAACATGCCTAACCAATGATTTTGGTTTGAGTGAAGGGTTCATCTCCTCAACCTTATAATGTGGTAGAAGAAGATTAGCATGCCTAGCCAGTTGTTTTCCTTTGATTGAAGGGTGCATTCTTGTTAAGGCCATGGTAGAGGAGTTCAACAATTAGTACCACCAACATCAACAAATTTCAACAATCAATGCCACCACGATCAAGGTTCTTAAAGGGCTTCATGCTCTTGATCAAATGCCAATCTCATACCCTCACGCATGATAGAATCAAATGGAAACATTGTTAACCCCCAAACCATGAAATCTTGAAAACCATTAAGTCTGCTGAATTTTGAGTGAAATCTAAAATTCTAGTTTCTCCATATGAAATCCAATGAGGTCAAAACCACTCTTAAACATCTTGAGTCATTTCATGGTAATGTTAAAAATTTAAGTAAAAGTGACATTTCCGACATTTCCTTTAATTTTCATTTTCATCCTTTTACTTTAAGAATTTAACATTACCATTAATTGCCAACATTGTTAGGGTTGAGATGTGTCAGGAAAATGAGAGGGTAGGCATGTTTTTCTTGGAGGGACTATTTTTGGAGGAAAACAACCCCAAATTTCCCTCAAACCAGCTTCAAAACTCACAAAAATGCATTTTGTGGGGGTTATAGTTTCCCTGGCAATAAACCGGCCAGTTTAGGACAACACCGGCCGGTTAGGACCGGTTAGGGCAAAAAAAGGCGAAATGAGGAGGTAAACCGGGTTTTTAAGCCGGTTTGACCCAGTGGGCTTGCTAACCGGCCGGTTTGACCGGTTACCGGTTCAGACCTCTGATTTTTAAAACACTAAATATAATGCACTGCGAAAACCCCAAATACTTAATTCAAAAGAGTGAAGGGAACTCTACTTGAATGGTTCATGAGGCACAATACTTGCTAAGGTTTTGTAAATGGGGTAGCAAGCTAAGTGGGCTTGATTGTGCGGAAAACTCCACAGTTAAGCACACTTGAGCCAGAGGCGATCTGGGTTGGGTGAGGGAAGTCCTGGTTACCAGGTGCAAGCCCTGGAAGTGATGATTGACGCCATGTGGTTCATTTCACTAGTTTCAATCCCACTTCTTCACCCCTGTGAGCATCACTCGATGCAATGAGTGCTAAGTGGACTATTCAAAAATCATGAGAAATTAGTCAATTACGACTACCTCTCATGGAAATGGTCATAGATGAATGACTTACTTAACGCAGTTGAATCCCAAAAATGATATCTAATATAATGCACTGCGAAAACCCCCAATACTTAATTCAAAAGAGTGAAGGGAACTCTACTTGAATGGTTCATGAGGCACAATACTTGCTAAGGTTTTGCAAATGGGGTAGCAAGCTAAGTGGGCTTGATTGTGGGGAAAACTCCACAGTTAAGCGCGCTTGAGCCAGAGGCGATCTGGGATGGGTGACCTTCTGGGAAGTCCTGGTTACCTGGTGCAAGCCTCGAAAGTGATGATTGACGATATGTGATTCATTTCACTAGTTTCCATCCCACTTCTTCACCCTTGTGAGCATCACCCAAAGCAATGAGTGCTAAGTGGACTATTCAAAAATCACAAGAAATTAGTCAGTTACGACTACCTCTCATGGAAATGGTCATAGATGAATGACTTACTTAACGCAGTTGAATCCCAAAAATGATATCTAATATAATGCACTACGAAAACCCCCAAGACTTAATTCAAAAGAATGAAGGGAACTCTACTTGAATGGTTCATGAGGCACAACACTTGCTAAGATTTTGCAAATGGGGTAGCAAGCTAAGTGGGCTTGATTGTGGGTAAAACTCCACAGTTAAGCGTGCTTGAGCCAGAGGCTATCTAGGATGTGTGACCTCCCGGGAAGTCCTGGTTACCAGGTGCAAGCCCCGGAAGTGATGATTGACCCTATGTGATTCATTTCACTAGTTTCAATCCCACTTCTTCACCCCTGTGAGTGCTAAGTGGACTATTCAAAAATCACGAGAAATTAGTCAGTTACGACTACCTCTCGTGGAAATGGTCATAGATGAATGACTTATTTAACGCAATTGAATCCCAAAAATGATATCTAATATAATGCACTACGAAAACCCCCAATACTTAATAGAGAATGTTGTTGAGATGCCGCTTCGTGTTAGTTTTTTGTAGCATTTGATGTGCTCTAGCCATGAAAATTGGTGGAGAGGCTAAGGCACATGAGTTCTAAAGAACCTAGAACCGTTTGGTGAAATTCCACCCGCATTGTATTTTATTAAAATAATTAATATTTTTAATGGGGTTCCTAAGTCTAAACTTAGGAAAATTAAAGTATTAATGGGTATTAATCAAAATATGGGTGAGAATGTTCTAGAAAGCAGATCAAGTCAAGTTTTTAATCTTAGTCGTTGATTAGAGACTTAATCTCGGTGGTTGAAGTCTCAACGAGAAAAGTATAACGAGGAGGCTTGGGGTTAATTCAAGAACACACCGAGAGAACGAATTGATCTAGAGTTCGAAACTTCTGGGGCTCGAAAGCTGAGAAATTCGAACTAAGTGACCATTCTGCAACAGAGGGGCAGAGATAGTTAGGGAATACTGGGCAGAGAGGCAGGGATAGTTACACTTTTCAACATACCCCCCTCATTAGCCCTCACCCAGTTCCTAGCAAGTGCATGAGAAAAATCAAAATAAAAGAAATTTTGATATCCCAAGCTTAATAAGCAATAAAAAGCCTTATCCTTAAGGAGTAATAAATGCACAATCAAGGCTTGTAGTTAAAGCTATGCAAGGAAAAGAAAAGTCATTAACGAAAAAGTTCCACAAGAGGGGCAGTAAAAATAGGCCAAGGAAAGGCATAACTCAGGTCCCACGATTACTCCCCCTTTAAAATTATCAAGCTCAAGAATGATGTTATTTCATAGCCAATACATCAATGGAGGCATCTTCCGTGAAATAAACTCCCACCATGCCACCTTTCACTTACACTTACTAATTGATGTGTTTGCCTAGGAATTGTCCCTCCCCTTGAGGTTGAAAGCACCTAATAGGGCCTCTATATAACCCTCCCATATCTAAGCATGGTAACTTGCTTACAAACACTAAGCTAGAAAGACATTTGAAGATGATACTTGTGTGAAGTACTCTTGTGCCTTTTGCATTAAATATGCTCCACTATGATATTTCTATGGTTTCTTTACCTATGATAATGATATCACTTGATTTTGAGAGCATCTTCAGATGTTTTCTCCCAGGTACAGTAGCTATCCCCTGAGGGATTTGACTGAGATTGCTCCAACACATTAGAAATGGCATTCTAGCCCACTTTGATGACACTTTAGAGAATTCTAGCCTGGATGTTGACCACTCAAAGCAGAACTTTAACCTTGGGATTCATCTAGTAGGGTTGAAACATTGCCCAAAAGAGCGAAGATGTTTCCAAGACATATGATGTGCCCCAAAGACCACAAGACACCCCCAATTTGGCCTTGCACCTTCTTAAGGGACATTGTCGTATTCCTGGACCAATTTGATGGTATTGATGACTTGAGATCCCTCCAAAAAGGATGGTACACTTATCTTGATGATGACATCATGCCCTTGCCTTGTCACATCACCCTCATGAGGCCTAGAGTGAAGATGTGGGCTTGGCCTAAGGAGATACCCTAACATGGAGGGTTTTGCTTGATCATTGAGCACCTTATTAATGATGAGATAGCTTTGAACTCGTTTGACTTACATTTTACACTTTTTTAATGGAGATCTTCAATTTTGAATGATGATGTCACCCTTCGAGGTTTTTACTCACATGTGTGGGCTTAAAAGGAGGCTAATTCTTATATTTTATTGTTCAGAGTGTTGAAAAATGTAACTAGGTTCGTTCTTCATAATTATCTTTGTACTTGTATCAATGTATATTTCATGAAAAAACAAAAACAAAAAGAAAAAAAAATTATTAATATTATTACTTTTCTAGTTACGCATGTTCTTCATGCTTCCGGGGTTTATTTGAGTCAAGAAGAAATTTTGTCATGTGTCAAAGTCCTATTTGGACAATTTGTATCAAAAGAAAAATATTATTTTTGAGTTTAAAAGAGTCATTTTGACCCCCAAGACCAAGTCGGCCCTACCAGGAGAAGTCAGCCTAGAAGAGGCCCAATTCGACCACATGGATGGCTATAAAAGGAAGAGACTTCGTCCTCATTTGCACACTCACACACACAAGTTCGATCTTTGAGCAAGAAAGGAAGAAAAGAAGTGTGAAGGCCAAGGAAGAGAGAGAAATTCAAGGAAGAAAGGAAAATTCTGAATTTTTGCTTGTTTCTGCCCACATGTGCGAGATTTATGGCATTATTCAACGAGTTGTGGGGCCAAAGTTGCAGATCTGAACTGTAGATCTAAGTTGCAGGGCTGGGATTCTAAGTTTGACTAGATTTGGTGAAGTTTGACCAACGTTGACTTTGTGGACTTTGACTTGTTTGAGGAAGGTTCTGAAGGAGGGCTGACTTGGTGCTTGTGGAGGTCTTGGTCTTGGTCTTTGGGTCTTGGATGTCTCACTTTGATCTGATTCTATAAGAAGAGAAGTTGTTTAGGTTTTCCCCCTTGTGGGGTTTTTCCCTTAGCTTGGAGCCTATATCTTGTGTTCTTTGTGTTCTTGTGATCTTCATGTATTTTATGTTTTGGTAATTGCTTGATGAAGAAGATATAATTAAGTAATAAAAGCCAACAAATACTCAAGTGATTATCAAGTAAGAAGAATCAATCCTAATTTACAAGAACATTGATTTTTCAATGAGAGGGCTATCTTTTAGGTTGGCTTGTGACCTACATAACTTGTAAACACTTAAAAGTATAGTTTTATGGTTTTTAGTGTATTTTACCCTAAATCGACTTGGTTGCCTAGGAAATCAAATTTAGGAGGATTGTTGTCACACGCACTCATTTCTCTCTTCTAAAGGAGTGCACACTACCTTTTTTTCTTCTCTTAGATGTAATGGATCACTAAGTTAACAAATTGTCTTTGGGAAGATAAAATTGCATAAATGAACATTCTTTGGATTGATGAAGTGATGCTTTAGTGAATGGTGTAAGTTTATTGTAAGTATTTTTCTTCCATTTTGCAAATGTTGTAGAATTAGGGTTTTATGAAGTCTTCATGATATGTTGTATCTTTTATGACTCTAAAATCTCCATATGCAAGATTTGTCACCAAATATCCATCAAGGAAACTTAGAATAACATTCCTTGACCTTAAATCTCCTCTTTGTGAAAGTTGTTATGGTTAGATTGAGAAGTTATCTTCTCTCTTTCCTTCTCCATTGGACGTCTTCCACCTGACCTCGCCCATTTGCCTCCATATACCCAATCAATGAAAGGCACTAGTCTTTGTCTATCAATCTCATAAAAATATCTTATTTTTTTTCTTTTATGTTAAACTAGGGTTAGAATTTGACAAAATCTGCATTAAATAGTATAAATCATCCTAAATGTTCTAATTCTAAAACTACGGTTTGCATCTATTAAATTGAAAAAGGACAATTTATCATTTTATGCATTTTCAGCCATAATTTAGGGTTGATGTCTAGGGTTTCCTAGCTGATTTATGCATTTTCGGGAATTGAAATCTTTGTTTTAGACTTTGTCTTGTTTACCTATCTAATAACCTTTGTTATTTTTGTTTATAATCATATGTGGGCTATTTACGAGTATTGTCATAAATTTTGCACATTGTGAAGTGTCGTTATCTCAAACCCTAATTTATAACAGCAATCTCTTATTTCAAGGTGGCATGTGTTTGCGACCTATTTGAGCATTCCATAGGACTTAGCAACCTTTTCTTTATAAAAAAACAAACAAATAAAAAGCGTGGGGAGCAGGATAATTCAAGCAGCTTTCAGCCCCATTATGAAAATTTGCCAAGAAAAGCTGAAATATTTCTCAAAACCACTGGAATCATTTTAGCAGTTACTGACAAATTCTGTAATGTTTCCATCACCCAGAAATGTTTCAGAAACCAGTAATGCGTTCCAGCTGACCAGAATAAATTTCCAGGTATCACAGCTTTGTGGTAAGCTTCAGATTCCTTTACAATAATATCTTTAACCTTCCACATCTATTTGAGCATCTATAGGACTTGGCTATCTTTTCTTTATAAAAAAAACAAACAAACAAAAACTTGGGGAGCAGGAAACTTCAAACAGCTTCCAGTCCCATTATGAAAATTGCCAAGGAAAGCCGAAACATTTCTGAAAACCACTGGAAATGTTTTAGCAGTTAGTGACAAATTCCATAACATTTCCCTCACCCAGAAATGTTTCAGAAACCAGTAATGTGTTCCAGCTGACCGGAATCAAATTCCAGGTATCACAGCTTTGTGGTAAGTTTCAGATTCCTTTACAATAATATCTTTAACCTTGTTTTTAACTTTTTCGTAGTTTCATATGATTTTCATTGATTTCTCGACTTGCGTAAACTCTGTAAGATAATTTGGAAACTCCGTAAGATAATCTATGGGGTTGTTCCCTTAATTCTAAATCTTAAAATGCCTATAATCCCTATAACTGAAGATTTGTGTTGAATGGTGTTGTCATTGATGCCAACGTACACTAATGAACACTCTTAATATTTGTCTGGATTGCATTAGTTGGAAGCTCCAATGGAAGGATAGTTAGAAACCCTAGTAGCCTCGCATTTGTTGAGGTTTTGCAGATAAAGATCTGTGAATTTGCTCTCAAGGTCATCGTTTTTAGATGATCCTAATCAAGCGGATTTCAGCCTTATGTTGCACGCCACAAGAGGCATCACAGTTTGAGAGATGCTCAATCAAAGTCTGTGCACCCAGCCAAGTGGGTCAAAGCCCCAAAGTTGATGATGTAACAAATTCTCTTTGCCAACAAGTGTGATGATGTGGCATGGTATTAGAGGTTGACCTAAGGCAACATTAAATGAAGAAGTTAACCTTTAATATAATTTATCCATGGTCAAAGACCAAAAGGAGAAAGCTTTTGTTTATTAAAGTTCGATTTATAAATGGGTCATAAAGCTTATTTTCTTTATTAACTAATATATACTAAAAATACTGGAAGTATTCATCACGAATGAGGTGCTCGTATCACAACAAAATGGAGGGCGTACGTATCTTCTTGACTTCCTCAAAACAGTTGATACAAAGAATAATTGCTCCTTATTCTATGACAAGTTGATCCCCTAATCACACCTATCCCTCATTATAAACTATATAAAGACATTCAGATCCTCTCAATTACATATGCAATTTTGATATGCTCTGAAATTTGTCTCGGTAACTCGGCCCTGTGGTATTACTGTTAAAATCAAATGACATGCAAATTTTGTAAGGGTTTTGATTATGGTTTTTCGACAAGGGCTTCGATGGTGTGATTGGTTTGCAGATTTCGGCTCTGAAGTATTATGATTGTGGCATATATCATGTTATGAATAAAATATATTAAATATAAAATGATAATTGTAATAATGATTATTTAATTAGTAATTAGGTTGACGAGGCATGTCTAAATGGGACATGACTTTCCATGAAGAGACACCTGCTTGGTATATAAGCAGACCGCTCACTGTCAATTGTATCATCATTCTTATTCATACATTTTTAATATATATTCTTGTATCTCAATGGAGGTCTACATATTCCAAGTCTTCTGGAATATTTAACGTGAAGAACAAACTTTGTTCGTTCCATATCATCTGAATCTTAGCATATCTAATACTACAGGACCAACAAAGTGACTTCTATGCTTACGCAGAAGGATGAATATCCGTTCCTTATAACTCAGAATCTCGGCCCTCTAATTAGGGCAAGGTTTTGTGAACAGTTCGCATCCCTGAGCCTTGTGGATTGTTGAAAAATCATTAAAGTTTTTGGCCACCAAACAAAAGTAAAAGATCGATCCTTGTGACCTTTGAAGTAGTGGCATTATCAACCTATGTCAAAAACCTAATTTAAGACTCGAACATGTTCAAGGAAGAATAGCACAGTTGCAATCAAATACCGCCAACTCTTTTGAGGACACTTGCGTATTATTGACCACTGGAGTGGCACCTGAAGATTTTTTGAAGACTCCATGCCCTAGGGTCTATCAGAACCTTCAATGTACCATCAGAGTTCATCATATCATTAGAGTTTTCCAACTCTACTTCTTCTTCTCATCTTTATTTGTTCTCAAATTTCACAAGCCCCACAGGGAAAATGTAAAAGTGACACTAGTATGAGGAGTCGAGTCATGTAACAAGCTTAGGTAACTTGCGACCTTGTCATCAAGTGAGTTTACTCTGGGACGTTTTCTTTACTTGGTTAATTATCATATCCTTACGAGGACTTGATAATTAATTGAGATTTTTCCTCCAAGCATAACCCCAAAGCAGGAGTGCGGCTTGATGGTGAGGCCTTAAGTGAGTCCTAGTGTCTAGATTCATTGTATATTACCATACTAGATCACAAAAAAAAATTCGTGGAATTTGATTAGGTCTAAGGGGTCATTTTTAAATTTTTAAAATTTCTCGTATGGTGGAAATTGGAATAAATTGTGTACATGAAATGCAATAAGTGATTTCTAGAGAAGTTTTATGGGATATGTGTGATCAAAATTACACCTCTCACCCTCAACTTTCTACTATGACACACTTTAAAGAGTTAAAAATGTGTTCTAGACCCTCAAAACCCACTTTTCCTAAATGTTGGCAATAAATTAAACCAAAAATAAATTAAATGAAGAAAATTAAATAGCTCCATGTGACAAAATGACATGAAAATGACTTGGAAATTATCTTAAGTCAAAGGACAAGCAAAGGATGATTTGGAACCTTGCATCATAAATACATGCCCCACTCAAGGATATCGAATTTATGGCAATAAATAAGGAAGTTGCTTCCTTGGAAAATTCGAATTTGTGGAGTTAATGCACATTTGGGAGGATTTGGGAGAATATTTGGCAGATATTTTTGTGGAAAATTGTCCCCACATGGGTCCCTACCCTTCTACACTTATCATTTCATCATGGAATTCGATTTTGCTTGAAGGATTCTTGATGCCACTTAGGAAATTCGAATTTGCATGAACGAGCATTGGGATTGTCACTCATTTGCTTTGGGATTGTCACCATTTGCCTTGGGATTGGCTCCCAAACCTCTATATGATAGAACCATGGGCTCTCACTACATATCCATTGAAAACGAGCTATTGTGCTTCGGGAATCTATGCTCTTTTGTACACTCATGTTCTATTGCAATAAAAGACTTTGGGGTTCACATATGAGGTGTTCTTCTTCTTGAGCATGGTAATATCTTGATCAATGTTACCAGACTCAGAATCGGCAATAAATCGGCGAGGCAAAAGAGCGAAGAGTTTTAATCGGATCAGGAAAAAATCGGCAAAAAATCGTTGAATTCATTAAATAAAAATATACACATATATTGAATTAAAAAAAACATTTTTCATTAATATTCGGTAAAGGCATGCCCAAACAATGCATAATATCAATAGATGTCCAAAATATCATGAATGAATAAGTATCTCATATATGTTATGAGTCCAAACATGATCCAAAGTACTGAGCCTTGACCCCTGAGTCCTACCCAGTGACTACATAGAACCAGAAGCATATGCTTCTAAAAGTTTACAAAAAACTGCATACTAATCAGAAAAAAATCAGTAACTAAGAGTCTAAGACTCTTAAGAGTGAGAACTAGAAGCGATTCCTCCCACTCCTTCGCTTGCTTGACTCTCAAATTTCTCCAAGTCATGAAGGCTTAAAAGAGGAGCCTCCTCTAATTGGACCCAGTCTGCCGCATTTGTAGTTTGCAAATCTATCTCTTCAAGGTCGATTGGTGAATGAATTTATATGTATGGTTATGGTATATATTTTTAGCTTTTAAATTAGATTATTTGTTATTTTTTTAGTTTTTAAATTAAATCTATATAATATTATTTTAGTTTTTAAATTTATTTAGTAATTTTATTTTTTCACTTGCAAGGGATTTACTTCATCTAAAACAAATTAAATTTACATTTAAAAAAAAAAAAATATCGATATGGTATATCCTTTTAGCTTTTAAATTTATCTCTTTCATTTATTTTTTATTGATAAGTTTGAGACTTATTTTAAAATGATTTAGGTTATTTAAAATAAAATATTTTATATTTGTATTTAAAATTATTTATATTTATATTTAAAATGATTTATAAATATATTATTATTATTTTATTTTGTTTGTAGTTTTGTTTTGTTTTTTTAATATTTCTGTGTATTTGTTTTTTAGTTCGTTATTTGATATTTTTTTTGAGATTTAGAGACGATGTGCACCGATGGAAACAGTCTCATTATTTGGATTTTCTTTTATGAAGCGTAATCACTGGAATGTAAACGCAGGTATAATTATTTTTATGATTTTTTTTAAATTTCGAATATTCTTTACTAATAAATATTTACGTAATAAGATGTCCGCTGGCATGTATACCACTCATGGTTTTCTAATGCCACGTGCTTGGAAGAGTTTATCTCTAGGAGAAAAATCGTTGGACCTTTCAGAAAGCTATTCAATTAAGAGAATGCAATTCAAGGTAAAGCTCACTTAAATGAAGGATGTTATGTTTTTTCTGTTGAAACAAAAAAGCTCACTCTGAAATGTCCTCTCTGCTGATAATAAAATGTCCTTTGCGCTGATAATAACTCGAGTATGACATTGGATCCATACGACCCAAAGGGTTTTCCTATTGTCACGTTTGGGAAGAGTTTATCTCCAAGAGAAAAATCGTTGGACTTTCCAATAAAGTGAAAACTATTCGGGTCTTGACTCTTCTCTGCCCGTCTGTCTGGAATGTCACTTCTCTGCGGCGTCTGTCTCAGCAGCATCTGCGGCTGTGTGGAACTGGAATGGTTGTGCGAGTCCGCGCGTCAGGTAAGATATATTAATAATAACGACAACCTGAAGTTCTGAACCCCGTAAACCTAAACAGAAATATGGCGGGACGCGGAACTGAAATCTGGCGGGACTCGGGAAACCGGCAATAATCGGGTAAATCGCCAGACTCGCGAGTCAAACTCGCGTTGACCACGAGTCAAACTCGGTCAACGCGAGTTGACTCGCAGAGTTTCAAATCGGATCTTTTCACCGCCGACCAGACTATGACTCGCGATTAATCGCCAAAATCGGCGATTCCTGTTTCACTGATCTTGATCATTGTGTTTCATTTTCTACTTATGCTATTGTGTTCATTAGTTTCCATTAAGCTGTTAGAAATTTGTTAACGTATATTTGGTTTTTGAGAGTTTGATTTAGACAGAGAAAATTTTATTTGATTTTCCAATAAATCTCTAAACTCTCTTTATCATTGCATTTCTTTTAACCCATGTGGATCTAATGTGTATTTGAAGTTGTATAGAGACATCTCTTGGATCAAGCCTCAAGCGTGAGGCGAATTCTTGGAGGAATCATCCCACTCTTAAGCAAGTTCATTAAAGAACCCGCATTTTGTTGAAGAATCTAGGGAACTTAGCATTAATAAGATTCTTCTAGACTTGATAACAATTTGTGAAGTGCTTTTACAATTTATCTTAGCTTGATCTTCTTCTTATTATTAGTGTGTGTGTTTACTTCATCAAACTGCTACCAAAAACAAAGAGACAAGAACTCAAGAAGTTGGCATTCTGCCAGGGCCAAAACCTCTCCCTCTTGGAGAGGAAAACCCGCACGTAATTCTTCTTATAGAGATTCCAATTGACGAACACCAAGACCATGACCCTTGACCTACTAGGCCACTCCAAGACCAAGACACCAATCCTCTTCTTTGTCACTGTTGAGATCATCATCATTGTTGTACCATTGAGGCCATCACTACTGCATCATCGAGATCTCCATCACTGCTGCAACATCGAGATTATCATTGTTGTACCACTGAGATCCTTACTACTGTATACTCATCGAGATCTTCATTTCAACAAAGAGATCTGAAATATATATATATATATGAGAGTTGCACTTAGTTTTACCGAGATACTGATCTTCTCCATTGAGGTCATGACTGTAGTTATACTAAGATCATACTTGCATCTATTATGACTGCTTCTGGACTATATACCGAGACAGAGTGTGTCTTCATGAGATCACTGCCTTATCACAATAATGCCGAGATTGTAAGGTTGCTTCAAAGGTCACTGTATAGATCGGCATAGACATTGAACATCGAGGAGATGAGGATTGTAGTTATCTCACTGTAATTATTGCAGAGATATCCATGATGCACCCTACTGTACCCATCGAAGTTCCTGAGCTTGAGGATAGGCCTCCGAGAATGTCATCCGAAATTCTTCCTACAACTGTCTTGTACTTCCTGCACCTATACGAAATTCAAAAAGAATCTGAGTTATGTTCTATCTGTGGTAACCCTAGCTGAATATAAATAGTGGTTACTCTCCCATATTTAGTCGACGTGTCAAAGTGAAGTGTTGTATCTATTATTTGAGCCAACTTGTCATTAATATATATTTTGAAGCCAACTTCACTGCGTTTCACATCGTTTTGTTGGCAATCTTCTTCTTTGGAGGATGGTGCTTGTCTTGGAGGGCTACTTGACACTAGGTTGACCCATGTACATTACATAAATGCTTCAAGAAGAGCTTTTTAACATGATTTTGACTCTTTAACTTTCTTAGACCTATGGAACGAGCAAGAACCTCATTCATATAATTTATAAAAATAATATTTCTTTTTCTTGACAAGTACAAAGATCAAAATTACATTGATGAATACCGAACCTAGTTACACTTTTCTTCAACACTCCCTCTTAACTAGGGAGGTATTTACAATGGTACTTGGATATTCTAAATCTGAAGAATTTCTCATAAGAAGAATAGGATTGGTAATCCCATCTATATAGCGTCATATCAACCAGCATTGTCACAGTGCAAGGCCTTGACTAACAATTCCATCTCTCTACAAGACCATGAACTACAATGTTGACGAGACCAATGATTTATAGACACCTTCATCATTGTCTCTCAAGGTACATACCCACCCCGGTGTTCACTGAGTATGACCTTCTAGGTTTATTCTTATCTTCGGTCCCAGTCCTCAAAGAATATCAGTCCTCTTGCCTACTCTTATCTTGGATGTCATACACATCCTCAAAGAGTATCGGATGCTAGATGATTACCCAACCCTCCATTCTTTCTTCCCAGGTGAAGATAAGAATGTTGTTTCTATCATGTGTCTACATTTCCATTCATGGCCTTCACCTAGACTTACGGCTGTTAGTCCTGGTCTAGTGCATAACACATGAAATAGTAAAACACAATTGTCACACCTTTGTAATCAGGGATTTAATTCAAGCTCCCTCTTGATCAAGGACCTGTCAAAGCTCCTTCTTAACAAGGGACTCTTCTTTTCATCAACAACTTCTTCTTCGTGGGTCCTTTAGCTGCTTGATCAACTTCTTTCCTTGATGTCATAGAGTTCAGTTGAGCTTCCTCCTTGTAGGGCATCAGCCATCAATCACTTTCCTTCTCGGTTCGTCATGTCATTCCTTTCTTCATGGAAAGTGGCCTTCTTGATACATATCTAGAACCTTCATCATGTAGCTACTTCTTTCAAATCATGCTTCTTTCAGGAATTTCCATCCACCACATGAATGCCAATTGTACTTGTACTTACAATTCTTGTTCCAATAGCCATGCATGCACTCATCCAGATATTATTCAAGAAATCAAAACATAACATTAAATTAAATCGTACCTTACTAGATGGCTCTTCATCGTGACATCTTCCTGTAGGTATCAACATCCTGCATTCATGTTGACACATCTCCCAAAGATGTCCATTGTCAAGGGTCTTCATCTTTTCCATCAGTCTTCATATCTTTCCGGGAGATTTCCTAGTCAAGTCTTCTTGGTCTTTGGATGTTGATTGCCTTCATTAGGGTTGCATATCTCACGATCTCTTCCTTCCTCACACATTTCCTTCCCAGGTGCTTTCAATCAAAGTTTCTTAATTGTAGTCAACCACCTCATACTTCATATGAGGACATATTATGTTGATTTCATCTAGTGTGTCTTATGTCTTTTTGCATACTTTCAAAGGAGGAGATCCTTTTTCTCTTGATCATGCTTCTCAAGATAGAAGTAATGATCCATGTTACCTGCAACCATATGACATGTCATTATAATATTAAACACAAGCATACATACCTTATTTTACCTTCAGGTCATCGAGGCTTCTTCTAGCAACTTCCTTGATTGAAGAGATCTTCAATCCCTTGATCTGCTTCATGTCATCACATCATTATCTCATGGATTCCATAGGTTGGAATTCTTGTTGAAACACTTGCTTCCTCTCTAGATTAGAGAACCCTTCGATGAGGATTCCATCAGAGAATTTTGAGGATCTTGTATATCCCCAACTGGCAGATGTTTCCTTTTTTACTTGATGTATGATGAGCCTTAGATGACTCCTTTCTTTTCTTCAATGTCCACTGAGGTTCCCAAGAGCTATATACCCTACATGTTTGTCTGCCATGGATTTTGTCCTTCATGATTCCCATGGTGATGTCACGAGCTCTTGTTTCTAATGCTTCCATGATGCCATGATGCATCTTATTATCATTGTCATATCTTATAACACAAGATTTAGGAGCTTATGATAGGACCCTTTTGTGAGGGATACTATCTTACTCATAGGAGAGATTTGTTACTCCCTCTTTCCTTGGCCCTTTTCTTCAGCTTCCTCCATCTTTCAGTGATATGAGCTTCCAAAATCTTTCTATAGCATTGAATCTTAGCTATACTTATTCTATCTTGTTTGAGGACCAACCTTGCCTTTCCTTTCTACACATGGTTGAGTTCTTTTAACCTTCAATATTTTTTTCATCAACTTGTCTTTCTCTATCTAGCATAGAGACCACAAGTTGTTGAATGAGGTAACCTTCTTGTTCATGGACATTTGTTACCTTGCCTATCAATTAGAACGATGATAATTATCTTCCTTCCTATATCTTGTAGATGAGATCTTATGAAGATATCCTACATCCCTTGGTACCCTTTACTTTCATGTAGATCAAATTTCATGTGACCTTCTTCATTGCATCTTTAGAGAATGAGTTTATCATCTACATCACTGTGATGTCTCCAATATTGCTATGTGAGGGGATCTTTCATAAGCATCCCTTTCCATAAATTCAGAGGAGACCTATTGATATGTCTGATGACTTCAGCTTCTTAGAGGACTATGACTATCCTCCTTCTTCATGCAAGGAATCTTAATAACCCATCCAACCTATAGATGTCCTTGCAAATATGAAATCATCTAAGTTGCACGAAACGGGGAAATGGGTACGAGTTTCCGAAACGGGAAGCGATACGAAACGCGACCTCCCCAAATTTTGGAAACGGGGAAACGCGAATATATATATATATTGAAAATATTTAAATATATATCTATATATATATATATATATATATATATATATGTGCAATCATAAAGCATAAATGATACATTATAATTTATTACACTTAAACATTAAGATTTAATTTACATCACACTTACTCATGAATGATCACATAATGAAAATAAAAATATCAGAATATCCAAAAGCAACCTTTATTATATATCCAAATCTCAAAATCAGCCTTTATTTATATTAATATATGAGGCTGCAAGTACAATTTAACGCTGCAAGAGAGAGATCCAAATCAGGATTTTCTGCATCCACGTCCCATTCTTTAGAAGGACCATTGTTGTATTGGGAGTCTCCTCCTACATAGTCGAACGACCTTAGTGCTCTTGATTAAATACACGTTTCATACCCTAGTACCCTACATGATCTGGATTATTGGGAGTTTCCCATGCATAGAGGGCTTGGTTCTCTTGATTAAATACAAGTTCCATACCCTAGTACATGATAAAATCCAATGGAAACATTGCAATCCCTCCAATCCTGAAATCTTGAAAAACAAATAAGTCTGCTGGATTTTGAGTGAGATCTAAAATTCTACTTTCTCCATATGAAATCCAATGAGAGCGAAACCACTCTCAAACATCCTGAGTCATTTCATGGTAATGTTAAAAATTTAAGTAAAAGGATGAAAATGAAAAATAAAGGAGAATATCACTTTTACTTTAAGAATTTAACATTACCATGAACTGCATATCCCTCAAACTTCCTGATGAACTGCATATCAACACTAGGGCAAAAATTCACTTTTATAACTTTAGAAACGCATCTAGAAGCAACAAGAAGTCACTAACATACCCTAAAAGTAAATTAAAAAACAAATTAAAAAAACACAAGTTAATGAGGAAACGTTGGTCGTACGGCCAGAAACTTGTTTCACGGCCGTACCAAACGCGTTTCGTACTCGTTTCCGTACGGAAACGGACCTCTATACCACATTTCCTGCAACATAGGAAATCATTTAACCAAACTTAATTATAGAATGAAAAGATACTTACCTGTCATGGGAAGATGAAATCTTCACCTTGATCATGTTGGAAGTGGTTGAAGCAGATCCATCAATGCTTCCTCCAGATGAGATCCTTGTTGTACTGATAGGAAGATTGCCTTCTTTGCCTTCGAGTTACTTCGACTTATACATCTGACAAATTTTTGATGTACTTGGGATGGCATTGCATTGCTATCACATAAGTATACCATGGACCCTTGTAGTATGCTGCATTGTGTAGAATCATAGAGTATTGAGGTCGCTTGCCAGGATGTATAGAGACCCATTAGTTAGAATTGTTGTATCATAGGACTTCTTCATTTTATATTGAGTATTGTTTATACAAACTTCTATATATATGCCCTTGAATATATATCATCAAGCTCTGAGAATCCGAGATGTCAAGATTGTTCCTTTTATAGAAAGGATTCAATCCAAGGTTGACATCTTCATATAGTGGCACCGAGACTGTGGGTAGAATGGGACTTGTAAAATAAATGTCATCTAGCTGTGTATATCCAAACTGAACTGTTGTATGAGCTCTCCTAATCAAGTCTTCTGCCTGTGATCATTTGCATATTTTGTCCAAGTTTTCTGAGGCTGAGAATGTGGGAAGAATCTGAATATAGGTCATCAAGTTGAGAGAGACTATAATTCAAAATTGTGACATTGTATACAGTTGATGTAGACTGATCCTTGAATGTCTCCTTTAGCTGCCATTCCTTTGACTTTAGCACCTTAGCTCTGATACCATGTTGAAGAATCTAGGGCAGTTAGCATTAATAAGATTCTTCTAGACTTGATAAAAATTTGTGAAGTGCTTTTACAATTTATCTTAGCTTGATCTTCTTCTTATTATTAGTGTGTGTGTTTACTTCATCAAACTGCTACCAAAAACAAAGAGACAAGAACTCAAGAAGTTGGCATTCTGCCAGGGCCAAAACCTCTCCCTCTTGGAGAGGAAAACCCGCACGTAATTCTTCTTATAGAGATTCCAATTGACGAACACCAAGACCATGACCCTTGACCTACTAGGCCACTACAAGACCAAGACACCAATCCTCTTCTTTGTCACTGTTGAGATCATCATCATTGTTGTACCATTGAGGCCATCCCTACTGCATCATCGAGATCTCCATCACTGTTGCAACATTGAGATTATAATTGTTGTACCACCGAGATTCTCACTGTTGTATACTCGTCGAGATCTTCATTTCAACAAAGAGATCTGAAATATATATATATATATAGGAGAGCTACACTTAGTTTAATCAAGATATTGATCTTCTCCATTGAGGTCATCATTGTAGTTATACTAAGATCATACTTGCATCTATTATGACTGCTTCTGGACTATATACCGAGATAGAGTGTGTCTTCATGAGATCACTGCCTTATCACAATAATGTCAAGATTGTAAGGTTGCTTCAAAGGTCACTGTATAGATAGACCTAGACAATGAACACCGAGGAGATGAGGACTGTAGTTTTCTCACTGTAATTATTGCAGAGATATCCATGATGCACCCTACTATACCCACGAAGTTCCTGAGGTTGAGGATAGGCCTCCGAGAATGTCATCCGAAATTCTTCCTACAAATGTCTTGTACTTCCTGCACCTATACGAAATTCAAAAAGAATCTGAGTTATGTTCTATCTGTGGTAACCCTAGCTGAATATAAATAGTGGTTACTCTCCCATATTTAGTCGACGTGTCAGAGTGAAGTGTTGTGTCTATTATTTGAGCCAGCTTGTCATTAATATATATTTTGAAGCCGACTTCACTGCGTTTCACATCATTTTGTTGGCAATCTTCTTCTTTGGAGGATGGCGCTTGTCTTGGAGGGCTACTAGACACTAAGTTGACCCATGTACATTACATAAATGCTTCAAGAAGAGCTTTTTAACATGATTTTGACCCTTTGACTTTCTTAGACCTATGGAATGAGCAAGAAACTCATTCATATAATTTATAAAAATAATATTTATTTTTCTTGACAAGTACAAAGATCAAAATTACATTGATGAATACCGAACCTAGTTACACTTTTCTTCAACACTCCCTCTTAACTATTGTAAAGAAAAATTTATTGAGTCAAAAGACCCTCCAAGACCTCCTCATGGCACAAAGTCAAGATGATGATGAAGATCGTTCTTAGGTCAAAGAATCTGACAATAAAAAAGGAGTAGTTGATGTAGAGGCAAAATTGATCAGCATCATATGTGACCTAAGCGAAGCAAGGAAGCAAAATCGAACACTTGAAGAAGAGGTTGCCCTTCTAAGGCATCAATTATAGGAAGCAAGAAAGAATGAGGAAATCTTGACAAGCCAATTAGAAGAATTTGTTCAGAACAATTAGGCAGAAATCAGCCAAAAGCAAAAAGAACTGGATATGGCAATTGCAGAAATAGACAGGCTCAGGAAAGAAAATGAAAGGCAAAAGGAACAAATACAAGTTCTTAACAGAGAAGCAGAAAAGGTCACTCTTCTAAAGCTATAAGTAAAAAAAGCAGAAGAAAGAAGGAAAGTCTTAAAAAGCCGGTTTCAAGAAGATATTGATCAAAAGCAAGGACAACTTGACATTGCCCTATCTGAAATAGATAAGCTCAATAAGAAGAAATTGTTGGATGATGAAAGGAAGAACAATGACATGGTAAGCAGAAGAAAGAAGGAAAGTCTTAAAAAGCCGGTTTCAAGAAGATATTGATCAAAAGCAAGGACAACTTGACATTGCCCTATCTGAAATAGATAAGCTCAATAAGAAGAAATTGTTGGATGATGAAAGGAAGAACAATGACATGGTTAAATTGACGATGAAAGAAGAGGAATCAGGTGAAGCCCCATACTAATACACCCCCTTCTCAATATTTCCAACAATCTGCATGCTGGGATAATGGTAATTTTCTTCCAATGAGACTGAACAGCGAACAGATATTGCTATAACTACTAAAATTGTTTACAATTAACTTGCCTTTTTCGTTTTTTCTTACCTTTTTTTTGGGACTAGGCCTACTCGTTTTTTCCTTTTACTTTCATGCTTGAAATCCCAAAATGTTATCATATCCATAAATAGAAGCATCGATACTAACAGATGGCTCATCAGGGGCAGTGATAGCCAAGTCCATGTGGTCAAGCCTTGTAGAACTGCACCAAAACTATGGTCGGGCAAGGCATTGATTACCCATGTATGCGACACGGATTAAATTGTGTATTGGCTATGGGACTGCCTGAAACCCTCGAAGATACAACAGATCATCAGTTCATTGCTGAGGTCGATAGAGTATTAAACAGTGCATTAAATTCCATTTCTAACGTGGTCTCCTCCGGTACAGGGCATGTGCGTCAAAAGGGACGAAATTGGGTGCGAGTTCCAGGCTATTTTCGCAAACAGATTACCCCTCAAACATGACCCTAAACCGAAAATAAAAAGCGCTTTACAGTGCAGCCCCTGTTATCATGTTTTATTTTTTAAGATAAATAAAAATGAATATTCAATAATAAAGAAGTGAGGAAGGATAGCAAATTATTGTGACTCAATTGTAAATCAATTCAATTATAATCAAAGCTACAATTCCACCGCTTCAAAATGCGGTAAAACAATTCGAAAATCAAGAAGTCTTGAGTAAGGCAGGGCAGCAAAGCATTGCGCCTCAACCGAATCTAATTCAATCCTAATCAATGCTAGCATGCAGTTGCGTCGAAAATATTATTTTATTTTTCAAAAAATCAATGGACAGAAATAATTAGTCCGAAACCCTTGTGAGTACCGACTGACCTGATGACAGTTGCAGATCAGCATCTGTGTCACAGAAAGGTCTGAAGTAGCGGTTGGACCAGTTTATGATGTAACTGGCAGAGGTGCCCACGAACACTGCTACTGCCAAAATGCCCATTAGCTGGATGAACTGCTCCTTGGAAGGAAATTCAATTGGAGGAGAACTCTGACTGTGACTGCCGCCGTTCACGGGTTTTGTATTGGAGGGTTTTGACCGTTTGGATTTGGAAGCTGAGTGAGGGCTGTATGACATGGGAAGAGGAGGGGACGAAGAGGAAGCCATGGCAAATGCAGTTAGGAGTTTCTCTGTGCAATGTGGTATGTTAGGAAGGTCTTCAGATGTATGAGACACCTGCATTGAAAGATATTGCCATTGCTTCGGCTTTAAGCGTGCAGAGAACTTTAAGATACTTCAGTGACATTGCGGTTTTGTCTGGTGAGCGCCGTCGGTTTAAGCATAGAACTTTAATATAGAAAGAAAGAAGCAAGAAATTATTTTAATATAGAAAGAAAGAAGAAAGAAATTATTTTAATGTTCACTACCCTAAAGATACCATATAAAATAGATTGCTTCTTCATATTAATGTATTTGGCCATTTTTGAATGGAATAAAATCACAAAATTATAGGTTTTGTCTCGTGATCACCATTGGCTTTAAGCGTGGCAAGAATTTTTAATATGTCGGCGCAATATTGCGGTTTCTTTGTTGATGCGTGTGCAGTGGTATGTAATATAATATTTAGGCCGATAGGCCTTCCTATGCATCAACAATCATCAACACTTTTACCTTCCTCCGTTAGATCAGGTGAGACACTTTCAACCGTTGATTTAAAGTGTGATTGCTTTTTCCAAATATCGATTGAGTTGCCAAGATATTTTTACTGCTTTTCCCATTTTTTATATCACTCTTGAAGATATTTTTACTACTTTTTTTTCCCAACGATTTCTTTATTAATATATTGATTTCTTTATTGTATATTTTTTATTTTCCTTATTAGTATATTTTTTATTTTTAGAAGGGATCACTTGCATGTTCTCTATTCTATCGCCGCTTTTCTTTTTTCTGTTATCAATCTTTTTCGCAGCTTTTTCCTTAGTGGCCACATCCGCATGTGTACAACTGCCCATTAGCCTATAATGATCGCATTGTGGGTTAAGCCATGGACTTTCCTTTCCTATCTGGACTCAATGGAGATAGGAAAGTCCATGCAGAGTAGGAAAGATGGAATTTTCAGCATGAAGAGCAGGAAAGTCGAAGAGAAACTCCTCGGGGCCTTGCAATACTTCACCAATCGAGAAAACTGGGACGAATTTTTCAAACTCCGCTCAGACGAGCCCTTCGAATGGTATGGCGACTGGAGGAATCTTGCGAAGCCCCTCGCTGAACACTGCGGCCTCAATTATACTATTTTGAAAAATGGTCGGCCTCGACTTCTCTTCTAATCATGTGAGCATTTTCAACCACCCCCAAAACATATATATATATTCTTGAAAATCTGTTATCTCACACACCTTTGTGCGAAGTGAACACATTATATTAATAAAGATGGAAAATCTTGTGAACAGATTAGACGCAATTGAAGAAAATCACAGTGAAACGGCTGCTGATGTGACATCTCAGACGTCCATGGCAGCAGGTGAGTTAGCTATTTGTTCTTGATTATTGCATTCAAATTTCATTGTTCTATTTAAACATTCGTTTCTCTTCTTTCTGTGATTTTTGTCATTCGGGAGAAAGATTCTTTGTTTCTGCACACAGTAATGATATATTTTGTTATGATATTGGGCAGAAAGAGACTTAGTTTCTGGACTCAGTGATGACGTCGTTCTCGGGGAAGTCATTCCTCGATTATGTCGGGCAATGCCATGGGATTCCAGGCCGGTCCTGAGGTTGTTGAGTCGATCGTGGGGCAATGCTATGGCGGATCATACCACATTATTATATGATCGTGTTTATAACGCGGCTGCTATTATCTCCCCAGGTGAGTTCATTGTATTGCGTATTTTTGAGTCCAAGAAATGCCTCAACAAGACGAGTTTGTGTGTGTGGAATCCCTCTCGTGGTATGGAGAACGCACTTCCACCACCTCCTAACGCGGCATTTGATTCTGTGTTTGTGTGCGACAGCGAGAGCTTATATTTGTTCACTCCAGGCGTTGTAAGAGAAGAACGCAAGGTTTGGCATAAGGTGTACAAAGTGTGGTTGCTCAATTTAAGAGAGTTCAATGTTGTTTGGAAAAGACTCCTCTGCCTGCCAATGTTAGGGGATTATATTTACGCTTCCACAACTTGTGGGGGACATAGCTACATATGGCAGCGAAGTGGATCTCGTGCCTTAGAAACCAACGTATGGAAACTGTTGAGAAACGGAGAAAATGAAAGCGACTGGCAATGGGAATATGTTAACATTAATACTCAACTTCCCTGAAACTTGATTCTAGATAAATCAAACAGGCTGCCAACCTATATTGAGTTGAATCGTAGGATTAATAACGAGCTTGTTTACAAAAGTGCATTCGGAAGATGTCCTGCTCCAGATTACCTCTTTCCACAGGAGTTGACTGTAAACGGAAGACGTCCGCCTCCCTCTCAGTCTCAAAACGAGGATTATATTTTCATGATACCGAAGGCCGATCGCGATGACAGCCAGCCTTTAGTCTATGGTCACTTGTATCGCTTGTATGTACATAAAGACATAAATGATGTACTTATGTGCATATCGAAAGTAGAAATGGAAAATGTAGAGGATAGAATAGTGGGAGAGGGCACTGAAGAGGGATGAATTTGCGGGGCATTGGGATAATGGGCTTTTTTGGATCGACGACAACAACAGATTGCCTAGGCGTAACCAAAGGTTCTCCACCGCCCTTCAAACATTTCTCTCACCTACTCCATGGAAAACATTGGATAACGCGTGGGATATGGAGATAAATAAAGTCTCCCACTTAATGCTGGCGCAAAATGGACCTATCTATTGGTTTGAATTCTTAGCTGGCAACGAACAATGGCGGGAAGATCAGTAGCCGTAGCCGTTTCTGTTTCAGCAAGATTAATCTTACATAGTTTGGTTTTGATTCAGGAATTGGAAGGAATTTTCGTTTTCAAATGTGATGCTATTAACCTTTAAACTTTAGTGGTAAAAATGTGTATAAGGGTATTAAATTTTTTCACTGTAGATGCTTATGTTGATCAAGTTTCTGAAAAATGTATTCTTCGTAATTCCTTTCCCACCGGGAAAATGTTGGAGAGAAAAAAACCAATGGAGTTAGTGAATGTAGATATATGTGGTCTTATGAAAACATTGTCTCGTGACAAGTCAAGAAGTATTCTATTGTTTTTTTGATGATTTTTGTAGAAGAATATGCGTATATTATATTTAAAAAAAAATGATGTATTTGTTATTGTTCAACAATTTAGACGTTGCTGAGAGGGAAAGTTGATGAGAGGGAAAGTGGATATGTACGGAAGACATTAATTATAGAATGTTCCCAATAGAATGTTTGCGAAGAATAGATCAATTGTTGAGATTTCTAGGAGTATGTTGAAAGTTAAAGGTCTTCCAAACACTTTTTGGGGTAAAGCTATAATTATATAGATGTCCAATAAGAGGTGTGTAAAATATGATTCCATATCAAGGATGGACTAGAAGAAAATTTAGTGTTGTTCATTTCAAAGTTATTGATTGTATTGCTTATGCCCATGTTTATTTTCAAAAAAGATAAAAAAAAACTAGATGATAAAAGTGTGAAATGAATTTTTATTGACTATTGTGAGGCGACAAAGAGATGCTTGTATGAAAAATAAAAAAAAATTACTTGTATGTCATGATGTGTTATTTGATGAAATAGAGGAAGGACATTGGAATCAAGGAATACAACAAGAAAACCCAAAAGTTATTTAACAAGAAGATGAATCTTTTGTTTGTACAAATCCATCCAGTACCCTGAATACTTTTCCCACTACATCCACACCATCGTCTTCTTCAAATTCAAGTACTATTACAAGATGAATTCCTCTTTTCATAAAGGTAAAATCTTTAAATGAAATTTAGAGATATACTATTTTTCCTTTAATGTCTCACATGGTTCAAAGAAATGGATGAAGAAATTGTGGCAATAGGGAGGAATGAAACTAGGGAGCTTCTAGATCCTCCTATTGAAAAGGAAGTCACTGGAGTCAAATGGGTGTGAAAAAACAGTAGTTAGAATTGTGATCTATTGCAATTAGATTTAGAAGGAGGTGGTCACGATGTTCCAAACTCCAAGTTATAGTTATGGGAATGGGATCTAAAAAAAAATTCTTTCTTCAACTTCCTCAAAAATTCAAATGGACAATATCGTTGCATCCATCTCATTGAGATGATTGCAACAATATAATTTTTTTTCTCAATCTGGTTCAAGGATCATAATTTATGAACTTTTAAGCATAGGCCATTTCAAACCTTACCACATCATCCGACTTCCACATAGTAGCCACACAATAGCCCATGTGGCAAGTTATGTGCTTGCATCGCCATCGTGGACAGGTCCATGTGGCCAGTGATCCAAGCCTAAGGTAGTCGAAGGTCATCATTGTTACTGTAACACATTGTTCAGAGACAATGTTCGACCCTATATGGATGCAACATTAATAAAGGGTGGGACTGACCTGACCCTCGACCTCGCTAACCATCTTGACCTCGACTCGGTCCATGGCTTGCTTCCTCCCCTTCTTATTATCAACATGGATGTAGGAAAAATATTGATATAATAATTTTGAAAACCTTTGCTTATATAAATACCATAATATATTATTGGCAAAATAATGGGATGTAAAAAGGTATCGGAGAAGCTATATGATGTAGGGTTTAAGCACATAACAAATATTGACTTCTCTAAAGTGGTCATCAGGAATATGCTTCGAAAGCACCTTTGTGCCCGTCCCGACATGCTCTGGAGAGTTATGGATATGACTAACATGCAGGTTTTTAACTTACCCTTTTTAAATTCTTTATTTTGTAGCTATGATCTTTTTATGACTTCTAGTGGTTTTGTATGGCATTGGTGTGAATCGAACTCGAGGTAAGGTTTACAGTATATTAATTTGTTTACATCCACTACCGCTGTAAGAGTTTTGGTCTGAGTAATATGTTATTGTGCAGCGATGGGGCCCTATACGAAATTTAAATTGAATTTTGTTATGCTTGCCAATGATGTTAGCCATTTCCATAGTGTCTACCTTTGGAGGAATAGGATTATTAAGTTACTTTGGCACCACTAAACAATTTTTTCCCAGTAAATGTGATGGGGAAGATAATCACCAAGATCCCAGTATTTAGAACCGTGTTTACAAAAGTCGAAATAAATTACTATCTCAGTGGCCCAACAAAGCGATGCCAAAATAACTTTACCCCTGGTACCTTCCCTTTGAAATAACAATAATGGAAATGCTCTGGACAGCTCAATATAAATATAATTTTTTGTTGGGTTATACATATATATTCCCAAATAATCTTGATTAGTTGGGATTTAATTTGGGAAATTTATTGATTTGATTTATTTTGAATGATTGATTGGATTTTATTATATAAATAATTGAGAGAAATGAAGAATAATAATTTGCATAATTTTCATTAAAGATTTATTTTATTTTGGGCAATTTATTGACTAAGTTTAGTTTGAATGATTGAATTATTATAGTATTTATTATTTTGAACCAAAATACAATTCTTTCAATTTAAAATTTCTATCGGCCTCTCCTTGCACCTTTTGGGGCAATTGCTAGTTATATTTTTGGTATTATAGATTATTTTTAGTCTTCATTTTGAGTTTTTTATTTTTCCTAACTTTGT
Source organism: Pinus tabuliformis (assembly GCA_031772625.1). Taxonomy (NCBI): domain Eukaryota; kingdom Viridiplantae; phylum Streptophyta; class Pinopsida; order Pinales; family Pinaceae; genus Pinus; species Pinus tabuliformis. The sequence continues at coordinate 1,705,650,695 of CM062820.1, read as the reverse complement.
GATTTTATTTTACTTTTATAAGTTAGCTTTGTATTTCCTCAAAACTTGATTACATTTTCTCTATCATCAACATTCAAATTGTTACTACTCTTAGTCTCAATCTCTCAAAACAAACAAAAATTCGTTCATCAGTATTTTAAAGTTAAATGTATCAAAAATAAGATTCGAAATTATAAGAACTAATGGCAACATAGTTTCATAGATAATCATGGAAATTATAAAGAAATATATCGTTAGATTATGAGTCATAAAAGTTAAATGTATCAAAAATAAGAGTCGAAACTATAAGAACTAATGGCAACATAGTTTCATAGATAATCATGGAAATTACAAAGAAACATATCATTAGATTATGAGTCATAAGAAGTCACTAGAGCAGGATCTTGTGCACTTGTACCAATTGGAGCATAGGGCTTAAGTTTGCATTGGAGGTGTCTTTCCACGTGTGTCAATCAAGCATCTAAGCTAGCCAAGCATGAACACTAATATTGTTGCACCTCCTTAATCTTGTTCAGGGAAAAAATGATGTCATTCCAATCTTCATGCTTCTCTTTTAGGACTCTACCAAAAAGAATTTTTCATCTGGCAATGGAGGGTGATGGAATTCAAGTATTGGCTTAGTCTTACCTGGGTATGACCAGGCTTAGGAACCCAATTAGTGACCTCCTCCATAATCTCAAAGTCAATATATGTTTGGCGGTTATTAGAGGCATAAGTCTCAATTTGGAAAATTTCCTCACGAATGTTAGGTGGTGTTGCAAAGTAGAATATAGCAATGGCTTCCTAGGCTTAGGCCTAGGCACGCGAACACCCTTGCGAACCCCTGCCATTTCCCCCATGTAGCTACACATGTGTTGTTAGGGCATAATGGGGAACCAGGATCGAATATGGCCAAGAAAACAGACCATCAACAAGTTTGAGCTTAAGCATGTAAGACTCAACAGGTCGAGACACAAAATGAACCAGAAGAAATAGGAAGTGTGGGACACCCCAGGGCTACACAAAAACCAAGACCAATTCACCCCAGGTCTAGAGAGACATCGTCAAGACAATAGAACCCACTTGCCAGGAAAACCCCAAAGACAGGACACACTGAACTCCCAGGGAAATCAAGACAAAGTCATTGTACTTAATCCACTCAAACACAAGGAAAGTAAAACAGAGATCAGGGTTCAAAAGAAAAGCTTGTACCCGAAAACCATTATCATGGATTGACTTAGTCAAGAAGGTTACAGACGTGGTGTGTAGAATAGCGACATCAATGGGCTCCTGCTCCAACTCTAATGAAACTCGTCAAGTGATACCGCACAAATTCTATGGAGACTCAATTTTTGGCTCAATTCCATGAATCAAAGATCCAAGCAAGCCTCTATAACTAACAGAGGCAACAGTTGAGATGGCTTGCATGCAATCATTGGGCATTATCCCTGCACCCCCTAAGAGTGGCAAACCCTTCTTATAAAAAAAACAATAGTCATGTCATATCTTTTTAGACTTTCCTCCATGAACTAGCCCGACACCATCTGACAACCCCGGAGAATAATTCCACCGGCAATGGGGAAGGATTCCTGGTGTGACATAAATTTTGGGCAACAACAATTCTCATTACAAGGCAAATAGACTACGAAAGTCTTATTATTGAAATGAATTACGATTAAACTCACATCCACAATGTATGAGGCGAGTTGGCCATGCCCAACTCCATTACCACATGGTCAACAACCTCGATCAAGGGAAATTTATTAACATCCAAGATAGATTCAGAGATTCTTTGGAGGTAAGCATCCCTCCTTCAAACCAAGATTCAATTATAAAGGCTACCTTAACTCCCTATATTTGTTAGGAAATCAATCGCTTTATTACCAACACATCTCGAATGAGAAGCAATGACATCATGGATGGATTGGAGTAGTTTCTAGATATGGAAGATAATATGTTCAATACTCCATCCTTTAAACAATTTTTCAATAGGTGTGTCATTGATGATTTTTCGGATAGTCTCAATAACCAGGCATGAATCCCTGTCGACTTGAAGTTTGGAGTAACCCCCATTGATTTCCAACATCAAATCTCTTTCAAGAGCAAGAAATTATGTTACATTGTTGCTTGTAACCCCACAATTCATAACATAAACCTTCAAAGTCTAACTTTCCCAATTGCGGAAGATACCTCCATATCCTGCCTAATCGGGATTGCCTTTAGAGGCTACTTAGAATACATTAATTAAATTAACACATAAGAGTTTTAGAATCCTAGTTTTAATAAACCTACAAATCAAACTTTTAGAATTAATTAAATAAAACAATATTAACTATTACAAGAATTAATTATAAAAATATCATTAAACAAAATAAAATAAAATTAAATAAAATTAAAACATTCTATTCATTCACATGGTCGGCTTACAAACTTGACAAACCATCTATACCATATTTATTGCTCACAATTCACTTCTCTGTAAATCAGTCCTGATGATGAGTCTTGGTCTAGACTCGAAACATCGACAAATAAAAGATGAACACTGCGGAATATCTGAGTTCAGTTTCTCAAAAACCACACCACAAAAATCTACAAACCATTTTCACAAAACCCACAAGAGGGGGGGGGAAGGAGGAGGGAGAGGAGACTCTGGTAGAGGGTGGTTTGGGAGCAAATGAGAAGATCATGGAAAGAGGGAGTTCTAGTTTGCAGAGAATCGTAGATTCCTTAGGATTCACTTTCCAATCATCCTGAGAGAAAGATTTAGAGAGGATGGTCTCATGTATATTTTGTATAATTAATTGCCAATCCAAGTCTTCTGTCTACTTCTTTTGTTTAAATATTTGACTATTCCTTTATTTCCAAATAGCCCACATGACAAAACTAGGAGTAAGGATTCAATCTCTATTGGGCATTGGATTATTGAATAAACTGGATCTTGGGTGTTTCCACTAAACTATTGAAGTTGTGATCCAAAGATCCAAAAAGGAATAAAATCTTCATCCAAATATATTCAACAAAAGGGAAAGTATTTAAAATATCCCCCATAGACTCTTTATGACTCCAATAGAGAGTATAAAGTGAGGACCCATGAAATCCCTTTTTCTTTATTTGGTCCCAAGTAAGAATCTTTCGTCGCCCCACCAACCAGAGGAATTGAGTAATATTAGGCCAGAGAGCATTCATCCAAATTTTCCGCTAGATAGGGTCTTGGTGAATGTCATGGTGACTAGCTAAAAGAGAATAGGCTTCTTTGAGGGTGGACATCCCTTTGGTCTGATAACCCCACCAACTTTTATCTTGATCTTCGAAGATAGATATTTTCTGATTTTGTAACTCCTTGGCTATAATAGGCCAAGAGGTAAAAATTAGATGTGAGGGCCAATCTTCCGTTGATTTCCATTCCTGCTAGAGCATGGCACCTTGTGATGGTTTCCAAAAATATGTTCCAATAAGACATTGGTGCTCTAAAGAAATGTTTATAGTTCTCTAAATTCAACGCAATCGTTCAATCGCGGCATTTGTTGCCAAGCATCTTTCCAAAATAATGCAATACAACCATACCTAAATCCCCAAAAAGCATGGATTAGAATTAATTTATGTTTGGCCAAAGCCAAATTCCAAATTTAGGATCATTGGTTGATCTCAACTTGATTGACTAAGAGGAAGAGTGGCCATATTTCCTGTTCCATATTTGTTTCCAAAGTTCATCTCCTCCTTGAAGCCAATGCCATCATAATTTAGCACCCAGTGTTTTATTTAGGATCTTGGGGTCCCTCAAGCCTAATCCCCCAGCGAGCTTTGAAAGACAAATCTTTTCCCATGCGACTAATGACCACTTTTTTCCTTATTTTCTCCTCTCCTAAGGAAATCTATGTACAGGGAGATAATCGATTTAATGATAGCTTTAGGCGTAGCTAAAGCCGATAGTAGATACATTGGGAGAGCTTAGAGTGAAGGATATTAAATAAACACACATAAATATACCAGAGAAAAATATTGGCGGAAAAGGCCTCAGCCTCAATGTATTTCTCTCATAATGTTATTGTACAAAATCATGATAATAATACAAATATAAATACATGAGGAAATTTGTCTCAAGATAGTGCGTCTATCTTGGACACTTTGGTTGAGCAAATATCTCAACCATACACTAATCTAGGAGCCTAACTAGTTGGAGAGAATCTCTCAACCAACTAGGCCTAAACTGACTCCTAACTATGAGGAACAAACCCAATCTAGAAAGGTAGGAATAAATCCTAACTTTCATGATTTTAATTAATTTAATTATTTTGGACTTAGAATTGTTCCATCACATGAGAGTGAGGCTAACATTCCCCCCCTCAATCATAAGTCCAAAATAAGAACCATGAACCATCTTCCAAGTTCTCATGCTGAAACTGTTGATCCTCAATGAAAAACATTGCCTGAAAAACTGCCAAAGCTGGATGCCAAAAAAACTCCAATCTGAAGAGAACATGAATCAACTGCAAGTTTGATACATCTCTGAAAATTGCTTGACAACTCCATCAGGTGCCAAGCTGCAAAATGATCCATCTGTCCTCTGCTTTCAATCAACATCCCAATTGCTTGTCCACTTGACAACTCCATCAGGTGCCAAGTTGCAAAAGGATCCACCTGTCCTTTGCTTTCAATCAACATCCCAATTGTTTGTCCACTAACAAAATGTTGATAATGCCCACTGGCTACTTTGATGTTGACCGTCCACTGACTACTTTGATGTTGACCGCTCACTAGCGAATTTGTTGATGATGACCGCCCATTGGCTGCTTTAATGTTGACGAATGCCCACTAACTGTTGATGATGATCACCCACTGGCTGAGTTGTTGATGTTGATTCCGTCGAAACCGCTCATTGTTGTTGTAAAAAACTGCTCACTGTTGCTTTTGTTGTTGACGCCCACTGTGAATTTGTTGATGCCCACTAGTTGATTTGATGAAGACTTCCCATTGGCTGATTTTGTTGATGTTGTTGATACTTTCAGTCTGACAACCACCTTCAATTCCATTATCATTTCCCCCCTTTGTCAGTTGAAAGGAGAGACAATCATTTGCACTTGATTTCTGAACTCCCCCCTTCAGGTGTAGGAGAGTTTCACTGTTGTACTCCCGCTTTCAGGTGCATGAGAGTACCATCTTCATTTGATTGTTGGTTGCAATGGTTGTATTCATGTGAGACTGAATCCTTCAGTAACAAATAGACAATTGTTTGAATGTAGATGATCACTTCCAAGGATCAATCCATGCATAATTGATCTTTAATCTAGGTGGTTGATTTCCCTTACAACATCTTTCGGATGAATGATTTTTCTTACAACAATGGTGACAAGGATGGAGGTCAAAGCATTTAGTCTCCATATGGCCATTTCGCTTACAATGGTTACACTTGACCATATTTTGATCTTTGTCTAGAAAACCATCACTTACAAAATGAATTGGTTTTGAGAAATCTGGAACAAAGAAAGTGTTTTCTTTGTTGTATCCTAGGCCATGTCGATCTTTGTTGAATGAGATTTCTTCCCAAGGTATGATCACTTTCTTGGAAATACTATCCTGTTGTTGTTCTTCATACTTGTTGTTGTTGCTAACATTTTATCCTTGATTTATTAAATCTTTTGTATCACACTAGGCATCAATCATTAACAGTTCATCGGTTTGACATGCTGCATCAAACTGATCAATTTGATCTTTGGTACTACTTGTTGCATCATTAAGTAGTACAATTGGCTGGATAAGATCACTTGTGTCGCAACTGACATCAACTTGGTGGATTAGATCATTTGTGATACAACTTGTATCAATCTGGTGAATTAGATCATATGTATCACAACTTTCATCAACTTGCTGGATAAGGTCTTTAGTGTCACAACTTGCATCTAACTTCTCTATAAATTGTGCATCTAGTAAATCTTGCTTTTCACTTAACTTAATTTGGAGTGCATTGATGAGTTTTTCTTTTATTTCTAACTCAATTTGAAAACCTTTTGTTGCTTCTAATGTGTTGGTCATTTGATTGATTAAGTTTTGATTTTGCTTTAACTTCCATTCCAATAATTCAATTGTATTTTGTAACTCATGATTGCACTCTTTCAACTCTTTAATTTCGAGCTCTGCACTTTGAAGACGTTTTCCTCCTTTACCCATATTGATCTTTGACACACTTGCTTGTACTGACTTGCTTGATTATTGTGCTCCAACTTGCTTTTAGTTTTGAACTTGCTTGATTTTTCGAACTCGCTCGCTTGATGCTTGCTTGATCGTCACTTGAATATCACACTCGCTTGTTGTCTTGAACTTGTTCACTTGCACTTTGTACTTGCTTGAACTTGTGTTAACAATTAATTGTTTGAACTCACACTTGCTTGTTTTCACGCTCACTTGATCATGATTGCTTGTTTTTGAACTTGCTTGCTCTGATACCACAATGAAGGATGTTAATAAACACACATAAATATACCATAGCAAAATATTGGCGGAAAAGGCCTCATCCTCAATGTATTGCTCTCATAATGTTATTGTACAAAATCATAATAATAATACAAATATAAATACATGAGGAAATTTGTCTCCACCATACACTAATCTAGGAGCCTAACTAGTTGGAGAGAATCTCTCAACCAACTAACCCTAAGTTGACTCCTAACTATGAGGAACAAACCCAATCTAGAAAGGTAGGAATAAATCCTAACTTTCATGATTTTAATTAATTTAATTATTTTGGACTTAGAACTGCTTCCATCACATGAGAGTGAAGCTAACATAGAGTACCGACTTAAAGAGGACAAGTCGACCTAACATTATGACTTTATAAAGTAAATTAGCTAATTTAATCTATATATATATATATATATATATATATATATATTATATTGATTAATTAATCTATAAAGCCAAAAAAAAAAAAAAAACTTAAACACATTTCTTCTATCACAATAAGATATTTAATATAATTAACCTTTATTAATAATATGCATTATAATAAATCATAATACATTAGTAATTATATATTAACTATAATATACAATCTTAATTAAGTAATATTAAAATATAAAAGATCATTACATATTATAATTATAATTTTAATATTATTGTTATTGGGTTATCTCAAGTGGTTGGGAGGAAGGAATGTAATCCTCCCACCTAGGTTCAATTCTCGCGAGTGACATGATGGAAGTTGACATTATTAGGAGTATATATATATTCATAATATGGAATACATAGCATTGTACCTACGAAAAAAAGGTTAAAATTATTAATTTTAATATTATTAACTAATCTAATTTATAATTAAAAAACAACAACATAATATTTATTTATAATTAATATTTATGCATATTATAGTATCCTAATAAGGCTATATATATGTAAACTAATATTATAATATGTGTATATACCATAATAGTTAATAATATATTAATTAATTAATTATTGATTGATTTATAATTTTTTTAAGTTAAAAGATTTATATTGTTTATGAAACAAAATTACATCCATATTAAACCTCTTGGTGTTATGGTTTGCCACAAGGGAAACCAGTCTAACAACAAAATAGGAAGACTTTACTTCAAAAAAAATTGATCATGATGACATAAAAATGTATCTAAGTTTAATGTTTATGTTGCTAACAATGACAAACGTAATAGATAATAAAATAGGGCCATGACTTGGTTGTTGTTGTCCTGTATATAGTAAAAAAGAGCTTCCCTAAACAATCAAAGGGATTGATAAAACAGAGCATAAGAACAATGCTCAAAGCCACTTAGAAACACCTTGAAAGAAATTATGAGGACAAACACATCAATAGGGACTGGGTCCCTTGGGCTATTTGGGGGAGCAAGCCCCCTGCCTCTAAAGAGTGGATCCTCAATTCAGGGTAATTTGTTATCCATGTCATGATGCGACAATTGTATTTCATCAAATTGTAAAAGGATCCCCTGCTCTTCATTGTGTTTGAGGAGGCCTTTTCTAAGCAAAGTCTTAGATTGCCAAGCAAAGTCTTAGTTTGCCAATATAGGATAATAGTGTGCAGGTACTAGTTTTTTTAACCTTTGGTGTGACCAGTGTTCAACACCTAGTATACCATCGAAGCCAAAACCGTTGAGTCCATGTGAGCTTCCCATTCAATTACCACCTCTTCCCCATCCATCCAAATTTCTTACCATACCTCAAGTGGAGTTTGCATGTGGTAAAGGTGAGTAGAGGAATGGACATGTGCCCCATCCCTAGAGGCCCCATGCGCACCACTATTGTTGGCACCTCAACAAGAGAAAATTCTTTATCGAGGCATATGAGAGCAAACAAAGGAATCTGAGAGAAAAGAGTGAAAAGGAATAGTGGTGAATCATACGAATGAAGATGAGCAAACAACTAAGGTTAAGGAAACATATCACAACACTTGAAAACCACTTAAAGTGAGAAGGTTGAAAGGGGAGGTTGTACAGCTGTGCGAGAGTCGAGGGGGGGATGTGATACTGACATAGAAAAAACAAGAACACAACTTAGCTAGGGAAGAAGAAAGAGGAAATAGAAACCAACCTCCTAGGCTAAGAATAGGCAGAGAGCTCCTCCAAGGCCGAAAGATTAGTGAAACCAACCTAAGACTACAAACACTAGAAATTGAAAATTCAAACTAAGAATTGTTGAGAGGAGAGTTGAGCCTAAACATGAAACATCCACTAATATACTTCAATGTAGATAAGATGGAAATTATTGTATACCTATAGAGGTGGCGAGTAGAATGAAGCAAGGTCGAACTCCATGTAGAGTGTGTGCTTACGTTGGCTCTTGTCGATCACTAAAGAGGTAAAATATTATCAAAGAAACCTAATGAAGAGGAAATGTTGGGGGAGGTCAAGCTAGGGAGCCCTAGTCCATCCCCTAAAAGGAAATAAGTTGCAATCACAAAACCATGAGATAGAACCAAAATCACAATTTAGATAAGCCAAAGAAACTCAAGATGGTATAAAGAAAAGAGGCAACAACGTATAGTTTCCATATATCAAACAAGAGAATTGCTACTTCGAGATATGAGATCCCTCATAGGACAAATATCCAAAACCTTCACACTAAGCCAACCTATGTAATGAATGTGCATTGAGTGGTATGATATTGGGAGGGAAGTTGAAATGAGAGCATCCACATGTAAATTTAATGTGGGGGGTGGCCATGCCTCCCTCACCAGTTGCATGACATATATAATTATTATTTATATTATAAAGAACTAATAATATTATATAATAGCATTAAAATTATATATAAAAAAATAATATTATAATATTAGTTATAACTAAGTAGTACCTTACTTGATAAAAGTATATCTTAACTATAATATCGTTATATAACAAACATATATTATAATAGTTATAATATAATAATATTAATTTTTCCTATGAGAGATTGGTGACCACTACGTCCACAAAATATTTGTACCAGACATATTCACTCGAAGAGATCAGATCTTGCAAGTTCAACCACAGAGCTTGACCCTAAGAGTGTCGAGAGAACTGAACCTGTGACCTTTCATTGACAAAGGTGTTTTAACGATGGGGACTCAACCAATCAAGCTAACCCTCAGAGCTCGAGCTCAAGCGCTCTCTCTCTCTCACTCACACACACACATTTAGTTAACTAATTGATATTAATTATATAATATGAAATAGTACTAATATATAATATTATTTTAATATTACATTAACTAAATATTATACTAATATTAACAATAGCTATTGAATTAGGAATGGGAAAAAAACAAAGTAAAAACTCACAAAAATAGAAAAAGTTAAAATTAAGAAGTGATAAATTAAAATAAAATAAAACAAAGTAAAAACTCACAAATATAGAAAAAGTTAAAATTAAGAAGTAATAAATTAAAATAAAATAAAACAAAGGAAAAACTAAAAAATATGTAATAGGAAAAACTTTTTTAATTACAACATTATATACATTAATGTGTATATGTATATATATTACTTATTTATAGTTGCATAATATTAATAGCTAATATATATGGGATAGAGCATAATCTAACTAATAGACGAAATGACTTTTTTGTTAAGTCCCTATAATACTAGTGATTCCCCCATTACTATTGTCATTGTAGCCCTTATTGCTATTATTGTGCCCCTATTGTCCCCATATTCTTATTAGTGTGCCCCATAGAAGCCCACTATTGTTATTGTTGTGCCCTTATATTATTTTTGTTATGTCGACTTTGATTATATTATGACCCCTTAGACTCTTATATATAGAAATAAGGTTTAGTCATTTCTATCATCCAAGAATTGTTCATTTGTGTAATGTAAAGGAGGTTTCCCCCTCGAAGAGACTAATTTCTAAGTCGTTAATCTATATTTTCTATCTTTTTGTGAGCTCGTTTCATAACATTTGGTATCAGAGCTTGGATTCTAGGGTTTCGTTGCTCCAAACAAGTCATCATTGCATTTTATTTGGCAACGTTTCAGAAGCCAAAAAACAAACCCATTTGAGCCGAAATATCGATGATCCTCGGGTCCGAATTTCAGATCTTGTCTCGCTATATTTTCATAGATATGATCTAATCAAGTTAGGGTTTTTACAGGCTCCCGAATTACATCCCAAACAGGTGACCTTAGGAAAATCGCCATAACTTTCTCTCTCAGTATCAGATTGAAATTCCGTAAGAATTTAAAGAAAGAGGACAGACTTTAGTTTTATGTGCATTGTTTTCAGGTCCGAAGGTTGAAACAGTGACATGTGGCACTTCGTACAAGTTCGCTCTACCGAAAAAGTGTATAATCAGGACATCTTGGGAGATTGGGCATAACTCTTTCTTGGAGAATCCAATTTCGATCAGAATGATGGCGTTGGAAAGAGGACTCACAAGGCTACCATAATTCACAATTTCAGACCTTGGAGATTCGAAATTTCAGATATACATCATGTTCAATATTGAGCTCCTACAAAGTGAAAAAAGGTGTGTAGTTTTTTTAAAATTTTGCATAAGTTTGGTTTGAAAAATTAGTTTGAAGGAATTCAAAGGGCATAGTGAAACATAATTATCATTAATTGATGCCCCAAAGAAAGAAAATGGAAACACCTAGTAAGCAACCTGAAATCTCTAGCATGACTCATGAAGAAGAGGAATAAATGCAACATGATATATCAAAATTACGAGACCAAGTGCAACAAAATTCACTCTCACAAAAAGTAATAGAAGCTAAGATGGATGGTTTAAAGAAAGGCGTGGAAGCTAAGATGGATGGCATGGAAGATAAGATGGATGGTTTAAAGAAAGGCATGGAAGTTAAGATGGATGGTTTAAAGAAAGGCGTGGAAGCTAAGATGGATGGTTTAAAGAAAGGTGTGGAAGCTAAGATGAATGATGTGGAAGCTAAGATGGAAGGCAAAATAGAAGATTTGAAGACAGATTTGACAAATTTTCTACAAAAAATGTTTACTATTGGTGAAAGGGTAGTAAAGGAAACTCATGATGAGAACAAAATAAATGTTAATCATGATTTCATAGACTCTAAAGTTGGATTGAAGACCCACCATGTTCCAAAGATCGATATGAGGAAGTTTGATGGCAAGGATCCCGTAACATGGATACTACAGATGGAGCCATATTTCGATCTCCATAATGTGCAAAACACGCAAAAGGTATGCATTACAACTTTATATTTGGAACCAAATCAGTTTGTATGGTATCGATGGCTTTGCTCTCGTAAACAAATTGTCACTTGGGCAATTTTTTACGAAAGAAATGATAGCACATTATGAGAATACAAAAAACAACACCTTTTTTAGCCAATTGATAAATCTAAAAAAAAAGGGTTAAATGATGGAGCACATTGAGGACTTCCAAAAATTGAATATAAGGGTAAAATATTCCAGAGGAGAATAGGATTGATGTGTTCATAGGGACTTTAAAGGATAACATCTAACATGAGGTTCACCTTTGGGAACCTGATTCATTGGAGAGGAATTCAGGTTGGCAAGAAAAATGGAAAGCAAAATTATGGCAACGAGGAAGCCTACCACTCACAACCATAAAGATGGAAGTGTTGTTTCCCTTAGCCCTCCACGACCTACAAGGTTGACACCACAACAATTGGAAGAAAAAAGAGCAAAAGGGCTTTGTTACAGTTGTGATAGAAAATACACTAAAGGTCATAAGTGTGCTGAGAAGAAATTATTTTACATAGATTGTGAAGAGGAGGAAGAAAAGGAACAAGAAACGTCAAAAGATGAGGATATACACAAGGCACAAACCCTAGAGAAAGAAGAAATGAATCCGACCATATCTTGAAATGCATTGGCTGGAATTCCACTCCTCAAACTATCAAGATAGAAGGACATGTGAAGAAGAAAAAGGTAATATTGTTGATTGATTCAGGCAATACCCGTAATTTTATTCATTGTAAGATAGCTAAGGAATTGAATTGCTTCCTATATCCGGCACCAGAGTGTCAAGTGATGGTTGCAAGTGGAGGAACCATAAATTGCTCTGGAAAGTGCCATAATATCAAGCTATCAATGGGAGAATATGTATTGAATATCCCAATGCTTTCCATTCCAATGGGTGGTGCTGATGTTGTACTGGGAGTCCAATGGCTACAATCCTTGGGTACAATAGCTTTCAATTTTCAAGAACTTTTCATGAAATTTTGTTCGGAAGGAAAGGAAGTTGAATTAAGGGGTATCGCGGGGAAACCGAAAAAGACAATCAGCTCTAACATAATGATAAAGATTCTAAAGAAAGAATAACAAGGCATAATTGCACAATTATGTTTGCTAGAGGTTCCCACATCGCAATCATCTGTTTCTCCAAATCTCCAAAAAGTCTTGGACAATCATTCTAAGGTATTTGAGACTCTCAAAGGCCTTCCACCTATCCGTGATCATGATCATGCTATTCATTTGATTCCATTAAGTGTTCCTCCAAATATCAGGCCTTACAGACATCCATATGCCCAAAAGAGTGAAATTGAACGTGTGGTTGAAGAAATGTTAGAGGCTAGTATAATTCAACCTAGTCAAAGTTCTTTCTCTGCTCCAGTAGTATTAGTGCACAAGAAGGATGGATCATGGCGCATGTGTCCGGATTATAGGGAGCTCAACAAGCTCACTATTAAAGATAAATTTCCCATTCCTGTCATTGATGAATTATTGGATGAATTGCATGGATCAATTTACTTCACCAAGTTGGATCTTCGTTGAGGATATCATCAAATCATAATGAAGACTGAAGACAACATTTAGAACTCATGAGGGTCATTATGAATTTTTGGTCATGCCTTCTGGCCTTACCAATGCACCTTCTACATTTCCAAGGTTAGATGAATTCCATTTTTAAACCCTTCCTTAGAAAATTTTTGTTAGTACTTTTTTATGATATACTAATCTACAACAAGTCTTGGAAGGATCATGTTCAACATGTTGACAGGGTGCTCAAACTATTAGAGGCAAAACAATTATATGCAAAAAGCTCCAAATGTTTATTTGGAGTACAAGAGGTGGAATATCTGGATCATATTTTATATCATGAAGGTGTTAAGGTAGACCCTAGCAAAATTTAAGCCATTAAGGAATGGAAAATCCCCACATCCATAAAGAATCTGCGAGGATTTCTCGGGTTGACAGGGTATTATTGCAAGTTTGATAAGAATTATTGTAGAATAGCAGCACCTCTAACACCATTATTGAAGAAAGATGCATTTTCATGGACTCCAGAAGCAACAAAGGCCTTTGAACATCTTAAAGAGGCAATGTGCCAAGCACCTGTCTTAGCTACGCCAGACTTCACAAAAACCTTTACTGTGGAATGTGATGCCTCGAGAAATGGAATTGGTGTTGTTTTAATGCAATAAGAAAGACCCATTGCTTTCGAAAGTCGTCCAATCAAAGGAAAGTATTTACAAAAAGCTATTTAGGAGAAGGAAATGTTGGCAATGCTACATGCACTTAAGAAATGACGACCCTACCTAATGGGAAGGCACTTCAAGGTAAAAACAGATCATGATAGTCTTAAATACTTTTTAGAACAAAGATTATCTTTAGAAGAGCAGAAAAAATGGGTCACAAATATGTTTGACTGTGAAATCATCTACAAAAAAGGGAAGAAAAATGTTGTGGCAGATGCAATCTCAAGAAAGGATGAGGATGTGGAAGAATTGCTTTGTGCCATTTCTATTATCCAACCAGATTGGATAAACGAAGCAAGGGATGAATGGAAGAATGATGAAGAAGTGTGGGCACTCATTCAAAAGTTACAACAAGATCCCAGTACATCTGATACATTTAGCTAGAAAAATGATTCGTTATGGTACAAAGATTTCTTATACCTATGTAATAATTCCCAACTAAAACAAAAGATTCTTATGGAATTGCACACTTCTCCCTTATGAGGGCACTCAGGATTTTTAAAAACTTACCATAGGGTTAAGAAGGAATTTTTTTGGATGACCTTAAATCGGATATTCAAAAGTTTGTGGCGGAATGTTTGGTTTGCCAACAAAATAAAGTTGAAACAATTAAGACCCCAGGTCTATTACAAACTTTATCCATTCCAAGCCAACATTGGGAAGAGGTTTTAATGGATTTTATCACAGGTTTACCCAAGTCCAAAGGAAAGAGTGACATCATGTTGGTAGTTGCTAGACTTACCAAGTATGCACACTTTTGTGCATTATCTCATCCATTTAAAGCCAATACAATTTCTACTGCATTTATGGAAACAATTCCAAAGCTACATGGAAACCTAAAGATTATTGTAAGTGACAGAGATCCCATTTTCACTGGAAATTTTTGGACATTATTATTTTCTTGTCTTGGTACTCAGTTAGCTCATAGCTCATCTTATCATCCTCACTCTGATGGGCAAACTGAGATAGTAAAAAAAATTTGGAAGGATATCTTCGTTGCTTTGTATTTGATAAACAGACACAATGGGCCAAATGGTTGCCTCTGGCTGAATGGTGGTATAACACTTCCTTCCATACTGCAGCAAAAATGACCCCATTTATGGCACTTTATGGATATCATCCACCATCCATCACATCATATTTAAGAGAAAATTCTAAGGTTCAAGCAGTGGGAGATCACATTGTGCATCAACAACAAGTTCTCCAACTCTTAAGGATAACCTCCCTTTGGCGCATAATAAAATGAAACAACATGCAGATCAATATCGCAACAAAAGAAGTTTTGATGTAGGTGACTGGGTATTCCTATGGCTACAACCATATAAACAAATGTCCCTCAAGCAAGCTAAGAAGGATAATAAATTACCACCAAAGTATTATGGTCCATACAAGTTGTTGCAAAAGATTGGTACTATGGCATACAAATTGGAGCTTCCTGCAGCTTCCCGAGTGCACCCAATTTTCCATGTTTCATGTTTAAAGAATGTTATAGGTGATAAGCTCCCAGTTCAAACAATATTTCTATAACTTGACGAGGAAGGAAAAATCTTATTGGAACCTGAAGCAGTCACAGAAAAAAGAACTTGACAACTACGAAATCGATCAATTTCGGAGTATCTCATCAAGTGGAAGAACTTACCCACTGAAGATTCCACATGGGAGGATGAGAATTTTATACAGAAGCATCCATAACTACTCAAGCTTTGAGGACAATGCTTTGTTGAACAAGAGGGGCATGTTAGGTCCCTATAATACTAGTGATTCCCCCATTATTATTGTCATTGTAGCCCTTATTGTTATTATTGTGCCCCTATTGTCCCCATATTGTTATTAGTGTGCCCCATAGAATCCCACTATTGTTATTGTTGTGCGCTTATACTATTATTGTTATGTCGGCTTTGAATATATTATGACCCCTTAGACTCCTATATATAGAAAGAAGGTTTAGTCATTTGTATCATCCAAGAATTGTTCATTTGTGTAATGTAAAGGAGGTTGCCCCCTCGAAGAG
Organism: Pinus tabuliformis; assembly: GCA_031772625.1. Classification (NCBI taxonomy): domain Eukaryota; kingdom Viridiplantae; phylum Streptophyta; class Pinopsida; order Pinales; family Pinaceae; genus Pinus; species Pinus tabuliformis. The sequence goes on along the minus strand of CM062820.1, from coordinate 1,705,634,783 downwards.
GCTGATTTATCAGTCCTTGATCTATCTTTCTATCTTTTTGTGAGCTGGTTTCATAACATTTTTGGTCGGAACCTGGCAATACAATTTTCAATATGATTGTGTGGTTTCTTATTGTTTAAAATGCATTTTTTAATGCATAAGTGGATTCAACACCCTATTAAAACCCTAAGTCACTTGATCTTTGTAGATTAAACAAATTAAACGTGATTTTTAAAAATCTCTACCAAATTTTGGACAAAATTGACCAAAAAAAGCGTTTGAAAAAGGGTCATTTCGCATATTAGTTAGACTACACGTATGGGATAATATGAATAGATCCAAATTAAAGTATATTTAGTCATATAAAGTTTAACTATTCCTTATATATTTTCTAACTTCTATGTAGGGACTTGCAACATTTATTTTATTTATGAATGTGTGGTGAAAGTATTATTATGTAGCCAACTTATTACTATTATTTAAAGAAAATATATGATATAAAAAATAATGTGAATAGATCCAAATTAAAGGGTATTTAGCCCTATAAAGTTTGAATACTCCTTATATTTTTTCTAACTGCTATGTAGAGACTTGCAACACTTCGTTTATTTATGAATGTGTGGTGAAAATATTATTATGTAGCCAACTTATTACTATTTTTTTCCCCTTGGAAAAAAGTCGTAATTTCCATTAATAATAAGAAATTACATTTTGTAGATGCTGTAGCATATGCATATTGTGGCTAGATAGCCAGTCAGACGAGTGATACAAAAATGATACAAAAAACATGGTCTCCTCGCAAGGAGAGCTGTAAAACATCCCAAAAAATGGTGACTGTCTCTTCACAGAGAGAATGATAACTATAAACATCCAAAAATGGTAACTGTCTCTGCATAGAGAGATCGATAATCTGTACTTTATGTTCAAGTGCATCTTAAAAATAAAGAAAACATAAATATATACAAATGTTCTAAAAACATGACGGGCTTATGGCCCTTGATGTGCATGTAGATCGATGAAGGGTCTATGATAATGCTGGTAGAATACTCCATCGATTTCTTCCTAAATTAACCAATCATCGTCTTGCCTGAGCACTGCCTCCTTTGATAGGAAGTCTGCACCTAAGTTGCGCTCCCTGTAAATGTGATGACAGAAAAATAGATCAAAAGATGATATAAGTCTACGAGCCTCAGCCAAAATGTGCCTCAATGAATATGCAGAGCAATGTGATGTTCTATTTAACCAGTTGCATACTATTTTGGAGTCCCCAAAAAGTTGAAGATGACTGCAATGTTTTTCTAGTGCAAATTGTATGATATATTTTGTAGCACATAGTTCAACAAAGTTATTAGTGCCCCTCCCTAATCTCATTTGGATTTTGAAGCAGTGTGATTCATTAATATATAAAATGCCCCCCCCCCACATCCCCCTTCCTGAGCAGATCCATCAAAGTATGCCCATGGGATGGATTTATCAATGGTTTCGGGCTGTATAATTCTAGTGGGAGGGTTAGAGTCTTCTTCAGGAAGGAGGTCAAAGTCAGCAATGACCCTGGTCATTATGGAAGGCCAATGAGGGGCCTTAAGGTTGAAATTGATTGATTTCTAGCAATCCAAATAGTCCAGCACATAATTAATGGCATGTTCCTGTCCTTGCCACTGTGTCCACTACACCAATTGTTCCAAGCTTCAGTAATGTTCCTGCCCTGCCATGATTTGAGAGAAGGGTAGTGTGCTGTGATGAGATTCCATTGTTCAGTAATGATAGGGCATTCAAGAAAAAGATGCTCAGTACTCTCATCATCCCTTCTGCAGAGGTGGCACCAGAATGGTCCATAATATGATCTCTTCATCAAGTTGAGTCCGGTCGGGATCTTGTTGAACAATATAGTCCACATGAGCATGCGTGACCTAGGAGCAGCCTTAAGTTTCTAGAGAGCTTTCCACGAGTGCTCAATTTGCTGTGGTTTAACAGGTTCCATCAGCTTCAAATATCCATCCTTAGGCGAATATTTCCCATTTTTGGCGAAGGCCCATATAATCTCGTCCTCGCCATTAGTAATCCGAATATGGGCATGTGTAAGAGCATCTATGTCATCTTGCCATTCCTGATGCCACTGAGTGGGGAGATTAATCTCAAGGGCCGATTTCCAAGCCTATTGGAATAATGTAGTGTTGTAATGATCTGCAATATGGCTGATATGAGAAATGCCCTGATTGGATAGATATCGTATCAGATCTATCGATAGTCTATGGGAATTTCCACATCCAATCCAAGGATCTGCTCCAATGCGTACTGCGTTGCCATCTTCTATTGTCCAAGTTAAACCTTCTTGAGTAAGAGAGATAGAGTTTATCACCGCCTTCCAAATAATAGAAATGTTGTTGCTGCTCCTTTGATTCTGCCGGACCCAGTCCATGATATTAGCAAGGCTGATATATTTTGCATAGGCTACCTTGGTCCATAGACTGTGAGATGTAATGAGCTGCCAACCCAGTTTTGCTGCCAGGGCTCTGGAAAAAATGTCCAATCTCTTTATACCCCAACCTCCCCAACGCTTAGGTCTTGCAATGGTGTCCCATTTAACCCATGCAAATAGTCTCCCCTGCTGATTGCCTTTCCACAAAAATCTGCAGCATATGTTTTGCAGTCTAGCCAGTATTCCCCTGGGAATCCATGCCAAGGTCATCTAGTACACTGGTGTTGCTTCCAGGACAGCTTTGATAAGGACAAGCCTGCCTGCTCTTGAGAGGTACCGATGGTACCAGATATTAAGACATTTTTCAACCTTTGAGATTAGCCAGATCCAATCTGCAATTTTGTATCCTTGAGGTTTCAGCCTGTATCCAAGATATCTCAAACCATCTTCTATATTATGGAGAGTAAATGGAAAATGTCTTGTAGCAAATTGGATTTCATGCTGAGAGCATCCGGGAGCAGTCAAAGTAGATTTGCTGACATTGATAGCCATACCTGTGGCCTGCTGAAAGAGGCCAAAGGCATTCTGAAGTGCAGATATATCTCCTATGCCCCCATTCAAGAATATAAGGACATCGTCCACAAAAAGAGGGTGAGTGAGGGTGAAATTATCTGTAATTTTGATGCCAACAATACGACCCCTTCTGTGTTCAGCACTTATGATTATACTTAGACCTTCCATGATGAGAAGGAACAATAGAGGGGAGAGAGGGCACCCCTGCCTAAGACCTCGCTTCGCATGGAAAAAGGGAGTAGCAGCACCATTAAGAAGTACACTGAATTCCTGGATGTGGGTGCCCATCAAAGATATTAAGGTGACGACAGAATGGGACGGCAAGTGGCCATGCCACATGGCCCTCTGTAATCCTGCACATCAGTCTATAAACTGTATTAACGCTAGCCATAAATGGCATTTAAGTTGGCGTCGTCTTCAACCAGCCTGCAACTACCTGCCTCGGCTCCACGAAATGATGACCTCTGGTGATATTCACTCCACTGCCCCTGTCTCTTATCCCCTGCCTCTGCAATGTTTATGCCCTCAGGTAGCTGCAGCACCTAGCTCTCGCACTGCTACGGGGAGGCGCTGCAGCCTCCTTTGTTGCACTGATCTAGGCCCGAGAATTCACTTCACACAAAGCCTGGTCTGCAATTTCGTCTTCCACTCGGCCTCTGCAGCTAATCCCTCCTCTGAGCCGGTCGCTGAACCTATTGAGCCTTCTCAGCACTCTGAGCCTAATCCCAGCAGAAATTCTCATACTCATGGTGTCAACATGCCGAGAACACGCCATCGAATGCATAGTCGCAGGGGCGGCAGCAGAGGAAGATTGACTCGTCCCCCTCCTTCTCCGGCCTCTGAAACCACCTCCTCTTCGGCTCATCTGACTACAGGTCGCTACCCAAACACTCGTAGTGGCAGAGGCCGCTCACGACCTCTCTGCCTCCATCCAACGCCCCCTGCTTCACCACCTAGCAGAATTCCCTCCAATCCACAGCCGCCCCTCCATTCCGCCCAATTCCTCTACCGCTGCTCCCTGAACAAGCCCATCATTACCGCCACCATCTCCATTACCTTTCACGAGGAGGAGCAAGCTACAGAGGGTGGACACCATTCCAGAACAACGCCAGCCAGAGTCGCGGGGAGCTCACATTCCATCACCTTTCACGAGGAGGAGCAAGCCACAGAAGGTGGTGGCCACACCAGAGCGGAGCCAGCCATGGTCAAGAAGAGCACTCACTATGCTGGGATGAAGCAAACTGGGAAGGCGATGGACCAGGACCAGCATGACGATGAAGACATGGATCCTTACCGCTGTTTTATCATGGAGGAACAACCGGCGAAGCAGGCAGACGACACGGAGGCTTCGAAGAAGGCAGATGTCGACATGGAGGATTATAGGTGCTTCGTTGTTGAGGAACACCCGTCGTCTCCACAACGCACCTGATCGGCCACACAACCTGCCACGTGTCTGCTATTCTTAGGTTATGGGAATTATGCTTTTTGGTTTCTTTTACGGGGCTTTCAGGAAAATTTGTTGTTATTTGGTTACTTGGTAGTTTTTTGTTTTTCTCTGGAAAACTGATTAAAAACTATGCGTAATTGTTGGTTTCCCATGCGTGGGCAGCAAGATAATACTGGTAATCTTATTTTTTATTCGGACTGGTTTCCCATCATGGGCAGTCCAGACTCTGTTTTTGCTGTTTTTGCCCTACACTCAGGCATGGACATGCACAGGCTAAAGCCTCAGTGTACTATATTTTTTCAGTAATAGAATTTAGCTTAATTTAGAAGAAAAAAAAGTACACTGAATGTGACATTAGTAATGCAACACATAATCCATTTAATATATATAAAGGGAAATCCCAGATGTGTTAAAAGCATTCTAATGTATAACCAATTTACCCTGTCAAAAGCCTTCGATAAGTCGACCTTTAAGATAACGCCTTTCAGTTTTCTCAAGTGAACCGAATGAAGTAGTTCTTCGGCTTTACCAATGGCTTCATGAATCTATCTATGTTGGAGAAATGCAAATTGTTCAGGGGATATATGAGCTGAAAGGACAGGTTTGAGTCTATTGGCAATGATCTTGGCGATGATCTTATATAAACAATTGCATAAGGATATAGGGCGAAAGTCATTGAAAGATGAGGGATTGTCTGATTTAGGGATGAGAGCTATAAATGTTGATTTAATAGCCGAGGACATCCTGCCTGTCCTTCTACAATCCTCCACCACTTTAAGTAGATCATTACCCAGGATGTCAAAAAATGCAATGTAAAATTCGATAGTCCAACCATCCGGACCCAAACTCTTATCCTTCTTGAACCATTTAATAGTGGCCTCAAGTTCCCCCTTTGTCACTTCCTTAGTGAGCTCATCAGCTTCCTCCTGATCAACAAAACATGGGAAAAGCTCTGTTGTACGCATAACTTCCAGTATATTGGCTCCCAGGGGGCCCTTGTATATATCTTTAAAATGTGAAGTGGCTAAGTTAGCCAAGTCTCTGGAGGTGTTAACAATGAGTCCTTGTTCATTCTGAAGCTCCCAAATAGTATTGATGGCCTTTCGACCATTGGCAAACTTGTGATAAAACTTGGTATTGTCATCTCCTTCTTTTAACCAAATCACCCTGCTTCTAAGTCTCCAACTTTCCTCTCTGTCTTTCAAAATTTGAGTTCTCTGCTTGATGAGGGAGGAGATATGATCTTTTTGTTCCTGAGAGGTATATGTGCCATCTGTGTTTGCTTCAAGGTGTGTGATGGCTTGCTCCGCCTCTCTCAGTATATTGTCTTCTTGCTTCCTTTTCTTGTGCGCCCATTCTTTGGAAATGCCCTTTAAATCCTTAAGTTTGTGAACAAAGCCATCAACAGTGTCCTCATCATCCCTAATCAAATGAGTTTGCCAATATTCAGTCACCAGCTGTATATAGGAGGGATCTTGAAGCCATGAGGAGTTGAATTTGAATGGAGCTCTGATTCTGTGTATACTATCATCCAGCTCCAGATATATTGGTCGGTGATCTGATATTCCTCCTGTGCCAACCCATTGTCTGATACGGGGGTGTTCAGCGAGAAATTCTTCCTTGATGAGGAATCGATCCAATCTCCTGGCCAGACTGTGTTCACCAATGCGATTGTTTTTCCAAGTATACTGAATCTTAGCTGATGGGATGTCAATCCAGTGATGATCCTCCAACAGGTTTGTGATAACATCAGTTAATCCATCCACTTGTGCCAAGTGTCCCCATGATTCCATGAAACCCAAAGAGAAATTAAGGTCTCCTCCGAGAATGATGTTATCAACCTACATGAATGAAGTGTTGAATAACTATCTCCAAAATACAACCCTCTCTTGATAAGGACCGTAAACGTTTATTACTCTAATTTCAGTCTCTAGGGTTGTAGAGTATATGTCTGCCCCTAAAAAACCACCACCACCCTAGATACTCCTTAAATCAATAGTCCGGTTCTGAAAACCAATTGCAATACCTCCAGATCGCCCAGATACATCCAGAGCTTGAAATGTCCAACTCGGCAACCATGATTCTAGTAAAGGTGTGATTGAACTAGACATACTCAGGGTTTCTTGTAAGAAAATGATGTCAACAGAAACAGATGAAAAGAGTCGCCTCAGAGCTAGTTTTTTGGCAAGGCTAGCTAACCCTCGACAATTAAAGGATAAAATCTTCATGGAGGGGGAGGGGAGAGGGCATTCCTTGCTCTAAGAACCCTATCAATGGTTTTTTGTTTCCTAAGGGCCACCTCCTCCCCAACCTGAAATTTAGCTCTGGAAAGAGATGAGGGGCGACCCCTGGTAGGCTTATGAGAAGCAGGAGAAGCCTCAACATCCAAGCCAACTGCATCCAACCCTTTCTCTTTGGTTTTGGAGCACAAAGGGTATCTTGAGGAGGAGGATACAGATGAGGAAGGTGGAGGAGGATGAATGGGAAGCGGATAAGTGGAGGGATGTCAAGAGGTGTAAGTCGGAGGAGGCAAAGGCAGGGTGCAGGACAAAAAGGAATCCAAAGCCTATCCTGCAGGATGAAGGATAAAATGATCCATCAAGACAGAGATGGAAGACAAGGGGAAGTGTGCAGGGGGAACCAATGGATGATTATATAAATGAGATGAATGAGATGAATGAGATGCAGCATGACAAGATACAGGTGAGTGAGAAAAATTGGACATACCCGATGAGAAGACTTCACCCTGGGCTGCCTTGGATCGTGTCATTGGAGGAGAGGAAGGCTGTATAGGAGCCTTTCCACGCTTTTTCTTCACACCATCAGCAAGTGCCTCAACTGTATCACCAGAGGTCTTTAACTGTTCCTCTGTATGATCCACTACAGCAGGTTGTTGAGGCTGATCAACTAGGGGTTCCATATCCATTTCCTGAGCAATCTTTTTGTTCTTTCGATTGAGTGGGCAATCCCTGAAGAGATGTCCAACCTTATGGCATCTTCTACATCGATATGGAATACCTTCATAATCTAACAACTGTTTGTGCGAGGAAGATCTCCACTGAATCGTGATATGCTCCTGCAGTCCACCTCTGGTATCCAAATGAACCAATATCCTCGCAAATGCCATCATGCCCATAGTTTGATAGGATTTATCATACTCCATGTAGGTACCTAGCGAGTTTCCAATCCTTCTGAAAATGTCCTCGGACCAATACTGTAAAGGCAGTCTAGGTAGCCTGATCCAAATAGGGCCAACACCAATTTGCTCTGTCTCTGGGTCAAATAGTGGAGTCCAACGCTTTAATAACACAAGGGCATGTTCAAAGTGCCAGTAGGAGGAAAGGACCCAGTTCGTATGATCTACTCTAGCAAATCTCAACGTGAACCATCCCCTCACAAATGTTTGAACAAATGGGATGTCCTCTAGGTGATGACCCCAAATCTATGATGCCCAGGTCTTCAAACAAGCTGCCGAGTAGTTCCGGCCTCCGATTCTGCCGGCCAAAACCCTATCTGCATAGTCCATGGTATCACCCCACTGTATGTCCTCCTCATGTTTTAGTATCACATCATCAGCCTTAGTCTTGAAGCATTTTTGCTTCTTCTGGGGTCTGGAAGTAGAGATATGTGGTTTCTCAGATACCCTTGTTGAATCAGGGTCCTCGGTTGAAGGGTTAGGGTTTGTAGGAATAACAGGGATGGCATCCGAGAGTGGTGGTACAGTGGTAAAACAACCCGAGGGGGGAGCTGAACTGGAGGAGGGATTAGGGTCAATGTTTGGGGGCTCAGCAGAGGGTACGACAGCGGATTGTTCAGCCAGGTGAGGCGGCGAGTCCGAATTAGGGGCTTCCAATTCTGGGTAAGGGTTTATACAACCCGTGATAAACCCTAATGAAATCGGGGACGACGGAGGCAATGAGAATGCCGGCCAAGCGAGAGGCTCGTCCGGTAGTACAATAGCGGAATTGGTAGGTACAGAGAATTGAGGGAAAACATCAAAATTGCTAGTAAAACCTACACTGTAATTTAACATACCTTTAGAGGCGGCATACGTGGATTGCCAGATGGAACCCTCCTCCAGCGGTTCATTCGAGTAATCCACAGCATCTAGGTCCATAACGACAGTTGCACCGAGAACGAAGGTAACTGCCTCGAACAAGCTGGCCGACGGGAAACGACACCGACAGAGGTGAAATGAAAACGGTAACACAGTGTAAATGACGGAGAGTAGTAAGCTGGTGCGAAGGTAAATGGTAACAGGTAAAATGCTCAGGTAAGTCGTAGATGTTAGCGGAGGAACCCAAACGCATAAGACCGGCGTAGCAAAGACCGAAACCCTCCAACGTAAAAAGTAAAAAAAGAATGTTAGGAGCCAGGTGAATGCTGAGGTAACCTAGGGTAGATGCAGGTCAGGTCACGGTCTGCAGCAGTACCCCGTACCGCTAGCAGAAACCCTTAAACTTTTTCCACTGCTGTCGTTGTCGCTCCATCGCTCCCCTAGCATTGGCGGTTGTTCCCGCCAACTTATTACTATTATTTAAAGAAAATATATGATATACAAAATAATATGATGATGGTCTTTTCTTCTCCTTTTTGTCTTTTCCCTAATTAAACTAAGCCTAGGCCAAGGCTTTTCCCAATATTGGATGGATGAACTAGGATTATGTAAAGTTCGATCAAGTTTAGACACCCCTTGAGACAATTTGATTCCCCCAAAAGTGGCTTCCATCCTGAACCCCTTCTGATGAGGTTTGGACCTAAGATGTAGTGGGGACTAAACCCCACACAAACCAACTCATCTACATCTTATGGGAAACATGATGATGCTATGTTATGGACCTACAGGACAACATGGAGGAAAACTATTGGTTGTAGTATGTATCAATTGGTATACGAAAAGAGAGTGATTTTGATTGATATAGACAAATATATAAGAACAAAAATACAACTTGGGATGGACTTGTCCAAATCCCAGAAACAAAGACTCTAGATTAATGAGCTATATGAACTTCACCTAGATTCCCTACACCAGACACAGTAATAGAGTACGTGAGAGCTTTGTGGCATGATAAGTTCATAAAAGAGAAGAAATTCAAAGCTAGAGATTGTGCCTTATTGTTTGATTCAAAGTTAAAATATTTTAGAGTAAATTTTTGCACAAAATGTCTTGGACCTTATGAAATTGATATTGTGTAAAATAATGGGGCTATAAGGTTTTGCACCATTAAAAAAAATATGCACTAATGGAAAATGGACATAGGCTTTGGTTGTACCACAAATATTTATCCAAGGCCTTCTTGAAGAAAGTAAGTGATGGATGGCCCAATAGTGACATGGAGACTGTTCATAAGGGATAAATTTGTACCGAATGAATCATTCTTACATCCCATCTCCCAAAAAAAGAAAAGAAAATTTCCACTTGTGAAAACCCCTAAAAAGGCACTCTTGGGAAGATGAAATGTGACAACCAACTCATTTGGTGTATGACATGTAAAAAAAAAGTCACAAGTAGAAGGGAATTTCATGGTTTTATGATGGTTAAGTCAAGATCCTCCTATTGATGAGACTGATAGATTATTTATACGCTTGAGTTGCTAATAAAACTATTTTGTGAGGAAGAATACAACATCATTGTTACAACACTGATTGCTACAACTCCAACTATTGGTGGCTACAATTCAGATGTTGCAACACTTATGTAATGAAGTGATACAACACCTTCCTCCAGAGGGAAATGAATTTTTTTTTGCAACACCATTTCAATGAGCACATTTTTTCGATCAAACAAGCCTTCCAACAAGTCTGATACAATGATCATTGTTGTAACACCAACCCGACATAGGTGTTGTAACTCCAAGTTTTACAAGTGTTGTACACACCATGCCACAACAATTGTGGTACAACACAACTACTAAAACACACCAACCAATAAGGATGACAATTGTTTTTGCGTATGAGGTAACATCATCAAGGGGCATGGGAGTGGTAGCCTAATGTCGCCAACTTGGAGAGAAATTCATGGTAAGCACAAATGTATGCCTTTCCTTTTACACATTGAAGATCATCAATTGGACTTGATCAAATGTACTTTGAAATGATTGCATCCATCTCATTCCACTACTACCATAACTAATGAAATGACCTACACCATTACCCCATGACTACCTGACCATTTTTAGAAATTGGCACCCAATGAACTATCATTCTAACTGTGAAACCAACAATGTATTTGGGCATTGAGCAGAGGAAAAATATGAGGTTCAATAAATCATATAGATATTATAGAGACTCTTTTGTGCATGCTTATGATAATATATGGTCAAATTTTCAAGCCGGAGGTTGGATAGGTCATGACAAGTGACTGTAGGATTATGATGATGATGTAGCCCTGGAATTTGTACTCAACCTCAAGAATGATCATATTGTGGTACAAGGGACAATATTCCAAGTGGACGAGGGCACAATTTCTACAGTATTTGGACTACCACAGGTTGGGGAAAGATCGTATTTTAGGAGGAAACCCAAGACAAAATTAATGGAATAGTTGCTTGAACAAAGGGAGGCTCTGATAAGAAAAGGAAATATTTTTGATAAAAAATATTGCTAGTGCCATGGGAAGAAATAACCCTTCGTATCCAAATATACATCATCTATGAGGGGAACCATGGAGTTTTGTATTGGCTTCATTGAAGGTTGCTGAATCACCTAAGGCATTAGAGGCTGATAAATATGCCATATTTTCTGTGGAGAATATTATTACTCCAAAAACCACAAACCAACTTTGGAGACCAGGATCTAGCCTTCCTAATCTCAGAGAGGGCTCTCTCTTTATGATTTAACTTTGTTTTAATTAATTGTTTTTAGGCTAGTTATGATTGTGTTGGGGTTTTTGATTTGAATTTGGGTGGTGGGATCACTTACTTAGATGAAAAAGGATTGTCCTTTACCATTGGGCTATGGGGTTGAATGTCAAACAAATTGGACTGGATCAAGCTTTAAAAACAATGTCTACTGGGCAAGATAGGTGAGTTATTACAGATCTCAAAGGATGGATGTTGAAATGGTTTCTAATTAGATCCAGGGAGAAATTAAGCATTCCTTAGGCCGGATTATGAAGAGAATGAAAGACGTCAACCAGGATGGGAGAGAAATTAAGGGTTCTCAAATCTAGATATCAGAGGAAAACATATAAATGACTAATTGTGCAAAACAGAGTGTACTTAAACAAATTTTGAGTTATATTTCCAGTTAATTCATTCAAATTTGAATAACATTTAAGTTTATGAAACACATAAGAAAGTAACAAAATCATATAAAGAAGATACTTCACTGCAAATAGCTCATCTCATGAATCCTGTAGTGCAATCTTTTTATTACTTGCTCCAGTCTGTTGACTTGAAAATTGGTACAATCACCCTTAGGTTTAAGATCAAAATAACTCTACAAATGTATAGCAATCCACACTCAATACTTCGAATTATGAAGTATTTATACAAAAAGAATTTACAAAATATCTCAAACTGCATTGAGAACTAATCTAGGAAAAGGAAATATCTTCATGCAAGAAGATAGAGACAGTTATTGAATTGTTGTTTGTTGTCCCTATTATTTAGGTTCTGTTGTCTTTTAGTCTTTGATCTTTTTCCCTTTAAGCTGCTTGGCTGTTTGGTCTTCACGCTGGATGTCATATTTACTTATGACCTTTCATCTGATACTCTTTGACCTTGCTGTCCTGTCAATACCCTTTTATTGTGCTTTTTCACTTTTTACTGTACATTTATATTTTTACTGTGTATTTCCTATAGTAAATCATTGAGTTTTTCCCATGTCTCAGCATCTAGTAATTGGATATTGAGCATTTTTCGGTATATCTCATATGCCTCTATGTATTTGGCAAAAGTAAGCCTATTGACAAAAAGGTGTTTTACCTCATGCTGGAGGTAAAACAAGTTTTCAAAAGTTTGGTATAATACTTTTCCTATTGGCATGTCCCTCATGGATGAAGTGTTTACCTGATATTTGGCCACTTCCCTGATCTTCTTATTGTAATCTTCCTGTGTCATTAGCTTATCATTTATAACTAAGGGATTTGGTAATCCCTTTTGCCTCAAAAGTTTGAACTTAACCATGAACCTGTCAATGACGAGTTGCATGGTTTGACACTTATCCTCAAAGTTCAACATTAAATTCCTCTTATTGAGGACTCTTCTAACTTCCAAAATTGTACCTGTCCTGTTAGGTATCTCTAATTCTTGCAGCTCATACTTGTTCTTGGAGTTGAGGAAATGGATGATTCTTGCAGCTTCCTCTAGCATATCTCCAAGTTCTGCTTTAACTCTTTGAATGGCTTCTGTAGCCTGGTTTATCAAATCAATCTGTTCAAAAATAACTTGTATGGATGGCCAAATATCATTGATAGAGTCAATGATATTGGCCCAAAGTTGCTTCTTAGCCTGACCTAAAGGTTCATTCAGTGTCAATTCTTTTTCTAGGCTTTTGATTCTTTCAGTCATTCTTGTGGCCTTCTGTTGTTCTTCTCTGTGCATGATTTGGGCCAATTTGTAGTTTGTTTCTAGGCTGGTGACTTTTTCCTTAAGTCTGTTCATCTCCGTGGTTTGAATGGACATTTCTTCCATTGCTTTGACCAACCTATTTGCTTCATCACATGTGGAGCTTGTTGTTGTCAATCTTGTCGCTGATATAGTTGGTGTAGATGCCGGTAGTGCAGTGGCCATTGGAGCAGTGGGAGCTAAGGATGCTGCCAAAGTAGAAGGTACAACAGTGGTAACTGTTGGAATGACAGTTGCAGGAGCATCATCAAGACTAGCTTGTTTGAGTTGCATCAAGCTATCCAATTCTTTCTCCATCTCCTTCAACTGATCATTCAGTTGCAGCACTAAGTCCATCATCTCTTCATGATTGCTCTGACTTTCTAGGACCTCCTTTGTCTGTGGGTGTTGTGAATGAGGTAGCTTAAGCTGTTTCTTGAGGGTTGCTATGTCCTCATTCTTCTTCTTGATCAGTTGTTCAGTAGCCTTAATGTCACTTGGATCATGGCCGAGTTCAATGACCAAGTCCTCCAATGATTTTATCCTGTTATCTTTGGCCTATGAGGAGGCATTTTCCAATTTGCATTGGGTTGTCACATTATCCAATGAATTCTTCAGCTTGTGGGCAACCATGGCCTTTCCTGTAAGGGTGGAGTAAATAATTTCTCTAGCCTTCTTGTGGAACTCTACCTGATCAATGGGATGAAGATCCCTGGCCAAGTCAGCAGAGGTTTTTGGCTGAACAGTGGGCTGCAAAAATGACACCTGCATCTTGCCTACTTTGATGTCAAAGGCTGACATCAATTTGGTCTGGTTTGATGGTGTAAGCTTGAGGTATTGGGCATATTTCTCTACCTTCAACTTTTCATTCCTCATCTTTATTTCTTTAAATATGTCTTTGATATCCTTTTCCCTGTCAGCTGGCTTGACAAAGGAAGAAACCTCCATACTCTGTTGTCTCTCTATCATATGTGTGTTGGAGGTTGATGGCTACTGGGTTTAACCCGATGCAGCTGTTTCTTTACTTCGGTGGCCCATTGTCTCAGTGTCAGTTATTTCCTCTGAAGCAATGTTTTCCTCCTGTTCAGACACAAGATTCAACTTGGGCCTCTTTCTTAGCTCAAACAGCTCATCAGTAGTCTCCATGGTAGAGCTGGATCCTTCTTCCCTATTCCTTTTAGGATTTTTCTCCTCATTGACTGGGGTTTGAAGCACAGGATGAACATTCATTGTTTCTCCTAATTCTGGAACCTGCAGGAAAGAGCTCTGGTCAAATTGTTTTTCAAGGTCAATCAATGTGTTCTCAACATCCACAATTGTGTTATCCATATCAATCAATGTGTTCTCCACCCACTCATATTGGTTAGCAAACTGTTCAATGTCAGGTCTCGGGTGGTGGATGTATGGTCCCAACTTGACCTTAAGTCTCATCTTGTTTATGACCCCATGAGGGTCATACTGCCATATGAAGTTGTTTATGAATTTCATCTGTTGTAGTAACCTGTCGGCCTCTGGTCCAGCCTCTCTATTGTTGCAAATGAATGGGCCCAATTGGTTTTTCACCTTGAACTGGGTTTTCTTCCTAGCAGATAGGAAGTGGACCTCATCAGAATTGATGATTTATTTGAAATATTCAAGGGCAAATATCCTCATAGGGAGGTATTTTGGCAATTTATAAGGGGCTAACTGGCAGCCATAAACTCTGATCTCAGTGTGGTTCTGGTAGAGGTACCAGTCTCCCACCTTGTTATTCTTTGCCAATTGTAGCACTCTCTTGATGTCTTGGCTGATTCTAGGCTGAGTATTAGAAGTCAACATGTTCATGACTAGGTAGACAAAGGATTCTATGAAGTTTTTGTAGGTGAATGCTGTGGAAAACTTCTGGACCAAGGGTGTCCAGTAGACCACTGATCTCTCCTTTCCCTGGTGTCCAACTTCTAGATGCTCACAGGGAACTTATCTGTCTGGTAATATAAAAACATATAAAACAACATTGAAGAGTATTTGAAAACTCTTTCAGTGGGCAGTCTGGTGAATTGTTCATGCATTCTGTCTGCAATGAACTGAGCATAATCATACATGATAGCAGGAGGCTTGCCTGGAGTGAAAATGGATAGGAAGGCCAGGATGACCTCATCCACATGCTCATCTGATGTGTATCCTAGGATGCATGAGAGCATGGTGATTATGCGTCTACCAGTTTATGAGAAAATGGTGGCAGCATAAGGTGGGGTATCTGTAGGAGTATGGCGGTCTTCAATGGTAAAATTCTGGAAAATTTGCTTGATTTTCACCTGGTCTAATGTGATATACAAATCCAATAGGTTTCCAATGGATAGAGGAGTCTGATTAGGGCTAGATTGGATTTGTAGCATTTGGTTGATTGACTCATGTGTAATAGTGAATAACAACTGCTAATTTGGGGCAATAATGGCCCTTTGGCTAGGGACATAACATGCATGACAATAATGTACAATATATGGGAAAGGGTGAACTTCTGGGAATGTGTATTTGGGTAAGTTGGATTCCCAAAGGTTGATGTCATCTGCATGGTTCAAAAATCTGTCCTCACTCCAATAGTGGAGCTTCTTAAGGTGGGCTGGAGTTTCAATGTCTTTTATTTGGAAATCCCTGTCTGCCAGGGCCAAATGGTCAATGTCCAAGTGAGGGGTTGACACAGGTCTGACATCCAGAGAGGTTTGGGCAGCCATCTCATGGGGAAAGGTGTGAATTGGGCTTGCATAAACTGTAGAAGTGAAGCTTGAACAAGTCTGGTGGAGTGAAAAGGCAGTTTGCAGGTTGGAAAAGACGGGTTTAGGTATTCAGGGGGAAATACTCTCAATTTAGGGAAAATTAATTAAATTCAATCAATTTAACGTTTGAATTCACTGTACGTTTTTAAATTTGAGAGGGTCGTTCTGGTTTCTTGTCAAAAATACCTGGAAATGGTGGTATAGGCTGCAATTAGTTTCAATGGTGGCTGTAGAGGGTACTATGGCTTCAGCTACGCATCGGATGGCTAAATTGGGTGTCTGGAGCATGTTCGGGAGGTAATCAACGGTCAAATTTGGCTACAGAGGCTCAGGGTGGTGCAAGAAGGCTTAGGAAGCTTTCACAAAGCGAATGAGCAAAAAGGGTGAAAATGAGCATCTTTGGCTTTTTAACCGGCAACAGTTAGAATTTGGCGCAGAATTTCATAATGAACAGTGGGTGGTTTCGGCTTTTGGCGAGGAGGTGGTTTCGGGGGCCATCATACCACTTTTGGCAGTCGAGTGGTATTTCCTTGAGAGTACGTGAGTTCACCTGGTGCTGCCATGTAACCGAAAAGGGCCCGAGCAAAACCGTGAATCTCGCATGCTCTTGGGCAGATAAAGTTAGGTAACAGAGTCAGTGCGATATGGATGTGCGTCGTCAGACCTGGGGGTCCAAGATCTAACGGCTGTCGCGCGGTGGAGCTGCACAGAGGGAACTCGGGCGGAGATTTGCGGGGCCCTGGGGGTTAATTACAAGTGATTGTAAATTTTTAATGAATAAATGGGGATTAAAATGTAATAAATGAGTTTGTTAAGCGCACCAGGGTAGTGGGTTAAACGGGTTTATGTCGGGGAAAATGTGAATTGCAGAGAGTTAATTAAATAATGTGGAGGGGAAATAAAACTTAGGATAAAGGGGTTTTATGGGTTTTTAAGGAAAAATAGGGAAATTAATAAGGGGAAAATGATTTTTTCAAAGGGGAATGGGTTTCACACTAGGGAAAAGGGGTTTTGGGTTGGGAAATGACTTTTGGAAGGTAATTTTCTAGGGAAATGTGTGAAACCAAGGGGCAAGGGTGAAAATGAAGGGAAAAAGGGTATTTTAATAAGAAATGATGGGATAATGGGGAAATTAGTAAGTATGTAGTGGGGGATGAAATGAAATGAGGGGAAGTTAATTAAATCAGCTTGTGAACATCCTTTCACTTTCATAACTGCTCCTGCACACTGAAACATTGGATTAAGCATGATAAATGTGCTTATGCTTCAATCAACTTTGTACTTCTGCAACCTTTCTTCTACTTACCCTTTACTTACCCTAACATTTTTTCTTCACTTTATTGGGTGCATTTAAGCTAGCAGACCCTTTCTTTCCTTTTTCTTTTGAAAAGTAAACTATCTAATTCTAACCTTATATCTTCCAGTGGCTTAGATTAAGCTTATGAGCACATTTTATTTCTCTACCTAACTACTGATCTGCCAAGATTAAAGAGTATGGCTAGATCTTTATTCTTTAATTATAAACATGAAATTTAAAGCATGAACTAGTCAAGATTAAACTATTTGACTATCATGGGTTGTGGCATTTATGACAAGTTGCACACAACCATTATTTTGAACAGTAAAGTAAAAAGTAGTGGCATTTGGACTTGCACACTTTCATGATCTGTTTTTGTTTGGGGTTCATATATTTTCACTTTTTTGATCTTTTCTTGTTCTTTTTGTCCTTTGATATTTCTTTTAGGACATACCCTCTTTACATTTTTTAATTTTTAATATGGAAAACATTTTGCAGAAAGCAAAAGCATGTACAATATTACAAGATCAACCACAACCAATTTAAAATTATGAATCCTATTAATATAGGACGCTAGCAGTGGCTCCGCATGGGGATGGCATTTCCCGGTGAAATGTCAAGAACTCTAAAGATCAGTAGCCTTTGAATTGTGACTAAAGTTACCTTGTAAACTGTGCTTCTGTGATTCTGCTTTATTGATACTTATGATGGTGAAACCTTTGAAGCTTAGGGCCTTCTCTCCGGGCTTCAACTTCAAAAGATTACCATCCAATCCAATCTACACTCTGCAATGTTATGTACAATGATGCAAAGTAAAGTGAACTATGGTTAATATGTGGAAAAATAATGCTTCAACATTCTACCATTGACAGGTCCTCCTGGTGGATTTGATCTATCTATCTCTCTCAAGAAAAATGCATTGTTACCCCTGTAACCATAAATGACATAAGGCCCTTGCCATAGGAAGTCAAATTTGCCATGTTTGCCTTTGTCTTCTCTTCTTGAATCCCACTTAAGAACTTTATCACCTATGTAAAAATCATCAGCTTTGGTATTTTTATCAAATATCCTTTTGATTTTGTCCTGGATTACCTGTGATTTTACATATACTTCTTCTCTGGTATGCTGCAAGTGTATGGTCTAATTTATCCTTCTCTGGATATCATTTGGTTCTACCTGCAACTCCTGGATGATCTTCATCACTGGCACTCCCAATAAAGATGGAAAAACAACATCCATCCCATATACTAACTAATAGGGAGATGTGCCAATGGAATTCTTGGTAGTTAGTTTGTCTGCCCATAAGGCATTGACCAACTTTTTGTTCCATGTCTTTTTGTTGTCTTCCAGTAATTTCTTAATGATATTGACCAGGCTTTTGTTAGAGGATTCTGCAAGTCCATTACCTTGAGGGTAATAGGCAGTGCAGTGGCCAAGGGTGATGTGGTATTTGTTATAGAAGTCTATCATTTTCTTGGATTTAAAGGTAGTTGCATTATCAGTAATGAGCTTTTGGGGGCATCCAAATCTTGACAGGATATTATTTTCTAGGAATGAAATAATGACAGTGTCTGTGGCTTGTCTAGAAGGGATGGCTTCTATCCATTTGGTAAAATAATCAGTGGCTGTCAAAATCCACTTATGCTGGGTTGAGGAGGCTGGGTGTATTTCTCCAATGAAGTCTAACCCCCGTTGTTGAAATGACATTTCTGTGGAGATTGGTTTAAGAGGCAAGGGTAAAAGTTTTCTCTTCCCCTCAAATATATAGCACCTATGACAAGAGGTCACATGTTTTTTAACATCTGCAAATAGAGTGGGCCAGTAGAAACCAACCCTCAGGATTTTGTCAGCAACAGTTTTCCAATACAAGTGTCCTCCACAATCCCTTGCATGAAATTCTTACATAATTTTATCAGCTTCATCTTTCAGTGAACAATTCAAAAGAATACCACTAATGTCTTTCCAAAACAAAGCATTATCTATGATACAATATTTTAATGACTTTATTTTCAAAAATCTAGCTTTAGTTCTTGTCAAACCAAGAGGAGCTTGTAAGTTTAGTAATACAAATATGATATTTGCATACCAAGGTGAATCTGTAAAAGGTTCACTGATCTGTGGAGTCGCCATCTCTTCCTGATCATCAAGGGCACTAATGAAGTTAATATCTAGGGCCTCACGGTTCGATTCATCCATGAGTTTGGCTAAACCTTGGCCTTTGATAAGTTTAGTAGGATTTATTTCTATGTCATATTCCAATAAGCAATGATGTGAGAATACAAAATGCAGACTATGAAATCTTTGATGGCCTTTACTAAAGCTAATGCTTGTTTTTCCATAATATTGCATTTTAGTGTGGCATCTCTTAAGGATTTACTGAAAAATGCAATTGGTTGTTCATATCCTTAGTTGTTCTTTTGCAGCAAGACTGCTGCAATGGTGTGTTCTGAAGCAAAATAAAAAATTATAGTCTTTCTGAAAATTAGGACTTATAAGTACTGGAGTTTCGGTTAAGGCTTCCTTGATGGATTCAAATGATTGTTTGGCCTCCACTGTCCATTTAAGTGCTAAGTCCTTTCTTAACATGTTATTTAGTTCTCTAATTAATTCTGCTAAATTTTAAATGTATCTCCTGAGAAAATTTATCTTGCCTAAAATGACTATAACTCTTTAATGTTTCTAGGATGGGCAATGGTCAAAATGGCCTCTATTCTAGCAGGATCTATTCTAATTCCATCTTTGGATATTATATGTCCCAACAGTTTACCCTCTTCTAAACCAAAGAGTGTCTTTTTGGGATTTAAAGAAATCCCAAATTTCCTACATTTGATGAAAACTCTTCTCAAGTGGTCTAGGTGTTCATTATCAGATTTAGAAAAAACAGTGATGTCATCTTGGTATACCACTAGGAAGTCATGGATCTCCTTGGCAAAAGCTATATCCATAGCTCTTTGAAATGTTGCTCCTGCGTTCATTAATCCAAAAGGCATCTTCAAATACATGAAGGTACCCCAAGGAGTAGTAAATGCAGTTTTGGCTTGGTCCTCTGGTTGAACTAAGATCTGGTTATATCCAAAAAATCCATCAAGCAATGAAATTCTGGATGAGCCTACTACCCTCTAAAGGATATGGTCCATTTTTGGGAGAGGATAGTTGTCTTTCAATGAGACCTTGTTTAAATTTTTGAAATCAACACAAAGTCTGATTTCTCCAGTCTTTTTCCTAGTAGTGACTAAGTTTGAAATCCAATCTGAATATCTAATGGGAGCTATGATTTGGGCATCATACATTCTTTTAACTTCTTTCTCAATAGATGGCATAAGAATTGGATTAATTCTCCTAAGTTTCTGTTTGAAAGGTTTATGATCTTCTTTGAGAGGTATTTTGTGTTGAATTATGCTGGTGTCATAAGACTTCAAGTCTTCATAACTCCAGGCAAAAACATCTTGGAACTCTTTAAACAGATTTATGTATTTAACCTTTTCCTCTAGAGGTAAGGCTTTAGATATTTTAATGAGTTTTGGTTTTTCATGAGTTCCAATGTTACATTCTTCGTCCACTCTTAAAGGTTCCATTTTTGGTTTTCTAGCTACATTGTTTGAGTCAAACAAATCTTCTAATGGGACTAATCCCTTAGGCAAAATTTAATTTTAAGGTTTATAATTTCAGGATCATCATCCATTATCTCTTCTATCTCTACATTTTCTAAACTATCTATATCTACTTTAGTGAAGTTAGTAGGTTTACCTATATCTAAAATATTTACATTTAAGCTACTATCTATGTCACTATCTATGCTATTTTCTACTGTATAGTTTGTATCTATTTTACAATTCTGAAACTCACCTTCAGCATTCATGAAGTTATAAATATGAGAATCCTTGGAGAAAAGCTGCCAATACTTCAAGTTGTCTGATATAACAGGCCTATGTCTAACTTCTGCAGTGTACTGATGGTTGGGTTGAAAGGGCAATTTGCAGGTACTAGCAAAAGTGGCAAGACTATGGGCTTGCATATTTTGTTTTCTGTTGGGTTGTGTTATATTCTTTCCATGGCTAGCCCACGTAGTTAACCAGGGGTTAGAGGGGGGGAGGTCATAGGGGGTTTGAGGGGTACCCATAACCCCACTTTATGGGGTCCGGGGTAGCGCCCCGGAAAATTTTGGTTTTGGACCCTATGCCAGGTTGGGCGGACCCACCTATGGTTTTGTGCATGATATTCGCACATGGTTTTGGACGCGATGTTTTTTCGGTCCATGGTATTGGATGCTTCGGCATGTATAAATATGTATTATAACATTGAAAGGAACATAATGAAAAATCAAGCTGGTAGTCCCAGTTTTGGGATCTAGGGGAAAATCTCTGTGTATATGTGTTTTATGCTAGATAACCGGATTTGTCCAAGAGGCCCCTCGAATCCTGAATCCAGCGTGTCCGACGCAATTCTGCCTTGATTCGTGTCCAAATCCAATGACACGTCGTGTCCTTTCCTGACTCGTCGAATCCAAGGTCGTGTCCCGATTTTCATCTGCGTGTCACGGTTTTGGGAATCGTGTCCTGTTTCCAGGACTCGCTAAGCTCAAAAAGTGACCTACGCAGGTATGAAAAGGCCGCATTTGGTCATTACAGCCACGCATATTTTCATTTGGCAAGCGTTTTGGCAGCTTCATGATCAAGTCTAGGCCCTAGTATTGATATGCCATTCATGGTAATGTTAAATTCTTAAGTAAAAGTGACATTCTCCTTAATCTTCATTTTCATCCTTTTACTTAAATTTTTAACATTACCATGAAATGACTCAGGATGTTTGAGAGTGGTTCCGGCCTCATTGGATTTCATATGGAGAAAGTAGAATTTTATATTTCATTCAAAATCCAGCAGACTTATCAGTTTTTCAGGATTTTAGGATTGGGGGATTGCAATGTTTCCATTGAATTTTGTCATGTATTAGGGTATGGAACTCGTGTTTAATCAAGAGCACCAAACCAGGAGCTTCTGAAAATGTCGCTCCCACTCTCGTTTTCGCTCCCGCTCCCCGCTTTCGCTCCCGCTCCCAAGTAACACTGTTCCTGATGATATGGGTATGGACACCAGTATTGAGTTGGCATTGGCCAACATGGATCTCAATTATCCAGTGCTAGAGCCTGTTAGATTTGATGACTTAGAGGGGTCATCCTCCACACCAGCAGATGAAGAGGCGACTATGGATACAGGGGAGCAGGAGGATGCAGAGGAGAGCAGTGGGGACCATGATGATGAGGACATTGATGCTAATTCTGATGCTGATTGATGCCTTGAGGCTTGTATACCTGTAGTTGTTTTATATTTTCTATTTCTATTTGCTATTGGCATTGCACCAGCACTATCTATGTAACACATTTTGATTTGATGACTTAATGAGAAAACTACAGTTGTCAGTGTGTTTATCTTACTATCTTGTAGTTGTAAGTTGTCTTTCAGTTATGAATTATGAATCATGATTTAAATTTTTAATAGATTTATCATTTATGTGACTAGTACCACTCACATTTATTTGAATTTTGTATGTACTATGCATGCTAATAGCTATAGATGAAGATCTATGTTTGAAATCAATAAATTTGTATCATTAATTAAAATTTGTGTAAGAAATATCTAATTTTTAATATATATATATATATATATATATATATATAACGAATCCTATATGTCCTGTTCCGGGGGGTCAACGTGTCCGAATCCGACACCACGAATCTTGAATCCTACGTGTCCCGAATCCCCGTGTCAGGTGACTTAGGTTTTATGTGTTACGCTGTCGCATTATTTATTTTATGTGTTTTAGAATTCGTATGCAGGTAATTTATGTACAGGGTTAAAACCTACATTTGGTATTAGAGTTGTTTTGGCTTCAAGGGGATGCCTTTGTTGCTGAGGGGTTTCGCTCGGGCCTATGGTAGACCCTGTTCAATGGGAGATCCACGAGATTGATTCTGGTGGTGAAAGAAGATGGTGAGCAGTGGAAAGATAGAGATCGAGAAATTTAATGGTCAGAATTTTGAGTTGTGGAACTCAAGATGGAGGATTTGTTGGTGGATACAGATCAGTGGATCGCGGTAGATCCGGGTACTAAACCAACGGGAGTTTCCATTGAAGAATGGAAGAAGTTGGATCAGAAGGCAAAGAGCGCAATACGATTGCGTGTCTTAGATTCAGTATTGCTAAATGTATCAGGGGAAGTTACGATGAAGGCTTTGTGGGACAAGTTAGGGACTTTGTACCAATCTAAGTCTCTGGTGAATAAATTGTTTCTGCGGAAAAAGCTGTATAACCTGAGGATGAAAGATGGAGACTCGGTGACAGAGCATCTGAACACATTTAATACTATGGTAAGTCAGTTAGCATCTGTTGATATTAAAATTTCAGATCAAGATAAGTGCATTAGTTTGTTGTGTTCTCTACCAGATTCGTGGGATAGTCTGGTTATTGCAATAGGTAGCAATGCAACTGCCTTGCAGTTTGATGAAATAGTCTCATCCTTGCTGACGGAGGAGATGAGACAGAAAAATATGGAGAGCTAGAATGGTGATGCCCTGTCTGTACGAGGACGGTCCCATAACAGAAACAAAAATAAGTCATCGAGTGGGAGATCTAAATCTAGAGGGAGATCTAAATCTCCTGGAAAACCTGTAAAGGTGGTGTGTTGGAAATGTGGAAAGGAAGGGCACTACAAAAGGGACTGTAAATCTAAAGCTCCTGATAAAGGAAAGGGATTTGATGATGCTCCTTCTGTAGAGGCAAAAACCACCTTAGATGAAGGTGGGGATGTGTACTCGGCTTCTTCAAGTACACATGTAGATCATGAGGCATGGTTGATTGACTCAGGTGCATCGTTTCACTTCACTCCCCATAGAGAGTGGTTCTGCGAGTATGAGAAATACGATGGTGGTCATGTCTGCTTAGGGGATGATAGGAAGGCTAGAATCGTTGGTCACGGAAAAGTAAAGTTGAAGTTGCAAGGTGGAAGGGTTAGAACATTTCCGGGTGTTTTACATATTCCTGCATTGGCCAGAAATTTGATTTCTGTAAGCAAGCTGGATGATGCAGGTGTAAAAACAATGTTCGAGATGGATACCTGCAAAATGGTTCGGGGAGCACTGGTATTGATGCAGGGAGTTCGGATTGGAGCTCTGTACAAGCTATAAGGTAGCACTGTTATTGATGGGTGCAACAGTTCTGTGGTTCCTGAAAGTGGAGCAGAAAATCTAGTGGTCTTTGGAGAGAAGACCATGATGTGGCATCAAAGGTTTGGACATATTGGAGAAAAGGGCCTTCGAATACTTCATTGTAAAGGTATGGTAGAAGGTATGAGTAATAGCTCTTTGGATTTTGATTTCTGTGAAAATTGTGTATATGGGAAGCAGAATTGGGTGAGTTTTCCCTCTTTAGTAAGAGGGCGAAACATATATTAGAGCTTGTGCATAGTGATGTGTTTGGACCTGTGAAGGTTCCATCACTGGGTAAGTCGATGTACTATGTATCATTTATTGATGACTTCTCAAGGAATACATGGATATATTTCCTTAAGAAGAAATCTGAAGTCTTTGACAGGTTTAAAGAATTTAAGGCTCTGGTGGAAAACCAGACAGAGAAGAAGATAAAGGTGCTGAGGACAGATAACAGTGGAGAGTTTTGTAGTTAGGAATTTGAAGAATTCTGTAAGAAGTGTGGTATAGCGTAGCAGAAGACTACTCCATATACACCTCAACAAAATGGAGTTGCAGAAAGAATGAACAAGACGTTGATGGAAAGGGCAAGAAGCATGCTCAGTGGTGCCGGGTTAGGACAGGAATT
The DNA here is from genome assembly GCA_031772625.1 of Pinus tabuliformis. Classification (NCBI taxonomy): domain Eukaryota; kingdom Viridiplantae; phylum Streptophyta; class Pinopsida; order Pinales; family Pinaceae; genus Pinus; species Pinus tabuliformis. The sequence goes on along the minus strand of CM062820.1, from coordinate 1,705,609,937 downwards.
TTGGGTAGAGGCGGTGCATACTGCATGTTACCTAGTCAACAGGTCACCTTCATCAGCATTGGAGGATAAGACTCCACAAGAGGTATGGACTGGTAAGAAACCCTCTCTTTCACATCTGAGGGTATTTGGATGTGATGCATATGTACATGTTCCAAAGGAGAAACGAACCAAGTTGGATAGTAAATCTGAAAAGTGCATCTTTATCGGGTATAAGGATGGTTTAAAGGGTTATAAGCTTTGGAACCCAGTAACAAGGAAGGTTGTGTACAGCCGAGATGTGGTGTTCAGAGAGGTGAAAGATGTTATTAAACATAAAGTCCAACCAAAGGAACCTGAGAAGATAGAGTTTGAGCTAAAGGAGGAAGAATCAGACTCTACAACAGAGGAGGAATTAGAAGATGAAGAGCCACAGACTCCGGATGTGAGAAGATCGGTTCGAGAAAGAAGGTAGCCATAAAGGTATAGTCCATCTGCTTTCTGTTCAAATTTTGCTTTGTCTGTTACTGATGATGATCCCAAAACTGTGAAGGAAGCAGTGGATTAAGAGGATGGAAAACTCTGGAAAGAAGCCATGGTTGATGAAATGGCATCTTTGCACAAAAATGAGGCTTGGGATCTAGTGGAGTTGCCGACTAGAAGGAAACCCATTGGTAGTAAATGGGTGTTCAAAAAGAAGACAAATGCAGAAGGAAAAGTGGAGAAATACAAAGCTCAGTTGGTAGCAAAAGGTTATTCCCAGGTGTCGGGAATTGATTTTGGTGATATTTTTTCTCCTGTTGCCAAGGTAACTTCTATTAGATTACTTTTATCTGTTGCTACTACTTTTGATTTTGAGGTAGAACAGATGGATGTGAAGACAACATTTCTTCACGGGGATTTGGAAGAGGAGATCTACATGAAGCAACCTGAAGGTTTTGCGGTGAAGGGTAAGAAAGAACTGGTATGCAAGTTAAAGAAGTCTCTGTATGGGTTAAAACAATCACCAAAGATGTGGTATCAGAAATTTGATACATTTATACGGGGGCTTAGCTTCACCAGAAGCAAAGCAGATCACTGTGTGTATTTTAAATTAATTGGTGACCGTGTTATTTATCTGGTCTTGTATGTGGTTGATATGTTGCTGGTTGGAAATGACAAAGAAATTATCCAGGATTTGAAGACCCAATTGTCCTCCAAATTCGACATGAAAGATCTTGGTGTTGCAAACTATATTTTGGGCATGGAAATTAAAAGAGATTATACAAAGAGGAAGCTCTAGTTAAACTAGAGGAAGTATGTCGAGACAATATTGCAGAGGTTTAATATGTAGGATAGTAAACCGGTGAAGGTTCCTATTCCTGTAGGTGTGAGGTTATCTGTTGAACAGTGTCCCAAGACACTAGAAGAGGAAGAGGACATGTCCCATGTTCCATATGCAAGTGCAGTCGGTAGCCTGATGTATGTAATGGTCTGTACTAGACCAGACATTGCACATGCAGTAGGAGTATTGAGCAGGTTTATGTCAAAACTAGGAAAGGAGCATTGGACATCAGTGAAGCGGGTTTTCAGGTATTTGCATGGCACTAGTGATTATAGTTTGTGCTACCAAGGAAGACCAGGGTTGGACAGAGTGTTGGATATTCGTGTCTTTGTTGATGCAGACTGGGCTGGAGATCTGGATCAGAGAAGATCTACAAGTGGGTATGTGTTTAACCTATTTGGAGGTGCAGTCAGTTGAATGAGTAAGAAACAATATATAGTGGAACTATCAACTACAGAGGCAGAATACATGGCAGCCACTTATGCAAGCAAGGAAGCAGTTTGGTTGCAGAGATTGTGTTCAAGTATGGGGTTAGTACAGGAAGCTATAAGGATAGACTGTGACAACCAAAGTGCAATTTTCTTGGCAAAGAACCCTGCATATCATTCAAAGACAAAGCACATTGATGTTCAATATCACTTTGTGAGGGATATGATAGAAGACAAAAAGGTGTTGCTGGTAAAGGTGGACACTTTGAAGAATACTGTAGATGCATTGACAAAATCTGTGAGCTCTGAGAAGTTCTCTTGGTGTAGAGAAACAATGGGCGTTGAAGGGCTGGATAAATTACTAAGCTCTCTTGTGGCCTCCTGTGGAAAGAAAACAACAAGTGGGAGAATGTTGGGTTGTGTTATATTCTTTCCACGACTAGCCCACGTAGTTAACTGGGGGTTAGAGGGGGGGAGGTCACAGGGGGTTTGAGGGGCACCCATAACCCCACTTTATGGGGTCTGGGGCAGCGCCTCGGAAAATTTTGGTTTTGGACCCTATGTTAGGTTGGGCAGACCCACCTATGGTTTTGTGCATGATTTTTGCACATGGTTTTGGACGCGATGGTTTTTCAATCCATGGTATTGGATGCTTTTGCATGTATAAATATGTATTATAACATTGAAAGGAACATAATGAAAAATCAAGTTGGTAGAATTCGTATGCAGGTAATTTATGTACAGGGTTAAAACCTACATTTTCTAGGAATGGCAACAAAGTTTGTTTCCATGAGGTCTTTAATCAAATCTAGGACAGTCTCCCTGTATTGACTAATTCTGGGATTGTTTATAGAGTATTCACCATTAATTTGTTTAATAATCAGTTCTGAGTCTCCAAGTATAGAAACTCTCTTGGCTCCAAGTTTTCTAACCATTTGTAACCCTAAGATCATAGCTTCATACTCTTCCATGTTGTTTGTACACTTGAAGTTTAATCTGAATGCATGTCCCTCAGAATGATTATTCTCCATATTATGGATCCACACTCCTGCACCAGCCCCTAACCTATTCATAGACCCATCATAATCTAGATGCCATAGGGACTCATGAAAAATGTTCTCACTATTAGCTGTTTTGTATTTCAGTTCTTTAGTTGTGATTTGATTATCATCATGTTCTGAATTGTACAAGATGAAAGAGTCCATATCATAATGCATGGAGTAAATGGGAAAGTTTTGTGGTTTTTCAGTACTACTCACCATGTATTTCATCAAGGTCTCTCGATATAATTTCCTTTTTTGGCCAAAAACAAATATGGTGGCATAAGACATATCTAACTGTAAGGATCCTTGCAATTTTTCTCCCCATGAGCGAGATAACAACATTCCATATTTGGGTGGGATGTCTGCAACTACTATGTCCATTACAATACTTTTTGCTGGGCATTGGACTAGAGTTACACATAAATCCTTGATCAAACCAAGGCATTTAACTTGGCTAGAGTCAAAGGAAAACAAGTCCTTATATGGTTTGGTGATGTCTAAGTTCAGTCTCTCCATGATTGCTTTTGGCATCAAATTATGGGATGCCCCCGAGTCTAACATAGCATTATGTAATATTTTGTCATGAATGTTTAGGCTAATATAGAAAGGAGGGATTCCCCCTTGCTAATGAGTACCATTCACCTCAGGGCCAAACAATAATTCAAGTTGATCATCATTCAAATTGGCAACATCTTCTCCCTCTCCTATATTTAAAGTTTCAATTATCTATGATCTATAGGATTCATTCTTTACTAATTCGGTCAAGGGAACTGATATCTTTAATTTTTCTATTTGAGTTTTGATGTTGAAAGGGAGCTGAGCTTTGTTTGTTTGGATGAGATCTTCCTTAACAAATGCAGTCAGTGTGTTTTTATCTTGTTTTTCAATACTTGGAATTTCAGTCTGTGTTTCAGCTATTTTGCCTTGATTTCTCTTGTTTGGATTGATTTCAGTCATTGCTTCAGTTTGAGTTTCAGCGGAGGTTATATTTACAATTTTTGGGGTAGAAATCTCCGGTGTTCCCCTAGGGAGGATTTGTAAGACTTTGGCAACAAGAGCTTCTGTTATTTTCTTCGTCTGGGTCTGGATTGATCTCTTAATGGGAGCTTCATTGTTCTTTTTAATTCTTAAGCTATATTGTTTATGTACCTCATATATAACTGACTCATATCCTTCTTTAAAGTCAAAGGATTCACTAGATTCTAACTGCAACTGATGCAACATGTACAACTCCTGTTCTTCTTGAGTAAGAAAAACAACATCTTTTTCTTTGATTTCTAGTAAGTTTATCTGAGTGTCATCCTCTCCTTCTTGGCTCTGTGGACCCTTAGCATAGTTCTCCTAGAAGGGGGGCCTAATCTGCTGATCTGGTATAGCATTCTTTCCAGTGTTAGGGTTCTTCCTAAAGTTGGGGTTTCTTATTGGGGGTGGTTGTTGATTCTCCCATTGAGTTTTCCTTTCCATGTTTTCTAATCTATCCATTATTCTCTCTACACTCTTGGCTAAACTATCTATCTTTCCATCAGAAGTAGAACTTTCCTCTTTAATTACAACTCTCTTTTCATTTCTCATTCTGGCTTTCTTGGCTAATAGGTTGGCCTCTACACTAACAGCATTGCTTTGCATTTGTTCCAATGTTTCAGGGTTTCTTTCCCTTAATTGGTATGACATGTCAGTGTAAAAACCATTAGGGAATTTAATTAATGCAAGGTCAGGTGGAGGCTTAATATTAGTTAGGATTGCATTGTAGATATTATTGAACCTAGTACAATAATCCTGGACCGGCTCATTAGGAGCTTTTCTAATGTTGTCATATTCAGAAAGTATTTGTAGAGGGTTTTTCTTTCTCTCCCATCTATCAATGAATAATCTATGAAAATTAACGAAGTCTGCAATATGATGGACAGGTAAATCTTTGAACCATTTCTTGACATCTCCAATCAATGTTTGGGCAAACAACCTCATTTGGACATCTGATTCATCTATCTCATGCAACTCAAAATAGTCAGTCATCTTGTTCACATGTTGTTAGGTAGTGCACTGACTAGTAGCATCAAACAAAAAGATTTTGCTCTAATAATCTTGGGTCATGGAATGGAGTTATGCAGGTAAAACCAGAGGTGCATATCGGTCTGCCATGGTTGAGATTTTGGTTTGACTAGGGGGTAAAGAAGTGGTGCTTGAGGAAGGGCTTGAACTTGATGGAGATGAACTAGATGATGATGAGGATGAGGATGGTTGATGAATTACTGGTTTAGGGGAATGGATTGTGGTGGATACTATAGGTGAGGTTGTGGTAAAAGAAGGTGTATTTACAATGAGTGAAGATTGTGTAGAAATTTCAGAGGCAGCAGCAGTGAGGGCAACTAGTTCAACAAATTGTTGAAGGTAAGCATCATCTATATTGCTTATCAATGTAGAGGTCAAAGCTTCTAACTTGTCAAAAGCGTCCAAGACAAATTTATCTAAATCTGGATGGATAATCACCCTTTTTGATTCAATGAGTTGAATAAACTCAGGGTCTAACACTATTTCATGGATGGCATTCTCAGATTTAGTTCTAAATAATGAGAGGTCAAATGACAAATCAAAAGGGATTTCCTCTAAAGTTGACAACTCCTCAGGGAGTGAATTTGCTTTGACTAACTGGCTACTACTTGCTTGAGTTTCTTCCTTTTTAGGTTTTCTTAAAATCCTATCTGGGTCATCAACTATAGTAGCAGGGTTTGGATCTGGATTTGCCCTGGTATAGTGAGTCTTCTTGGGAGCCATAATTTTAACTTTTTTAATTGTTTTTATGAATCTTTTCAAGAACAACTTTTGAAAATGACCTTAAGGGGCTTAAGATTAAATTTAAGGTTTCCTTAAAGTTTTGTAAGACTGAGGGTTGAAGTCCCCAGTATGGTCATGTTGTTGCCTCGAAAATCGCTGCATCAACATCGGGGATAACCACCCGATCCAGACCTTAAAGGCAGCTCCTTTTCTGTTTGGTGTGGTGGCTCCGACTGGATATAATGGGACCAGTTTCCCAATGATTGGTAAATAGGATGGATAAATGAGTGATTCTCTAATACCTAATGATAATGGATGAATGATCTAATCTAAAAGTAAAATTATAAACAACTATATTATCCCGGGAAATCACTGCTTTTAGTGTAATTTTGGATGGTCTTCATTCAAAAACAGGCATATAGATGACTCTTGTTGGTAAACAAAGATGTTTATTCATATGATAATTACTAAGCCCAAATAGTTGAAAAAAGCAATCAAGCAAACATTATTACACTATTCCTCATATATATTATAGACATAGATATGATTGAAAGAACAACAGTCCTTAGACATTCAATAGTGAAAAGTACAAGGATTGCTGTTAAAACACATACATATATTCAATGATAGCAAAATTTAAACGAATGCCGATTCACATAAAAATGACACAAGAGCATAGATAATAGTACCATATGTTTATTTGAGTCACTCCCAATATCAACCACATTCAAATTCCTTTTTCCAACTTAGAAACACTTCCACAAAAGGCAATAGTGCACATATCATTAAAGCCTTCTTTGTCAAAATTCAGAATACTGGCCGAGTCTTTATAAAAAATAGATCAGAAGCACAATAGTGTGACTTCCTGATTTGAGTTTATACAAAAACTGAGGACCCTTTCCAAATGCATGAAAGGGCATATAAATACTAATTAAGCTAACTAATTACAAAATAAAAGTGCTATTTAATTGGTACAACTATGCTATAAATATCTCCTCAAAATCGGTTTGTCCTCAGTCGGCAGCATGATTCATCGTTTTGGATGATCTCCCTTCAGTTTGAGCTGGCAGGTATCTAGCATCGGTTGCAACTCTGGAGGGCGACTTAGGCGAGAATTCAGTTGAGTTGAATATGTGGCATCTTGGATCTCGGGGATCATGCAACTAATGGCATCAGTTAAACATTTAAGTGCAGCCCTCTGACTGTATGGCTTGATTAAGAAGAACCAAAAGGTATCCCAAGTTAAACTTTGGATGCCAGCGATTAGTCTTCCTTTCTTTTCCAATTCCTGATTGCATGTTTGTTCCAAGGCATTGGCCGATGTCAATTTTCCTGGATTACACTGTGAAATCATATTAGACAGATAAAGAGTGTCGTTGACAAATTCAATTAAATTGCTAGTAGATAACCGACATCTTGAGGTTTCTCTTTCTACCTTCATTAGTTGCGTCTGCCATTCTAGGAACAAGATGTCTTTGTGTGACTCTAGAATTTTGGGCAGATCCGAAGCCTGTCCTTCAAGGGAGTCTTGCCAAGAAAGAAAACTGGTTAAGGTCTCATCGGCCTATTCTAAATCCTGTCTAGCTTCAACTGATTTATCAACTATCGATGTAGTAATCTCACAAAGAGGTTCAGCCAGAGAAATGTTATGACATAGCAGTTTTAGCTGTGTAATCAATGCCTTATTGATTTGTAGAGCTTCTGTTCTGAACTTTGCTACTTGAGGAAGGCTCCTGAACTTTTCTACTTCTTGTGACAGTTGAGCGATTTGCTCATCCTTAGTCTTGCTCATTTGTTCATTCATCGCCTTTAATCTGGTCAATGCTTCGAACAATTCCTTCTGTTTTTGCACTGCACTCGAATCTATCCTCTGTTTCTCTTTGAGCAATTGCTCATTTAATTGGTTGTTTGTCTGCCGCTGTGTTGATAGTTGTTGTTCCAATTGTTCTATTTTCCGTTGTGCTTCAGACACCTGCGACTGCAATGAATCAATCATTTGATCTTTTTCCTTAAGGAGACTGCTCACTTCCGAGGCTTTATCCATGGTGGCTGCCGAATATGCTTCGGCATACTGGGAGAGTTTCGTAAGGTCATCGGAAGGGTTCAATTCCTCCTTCCACACCACATTAGCCATCTCTGTTTGATCTGGAAAAAGGGAAGATTGATCAAGTCTCCTCCTTTTCCTCTGTCTTTTCACCACAGCCCTGTGTTTAGGACTGTAAAAGACATCTAATGGTGGTATGTCTTCTATCTGTAAAACAATATGATCGGATGGGTCTGTGGGAATTATTTTCGCATCTCTGCTACTGGGTAGGCTGCTGGTTCCTTCACTTGGAACCGTAGTTGTGGTTGTTTCTTGACTGACTGTCACTTGGGGTGTGCCGAATCCTTGAGAAGTCTCGGGATTGTTTATAATAGAGTCAAATTGTTGCCACTCTTGGAGGAGTTTGGGATCAATTTGAGTCTCTAAATCAATAACTTCATTGTCCTGCTTCTTTTCTTTCTCCTTCTCTTTACCTTTTTCTAACTCTTTTCCCTTTTCGGGAATTTTCTCTGTAGCAGGAGGCTCGTTAATACTCTTCTGCCCAGGCTCGCTTGACTTAGTTGTTGGTGTAGTAGCCAATAAATCCAAAGGCAAAGTTTGCAACCTTTGTTCTTTGATCATATTGAATTCTACCAGTCCTTCATCATTATATTTCATCCTGGCCAATGTTTTAACCTGAGACAATGGTTCTGCTGAAGAAAATAAATCATCAAATTCATCTTTTTCATGGTCAAACTTAGTAAGTTTGGCCTGTTCAAGCACATTATAGGCAAACTTCCAGGGATCGAATTGCCTGTTAGGGATGGTCGCAAGATTGAGCATATTTATTTTTCCTGCCTCCTTCTCAGCATGTTTCCAATCAAGTATGGTATAAACACCGCATCTCAAAGGGAATATGGGCCATAGCTGCTTTTTGGAAGTCCTAAGAGTTTTGGACGTTCCAGTGGTTGTGATTTGGTAAGCTAATTCTCGTGCCAACAATTTATCCGGTACATACAATGGGAGGACATGGGGTCTTGTGGCGCTACCAAACACCCTTATATATGTGAATTTATCTTCCTCGAACCAATTTCCCACAGCAGTCAAGTCAATTTCTGCCTCCTCGGAAATCCTTGGGGCAGGCTTATCAAAAATAGCATAATAGATAGGCAACATGAAACCATTACAAATTTGATACAAGTGGTCTTTATAATGTGCCTTCCATAACATCTGATGGTAGATGTGGATTGGCTTAGGGTCCTGTGGTGTCCACCTCCACCCAAGTATCGGGTATTCGGAATTAAAGCAAAGCATATCCATAACATAAGCACTGTAATAGAAGGGGGGAATAGTCCTGGTGGTTTTGCGTGAATTGAATCTAAAATCAAGAATTGCAGAGGCTAACTTATCAGACAATATATTCGCCCAATCCATGACATAACTACTAGTTGCCGCTTCCATTAAAGGAACCATTTCAATATCAAATTTTGCTGAATCATGCATTCCCCATATCCTACACATCATTGCCCCAGCGTAACAGTAAGGAGATGCTAAGGAATCCACGGAGTACTTACCCGATGATTCATGTTTGTGCTTTGCGGGATTCTGTCTCCACTGTCTAATCGGGGCTGATTCCGTCTCATTCTCCTCTGCGAATTTCTCCAGAAAAGCTTTGTTGTATTTCTTTTCAAGTTCGAGCAAATGGTACATTTTCCTCAAGTCATCAGGCTGAAATGAACCGAAAACTTCCATCAACTGTACAAAAGGTTCTATTAGAAACAGGAACTTGTTCGACCACCCATCTGACCACATCAGTGTAAGGGAGAATTTTCTCCCGAGCTGCTATCCTGTGTAAAAATGAGTCGGCCAAATCTTTCAGCGAGGCTTCTGATTTATTAGTTGAGCCTGCAGTAGCTTCTTCAGACACTTCCTCTGGTTCTTTTGCCTCAATTAAATTATAGATGCTTTGCTAGCTTGTATTTCCAAGGCCGAGACATGTAGTGTTCGAAATTAGGCCCTTTTTGCTTAGTCCCGTGTCATTGGTGGGCTGGACTGTTACTGCAGGGGCTGCTTCCGCAGCGGATCTCTTAAATTTCTTTCTCATTTGATTTAAACTTGATACTTCGACGGAATTTTGCACAAGAAAGGAAACCAACGCGATACAGAGAAATGGATAATAAGAGCCAATATGAAAGATTTATATCTTTTAACGAATAATCAAAGATCATAGTGAAATTGCCACAGATAGAATCTAAGTGGAAAATCTCGGCATAACTGCTTCATTAATTGGCCGCTTCACCTGTCAATCATGATAAGAGAGCTTTTAAATATCCATCATAACGTCTATATGGTGAATAATTGATTCAAGCGCGACTTAGATATTTGGCGGCTAATCGCATTTGATGACTAGCAACGTGAAAGGGAGGGTTTTCATAATAGTCCAAAATATCGTTCAATCACCAAAGGTGATATAATGCATGCCAATCTTTAATATGCTTAGAAACACGCGCCCTGATTTAATGCATCGCAATTGGGACAGGGCTCGGGTCACTTTACTTACGCCATTGCGAAATCGCCGATCGCCGATAGCGATACGCCTTATCGCATCGGAGGATTTGAAGGTGTCATAGTTAATGCGTTGATTACCACAGCCGATTGCCGATAGCGATACCTTTTATCGCATCGGAGGAATGGGGGATGCCTTATAAATGATGCGCTTTGCCTTTCCCCGATATCCGATAGCGATTTCCCTTTTCGGATCGGAGTAATTCAATGGGCCTTTATTTATGTTTCTCTTATTATTGCGATATGCGATCTTGCGATCGCTTTATCGTAATAATAAAAAGCTTTATGATTTGTTTAAAAGACCTATTTTATCATTGTTTAAAAGGGATATCATATTTCAGTCGGACCTTTTGATGAGGGTTTTTTCTAATAATGAGTTAATACCAATTTATTCACACATCTATGTTTAAAAGGGACCCATTTCATATTATGATTTTTAAAGAAAAATTTTATGAAATGGGGGGTTGTTGTACAGCACAACAGGTCACCAATGATGTGATCACTCCAAAATTTCTTGTAAGTTATTTAGAAAAAGAAATGATAGAGGTAACCACAAACCAACTTTGGAGATCAGGATCTAGCCTTCCTAATCTCAGAGAGGGCTCTCTCTTTATGATTTAACTTTGTTTTAGTTAATTGTTTTTAGGCTAGTTATGATTGTGCTGGGGTTTTTTATTTGAATTTGGGTGGTGGGATCACTTAGATGAAAAAGGATTGTCTTTTACCATTGGGATATGGGGTCAAATGTCAGACAAACTGGACTGGATCAAGCTTTAAAAACAATGTCTACAGGGCAAGATAGGTGAGTTATTACAGATCTCAAAGGCTGGATGGTGAAATGGTTTCTAATCGGATCCAGGGAGCAATTAAGGGTTCCTTAGGCCGGATTATGAAGAGAATGAAAGAGGTCAACCAGGATGGGAGAGCAATTAAGGGTTCTCAAATCTGGATATCAGAGGAAAACATATAAATGACTAACTATGAAAAACAGAGTGTACTTAAACAAATTCTGAGTTATATTTCCAGTTAATTCATTCAAATTTGAATAACATTTAAGTTTATGAAACACATAAGAAAGTAACAAAATCAGACAAAGAAGATACTTCACTGCAAATAGCTCATCTCATGAATCCTGTAGTGCAATCTTTTTATTACTTGCTCCAGTCTGTTGACTTGAAAATTGGTACAATCACCCTTAGGTTTAAGATCAAAATAACTCTACAAATGTATAGCAATCCACACTCAATACTTCGAATTATGAAGTATTTATACAAAAAGAATTTACAAAATATCTCAAACTGCATTGAGAACTAATATAGGAAAATGAAATATCTTCATGCAAGAAGATAGAGACAGCTATTGAACTGCTGTTTGTTGTCCTTGTTATTTAGGTTCTGCTGTCTTTTAGTCTTTGATCTTTTGCCCTTTAAGGTGCTTGGCTATTTGGTCTTCATGCTGGATGTCATATTTACTTATGAACTTTCATCTGATACTCTTTGACCTAGCTATCTTGTCAATACCCTTTTACTGTGCTTTTTCACGTTTTACTGTACATTTATATTTTTATTGTGTATTTCCTACAGTAAATCATTGAGTTTTTCCCATGTCTCAGCATTTGGTAATTGGATACTGAGCATTTTTCGGTATATCTCATCTGCCTCTATGTATTTGGCAAAAGTATGCCTATTGAAAAAAGGTGTTTTACCTCATGTTGGAGGTAAAACAAGTTTTCAAAATTTTGGTATAATACTTTGCCTGTTGGTATGTCCCTCATGGATGAAGTATTTACCTGATCTTTGGCCACTTCCCTGATCTTCTTATTGTAATCTTCCCGTGTCGTTAGCTTATCATTTGTAACTAAGGGATTTGGTAATCCCTTTTTCCTCAAAAGTTCGAACTTAACCATGAACCTATCAGTGGTGACTTGCATGGTTTGACACTTATCCTCCAGGTTCAACATCAAATTCCTCTTAGTGAGGACTCTTTTAACTTCCAAAATTGTACCTATCCTATTAGTATCTCTAATTCTTGTAGCTCATATTTGTTCTTGGAGTTGAGGAAATGGATGATTCTTGCAGCGTCCTCTGGTATATCTCCAAGTTCTGCTTTAACTCTCTGAATGGCTTCTGTAACCTGCTTTATCAAATCAATCCATTCAAAAATAACCTAAATGGATGACCAAATATCATTTACAGAGTCAATGGTATTGGTCCACAGTTGCTCCTTAGCCTGACCTAAAGGTTCATTCACTGTCAGTTCTTTTTCTAGGCTTTTGATTCTTTTAGTCATTCTTGTGGCCTTCTGTTGTTCTTCTCTGTGCATGATTTGGGCCAATTTGTAGTCTGTTTCCAGGCTGGTGACTTTTTCCTTAAGTCTGTTCATCTCCGTGGTCTGAATGGACATTTCTTCCATTGCTTTGACCAGCCTATTTGCTTCATCACCTGTAGAGCATGTTGTTGTCGATCCTGTTGCTGATGTAGTTGGTGTAGATGTCGGTAGTGCAGTGGCCATTGGAGCAGTGGGAGCTAAGGATGCTGCCAAAGTAGAAGGTACAACAGTGGTAACTGTTGGAATGATAGTTGCAGGAGCATCATCAAGACTAGCTTGTTTGAGTTGCATCAAGCTATCCAGTTCTTTCTCCATCTCCTTCAACTGATCATTCAGTTGCAGCACTAGGTCCATCATCTCTTCATGATTGCTCTAACTTTCCAGGACCTCCTTTGTTTGTGGGTGCTGTGAATGAGGCAACTTAAGTTGTTTCTTGAGGGCTGCTATGTCCTCATTCTTCTTCTTGATCAGCTGTTCAATAGCCTTAATGTCACTTGGATCATGGTCGAGTTCAATGACCAAGTCCTCCAATGATTTTATCCTGTTATCTTTGGCCTGTGAGGAGGCCTTTTCCAGTTTGTATTGGGCTGTCACATTATCCAATGAATCCTGCAGCTTGTGGGTAGCCATGGCCTTTCCTGTAAGGGTGGAGTAAATCATTTCTCTAGCCTACTTGTGGAACTCTATCTGATCAATGGGATGAACATCCCTAGCTAACACCTTAAAATTTTCCTTTTTTATAGTCAGTAGAGGTTTTTGGTTGTTGAACAATGGGCTGCAAAAATGACACCTGCATCTTGCCTGCTTTGATGTCAAAGGCTGACATCAATTTGGTCTGGTTTGGTGGTGTAAGCTTGAGGTATTGGGCATATGTCTCTACCTTCAACTTTTCATTCTTCATCTTTATTTCTTTAAATCTGTCTTTGATATCCTTTTCCCTGTCAGCTGGCTTGTCAAAGGAAGAAACCTCCATACTCTGTTGTCTCTCTATCATCTGTGTGTTGGAGGTTGACCGCTGCTAGGTTTCACCTGATGCAACTGTTTCTTCACTTCTATGGCCCATTGTCTTAGTGTCAGTTATTTCCTTTGAAGCAATGCTTTCCTCCTGTTCAAACACAGGATTCAACTTGGGCCTCTTTCTTAGCTCAAATAGCTCATCAGTAGTCTCCATGGCAGAGGTGGATCCTTCTTCCCTGTTCCTTTTAGGATTTTTCTCCTCATTAACTAGGGTCTGAAGCATAGGATGAACATTCATTGTTTCTCCTAATTATGGAACCTGCAGGAAAGAGCTTTGATGAAATTGTTTTTCAAGGTCAATCAATGTGTTCTCAACATCCACAACTGTGTTATCCATATCAATCAATGTGTTCTCCACCCACTCAGATTGGTTAGCAAACTGTTCAATGTCAGGTATCGGGTGGTGGATGTATGGTCCCAACTTGACCTTAAGTGTCATTTTGTTTATGACCCAATGAGGGTCACACTGCCAAATGAAGTTGTTTCTGAATTTCATCTGTTGTAGTAACTTGTCAGCCTCTGGTCCAACCTCTCTATTGTTGCAAATGAATGGGCCCAATTGGTTTTTCACCTTGAACTGGGTTTTCTTCCTAGCATATAGGAAGTGTACCTTATGAGAATTGATGATTTATCTGAAATATTCAAGGGCAAATATCCTCATAGGGAGTTATTTTGGCAATTTATAAGGGGCTAACTGGCAGCCATAAACTCTGATCTCAGTGTGGTTCTGGTAGAGGTACCAGTCTCCCACCTTGTTGTTCTTTTCCAATTGTAGCACTCTCTTGATGTCTTGGCTGATTTTAGGCTGAGTATTAGAAGTCAGCATGTTCATGAATGGGTACACAAAGGAGTCTATGAAGTATTTGTAGGTGAATGCTGTGGAAAACTTATGGACCAAGGGTGTCCAATAGACCACTGATCTCTCCTTTCCCCTGGTGTCCAACTTCTGGATGCTCACAGGGAACTTATCTGTCTGGTAATACAAAAACATATAAAACAACATTGAAGAGTATTTGAAAACTCTTTCAGTGGGCAGTTTGGTGAATTGTTCATGCATTCTGTATGAAATGAACTGAGCATAATCATACATGATAGGAGGAGGCTTGTCTGGAGTGAAAATGGATAGGAATGCCAGGATGACCTCATGCACATGCTCATCTGATGTGTATCCTAGGATGCATGAGAGCATGGTGATTATGCGTCTGCCAATTTCTGAGAAAATGGTGGCAGCATAAGGTGGGGTATCTGTAGGAGTATGGCGGTCTTCAATGATAAAATTCTGGAAAATTTGCTTGATTTTCACCTGGTCTAATGTGATGTACAAGTCCAATAGGTTTCCAATGGATAGATGAGTCTGATTAGGGCTAGATTGGATTCATAGCATTTGGTTGATTGACTCATGTGTAATAGTGAATAACAACTGTTGATTTGGGGCAACAATAGCCCTTTGGCTAGGGACATAGCAGGCATGAAAATAATGTACAATATATGGGAAAGGGTGAACTTATGGGAATGTGTATTTGGGTAAGTTGGATTCCCAAAGGTTGATGTCATCTGCATGGTTCAAAAATTTTTCCTTACTCCAACAGTGGAGCTTCAGAAGGTGGGTTGGAGTTGCAGTGTATTTTATTTGGAAATCCCTGTCTGCTAGGGCCAAATGGTCAATGTCCATGTGAGGGGTTGACACAAGTCTAATATCGAGAGAGATCTGGGTAGCCATCTTATGGGGAAAGGTGTGAATTGGGCTTGCACAGACTGTAGAAGTGAAGCCTGAACAAGTCTGGTGGAGTGAAAGGGCAGTTTTCAGGTCGGAAAAGAGGGGTTTAGGTATTCAGGGGGGGAATACTCTCAATTTAGGGAAAATTAATTAAATTCAATTAATTTAACGTTTGAATTCACTGTACGTTTTTAAATTTGAGAGGGTCATTCTGGTTTCTTGTCAAAAATGCTTGGAAATGGTGGTGTAGGATGCAACTAGTTTCAATGGTGGCTGTAGAGGGTACTCTGGCTTCAGCTGTGCACTGGATGGTTGAATTGGGTATTTGGAGCGTGTTCGTGAGGTAATCAGCGGTCAAATTTTGTTGCAGAGGCTCAGGGTTGCGCAGGAAGGCTTAGGAAGCTTTCACAGAGTGAATGAGTGAAAAGGGTGAAAATGAGCATCTTTGGCTTTTTAACCAGCAACGGTTAGAATTTGGCATGGAATTTCACAATGAACAGTGGGTGGTTTTGGCTTTTGGTAGGGAGGTGGTTTCGGGGGTCGTCGCATCACTTTTGGTAGTTGGGCGATATTTCCTTGAGAGCACGCGAGTTCACCTGGTGCTGCCACGTAACTGAAGAGGGCCTGAGCAAAACCGCGAATCTCGCGTGCTCTCGGGCGAGTAAAGTTAGGCAAGGGAATCAAAGAGATATGGATGCATGCCGTCAGATTTGGGGGTGAAAGATCTAACAGTTGTCGCGCGGTGGAGCTGCACAGAGGGAACTTGGGCGGAGATTTGCGGGGCTCGGGGGGTTAATTACAAGTAATTGTAAATTTTTAATGAATAAATGGGGATTAAAATGTAATGAACGGGTTATGGAGTAGGACCAGGGTTAAATGGCGGGGTTTGTTAATCGCAATAGGGTAGTGGGTTAAACGTGTTTATGTCAGGGAAAATGTGAATTGCGGAGAGTTAATTAAATAATGCAGAGGGGGGAATAAAACTTAGGATAAAGGGGTTTTATGGGTTTTTTTAGGAAAAATAGGGAAATTAATCAGGGGAAAATGATTTTTTCAAAGGGGAATGGGTTTCACACTAGGGAAAAGGGGTTTTGGGTTGGGAAATGACTTTTGGAAGGTAATTTGCTAGGGAAATGTGTGAAACTAAGGGGCAAGGGTGAAAATGAAGGGAAAAAGGGTATTTTAACAAGAAATGATGAGTTAATGGGGAAATTCGTAAGTATGTAGTGGGGGATGAAATGAAATGAGAGGAAGTTAATTAAATCAACTTGTGAACATCCTTTCACTTTCATAACTTCTCCTGCACACTGAAACATTGGATTAAGCATGATAAATGTGCTTATGCTTCAATCAACTTTGTACTTCTGCAACCTTTCTTCTACTTACCCTTTACTTACCCTAACATTTTTTCTTCACTTTATTGGGTGCATTTAAGCTAGCAGACCCTTTCTTTCCTTTTTCCTTTGAAAAGTAAACTATCTAATTCTAACCTTATATCTTCCAATGGATCAGATTAAGCTTATGAGCACATTTTATTTCTCTAGCTAACCATTGATTTGCCAAGATTAAAGAGTTTGGCTAGAAATTTATTCTCTAATTATAAACATGAAATTTAAAGCATGAACTAGTCAAGATTAAACTATTTGACTATCATGGGTTGTGTCATTTATGAAAAGCTGCACACAGCCATTATTTTGCACAGTAAAGTAAAAAGTAGTGGCACTTGGACTTGCACACTTTCATGATTTGTTTTTGTTTGGGGTTCATATATTTTTTTCATCTTTTCTTATTCTTTTTGTCCTTTGATATTTCTTTTAGGACATACCCTCTTTACATTTTTTATTTTTTAATAATAAAAACATTTGCAGAAAGCAAAAGTATGTACAATATTACAAGATCAACCACAACCAATTTGAAATTATGAATCCTATTAATATAGGACCGTAACAGAGAACACTTCAACAGATGGAAGTCAATGTACAGAAGTTTAGCATCCCCATGGATGCCCTATCACACCATGGCTTGATCAAAGTGCTAGTGGAGCATGCCTTCCATTGAGAGGGCCACACTTGAAATGAAGTAGTAGGAGCAAAGGCACTAGCTACACTATTGGTTGGAGAACCAACTGGTACAACTCCACTAGTTCTTATTATTATTGCAACATTAGGATAACATTTTTTTGTAACAACATCAATTGTTGTTATAGCTACAACTTCAAGGGAACCCTCCATTACAACTCTCGAAGGGCCTAAAGCAAAGTCAAAGGTTGACATTTAGCCACGTGAGATAGAGGAAGCAAAAATCCATGAAAGTAACTTAAAAATTGCAGGCAACAAAGGTCTAATGAAATGACAAAGGAGGATGACTAAGAGGCTTTCATATATGATTGTCTTGAAAAAGAAGAGGACTAGGTGCACCACAAGAGAAGGGAATTTTCCCCTTGCTAAAATTGCAACCCCTGTTGTAACACAAGAACTAGGATGGGTGGAAATTGAAGAGGAATTTATAACTCATATTGCAACACAAGAACTAGTATGGTATAGATTGAGGAGGAAATCACAATCTTTGTTATAACACAAGAACCATTAATGGTGGAGGTTGGAATTTAAATTCTACAACTCCAATCATAGAGGAGGTTTCTATTAGAGCACATAGTGAAGAAAAGGTGAGATCCCCCATTGTTACACAAGAACTAGCAGGGGTTTTTGAGGAAGAACATGAATATATTGAATCACAAGAACCAATGTGAGGAGACCTAGGAATTCAATTTGATCCAACTAAAGAGGGACAAATATATGAAGAACAGGCTGAATCATAGGTGCAAGAGAAGGTTGAAGCTCAACACATCAGGGTTGCCACTTAAATTTTGAAGAATATTTCAAAGCCCAAGGAGAAATTAGTAGGTGCACTCTCTCTCTCATCTTTTTTTTCATCTATTATCAAGAAACATATAATTTTAAAGAAAAATAACAGAAAGTAGCAAAATAAACTCAATATTTTAGAAGATAGACTTAGAGGAAACCAACCCTTTGAGGGATTGAATTCCATTTCTTACGTAGCAAGATTCCTTGACATAATATATGGGGAGGAACCTCTTCCTAAGACAAGAAATATAGCTCAAACAAAAATACATAGAAAAGAAACCCAAGCGAGAGTTGTTCAATAGAGAATGAAGGAATTCAATTGTTATAAATTGCAACTCAAATATATCTTAGTCCAATTAAGGATCAAGTTGTTCAAGCAAACCTTCAATACCAATGGAAAAAGGCTATGGAAGATAGGTGGAAAAGAGTGATGGCTACTTATAAAGAGGGAACGATTCATGTCAAGGAGCACCAATAGATTATTAGAAGCCTCAAGGAGAAATGGGTGGAATACTTAGAAGCCCACATATCCAAATGGGATCAATGGAAGAAGGAATTAAATGAGGAGGATGAGAAAGCATCAAACTTCAATTGCAGGTGAACAATTTAGAAATAAAAAATATTTAACTTAGGTTGTTGGTAAAATATACACTTAGTTGTAGGGATCCTTCCCATATATAAAACATGTACTTACAGGAGAAATAACTCATCATAACCTCCAAACCATATGAAATCACCTCTCAAAGAACATTCTTGTAAGCTTACTATAAATGCGCTAACGAGGAAAAGAACCTACTATGACCTAGTTTGGAACCCTAATAATTTGGTGGGAGATGTTCGACTAAGAGCTTATGTGTCCTTCCTAGATGATCTCATTGACTGGTCAATTTCTCATTAGGTGGAATAGAATAACTTCAAACACAATATGTGGATTAAAGAGGAGTATTACAGGCATAAGGATGTCCTCCTTACTCATTACAGATGAATGAAATCCCCACAACATGTAGATTTTATAACCTAAAACAGATAAGAGGGCATTAGTCAAGGACAACTCTAGATTGAGATATTATCAAGGACAACTCTAGAAGGGTGTGTTCAACACTGGAGGTAGGCTACAAAGGACATACAAAAAAATAATCTATTCAACTATAGTAACCTTGTAATGGCTCTAGAGAGAGTGCATCGATTTATTAAATGCATGGAGGATTATTGAAACCATTAGGTAGTCCTCAACTTCCACTACCTAATGGTTTGTCTACCTTCCACAAATTATTAGAAAGACTATAACATGGAAAGGAAGGAAGAATTTGCCTATTGGAGGTAGGTTAAATAGAGAAGAGGTTATTATCATGCCTATGAAGCAGGGAACATTTCCTATAGTGTTTGCAACCTCCATGGGAGCCAAACTCTCTTAGAATCATATTGGCTTCTTGATTGCATAGGGAAATGCAACAATTTTGGCTGGGGGGAGATTACGAGTGCCCAAATTGGCATCTTTTTAGCACCTATCCAATACTTTTTCGCACACCTTTTTGCATTTCCATGTTTTTTCATCACCCTTATTGTCCGTAAAATTGCATTTTTTTATCACGATATAGTTATCCTTTGATTATGCCAATTTAGTGTTTATTCTTGTATATTGAGGGAATATTTATTTCTTTGTTCTAACTTGTGGAAAATCATGAGAATATACTTTAGAAAAGGTGTGCAAGTGTAATTGTTGCAATACTCTAAGTGTTGCTACAACACCTTTGTGTTGTAGAAACACCCTCATATTGCTATAATGTAGGTGTTGCAACACCCCTACTACTACAACTCCCACAAATTTCCACAACATCACAAAGGCTCACTACTGCAACACCCTCATGATGCGGCAATTCCCTCAAGCACATTGTTGCAACACCATTGTGACCTAGAAGCATATTGTAACATGTTCACCATTGTAATGCCCATGCCGCAACACACCATGAAACCAATGCTACAACATACTTTGCTTGGTGATACAACAAACTCGTCTTGCAATGTGGCCCACCTAGGATTGATGTTATAAATTTCCTTATGGTCAGTGATGAAAATCACCTAGAAACTATTGTTTCAACATTTTGATAGTTAGATGTTGGACATAAATTCTACAACTCATGAGTAGCTAGCACTGTTCAATAGTTAGTTAACCTTCAGTTGTTGATAGTTGGTTGCCTAGCAACTTATGCACCTTGTTAGGTTCCTATACCAATAAGAGTCATAATTTTTGAATGACTGAGATTAAACCTATAATATGTACATACCTTTGATTTCTGCAAATGTTTTCCATATTCAAAAAAATTAAAAAATGTAAAGAGGGTATGTCCTAAAAGAAAAATCAAAGGACAAAAACAACAAATAGGTCGAAAAAGATGAAAAATATGAACCCCAAGAAAAGAGAAAAGACCATGAAAGTGAGCAAGTCAAAATGCCACTACTGTTTACTTGTATGCATAATAATGATTGTGTGCAGCTTGTTAGTCTTGCACAATCCATGGTAATCAAACTATTTAAACTTGGCTATTTCATGTTTAAATTTCATGTCTATAGATAGAGAATAAAATCTGACCAAACTGTTTAAACTTGACAGATCATTAGATAGGTAGAGTAAATAAAAGGAGCTCAACTGTTTAATCTGAGCCCTTGGATGTAATAAGGTTAGATTTAGTTAGTGTACTATTGTAGAGAGAAAGAAAAATGTTCGATAAGGGTTTTTTAGCTCAAATGCACCCTAATAAAGAGAAGTGAAAATGGTAGGATGAGTAGATGGGTAAGTAGAAGAAAGGTTGCAGAAGTATGGTGATTGATTAGACAAAACACTACAACAAAACCAGCGATTAGCGTCCCTTTTTACTTCTTTTTTTTGCATCTAGAGCCCATTTTTGGTGCTATTTGCATCCATTTATCAAATATGGTGCAAAACTTGACACAAAATTTGCATCAAGTTTTGCACCAAATCTTACACCAAGTTTAGCACCAGGTATTGCAATAGGTTTTGCACCACGTTTTGCACCAAATTTTATGCCAAGTTTTGTGTCATCCTTTACACCAGGTTTTGTTCCAGGTTTTGCATCAAGTTTGGCACCTAATTTTGTTTGACATACTTTTGCATCCTCATTTGCATCCACTTTTTGCACCTACACTTGCATCAACTTTTGCATCCTTTTTTGCATCCTTTTTTAAATCATTTTTTGCATCCATTTTTTCATCCATTTGTGCATCCCTTTTGTGCCAAGTTTTACATCGTGTTTTGTGTCTAGTTTTGCATAAAATTTTGCATCTACTTTTGTTGCATCCACTTTTCCCTCTTGTTTGGCATCCATATTTACATCCTCTTTTGCATCTATTATTGTACCCACTATTGCATCTAATATTTTTGTGCCACAATTAGCGCCTAGTTTGGCACCTCCTTTTGCACCCACTTTTGATTATAATTTTGCATCCACGTTTGCATCCTCATTTGCGTCTAGGTTTTCATCAACTACTTCATCTATTTTTTCATCCCTTTTTGTATCCAATTTTGGATCAGGATTTGGATTGGGTTTTGTGTCTCATTTTGCATCTACTTTTGCATCGACTTCTATTGCATCCACTTTTGCATACAATTTTGCATCCACTGTTGCACCCATTTTAAAGTCCACTTTTTGCATCCCTTTTTACATCTTCGTTTGCATCATACTTTGATTCTTTTTTTGCATCTATCATTACATCCATTTTTACATCCACTTTTGTTATGCCACAATTTGCACCATGTTTTGCACTTACTGTTGTACCCACGTTTGCTTCCAATTTTGCATCCATGTTCACATCCTCTTTTGCATCAAATATTGCATCTCTTTTTGCATCCACTTTTGTGTCACGTTTATGCATTGGGTTTTGCATCTCGTTTTGTATCTACTTTTGCATCTACTTCCATTATATCCATTTTTTGCATCCAATTTTGTTTCGCCTGTTGCATCAATGTTTGCTTCCACTTTTACATCCCTTTTTGCATCTTATTTTGCATATTTTTTTTCCTATTGTTACATCCACTTTTGTTGCACCATATCTTGCGCCTACCATTGCAACCACATTTGCTTCCACTTTTGCATCCACATTTGCACCCTCTTTTGTGTTCAAGTTTGCATCAAATATTGTGTATGTTTTTACATCCCCTATTGCATCCACTTTTGTTTCATCCATTTTTGCATCTAATTTTGTGTTCACTGTTGCACCCATGTTTGTGTCCATGTTTACATCCATTTTTTCATCTTATTTTGTATCCATGTTTGTCTCTTTTTTGCATCTAAGTTTGTGTCCTTTTTTGCGTCCGTTGTTGCATCCACATTTGTTTCACCACAATTTGTGCCAAGTTTTACGCCTACCATTGGACCCATGTTTGCTTCCACTTTTGCATTCATGTTTGCATCCAAGTTTGCATTGACAACTGCATCTGCTTTTGCATCCACTTTTGTGTCAGGTTTTTCATGTTGTTGTGCATCTACTTATGTTGCATCCACTCTTCATCCAATTTTACTTCTATTGTTGCCCCCATTTCTGTGTTTGCTTTTGCATTCCTTTTCCAACACTCATCATATTTTCTGCATTGATGATATTCCTTATGGCATTGGCAGTTATGAACAATTGATGACAATGTCAATAATCTTGACAATGATGAAAATGAAGATGATGGCGATGACATGAATTGTGATTATGATGATAAAGACGATAGTGGTTACAATGACAATGATGATGATGGCAATGATTATGATGATGACGATGCTAATGAGTATTTTTTCACTCAAAAGGACCCATTGTTTTATGAGATATGGCCATTCTCCCAAGGTGTCTCGAGGTGTGCAACAAAATGGAAATAGAGGGGCAGAAAGGTGATTTTTGGCCTCGTTTTTGCAAATTTCTCAAAAACGAAGCCCCAAACCAAGAAAGTGGGAAAATGGGTTTTGCGATGGGGTCATAATATTTCCAAAAATTATGATTTTCCATAATTTGGAGCCCTAAGGAAGAAGCACAACGTGAGCTCGCTACGCTCTTAGACATAAAATTGCCAAAAAATTGCAAGTCTGCACCAATTTGCACCAAAACACAAAATTTTCTCCAAATCCTCCCAAAATTTTTCCAGAGATGCATGATGAGGTATGTTATGCAATCATGGATGAATTAACAAGCAAATCTAATGTACCCTTCTCCTCTTGGCTGATTAGGGTTTCCTTGAGTTTTTCCTTCAACTACTTGATTTTGACCTTGGCAACCTGATTCCTTGTGTAATAATGGATGGCCATTTTCTTTTGCAACTTGTTATCCTTGTTGGCCTTGTTAAGGATCTTCTCAAGGTGGCAATTGACTTTTCCAAGCCAAAAATCCCTGTCCATATTTATTTCCATTGCTATCCTATCTTCAAAGGTCAATTCTTCCATTGGTGGCTTTTGTTCTCTTTCCCTCTGAAGTGCCTTCCTAAGACCCATTGTCCTTGGTCTGTTCCTTGCCACATGTCCTTCATGCTGCTAAGTGTCCTCATGTTACACCACTTCCTTGCCTTTCATCTCTTTTTTCTTGGCTTTGAATTGCTCTTTCTCCATGACTAGTTGTTTTACCTTAAGTTTATTGTTTTCTTGCTCAAGGAATGAAATGATGAATTTGGCCCTTTCCAAATTGTCCTTGAGCTCCATGATCTGATAATCCTTCTCTTTGATGACTTGTAGCAGGGTTTAATGCTAATCATGTGCCTCCAAGTCAACTAGGTCAAATTCATGCACAATGGGCTCCTCATCATGCAAAGAAGCCTCATGATGTGATGGTGATCCTTGTTTAGTTGATGTAGTAGGCTTGGCCCCTTCCTCAATTTGAGGAGAAAACACAAGCTTTCTGCCTCTATGATATGTCTTCGTCACCTCAGTCCTAGGTTCCTTGGAAACCTCATCATGTTTACTTGATGACCCCACCTCCATGGGATGTACTGACATGGTTTGGCGCTGGCTTGGTGAAGTGGTTATATGTGTTTTCAAGGTTGCCTCAATGAAGGTGTCCCATGTCATGTTATTCTCTATCAACTGATGGAGTACTATAACCTTTATCAGGCTATGGTGAAAGAGGTTGGGATAATGCACTTTTCCTTTCAATTACACCCTTTCAGACATTTTGGTTAGGCTCATATATAAGTAGCTTGACAAATTTAGAGACTTGGCAGCTGTAAAGTGCATGAGCAGTCTTATGCGGCATTGATATAGCCTGGAAAATTCACCCTCACATGTGAAGAACTTCATGACAACCTTCATCAATGGTGCATATCTCTCCAACAAGTATTTGAATGGGAAAACATGTGAGTGAGCTCCTTTGCATTGTGATTTCAAGTAGGGTTTGTACTCTTCTAGGTTTAGGTTCATGCCTTTGAACCAATTTTCACCATGGTTTGGTATGCCTGTAGCTTGAGAGATGGCATCCTCTGAAAACATGAAATCAGTCCATGCAATGGTGATCTTGTCTTCCTTCAAGGTGAGGGAAAATATACCTGTGAGATGCTCATGGTAACCTATTTCCTCCACTCTTTGACAAAACCCTAAACAATTGACATCTTAAAAGCATTTCATGACAAACGGGGAGGAGGTGATTTCATTGCAATTAGAGGGCTCAAACCTCAGTATCTTTCCCCCTTGTTGTACTTCCTCTTCTCTGATGGTGACGAGTCAGGCTCCATACTTCAAACCCTAGGTGAAAGGCAAGCAAGAATAATGGAATTTGTTTCTGTGAGGGAATGAGGTGGTACGATGGACTTAGGAGTTGCCTAAATTTGTAAGGAAATTTAGGAGGGTAGGGGATGATGTCAGTGAGTAGGGGAAAAAGGAATTTTGGGAAATGAGTGAGGGGAGGGGGTGGAAAAGGCCAAAACATAGGCCTATCCTAGAAAGAGATAGGATAGATTAGTGTTTAGAGGAAAATGATAGAAAATGAGGGGATAAGGCTTTGTGATGGATGGAAATGGTGTATTAGCTGCAAACAGAGGTGTAGGGACAAGGAATCTAGGGTTTGTGGAAACAACTAATCATTTGAGGATCAAAACCATGAAAATCATATAAACCCTAGACGAAGAAGTATTTGATCATTTTCTTGACATATGAGGCAAAGGAGGACATGGAAATGATAAAACTTACTTGTTATAGAGCATGGAGGATGAAATGGCTGAAGAGGAGCTTTGAAAAATGAATTTTGGTGGTCAAACAACAATTTTGGACAACTCTGCCCCGTGCGCATTGTGTTGTCCAGGTGCGCAACGAAGGCTCTCTATGTGCTACGAGAGTCAATTTTTGCGAGTGAGGGCTATGGAATCACAATTTTTTGCAAAGGAGAGGGGGGAGCTCGATGCTAGCATGGTAGACAAGTGCAAATGAGTGTGAATGAGCTGCTCCATGTGCTTTTATAATTTGCTTTTGTTGTCTAAGTGATTAATGAGGTAGGATGACCCACCTCACCAATTCACTTTCTTTTTTAGTTTTGTAGCCTTAGGACCTCTTCTTGTAACTTTAGAACCTTATGAACATTATTACATTTAAAAACATAAATTACATTTGAAATCAAGTGTTATTGAACAAATTTACATATTGTTACTCCTCATTTGCCGATTTATACATGAAATGACTGATTTTGTGACCTTAACCCTAATGACCTAATGGTGACACTGAGCTGAATGGAGACCATGATGATGTGACTGAAGTGATATTAATGATGTTTTCATGATGGTAGACTCAACTGAGTGATGAAAGTGACCGACATATGAAATTCTTGAGAGAGTGGAAATAGCCCTAGACACACTAGCTAGTGACCAATTTTTTGTTTGAAGACTCACTGAAATGAAAAAAAATTGACTTGACACCCTAATAACACCTTGTAATAGCATATTTGATCATTGGTGACAGGCTGAATTGATGACACTAACACCCTCACAGATAACCTTACCTTTTTTGCAACTTGGGAACCCAACCAATTCATTAGCAAAACAATATTGTGCCCAACGCAAAGTCTCCCTTTCTCTGAAATTTCTTTGTACATGCCTTATCACAACCATAGGCTTGCCTCCTGCAATTCCTATTCTGAACTTCTCCTAAAACACTTCATCCTTGGGACACCTGGAATTCACTGACACACCTTGGCACACACTCTTATTTGTTCATTTCCAAGCATTTTGACCTAGTTCTCCCTTGTGTTCCCTTGACTCTCCCTAACACTCCTCACCATCCATTGACACTGTCTGCCATGTGTTGGCACACCTTTTCATTCCTTGGCATGCCCTGGCACAAGTTAGCTATCATGCCCTCACAACTACCCTTACTTTTTTTAAGACTTGGTCGGAACCCAACCAATTCCTCCCCCACTACAACAACTTAACCAAGTAATAGTTACTACAATTAGACTATGCCTTGCTCACCTAAGAACTGCCTATAACACATCTTCGGCTACTCATGTCCAATCTCAACTCATCCCACTTAATAAGTTACCAATTCAAGGCTCACGTCCAACCATGGCCATAAAACAACTAAGAAACACAATTTACATCTTGACATGCCATAACACATGGCACGTCTAACAATCCCTTAGCCCTATGTGGTGTGGGTTAGCATCCCCTACTTTTTTTGGCATTCTTTGCACTCCCTAGCACACCCTAGCACTCTCTGACATGCCCTGGCACTCTACCATGCCTTGGCACTGCCTAACATATAACATTGTGACTCCCTCCTTAGAACACTTGGAACTCGTTGGCACTCCCTATCACACACTCTTATCTCTTCATTTCCATGCATTTTGAACTAGTTCTCCATTATGTTTCTATGGCACTCCCTAACATTCGCTGGCATGCATTGACACACCCTGACACATGGCACATCTTGGTATGTTTCCTTGGCACTCTAGCATTCCTTGGCACTACCTAACATATCTTGTTGATCCCTCCTTACCACACCTGGAACTCACTAACATTCCCTGTCACACACTCTTATTCATTCATTTCCATGTATTTGAAACTAGTGATCCCTTTTATTTCCTTGGCACTCCATAATACTCCCTGGCATGAATTGGCACACCCTAGCACCTGGCACATCTTGGCATGTTTCCCTAGCCTCTATCATGCCTTAACACTGCCTACCATACATTATTACTCCCTCATCACACATGTATCTCACTGACACTTCCTGTCACAAACTCTTATTTGTTCATTTGCATGCACTAATTTGACCTAATGCTCCCTTGTGTTTCCCTAGCACTCCCTAACACGTCCTAGCACATGTTGACACACCCTGGCACCTGGCACATCTTGGCTGCATGTCGTCCTAGCAATCTAGCATGACTTAGCACAACCTATCATACCATGCCACTCTCTTCTTAGCACACTTGGAACTCACTCACACTCCCTATCACACACTCTTATTCATTCATTTCCATGCATTTTGACCTAGTGCTCCCTTATGTTTCTCTGGCACTCCCTAACACTCCTTAGCACGCATTGGCACACCTTGGTGCTTGGCACATCCTGGTATGCTTCCCTAGCACTCTAGCATGCCTTGGCAGTAATGCATAACATACCTTGTCACTCCCTCCTTAGCACACCTGGAACTCGCTGAATGTAGTGTCCATTGCATGATTGATTCTTCCACCCTTACAAAATCCGTAGTCCACGCTATTAAATCATGCAATAGTTCATCTTCTGTGCAATCCTTGCATTTCGGGTCCTGAGAAGAGGAATCATGGAATTTGTGTCAAACAATCACTGGATACAGACAAAACCTCTTCAATCGCATTGCTTTAAACCATAGTTACCATTCGGATTCGAATTCCATACGATACGGTAAAAATTTGAATAAGAAATTTTCAATTCGAACAAAATTCAACATCATACATCTTAAAGGTTAACAAATATGTAGTTTTCTTTCTATAACAACCATTGCTTTTGCTCATTTCTTTCCATTAATTTTGAAATTTAAATAATTTATATTAATTTTGACAAATATAAACAATTTTAAAATTACAATTCACAAAAAAACCATATTTCACTCCTCCCTCCAAAAAATTATTTTATTTTCAAAATTTAAAACTTTAATGTAAATCTAAATATGAAATATTGAAAAGATATAAAATTTCTTCTTATATAAACCTATTAAAAATTTAAATTATTAAATTTAATAATTAAATATTAAATATTAAAATATATAAAATTTCTTTAATATAAATATATTTAAAATTTCAATTAATTTCCATTACACATAGAATTTTTTGACTTCACAACTCAGATTTTGCTATCGGGCGGCCATTTATTTTGGCTTTAGCGGCCAAGGGTTTAAGCATGTGGATATAGCATAATCTCTCAACCGAATTTCCTTATAGGCACACAATAAATTATTCCTGTAAACCTATAGGTTGTATGTATAGCCATATCTGTTATTTCCAGTTTCGGAGGCACAATAGATCCAAACTCCGTGTGTAGTGATCTGCTCTGGTCTGCAAACATGGGTCGCGCTATTCGTGCACAGAGAAAAGGAGCAGGCTCCATGCTCAGATTCCACACCCATCATAGGAAGGGACCTGCACGTTTGGGAAGCCTCGACTATGGCAAGCATAATGGGTACATTAGGGTAATTTTCACGGACGTAATGCATGACCCTGGCCGCAACGCTCCCCTCTGCAAAGTGACCTTCGGGCACCCATTCCGTTACAAGCATCAAAAAAAGCTCTTATTAGTTACCGAAGGTATTTACACGGGACAGTTTGTTTATTGCGGAAAGAAGGCCATTTTGACTGTGGGTAACTTGTTGCCTTTGAGATCTATTTTGGAGGGAGCCATGTCTGCAACATGGAACAGAATGTCGGCAATTGGGGTTCGTTTGCTAGGGCTTTTGGAGACTAAGACATCGTCGTCAGCCACAATATTGATAACGACACTACCAAGGTGAAGCTTCCCTCTAGAGCCCTATTCTAATTTAAAAGAAGAAAATCCTAGAAATTGTATTCTATTTTAAAGAATCTGTTCATCATTTTTACTTTTATATGAAAATCTTAAAAACCCTATTCTATTTCAAAGAATGAAAAATCCTGGAAACACTATTCTTAGATAGAATAGACCACGCCTATTTCCCTAGAAACCCTATTTTCAGATAAAATAGACCATGTTAGGGCCATTCATTTCGCCTTTTCAATCCTATTATACATAAATCTATAACCACCAATTACTCGGCAAGTGTTAGACAGGAAGGAGTGGTATGACCATTAATGTAACAAAGTGCACAAGAAGGTGGAATTTGGGATTAAGGAGGTATGTACGAGAATATGTGTGAGCAAATCGAAAGTTAGAAACATCGATCTATATTTCAAGGGGCCTAATAATGTTGACACTAGCTTTATCTTGATACTAAATTCATAAGTTGCCGACAGAGGCAGTGCAGTGGTAGAAGAAAAGAGCGGCGGTGTGATGGATTTGCCCGTATCTTTCAGGAGGATATTTACTGAGGTTGAATCGGGGGAGGGGCTGATGGCTTTTATTTTAAGCAAAGCTGTCAGGAATCCTAGGCCAGGACCCATCCAGGTCTAGTTTTTTCAAGAAATCAACACAGGTGCCAGAAATCTGTATTAATCTTATGCAGATAGATGAGTCCTTATCTAGACCGAAGCAAGTATGGGTATTTCCCCTCCGAAAATAACTCAGCGGCTTTGCAAAAACATAATTTGGAAGCTATCGGGAAGGGTTCAAATTTCTCTATTGGGCAAATTTATGTATTAAAAATTTCTACATCCTTCTCAAAATGAGACAAATTTATGGATTAAAAATTTCTACATCCTTCTCAAAATGGATTTTCAAAGGTCTGTAGTTTTAGAGAATCGACACAGGCGCCAAAAATCTGTATTAATATTAAGCATATAGATGAACCCTTATCTAGACCGAGGGAAGTATGTGTATTTACCATCGGAAAATACCTCGGCGGTTTTGCAAAAACATAACTTGGAAGCTATCGGGAGGGGTTGCGATTTCCCTTATTGGCCAAATTTATGGATCAAAAACTTCCACATGCTTCTCAAAATGGATTTCAAAGGTTCGTGGTTCCTCTGTAAGGAGGGGCTCTCGTTTTAGTATTGGATCATTGGGTTTGATTTGAGAATGATTTGTCCATACGCTCTCTAGTTGGGATCAGATTTGAATACCTCGGTTTCAAATTTCAGAACATATATTATTTTAAGCTGTCAGAGGCTAGGGGGTTCAAATTACCAAAGACATTGTTTAAGCTCAAAAGCCAGGGAGATCGAGCTTTCCCTTGCAGGAAATATTTGTTGTCTTAGCGATTTTTGCATCCTTCTCAAATATAAGATGGCAAAAGGACCTCGGTAGGGCAGGACTCTTCATGCAGTATTGGATATTTGATCCAAAATTGGATGTACCCATAAACACTCTAGTCTGAATCAGATTGTAGTACCACCCTTTCCTTAGAACTTTCGAATTGTAAGGATGACGTTCTTCTAACCAGTTGGCTTTATTAAGCCAACTAGGATAACGATGGAACACAAGTTGAATTCCTTTTCTAGATATGTGCAAACATTGATCTAAACAAAGAAAGCCTATCGTCAAGAATTACTCTTTTCCTCAGAGAAAAGAGGCATCCTGATAAACTGCAGTATCAGAGAATTTTGTGAGCATGACCATATGGAGTTCAAATGCCCAAAAGGATGAGGAAGGACTATCGAAGCTTTAGGTAAAGGGAAGCTGTCAAACTTTCAGCCACACAAACCCAAAAAAAACACTAAGTGGATTTAGAAGGACATAGATAACGTCGAAGCCCAGAAAGATTCCAAGACCTGGAAACATTAACAGAATATGGGTTGTCGAAACCTCTGGGCTTCTAAAAGCACTAACAGGGTGAAGCTTCCCTCTTTAAATTAGAACAGGGCTTCTAATTGAAAACCCTATCAAAAAGTTGACCAGAAAGCACCAATTTATCCGGCATCTCCTTGATTGAAGGGTCATATAATATGAAAGTTTGCCCCTTTTATTTCTTATTTAACTTAAATTCAATTTAAATTTAATCGAACATTATAATTCCTTTCTTTTAAGGAATAAATTTTTAACCAACATTATTGCAGTTCCAAGTGGTAAAAAACTATCAATGATGCATAGACGTGTTCCACCACAGGGATTCAGAAATTGTGTACGGGTGCTACGTTTTGCCAATGGATCACAATGTTTGTGCCCTGCACCTACGATTGACTGAAGAAGGTTCGGCTGGGGAATTTTAGGTACATTCGATTTCAGGAAAATAATAATAATTACATTCGTGATTTCTAATAGTATTGGGTGTACTTCTCGGTTTTGATGAGTTCTTTAAATTTCATAATCCATTGCTTTCTAATTTTCAGAGTATTTCTGAATAGTCTATTAAATTAGTTTAACTTTTGACACATGAACTAAATTTTCTTTTGAGTCTTCAACCTTTTAACAGTTTTTTGTGAAGATATTTTTATATTATCTTAAATTTTGATATATTTGACAAAAAATTTGTCATGGTATTCATCTATTTTTCAAGGTTCTTTTATAAAAAATTTATGCTGATATATTTGATGAAAACATGGTTTAAGATATTTATGTCCAAGAATTCAAAAACAGATAAGGAATTGATGCCTCTGCCTTCAACGATGCCTTTTATCCAGTGGTTCCTCTACAGTTGATGCCTCCACTTCTGCCCATGGCTCCCTGTAAACTATGTCGACTGAAGCTCGACTATCTATATCTACTGCCCATGATTCTGCTGCCTGTGCAGCCATATCTGCCCATCATTCCATCAGTTGTTTTGCTGGAAATCAGTGA
This sequence comes from Pinus tabuliformis, assembly GCA_031772625.1. Lineage (NCBI taxonomy): Eukaryota > Viridiplantae > Streptophyta > Pinopsida > Pinales > Pinaceae > Pinus > Pinus tabuliformis. The sequence continues at coordinate 1,705,578,031 of CM062820.1, read as the reverse complement.
CAACGAAAAAGCTAGCAACACGTCCAACAACTATTTTCGTATTATATTATGTTTTATGTTGATTCTATGAAAATAATATATTATCATTTTACTCTTTTTTACGTTTCTTGGTGATCATTTTTCTTTTCTCAATTATTTTCGCCCTCTGTTCATCTGTGAAAATTTACCAGTCAGTTTGCCCTTTTTTGAGAATGAACTTAATAATTACAAATAAATACATGTTCCCTTTTTTGAGAATGAACTTAATAATTACAAATAAACACATGTTCTAAACAAGTCTAAAATATCTCTTTAGATAAATAAATATTCTAGAGTGAAGAGATTTAATGAATAACAATATAGATAATAGAACATGAAAAATAAATAGTACAAAATATCCGAAGAGATGCATTACCACATATTACCCATATTTCTTACTACTAAGAAGAAGAAACGATTATAATGGGTTGATAATTTAAAAAGAAAAGAAACGAGTAATGTAGAAATTTTGAATAATATGACACATATTCAACAGAGATTATCCTGATCATACAATTTAAGCGGAACATGTATAATACATAATCTCCTCTACGTTGATCATCAAATTACAGAAGCAGAAACATCCACAGGCACACATAGAAGCATCAATCAAACTCATAAACACAGTATGTATCCCGGGGAAAGCATCTCGCTAAAAACCCCACACTATCTGTATATTATATTGATTGAATCATGTAACAATACAAAGCATAATACTTCTCACAAGTATCTCCACCTGTTACACACAATACAGCTCAGATTTGATCTCCAAATCTCCCCCGCTGCTTGCCTGCCTCCACTGCTCAAACCTGCTCGAGAATTGATGAGAATTGCTTCCCAAACTCGATTTTACACTGCAAAATAGTCACCCACACTATGTTGGACGTGAGCAACAGCTATAATATCATGAAGATACGTGAGCAAACTCATTGGCATACTCAATCCTTTGATTGTGCAAATCATCATGCACAGCTATAGTCACAACTGATAGCAATCTGATCCTCTAACACCTGTCCCTGCTGAACTGAACATGCACTGACATGCAACTGAGTTAACTGATGTATTCTATAGTTGCATTATGAGTTAATAACTTGTGAATTAATTAATAACTAATTCACCCAACTCATCTTTAGTCTATTGATCAGTTAGACTAAATACAACCAGTTTAACAAAGCTAAACTGAACACAACTCCATCAACTGTACCTCCAGTCCACTAAACTCAACTCACTTGAGTTCTAACTGAAGTCATGCATGCAACAACTCAACTGACTCATAAGAAAAACGAATTTCCTTCTGACAGCTGCATGTGCCACTTCCGTAGCTCAAACTGAAGTGCTCCAAGAGAATAAGATTAAGTTTATAGTCCAAATATTATTGTGAGATAATAATATTTGACTTTTCTATTTTTGACTTTGATCACTCACACTGTGATCACTCACACTGTAATCACTCACACTGTGATCACTCACACTTTCATCAAAAATAGAAGTCCATCTATTTTTCCCAACTTGATCAATCATCCATAGACATGATCCATATGTCTAAAAATAGACATAGTCTAAAAATAGACTTGCGCCAAAAATAGCCTGCGGGCCCACTTAGTGAAGGCGACTCTTTTCACTAAGCTCCATCATCTTGTTGCACTCTCAACAAGCATTTCTTGTTGCACACTTTTCAACACTCCCTCTCAACAAGAAAGGCTTCCTCTCAAACCCGATCCTGTAACTCTGGAATGTTCTCCATGCAACACATCTGGCCGGTCCACTTGCTCTGTCATCAAAGTCTCTGACTGCTATTGCCTCTGTCGACTGAAACTCTACATCTCTGTGCTCTTCAGTATCTGACTGCTCTAGCCTCTGTCACTTTGATCTCTGACTGCATCCGTGCTGCTGCTGGTTCTATCTCCCAGCATTGCATCCGCACTGCACCTCCCAACTGACCTCCCTGTTGGGATAGAAACATCCTCTGATGCTGAAGCTCTACCTGCTGCTGACAAGTGCTCCCTCTCTGACATCTGCGCTACTGCAACATCTCCATGCATCTCGCACCATTGCACACCTCTCTGTGCCACCTAGCACTGTGCAAAACACTTGTGCCTCTCGCATTGCTACAGCCTGCTAGCTATGCGCTGTCCTGGGATTCCCTGCACTGTCGCTCTCTCTACCGCTCCATCCGCATCTGTCTCTACCCAATCAGTCAGTTCCTGCTACTACACATCGGGGCTCCCGTAGCACGGTCTCATCCAAGAGGTTGGGTACCTCAAGGATCTTGCCCCTCCTCCTTGGGACAATCAATCCACATCACCCCACCTCCTACCTGGAGGTATGGCTGCATGCGATCCCTCAGCCCACCTGGCTTGAAGTTTCCCCCTACTGGAGGTCTCTGGATGAGTAGATGTCTCTACTCCATCTCCACACAGCTTCCCCTGTTGTGGCTCCTCCACAACCTCCTGAAGTTGCTGCACCAATCGTGGCTCCTCCACAATCGTCTGAGACTTCTTCTGGCTCTGCATGTTGAGAGGTAATATACGCTCCCTCTCAACCACCAAGTCTCCATCAGTTGCCTTGCTGCTCAAGGCTTTGCATGCATCTTGAACCTCAAGAGCATACAGGTTCCTGACCCATGAACCAATCTCATGACAACGAAAGCATCGCACCTTCGCCTTGTCAACCTTCTTCCCATCATTGGAAGAACTGGATTCGGAAAGAGAAACCTTCTCCTTCCCCTTCTTCGCCTTACTCGCTAAGGCACAGTTCTCCTCATCCTGCATGGATGAAGAACTGTCTCTGGTGCGCCGTCTAATCTCCTCCTGCATCAAATCCGACCATGGTCGTTCCCAATTTGGCAGTTTCTCCCTTCCATTCACCGAGTCCTGGTAGCTATGCCAACTCTTAGGAAGGTCAAGGAGTCCTAGACTCACCATCCTCATCATCAACAGTAACCCCCACACTTCCCAGCTCATCTCGACAATGAGTGAACCTCGTGAGATACTGGGGCATACTATCTCCATTCTCGAACTGAATGTTTCTGAGTTTTATCTCTTGCTTTGGAATTAAATTCGAATTCCACCAGCACAAAACTCAACTGCTTCCGATCTAGAATTCGTGAGAACAAATTGTTTCTTGTACAGAGATTGACTGTATGGGCATTCACCGGATATCTCACCTTCCAAAGGAAGGATGAATCCAGAGGCTACCTGGCCCGATTACAGACTCTGCCTGAAGAAATAGAATGTAACCACTTCCTGAATAGTAGATCTGATGATCAATCCTCGCTTGATGTCCTGTAAAAATCTCTTCTACAAATCAAGCAGCTCTGATACCATGTAGAAATTTTGAATAATATGACACATATTCAACAGAGATTATCCTGATCATACAATTTAAGCGGAACATGTATAATACATAATCTCCTCTACGTTGATCATCAAATTACAGAAGCAGAAACATCCACAGGCACACATAGAAGCATCAATCAAACTCATAAACACAGTATGTATCCCGGGGAAAGCATCTCGCTAAAAACCCCACACTATCTGTATATTATATTGATTGAATCATGTAACAATACATAGCATAATACTTCTCACAAGTATCTCCACCTGTTACACACAATACAGCTCAGATTTGATCTCCAAATCTCCCCCGCTGCTTGCCTGCCTCCACTGCTCAAACCTGCTCGAGAATTGATGAGAATTGCTTCCCAAACTCGATTTTACACTGCAAAATAGTCACCCACACTATGTTGGACGTGAGCAACAGCTATAATATCATGAAGATACGTGAGCAAACTCATTGGCATACTCAATCCTTTGATTGTGCAAATCATCATGCACAGCTATAGTCACAACTGATAGCAATATGATCCTCTAACACCTGTCCCTGCTGAACTGAACATGCACTGACATGCAACTGAGTTAACTGATGTATTCTATAGTTGCATTATGAGTTAATAACTTGTGAATTAATTAATAACTAATTCACCCAACTCATCTTTAGTCTATTGATCAGTTAGACTAAATACAACCAGTTTAACAAAGCTAAACTGAACACAACTCCATCAACTGTACCTCCAGTCCACTAAACTCAACTCACTTGAGTTCTAACTGAAGTCATGCATGCAACAACTCAACTGACTCATAAGAAAAACGAATTTCCTTCTGACAGCTGCATGTGCCACTTCCGTAGCTCAAACTGAAGTGCTCCAAGAGAATAAGATTAAGTTTATAGTCCAAATATTATTGTGAGATAATAATATTTGACTTTTCTATTTTTGACTTTGATCACTCACACTGTGATCACTCACACTGTAATCACTCACACTGTGATCACTCACACTTTCATCAAAAATAGAAGTCCATCTATTTTTCCCAACTTGATCAATCATCCATAGACATGATCCATATGTCTAAAAATAGACATAGTCTAAAAATAGACTTGCGCCAAAAATAGCCTGCGGGCCCACTTAGTGAAGGCGACTCTTTTCACTAAGCTCCATCATCTTGTTGCACTCTCAACAAGCATTTCTTGTTGCACACTTTTCAACACTCCCTCTCAACAAGAAAGGCTTCCTCTCAAACCCGATCCTGTAACTCTGGAATGTTCTCCATGCAACACATCTGGCCGGTCCACTTGCTCTGTCATCAAAGTCTCTGACTGCTATTGCCTCTGTCGACTGAAACTCTACATCTCTGTGCTCTTCAGTATCTGACTGCTCTAGCCTCTGTCACTTTGATCTCTGACTGCATCCGTGCTGCTGCTGGTTCTATCTCCCAGCATTGCATCCGCACTGCACCTCCCAACTGACCTCCCTGTTGGGATAGAAACATCCTCTGATGCTGAAGCTCTACCTGCTGCTGACAAGTGCTCCCTCTCTGACATCTGCGCTACTGCAACATCTCCATGCATCTCGCACCATTGCACACCTCTCTGTGCCACCTAGCACTGTGCAAAACACTTGTGCCTCTCGCATTGCTACAGCCTGCTAGCTATGCGCTGTCCTGGGATTCCCTGCACTGTCGCTCTCTCTACCGCTCCATCCGCATCTGTCTCTACCCAATCAGTCAGTTCCTGCTACTACACATCGGGGCTCCCGTAGCACGGTCTCATCCAAGAGGTTGGGTACCTCAAGGATCTTGCCCCTCCTCCTTGGGACAATCAATCCACATCACCCCACCTCCTACCTGGAGGTATGGCTGCATGCGATCCCTCAGCCCACCTGGCTTGAAGTTTCCCCCTACTGGAGGTCTCTGGATGAGTAGATGTCTCTACTCCATCTCCACACAGCTTCCCCTGTTGTGGCTCCTCCACAACCTCCTGAAGTTGCTGCACCAATCGTGGCTCCTCCACAATCGTCTGAGACTTCTTCTGGCTCTGCATGTTGAGAGGTAATATACGCTCCCTCTCAACCACCAAGTCTCCATCAGTTGCCTTGCTGCTCAAGGCTTTGCATGCATCTTGAACCTCAAGAGCATACAGGTTCCTGACCCATGAACCAATCTCATGACAACGAAAGCATCGCACCTTCGCCTTGTCAACCTTCTTCCCATCATTGGAAGAACTGGATTCGGAAAGAGAAACCTTCTCCTTCCCCTTCTTCGCCTTACTCGCTAAGGCACAGTTCTCCTCATCCTGCATGGATGAAGAACTGTCTCTGGTGCGCCGTCTAATCTCCTCCTGCATCAAATCCGACCATGGTCGTTCCCAATTTGGCAGTTTCTCCCTTCCATTCACCGAGTCCTGGTAGCTATGCCAACTCTTAGGAAGGTCAAGGAGTCCTAGACTCACCATCCTCATCATCAACAGTAACCCCCACACTTCCCAGCTCATCTCGACAATGAGTGAACCTCGTGAGATACTGGGGCATACTATCTCCATTCTCGAACTGAATGTTTCTGAGTTTTATCTCTTGCTTTGGAATTAAATTCGAATTCCACCAGCACAAAACTCAACTGCTTCCGATCTAGAATTCGTGAGAACAAATTATTTCTTGTACAGAGATTGACTGTATGGGCATTCACCGGATATCTCACCTTCCAAAGGAAGGATGAATCCAGAGGCTACCTGGCCCGATTACAGACTCTGCCTGAAGAAATAGAATGTAACCACTTCCTGAATAGTAGATCTGATGATCAATCCTCGCTTGATGTCCTGTAAAAATCTCTTCTACAAATCAAGCAGCTCTGATACCATGTAGAAATTTTGAATAATATGACACATATTCAACAGAGATTATCCTGATCATACAATTTAAGCGGAACATGTATAATACATAATCTCCTCTACGTTGATCATCAAATTACAGAAGCAGAAACATCCACAGGCACACATAGAAGCATCAATCAAACTCATAAACACAGTATGTATCCCGGGGAAAGCATCTCGCTAAAAACCCCACACTATCTGTATATTATATTGATTGAATCATGTAACAATACAAAGCATAATACTTCTCACAAGTATCTCCACCTGTTACACACAATACAGCTCAGATTTGATCTCCAAATCTCCCCCGCTGCTTGCCTGCCTCCACTGCTCAAACCTGCTCGAGAATTGATGAGAATTGCTTCCCAAACTCGATTTTACACTGCAAAATAGTCACCCACACTATGTTGGACGTGAGCAACAGCTATAATATCATGAAGATACGTGAGCAAACTCATTGGCATACTCAATCCTTTGATTGTGCAAATCATCATGCACAGCTATAGTCACAACTGATAGCAATCTGATCCTCTAACACCTGTCCCTGCTGAACTGAACATGCACTGACATGCAACTGAGTTAACTGATGTATTCTATAGTTGCATTATGAGTTAATAACTTGTGAATTAATTAATAACTAATTCACCCAACTCATCTTTAGTCTATTGATCAGTTAGACTAAATACAACCAGTTTAACAAAGCTAAACTGAACACAACTCCATCAACTGTACCTCCAGTCCACTAAACTCAACTCACTTGAGTTCTAACTGAAGTCATGCATGCAACAACTCAACTGACTCATAAGAAAAACGAATTTCCTTCTGACAGCTGCATGTGCCACTTCCGTAGCTCAAACTGAAGTGCTCCAAGAGAATAAGATTAAGTTTATAGTCCAAATATTATTGTGAGATAATAATATTTGACTTTTCTATTTTTGACTTTGATCACTCACACTGTGATCACTCACACTGTAATCACTCACACTGTGATCACTCACACTTTCATCAAAAATAGAAGTCCATCTATTTTTCCCAACTTGATCAATCATCCATAGACATGATCCATATGTCTAAAAATAGACATAGTCTAAAAATAGACTTGCGCCAAAAATAGCCTGCGGGCCCACTTAGTGAAGGCGACTCTTTTCACTAAGCTCCATCATCTTGTTGCACTCTCAACAAGCATTTCTTGTTGCACACTTTTCAACACTCCCTCTCAACAAGAAAGGCTTCCTCTCAAACCCGATCCTGTAACTCTGGAATGTTCTCCATGCAACACATCTGGCCGGTCCACTTGCTCTGTCATCAAAGTCTCTGACTGCTATTGCCTCTGTCGACTGAAACTCTACATCTCTGTGCTCTTCAGTATCTGACTGCTCTAGCCTCTGTCACTTTGATCTCTGACTGCATCCGTGCTGCTGCTGGTTCTATCTCCCAGCATTGCATCCGCACTGCACCTCCCAACTGACCTCCCTGTTGGGATAGAAACATCCTCTGATGCTGAAGCTCTACCTGCTGCTGACAAGTGCTCCCTCTCTGACATCTGCGCTACTGCAACATCTCCATGCATCTCGCACCATTGCACACCTCTCTGTGCCACCTAGCACTGTGCAAAACACTTGTGCCTCTCGCATTGCTACAGCCTGCTAGCTATGCGCTGTCCTGGGATTCCCTGCACTGTCGCTCTCTCTACCGCTCCATCCGCATCTGTCTCTACCCAATCAGTCAGTTCCTGCTACTACACATCGGGGCTCCCGTAGCACGGTCTCATCCAAGAGGTTGGGTACCTCAAGGATCTTGCCCCTCCTCCTTGGGACAATCAATCCACATCACCCCACCTCAAATTTTACCAAGTTTACATGAAACATGTGTTTTGGAGTTAAGTTTTACATTGTGTATTTGTTTGTCTTTGGTTTTGCTGCTTTTTGATGGATAATGTAACATGTTTTCTATGTGTGAAAGCATAATCACAAGCTTCAAACAAGTTAACAAGCTTTAGCTAGGATGTTTAGAAGTTGTATTCTCCACCTAGGTTTGAATCTTGCTTTTGACATGTGCTCCTTGTGGGCTATTTGACTCTGCAAGGAACCATTTCATGTGGATGGGGCCAAGAACAATCCTTGGGTGACTTTGATGGATTAGATTATGACTAGTCAGCCACATAGCCAAGAATTGACTCCACAAATATGCTGATACATATTATTTTTTCAAATAGATCATGGAGTAAACACTGCAAGAAAAATGAGCAATAGGAAAAGGTCAAATAAAGCCCTATCTTAGCTTTACACATACATTTAACCAGTTAGAAGAACATTTACATGAGTAATAGAAGAATCAGCTTACATAACCTTATTGGAAGTGCCATGCCCATAATCTTGATGAATAACAGATATGCAAGGTGGCATGTAAGAAAAATGGAGTTCAAAATAAGAGAACATGATCTGATGCGGTGCTTTGTCTTACCTTATAACACCATGAATAGCAAAAACAACATAGTCAACATCAACAGATTTATTTAAATGACTTTAAGCTAGAATATTTGGTAGTGGAAACATGAGAATGAGGAGTGGGACTGCTTAACTTTTATCATGATTCCATAGATCTATGTTATCTGAATGGGAATATTAGAAAGAAAAAATAATTATTTTAATGATTCTTAAAATTTATAGGAAACATGTTAATCACACTTTACAGGTCACTTGGGGTCTTATTTTCAGATTGTATGTTGAATCTCGGTTCTATGTTGAATTTCAATTTTGTTATATGACGGGAGGGATAACTCTAATTGTCTCATTTTTCAGGGTGAAGATTCCCTCTGGAGCTAAGAAGATTGTGTCAAGTGGTTGTACAGCTATGATTGGTCAAGTTGATGGAGGTGGAAGAACAAAAAAACCAATGCTTAAGGCTCACAATGCATACCACAAATACAGGGTCAAAAGAAACTGTTGGCCCAAGGTTCGTGGCGTGGCGATGAATCGAGTTGGGCATCCTCATGGTGGAGGTAATCATCAACGTATTGGTCATGCTAGTACTGTACGTTGGGATGCACCACCAGGGAAAAATGTTGGGCTTATTGCTACCAGAAGACCCTGTGGATGCATTGGGTGTTATCTTATTCTGAACAACCATTTCATATATTTTCTGGCTAATTATGAACTCAAAATTCTGTTTTATTTCATTTTAATATTGCATGCCTGAATCCTTTATATATAGCAGAAGCATGGCCCATGTCAATCTCTAGTTGTTCCTCTGGGGCTTAGCCTTATGTCTTTCTAACTTTCATGTTCTAGATGCGTAATCCCAAAGAGGTTGCATCAGAAGAGTACAATGAGTTTTACAAGAAGGCATTCAATGAATTTCTAGATCCTTTGACATACACTCACTTCACAACCGAGGTATGGCCTTTTGGATAGATGTACAGAGATCTTTAATAAAGAAAATTTCTTCTTTTGGTTCACGTAATCGGTGTATGAAAGATTATTACAACAAATTGCCCCATACTGTCTGAATTCAGGGTGAAGTAGAGTTTAGAAGTGTCCTTTACATCCCTGGTATGGCTCCCCTCAGCACTGAGGATATAATGCATCCAAAGACTAAGAGCATTCGTCTATATGTCAAGCGTGTTTTTATTTCTGATGACTTTAATGGTGAATTGGTAAGTTGTATTGATTGTCTTTTTTGCAACTACTTCACTCCTGGAATGTTTCCTCCAAAAATTATAGTCTCATTTGAGGGTATCTGGTGCTTATGTTGAACAAAATATGTTCTACCTGTATGTAGTTTCCACGCTAGCTGAGCTTTGTTAAAGGTGTTTTCGATTCAAATGATCTTCTTCTTAATGTCTCCAGGGAGATCCTTCAAGAAAGCCGCATTGTAAGTTCCTCATTCACACCTTCCTTTTCAAATATGCCATTGTATGACGTTAAATTATAAGATTTAATATGCAGATCAGTTGGTACTTTTTTGAATAATATTGATATGCAAGCATTAATATGAGCTTCTATGTTGGAAATATTTTGGTTTCCAAGTATTTCGTGGGTTTAAAGAAGAAAAATATGGATTGTGTCTTTATGTTTGATTTAGTTGTAGATGGTAAATGTTTTGTTCTGGAGCTAGGTAGGGATTTTATATTGCTGTTACATCAAGTCATATGCCATTTGAAGTTTCAACGAGTCTAACTACAAGATATTGTGATTATTTGCTTTCATGTCTTTAGCAGTAGTAAATGTTTGATGCAATGGCATTTCGGTTGAACATTTGTCTAATTAAGTTTAGTTGTGACTAAATCCTTGAATGTGCATGTCAGGTTCGTATAATGAAGATGCGTCTTGTACAGAAGACATTTGATATGATTCAGGGCATTGTGCAAAGTGAGAATAAAGATGTAAGTCCACAACCTGTAAATTTAGAGGAAAGTTATTAACCGTGTCATGGCCCAAGAAATATTGTTATGCTATCCTACTTTCCACCTTAAATTCAATGTGAGGTTCTCATTAAACACTATCTATTTGAATGGAGTTATGTTTCATAGATTAGTAGAATCCAGTTAATATCTATGCCATAATTTGAGTTGTTTATAGATTCCTTACATCTTTATGTTCCTGAACTTTCTTCTCAGAAATGGAAATCATGTTTTGTGACAGTAATGTTGATTGATTCTTGTCAGCTTAATGAAATTGAAGTATTATTGCATTGTCTTTTGTCATATTCTTTGATGTTGATTGAGTGAATGCGTTTTGAAGCTTCTGTAAAAGGAATTTACATTATTTTGGATTATTAATGCAGGATTACAAGAACTTCTGGGAGAACTTTGGAAAGTATATCAAATTGGGCTGTATCGAAGACTCAAATAATCATAAACGGATTGCTCCTCTTTTACGGTTCTTCTCATCCATGCATGAGGAGATGATTAGCTTGGATGATTATATTGAAAACATGACTGAAAAACAAAATGGTATTTTTTATATTGCTTCAGATAGCATTAAAAGTGCCAGGAGTGCACCATTTTTGGAAATTTTTTTTCAGAAGGATATTGAGGTATGATTTTACTTTTCCACATAAATGACTTATATATTTCATGTACCTTGATAGTACATACAAAGTGACAACTGCATTGTACTGTGTTGCTTTACAGGTCCTCTATCTCGTAGACCCAATTGATGAGGTCGCTATTAAAAATCTTCAGACATACAAAGACAAAAAATTTGTTGATATTAGAAAAGAAGACCTGGACCTAGGTAAGTAATTTGTATGTTGTATTGATATACTTGATGATGGAACACAATAACTAGAGTCTGGGAAGTTCTATACAGTCTGTCTCATTCTGAAGAAGCATGCCAATGAATGTGGTAGAAAATTATCCATGAATAAGAGCAACTCTCTGACCATCAGTTGCAGAAGAAACATGACCCTAAATGAAGCAAAATTTGTCAATTTCATTTCTGACATCAGAGAAAACTATGTTTTGTACATCTTGAGTGGGCCTAATAGTTGATAACATGTGCTTCCTTGTAAGAGGTCACAAGTTCAAAGTCAAACCACAGGGGGTTAGAGTATGTACACCTCAGTAGACTTTAGCAGTCAAATCACTGCATGGAGATGGGTCACTTGTCCCACAAACAAGGGGGTTTCATACATCTTAAAATTAGATTATTATTATAATTTTCATCCTCTGCTTTCGAGGGATCATTATTTTTGCTTGCAAGTAGATCTATTATTTTCAGAGGAGAACAGACATGCATGTCTAGATTGGATGTTTTGAGTACAGAATTGCTGTCTTTTTTATATTTTCAAAGAGAACAGGCATGCATGTCTGGATTGGATATTTTTAGAACAAAATTGCTGTCTTTTTTATTTTAAATCTTTTTTTTGTTCTTGTCCACATTTATTCATATGGTCTAAGTCCTATGTTTTGTCTGATTGAGTACGTGTTATGAAAAATATTGAACTTCAAAAGAAGTGAGCTTGGTTTTATCTTTTCTTCTGTGTGCTTGCATGCCCACATCACATGCTCACAGGTATCTTCATGTCCTCTTTGGGCACCAATGGCTCACTATTTCTTGCAGCAGAATTTATTCTTACCTGCAGACAAAGGTTGTGTAAGAGTCCTTGGTGTCCAGTGCAACATTCTTCATTGCTGGGACCTTGTACCATGTCCTCAGCAACAAACCTGCAATGGTTGGTCAGTACATAACCAAGGCGTACACATACATGTAGAACCTCTATCATATGAACATACATCATTTACACATCCTATCCCTAGCTGTTCTGACCAATGAAGAGGCTTGCTTTGTTCTGACCAATGAAGAGGCTTGCTTTCACACAAATACAAACACAGTTTCACTCAGAAATATTTCTTTCTTTTCTCTAATACACATATCATATCCTCATGCACACATATTGATCACTGATATTCCCCCTCTTGGCCTCTCAATGCACATTCAAGCATCTGGCTCTCAGTAGGAACATTCATAGGTATTACAGGGAGAAATATGCTGATGTTATTGATATGCATATAATTACTAATACTATCGATTTGTTGTGTGTCTGAGCACTCTCTTCCTCCATGGAGTATACTATTTAACACCTCTATTATACTTCATGCACTCAATCCCTCTTCAGAGGCATCACAACCTTTATTATTATCCTTGTACAACTATCTCTAAAATTTTTGGAGACTGTGCTAGGCCAATGACAATGGCAGGCAGTGGTCTTTGCCTTTGCAGCCTCTTTTGTCTTTTAACCTCTTTTGTTTGTGTTGCCGCAAAATCTATCAGGCCTTGGAGAGGGGTACCCTACAAGGAATGCACTAGACTAAGTGACAACAATAGTGTGGCGGCCCATTGTCACCACAACCAAAACTCCCTGCTCATTATGGATTTTCACCAATGGGAGGAGTCCCTATATATAATAAGTCACCTAATAGGTGTTCTAAGCTTGGAGGTGTAAGGTGACAAAGAGGCCTCCAAGGGAAAGGCACAATTTAGGCATAAGGCATCAAGAGGAAGAAGTTCGCTTTCCTTGAAAAGGCCAAATTAGGGCAACATAAGACCTAGGGTTTGATTTTTTTAGGTTGAGAGTTGGGATGACTAAAGGTCAAGATGCCAAGAAAGGGCTTCCTACAACATATTCCAACAAGGTTAAGACACACGAAACCCTCAAGAGGCCCCCAAGTTGAAGCTATAACTAAAATAGGGTTTACACTAGGGAAAATATCTAGGGTAAGGGAGATTATTCATAAAAATAGAATGAATGCCCACCAAGGGGAATGATTTTGTGGCAACCACTCAACCCTCGATGTTTAGACTTTCCATGACCAAAATTCCCTCTCCTTGTCACTGAGAGCCCTAGTTGGTTGCTTGGCCATTCAGAGGACCAAGATAGGTAAGAGAGAGAAAGTAAACTTTATGGATGAAAATTGACTTTATCACCAAATAAGGATGGGCGATGCCTAGTCCTAGTGTTGATGGAGTGTATGGATTCATTAGGTTGGCTAAAACTTGTAAAGGAGTAAGGATATTTTGATGCCCTAACATCATAACCCTAAGTATTTTCTTTATGTGGGACCAAAATTCACTTGGGAGAGCTAATGTAAGATCACCAAGGGGCTTTCCATTCACATATCATACAATGAGTAATGCATGCAATAATATGAATTAGCATCCACAAAGTTGATACTAAACAAAATTAAGGCACAATATTTAATCTAGATCACCGATTTATTCTATATATTAGACATGAAATCAATTTTTTTCAATAAAAGAGCACTTGCAAGACAATATGCATGTACAATCCAATCATTGATCCAAGGAAACTTCTCCAAAGACAAGAATATAGCTCCAATACAAAGTATTCTCCATAGATCACATCTCTCCAATAGGAAAAGAGGCTCAAATTCTCAAGTAGAGACGCTGAATTCACAAGTGATGATGATGACAAATGAAAAAATCCTTTCCTTTATTTATATCAAGAGGACAAGTATAATTTTTAGTCTAAAAGCCCCTAAAAGACAAGTAAAATCATAATGATGCATTGGGTTACAAGTCAACCCATCTAGCTTAGACAATAAAGCAAATGAGAGCCCACATGTGTGAGCAGTGAGGCCTCAAAAGGATGGTGTCATCCAATAAATGAGCTCCATGTGGCATGCGTTGAGGCTTTTGGGTGGCAAGTGTGGTGTAAAAGCCTTTAAAAATCATTATTTGAGTGTTTTCCCTCAAATATCCATCAATATCACTTTGCGGTTCCTAGAATTATCATTTGAGGGTTGGCATTTTGATATTCTTTTTATTTTATTTTGTGGCCATGATATGCTCTTTCTTTTTCTTTTAGCTACATCAACCTCTTAGGGTAAAGTTTCGGGCCCAACCTAGGTATGTAGATGTATGGGTGTCAAATCCCAGAAAACTAAGGGTCAATGGAACCTGAAGAATGGAGGTGGAACATGGGCTTGTAATGTAAGATGAAAAGTGGAAAGTATGGAATAGGGATAAATGGAACAATGTTATCTCAATCAACCCCACCTATACCCATTGGGCCATTAGGGGAGGCCCCATTGGACTAAGATCAAAGATTAACCCCCCCCATTTAAGGTGAGGGAACAAGATCACAGTCAAATCCCCTCTTTCTTCCAGGTCATCCCACAATACATATAAAATGCCCAAATACAAACAAGAATAAGCACCAAATTGCAAAATGAATAAATTAGCCTTTGATTGGAAGCAAACCTTCGCTCATGTGTTTTCGTTGGATGGGTGAGAATGTATATGACTAATGCAAGTGGTGGGGATACAATGGCAGATTGTCAGCTAGTGGTGGCTGTTAGTGGCTACATGGTTGGTCGGATGGATGTGAAGATTGGGAGAATTTTTTTCTCCTATAGGGGCACCCACTTTGGTGGGTAATGTTAGTTTTTGTAGCATCGGATGGTGTTCTAGTCTCTGAAGTTGTCAGAGAGGCTAAGAAACACTAGGACTCCATAACCCAGAAAAAGTTTTAGGAAAATCCACCTAGAAGTGCCTTAATTAAGTTAATTAATCAGTAATTAAATTTTTCCTAAGTCTTAGGGAAAATGATTAATTAACAGTAATTAATTCAGGAAGGTGATATTTTTCTAGAAACTCACATTGATCGACTAGGAAATAATCTTAGTCATTGATTAAGTTTTAATCTTGGCCGTTGGAGTCCCAACTAGAGATTATAGGAAGAAGTCGATGGGTAAATGGAGGAATACACTTGAGATTGATTTCCTTGGGTAGTTTGACTTTCTAGAGAGCAACAATTGTTTGCTAGAAGAGTTCGAGTCAAAGAAGGGAAGCAGGGACAGAGAGAGGTAAAGACAGTGAGTTCGGAGGAAACTTTATAGATCCTGAGAGTAGCTTGCAGAGACGCAGAGATAGCCACAGAGAGGATGACACAAGTGCTGCGCATACGTCTCTAGAGGGAAATTCAATTTAGCTAGAGGAAGGGTCGTTGCAAGTGCTAGTGGCCGAAAGAAATTCCAAAGGGCCAAGCCAGAGGCTTCCAGACCAATGACAATCAGTTAGAAACTAATCGGAGGCAGTTCCAGGCCAGCAAGTTTCAGGCATGCGTAGAGTTGGTGCAGGGCCTGTGTAGAGGCGTTGGAGAGCTAGTTCGATTGGCTTGATTGAGCCAGGATTGCTTGTGGGGATGAAAAAATTTCCTCACAATATTTTTACCAACATTTTTCTTTGTAGCATTAGCAAATTTCAACATCGAGTTGTACTCGAAATTTCTCACTGTTGCTTAATAATAAAAACCTTCCGCTGCTGCACCGGTTTTCCCAAGTTGGGTTTTTCTGGGGACTTTTGTCCAAAAATAACGATGTTATAATTGTGTATGCTAGTATTTTCTCAGTTTCCAGTTTATCTTCCACAATGTTTAATTTTGTGAAGATTGCAGTGTGATTAATTCGTTGTTACCGTAGCAATAAACTACTAAAGTGATTAACAATTAGAAGAATTAATTTTGGTTGCCGCAATAGAATTTCAGTTGTGAAATTTTCGCAGGTAATAGCTTGTAGAGTGGAATTTCTTTTATCTTTGTCTCCCTCGTCGCATCTGGTTCTGTGTAACTATTGAAATGACTCATGGAAGTTTTCCTTATTACCTCTATGACTCCTTTGTGCTCAGTTACCTAAAAAAGATGGTGGTACAGGACATAGAGAATGAATTTGGTACTGGTTGGTCGGTTAAGAAGATAAAATTGCAAATGTTGCTCAACAGTAAGAGGTTTCGTTGCAACCAAACAAGAAAAATTAAAAAAATGCCTCAAGATCAAAGACTGAAACAAAGACCATTTGACATACCTTTTAAATTATGGAAAGAACTTGTAAAATCATATGAGAAGTTGGATGCACAAAGAAAGGTCCGCGATGAAAGCATTCAGGGATTGAATTTTTCATTAAACGTTATTTAGAATGTATTAATACTTATAATTATCTTAAACGCGCGATGAAAGCATTCAGGGATTGAATTTTTCATTAAACGTTATTTAGAATGTATTAATACTTATAATTATCTTAAATGTGTATTTGTGTGAAAATAAATTGAATTGGTTTATGTTTAAGGACAAGGCATCCAAGGCGAGGTTAACCAAGACAAAAGTCACTCATTGTAGTGGCCAGAAAGGTTTAAAAGCACTGATAACAACCTTTGTAAGTATATTAAACATGTGATATTTTTTTAATAAAATTTGTACTAGAAGAAAGTCATTGTTATCTAATTTCTCCCTATTTACTGATTGGCAGGAACTAAAATATGGAAGACCTCCAAATCATTTGGAAAAGGAGGCACTGCAGCAAAAGAGATGGGTTGAATTTGTTGTTTGGATGGACTCTATGGTATGTAATCTTAGTTGGATTTCCAATATACTTTTGAACCGTATTTTCATTTTATTTTTTAGTACTATTAGATATTATATCTTACCTCATTTTATGGTTAGCATTGTATAACAAAAATATGCGTTGTGTTATGTAATTAATACTAACATGTAATATTGATTTTTTTTGCCAGAATACTATAGGTAATGATTGCCAAGACGATGATCACGATGATGATCCAAACTATGCTCAACATATATCAGGAGATGATGAGGATGAGGATGATGGTGGTGAAGGAGGAGATGATGATGACAGTTGTGGTGTTGGTGATGATGTGGAAGAGACTAATGAGGATGGTCAAGATGATCATGAGGATGATCTTGGTGGTGGTAGCTAGGCATGCACATGCATTGTTTTTGATGAAGAAATTATTGTGTAGAATGACATTGTTATGTTTAGATGGGTGTTGTGAATTTACCCTATATCAATGAAACATTTTGATGTGGTAATCATACGATGAGTTTGATTTGATTAAATATGATGATGATATTATTATTATTATATTTTTATTTGATTTATATATTGGAAAGTATCATCATTATTTTGATAGAGAATTATAATGTATGGTGATATTACCATCTTTGGATGTATGTTGTTAATTTATCATAGAATAATTATATTCATGAAATATTTTGATATGTTAATCATATTTGAATTTTAGTTGTTTTGATTAAATGTAATACTGATCTTATTAGTATTATGTTGCTATTTTATACATGTGTTGAAAATTGTCAATGAATCATTGTATATGATGACATTGTTATTTTCTTGGATGGATGTTGTCAATTTCCCTTAAATTTCTTTACAAATGATTTTGAATTGTGATATCTTCTTTAATGATATCTAGAAACTATGATATATTTCACTATGCAATTGAAATTAGTAAAATGAATCTATAAAGGGGGTCATATATGTAAAGAAAAATATACTCTGCATAAGAAGTCAAATGTGGATGTAACCATGGATGCAAAATTGAAAGTAAAATTGGATGTTAAACTAGGAATTAATACAAAATGCAAACAATGACATACAAAGTGTTTTAAACTAGAAGAGAAAAATTGTGCAATATTTGACACAAAGAAGGGAGCAAAACATGACATACAAAAGGATATCAAATTGGGCAAAAACAAGGACACATAAATGGACACCAAATTAGATGCAAAAAAAGACAGACAACTAGATGTAAAATAAGATGCAAAGTTGAGTGCTAAAAAGAAGCAAAAAATGTTACAAATTAAGATGCCAAATGATGATGCAAATAATGGTTTAAATTTGGGATGCAAACTTGGGCGCAAAAAAGGAAAAAAAAAGGGATGTAAGAAAAGACATAAAACAAGATGCAAAATGGGGCTGAAAAAAGGTGAAACCAAGGATGCCATATTGGATGTAAAAAATGATGCATAATCAGATGCAAATTTAGGCTCAAACTTAGACACAAAATTATATACAAATGTGGACACAAAATGAGGCAGAAAAAGATGCAAATTTGGATGGTGAAAACGATGTAAAACTAGACACCAAAAAAATACAAAATTGGATGAAAAAGTGGGCGTAAATAATGGTGCAACATTGGACACATAAGTAGACACAAAAAATGGTGCAAAAATGGGCATAAAAATAGCTCAAAATTGAATGCAAAAAATGATGCAAAACTTGGTGCAAAAACAAATACAAAAGTAGACGTAAAAAATGGCTTTAAATTGAATGTACCATTAGACACAAAATAAGATGCAAAGGTGGACACAACACATGACTCAACATAAGATGCAAATATAAATGCAAATTTGGATGCTCAAAATGATGTAACATTGGATGCAAGAAATGGTGTTAAAAACGATGCAAAATTGGATGCAACAAATGACGCAAAATATGGTACAAAATGGGATGGGAAAAATGGAGACAAATCAAATGTAAAAGTGGACGTAAAAAATGGTCCAAAAAAAGATGAAAAATGGGCACAAAAATGGATGCAAAATTTGGTGCTAAATCAAATTCAACACATGGTGCAAAGATAGGCACCAAAGATGGTGCAAAAATAGGTACAAAACTAGAAGCAAAAACTAGTATAAGACTAGATGCAAACCCTGGCGTAAGACTATATGAAAAAACTGACACAAAATGGATGTAGAAAAAGACGTTAAATTGGATGCAAAATACGATGTAAACTTGATGCAAATGATGGCGCAAAAATGGAAGCAAAGAATGACACAAAATAGGAATCAAAAGACGATAAAAAATAGATGCAAAAAATGACACAAAACTAGAAGCAAAACCTATCATAAAATAAGATGCAAATCTTGGTTCAAAATTTGACACAAAAAACGATGCATAGTTTGGTGTAAAAAATGATGCAAAATCTAGGGCGAAAAAGGATGCAAAATCAGGCGCCAAAAAGGACGTTTTAAAAATTGTACAATAGAGCCAGGTTTAGCGCCAGGTTGCTCATCACAATTACAAAAAAAATGCACTAAAATCTGGCGCAAATCGCTGGTTTTGTTGTAGTGAAAGCATGTTTATCATCTTTTCCGTCATGAAATTTCTATAGAAAAACGAACAATCAAGCATGAAATTGGATATCAAAGGCAATTAATTAACTTCCCTGATTCATTTCACCTTTTATTTAACTAATTTCCCACAATAAAGTTCAAAGCGTTTAAAAATCCTAAGTCAATGAGGCTCAGAGCATTTCTCTGACTTTTGGAGGGACTGGACCCTCGACTCAACGACTTATAGGCAATAAGTACTAAAACCCCCTCATAAAAATTCATCCCCCCTTCAGTTCATTCATTTTCCCTAATAATTCTCCTTTCCTAAGGTTAAAATGCTTTTACCTAGGAAAAGTATTTATTCCCCCACATAACTCATTTTCATATCAAAAACCCACACAAACATTATATCCTAAGCTTTTATGTTATTATCGGAAAAACATTAAAACATGAAATATCATATACTTAGGGTATTGCGCTCATTTTATTAATTACTAATTTATTTATTAAATCCCAAACAAAAACCCTTTTCCCGTATACATTTAACTCCCACGATATTAACTAGCCCTATACCTTAGTTTAAAATATAAACTATGATTTTCTACCCAAACCCTGAAAAACCCACTAAATAATCAATTTGCGATTAAGTTAGTTAAAAACCCAATTAAACCCTCCACTAATGACCCCGACACCTTAACCTTGCCTTAATCCCTCATTAACTAAAAACTGCTGCACTTAATCACTCGTC
This sequence comes from Pinus tabuliformis, assembly GCA_031772625.1. Taxonomy (NCBI): domain Eukaryota; kingdom Viridiplantae; phylum Streptophyta; class Pinopsida; order Pinales; family Pinaceae; genus Pinus; species Pinus tabuliformis. The sequence continues at coordinate 1,705,557,675 of CM062820.1, read as the reverse complement.
GCCCCCCCTCCCCACTACCCTCTGTGCAACTCCATTTCCCGATCACCGCACGATCGCTCCCCTCCACATCTGACGGCCCTCATCCATTTCGGACGGGCCCAACGTCCGAACATTACCCACCCGAAAAGAGTTGTTTTCCTTTGGGCCCCCGAGGCTACGTGTCGCTCAATGTATGGAATCGGGCGGCCTCCCCCAAATACCACCGAGCGCCTAAAAGCGGTGCGATGGAAACTACTTACCGCCCGCTCGCTACACGCCAAAATAGCTATTGTTCACCCTGCTACACGAAAAACGACCACTGTTCACCCGTACCCGCTAAAATTGACTTTCACGCATAAAGCCAAAAAGCCCCAAATCATTTGTTTTTATCGTTTTTTCAACTGTAAACCTCCATGTATACACTTGTGAATGTCGAAGATGTCAACCTATGTCCAATTTCACCCTAAAGATGCCACAAAGCACCCAATTCACCTTCCAGCCTACACAAAGCCTTTTCGACCGTTCACAGTTGCCAGCCGACCTGTTCAGAGCTAGTTTTCCTTAATTCCAGGTATTTAAGCCATAATTCACTGGAAAACCTCTCAATTTCATAACCAGTTGTTGAGTTTTATTAGTTAAAGTGAAAAATTAATTAAAAAAACTCAAGTGACTTAAGCTTACTCTGTACTGAACCACCATTGCCCTAAAAAACTGAAAATCACCTCCCCCATTCTCAAATCCACAAGAACTGAGAATGGCTACCCCAATTGCCATGGATGTGATAACTATTTCCACTCCTCATCTGGACCTAGACCATCTTCCCCTGGCTGACAAGGATTTCCAGATAAAGGACACCTATGTCCATGAGTCTCCTCTCAAATTATGCTTCCGATACAGAAACCAATACCTAAACCATGCTGATAAAATTGGTTTTTGGGAGTCCAATTTGCCCAAGTACCAATTCCTTGAAGTTCACATTTTCCCAGAAATTGTCCATTACTGCCATGCAAACTATATCCCTAGTCAAAGAGCAGTGATGTCCCCTAACCAGACCATACTTTTCACCATCATTGCTGAATCAATAAATGAGATGCTGCAACTTCAACCAGGGCAAAACTTGACTCCTCTCTCCATTGGAGACCTGTTGGACTTATTTCCCAAGCTCAGCCCTGCAAGATTGGCCCAAATAATCCAAACCTTCATTGTAGAAGAAAAGTATACCCCCAAAGAACCTCCTCCATATGTGTATACCATATTTTCCCCATTTGGCCAAGACATTGTAGCAATGATATCCAGTGTCCTAGGTTATACCACCAGTGAGTATATAGATGAGATCATCTTGGCTTTCATGTCCATATACACTCCAGGACAACCTCCTGCTGTTATTTATGATTATGCCAAGTTTATAGCCGATAGGATGCATGACCAATTCCTTAGGATGAGTAATGAGCGAGTCTTCAAGTACTCCTCTGTTTTGTATCACCTCTTTCTATACTACCAAGCTGATAAGTTCCCATTTACTCTCCAGAAGCTTGACACAAAAGGTCACCCTAGATCAGTAATTTTCTGGACTCCATTGATCCATAAATATGACTCCCCATATTCATATACAGACTTCATAGACTTATTTGTACATCCCATTGTGACAATGCTGATAGGCAGCCCTCCTCCAAGAATCAGTTCAGATATAAGGAGGATCCTGCAACTCTCAAAACAATCCAAAGTGGGGGATTGGTACTTGTACCAAAACCACACTGAGATTAGAATTTATGGCTGTGAGCTGGCCCCATACAAACTACCTAAATACCTCCCAATGAGGTTATTTGCTCTGGAGTACTACAGGCAGATAATCAATTCAGATGAGGTACACTTTGTTAAAGCCAAAAAGAAGGCCCAACTCAGGATCAAAGACCAATTAGGTTGCTTTATTTGTAATGGCAGAGAATCTAGAAAGGAGGCACGCCTAATCCTTCAAAGATTAAATCTAAAACAAAGCTTCATATGGAGATATGACCCCTTGGATTTCATCTGCAACAGAAAGCAGAAAAATAAGATGGCTCCCTACATTCATCACCGCATCCCTGAAATAGAAAAGTATGCCAACCAATTGCAATGGGTGGAGAACAATTTAGAGGATAGGGATAGTACTGAAGTTGCTGTGGAAAACACATTAATTGATATAGAGAAACAACTTGATGAGGGTTCTTTCCTGCAAGTGCCAGGAGAATCACAGGTATAAGAAGAATCACAGGTACAAGAAGAATCAGAAGCACCAGACCTAACAGAGGTACCAGAGAAATTAGATATACTAGAGCAATTAGAGAAAATAGACAGACCAGAGGCCACCATGAGTACACCCCAGTCTTACAGACTCCTCTAAATGAGGAGAAAAGCCTAAAGAGAAACAGGGAAGGGGCCACTCCTTCAGAAAGACCAACATTGCAAGCCTATGTAGAGACAAGTTGGGCTAAGAGGCAAAGAGTGAATTATGTCTCTGAACAGGAATATACAGAGGAGACAGCTGAGGTTACCAACACAGAAAGAGATGGGAGCAGGCATGCCACTCCATCTGGAGGCACTCTAGAACCTTCCACATCACACACTCAGATGTTGGAAAGGCAACAAAGTGTTGAGGTATCCTCTTTCAGAATGCCAGCAGATAAAGACCAAGACATCAAAGAGAGATACAAAGAAATAAAAGCTAGGAATGAGAGGCTGAAAGCCCAAACTTATGCACAATATTTGAAGATGACCCCTACCAATCAGACAAGGCTTATGTCAACCTATGATGTTAAAGAGGGGAAAATGCAAATGACCTTCATCAAGCCGACCACTCAGATTTTAAAAGAGTGGATTTTGAAGTACTGGCAATGGATATTCATCCCATTGACCAGATTGAGCTGCATAAGCAAACAGGTGAAATGATTTATTCTACATTGACAGGGAAAGCCATAGCATCCCACCAATTGCAGAACTCTTTAAACAATATGTCAGCTCAGTTTCAGTTGGACAAGGCCTCCTCACAGGCAAAAGACAAGAATCAAGTCCTTAGAGGACTTAGTGATAGGATTGGGACATGATCCCAAGGATGTGAAAGCAACATAACAACTAATTAAAAAGAAGAATGATGACATTGTTGCACTGAAGAAGTAGCTCAAAATTCCCCAGCTGCATCACCCTCAAACAATGGAAGTCTTAGAAGCACAAAAAGGACAGGAAGAGCTTATGGACCTAGTCCTAAAGCTAAATGATCATCTTAAAGAAACAGAGAAGGAGTTGGACACTTTGATTCAGTCCAAGCAAATTGACCTGATCACAACTTCCACAACTGTCATCCCCACAATGACAACAATGGTTCCGTCCACAATGGCAACAACATTGGCACCTACAGCTCCACCTGCCACAACACTGCCAATTACCACTAAGTCCACTATAGCAGCAGGTAGTTCAACTGAAAAACAGAAGAACTGGTAAAAGATATGGAGGAGATGTCCATCCAAGATACAAAGCTCAAAAGATTAAAGGAGAAAGTGGGAAGCTTAGAAACTGATTGTAAACTTGCCCAAATTCAACAAAGAGAAGAGACACAAAAGGCCCTAAGGATGAGTGAGAAAATCAAAGTCTTAGAGAAAGATTTAACACTGCAGAAGCCACTAGGACAGACTAAAGAGATGCTCTGTGCCAATATCATTGATTCTGTCAATGATATTTGGCCATCCATCCAAGTTATATTTGAGCAAACTGAATTGGTGAAGGTAGCCACTGAGGCTATCCAGAAAGTAAGGGAAGAATTAGGAGACCAACTTGAGGATGCAAATCGACTCATCCACCTCCTGAATAGTAAGAACAGATATGAGCTCCATGAGCTTGGTGTAGAGGATAGGACTGAAGCCATCCTAGAGATTAAAAAGGCTCTTTCCAAAAGAAACCTCATGCTCAGCTTAGAAGAAAAGTGCCATAACGTGCAGGTAGCCATTGACAGGTTTATGCCTAAATTTCAAATTTTGAGGGACAAGGGACTTCCCAGTCCTATGGTCATCAATGATAAACTCATGACCCAATTGGACTATAGTGATAGACTCAGGAGGTTGGCCAAGGAACAAGCCAGCTCTTCAGGCATTAAAGCTTTTCCCACTGGCAAAGTATTATATGATACATTGGAAAACCTGTTTTTCCTAGAACATGAGGTAAAACATTTATTTCTCACCAAGCCCAATTTTGGAAAATACACAGAGGCAGACGAAATTTATAGAAGAATGTTAAAGGTGAGATTGCCTGAGGCAGAATGGTGGGAAAAATGATAGATTTACTATGAAAAAGTTTTACATCAGAAAGTTACCACAGTAAATCTGAAGGCAGCGAGGTGAAAGACAGATAAGCAGGGTCAAAGAGTAACAGAGTCAAAGAGTATCAGTGAAAGATCAAAGTAAAGAAGATTCCAGCGTGAAAATACCACAACTATCAGTCAACTTAAATGATCCAAATGGAAAATGGCATCAACCCATGGTACTCATCCACCCATATTATTCATTGACCCATGGAATTTACCCATGGTATTGTAAATGGCATCTGCCCATGGTATTGTAAAATCCGCCCATGGTATTCATTCACCCATGGAATTTACCCATGGTATTGTAAATGGCATCTGCCCGTGGTATTGTAAAATCTACCCATGGTATTCATTCACCCATGGAATTGACCCGTGGTATTGTAACTGAAAAAAAAAATATAAGTAACAAATCACATTTTGTAAAAGGACATATGGTCCGCCACAATGTAGCCTTTACAGTTCAGAGGCATGTAGCCACCACATCTCTTCTCAGAGATAAGCTACCATCGCCCTAGCTAGTTTATTTCCATTACTGTTTGTAAGCATATTTCAGTATTTTACATTAATGAAATGAAGTATTATTTCCACTGCATATCTGTGTTTATGGTTATCTCTGTAATTTGTTGCGTTCATTTTTAAATCCAGATCAGTGGTATCAGAGCATCACTGTCAGAATCATAGTTGGTCACAAGCATTACAGGTTATCTCTATCCTCGGATCTTTGTTTATCACGGTTTTGGGTTAACCACATAAAACCCTTATCTTCAGTGGCTCTTCATATTCAACAAAGGCTTCGCAGGAGGGAACTTTACTCAATGGGGACCATTGCTTCTTCAGGAAGGAGGAATGATCCAAATGGAAAATGGCATCAACCCATGGTACTCATCCACCCATATTATTCATTAACCCATGGAATTTACCCATGGTATTGTAAATGGCATCTGCCCGTGGTATTGTAAAATCCACTCATGGTATTCATTCACCCATGGTATTCATTCACCCATGGAATTGACCCATGGTATTGTAACTGAAAAAAAAAAAACTATAAGTAAAAAATCACATTTTGTAAAAGGACAGATGGTCCGCCACAATGTAGCCTTTACAGTTCAGAGGCATGTAGCCACCACATCTCTTCTTAGAGATAAGCTACCATCGCCCTAGCTAGTTTATTTCCATTACTGTTTGTAAGCATATTTCAGTATTTTACATTAATGAAATGAAGTATTATTTCCGTTGCATATCTGTGTTTATGGTTATCTCTGTAATTTGTTGCGTTCTTGTTTAAATCCGGATCATTAAAGGGCTCAAAACTCAACAGAAACAACCAACAACACCATAATAAAAGGGACAGCAAGAAGCAGTTTCACATATGTCTTTATCTTCATGCATGAAGATATTTTATTCCCTAGATTAAATCTCAAACTGTTATGAGATATTTTGTAACTATATTTTTGTATAAATACTTCACATTTCGAAGTATGTAGGGTGGATCCAAGACATTTCTATAGACTTTTTCTCTCAAATCGAACTTCTATTGTATCAATGACTAGATTGGCTTGCTGGATCAAGGAATAAAGATCATATATTTTACAGGATTCTTGTGAAAAGCGAAATACAAATAAGTATTCTCTCATGTTTACTGTTGTTTCTTCTTATGTTTCTCCATAATATTGCTTGTTTCTCTAAAATATAAATGCATAAGAGGGAATGATATTTCAGAAATTGCTTGAATGCACTCTGTCTTGACTGTTTACATTCTGAATGTTTTCTCCTAAACTATCTTAGCTAGGGAATTCTTCACTGCTCCTTAGCTTCTGTAGTTTCTCCTCTGGTCTATAGCAAAGGATTCTTAATTGCCCTTTGCTCATTATCACCCTCTGTTCTTCATTCTGATTCTGGTCCAAGGATTCTTAATTGCCCTTTCACCCTGGTTAGAATTACTTCACCCAGTAGGCCTAAATATTTGCATGTTGCTTTGCTAGCCTGCCCTGTGAACATTCCCTTTTATGATCTGGTCTAGTTATGCTATCCATTGATTGACTCCATAGCCCAATGGCTTGAAGACCTAGCTCTATCCATCTGCTCTAAGCATTCCACCACCCAACCTTCAATCCAAAATCAAAACCCCATGAACACTAAGAACTAGCCTAAAATCTCATAAAAAAAGCTAAATTATAAAGAGAGAGCCCTCTATGGACTTAGGTTGGCTAGAGCCTAAGCCTAAAAGATTGGTTTGTGGTTACCTCAGATGATTCCTGCTTTTGATAACTTCTAGGGAAAACTTCTGAGTGATAACACACCCAATAAATAAAAGTGACAAATATTGAGGATCATCTAATAAGAGATAAGTTGACCACATCGTTAAAGCGACCCATTCACCACATATCCCACAAAAAATAAAGTCAACATTATCTTGTCTTTTGTATGTTTTTGAGAAATCGTTGAAATGGAGGGAAACAACCAAGTAACTTGAAGACTCTCAGGATGTCCCAACTCTACTTGAGCCATTAGATAAGCAGGAATAGAAAAGAATAGGGAAAGAAACTATGCATGTAATATGCATTTCTAATTTCTAATATAAGCTTGTGTTTCATCTCCCTGTCATCTAATTAAATGGTGTGGTTTTCTACTTAGTGTTCTACCACTTTTATAATCAATGCTTCACATAAGGAGGTATGTCCCCTCCTTAACTAGGTACTATTTGTGACTATATAGTTTATGTACTTCTTTACATTTCAATTAGTCTAGTAGCTATTATGTTTTATTACAATGCTACAATTCACTAATTAGATAAGTACAAGTAATGTGTTTTCAAGATTAAATATTGTTTACTTTGTTTCCAAATACTCTATTTATTTAATTTATTTTATAGGATTTGCAATTATCATTTTGTTTTGTACTTAGATTCTTTACAACATAAATGTGGCTTGGATCTTCTTTAATATAGCTTGTAGTTTAATCATTTTACATTTCATCTTACTAGCATTGAATCACATGTGCATCTATTATAGATTAAGGATCATCTAATCCTTGAGAAAGTCACCTTCTTGATGTCTATGTGAGTTATTTATTGCTTGTGTGATGTGTTCTACCTATGTTGGGAGTTACAACAATAATGTTTTTAAGCCCATTGGGTATAGGAGTGATATTTCCTTTCCAAGTCACCAATAAAACTAAACCACACTTGCAATGAAAACCACACTTTCATAATTGAAATGGCACACCTCTACCTAGTGGGCTTAGGAAGCTTAGAGTAGTAATTCTACTTATGTTAGGAGTTACAACAATAAGCTTCCTAAGCCCACTAGTTAGAAGTGTGCCATTTCAATTATGCAAGTGTGGTGTTGATTGCAAGTATGGTTTAGTTTTCTTGGTGACTTGTGAAAGAACCTATAGATATCTTACTTCGCGACATTCATTTAGTATATGACAATCTCATCAGCGAGTTAAAGATATTATACTAGCATATATGGTACATGATAGTTCACAATTTCATTTGAAAACCTAATTGATAATTAAATGAACAATTCCTTAAGCATCTGATAGGTAGTTAAAAGGTAATTGAAGAGCTTGTCGGGTGGAAATTTGTTTTCATGCAATGAATCACATGGAAATAATATTTATTTGCTCATATAGTTTTCATGGATGTAAAATTTGTCTACTCGTGACATATCACACCACTAAAAAGTTACAATTGGTGTGAGATATCACATTACATAAAATTTCTATTTCATGTGACATCATGAGATATTTCATCACTCAAGAACTTCCTTTCTTGAAACATGTGCCATCGATTTTCTTTTCCCATGTGATACATTACATAGTCTAAAACTTTCCTTCATAATGACAAAGGAAACTTTTATAAAATAACTCCCTTGTGATATATTGCATCTCCTCAAACATTATATCTCTAGGACACAACGCAATGCACCAAGGTTTTTCTCCACATAATGCATAAAGGAAAAAAAATGTATTTTAAAGGGGCACAAAAATACTAGTGTGCACAATGCATATAAATTTGTTTCAACTAGGGCATAATTAGGGGAATGTTGAGGTCAAAATGTGCCTCAAAAAAATAAATCTACTAGCAAAAAGAGATTTAAAAGAACCAACAAGATTCAAGATGACAATGTTAGCTCAATTCTCTATAGAGGAGCTTTGGATTCCACACCTTTTACCTTTTCCTTGAATTATAAATGAAATCCAATTCCTCCTCTTACGAGTGATTATCAAGAAGTATCCCATAATTACTCTAACTATGATAGATGATCCCGAGATGTAACTTGAATGAATTGGTGAGAGTCATTACAAAGATAAAAAATTCCATGGGCAACATGCACATGAAAACTAGACCTAAGATCTTACAATTGATGTTTTCTAAGCCCCCACTCATGCAATGAAGAAGTTGTGTCTCATCAATCAATTCCTTCAAGAAAAGAAAAAATCCCATCATGATCCCCACGTTGTAGGTCATGGAATTGTTGAAGAACCATAAACAAAACAAAGGATAGAGAAATCTAGTTGGAGAGAGGTAGGATGGGAGGATGGTCTAGGCATTTCAGATGGTCATAAAGGAAAATCAACAAACCCACACACTAGATGTTCCATCAAAGCACATAGAGCCCATAGTGAAAATGCCTTAATCTCTTCCATTGTAAAGCTTGGGCCTACAACTCCACTAAACATGATTAAAGTATTGCTATTAAGGTATTGATTAAAGTAAACTAAAATTTATGAGAATCTATATTTTCTACATTTATATTCTATTGACAGCCACTTTTTAATATTTTACATGGTGATGTTGCCCTTTCATGCTATGTAAAATTGATTTACATGATTTATTTGGATTCAACATAGTGACCGTGATTTATTTGCGTCATGTAGAGTGACTTATACTTCAATTACACCATTGTGATATTTCCTCTCCAAGAAATCAAAAACAATCTCCTTTATTCATAGGTATGGATCCATAAACCCTATAATTTCCAATCATTAACACCCTCTATGCATGTGACCAAAAGGCTCTCCTCTGATGGCTATAAGATAGAAGACCATCTCAATCTATTCTTTATTTTTTAACAAAATAAAAATCATGCAATTCCTCTAATTAAGAAAAAATATATAATTTTCACGTTTTATATGTTTCCCATGTTATTTACCATGGTAGGACATGGTTGGACATGGTAAACCATGTTTGGTTATTATTACTTATGGCTAACTATTGTTGATCATGTTGACTATAGAAATTGCTCCTAGACGTGCATAAAGTATGTTGGTATGAGGTGAAAATGTCAATATGTCTTATTTTCAAATTATTTGGGTAAAATAAGGACATTTAGTTCATAACAATGTTGACATATTACATCTCCTAAAACAAGTAGGGACATCTCATGGAAGTTGACAGGGTTTAACTAACATGATTTCTTACTCTTAATAAACTTTAGCAATTGTGTGGATAAGGTTAGATTTTGAAGTTAAGAGTGGAACCAAATATTAAAGAGTATGCATGGTTCATTGTGTCTTGATATAAGAGGGTGTGTGATCTTGAATATTATTGTCATTTGAAGCATTGATTTGTTTCTTGTCTTAAGATGCTATTTATTTACAAATATTGATGTGGCGTAGAATTGATTCCTTTGGAAGAAGAAATATCTAGGAGGGTTGAAGAGATAAATTGAAAGATAATTGAGGAAGCACTACAAATAGAAGAAAGGAGGAATAACTTGTTAGAAGAAGTTGCAATTAAACTTGCAAAGGAGAAGGAATGAGTTCTTTTTTAAGCAAGAAAGTAGGAAGCAATTTGGATAAAGAACGATTAAGTTCCTAGGAAACATTTTCTTGATACATTACTTTGTTTAATTTTAATTTTGGTAAAAGAGGATTATACCTTAGATATTTTTCAAACAGTATGTGAAAGCAAGAATGTAAATAAAATAACTAGACACAACACTGAAGGAGAACATGGGTAAAATTGAAGAGTATCAAAGAAGAGAATCTTTTGAACAACAATGATAATAGAAAGATTATCATCATGAGATAGGGGCATTATGATTTCAAAAATAAGAAGAAGAATAAGAATATTAAAAAAAATAATGGTCTTAGGGAATAACACATCTCACCCAAAAATTCACATTCTAGAGAAACTAATGCTTAACAACAAACATCTCTTCTCAAACATACTTTCTATGTTACAAAGGCGCACATGGATACGAACTTTGTTGAAATGCAATGCAACCCATTTATAGAAAGCTTTGTGTGCTTTTGGTGCAGTATTTGGATGACTACTTTATTTGTGCATAGATTTATCATATAGATGCAAATTTTGCAACTATGTGTTATAAAGGAAAAATGTAGAATTTGTGTTTGCATAGAATCACAATAACATATTTATGTCTTATTACACCCATTATCACATCATTTAACATTATCCTATGTTTGATATGATACTCAATCACATAATCTTATCATTGTTGGAATTGATAAATATATAATTCACATTCTTGATTATGGTTTGTAAATGTTGGAATCATATATCTATTTTGAAAACTTTATCAAAACCTAATGTAACCAAGTAGAACACTTCATATTTAGAATGAACATGCTAAAAAAAGGAACATGTCAATAGTTTGGCTTAATACAGAGGGAAATAAAGTTAACCCATGAACAAGAGAGATATTGTTGAAATTGCAACAAGAAAAGCCTAATTTAATTTTGTCCTTGAATTAAATTAGGAATAAAATTGTAATTACACATCACATGAAAACTTGTATTAGTTAACTAAGTTAATTTGACTTAGTTGGACCGGTTAATTCGAGATGAGGGTCTAACTTGAGTCATTTAGAGTGTCTCCTACATTATAGGAGCCCCGGTTGAGTTTATTTTGAGTTGTAATTATTTAATTCAGTTTAATTGAGTTAAAGTAAGGTAAACTAGTTCCAACTGTTGGAGGAACTAGTGGGAGGTCTAGTTGTGTGGTGGTGTCTACAGTGATCAACGAGTTAACTGATGATTCATTCATAAATAACTCATGCATGTCAGATCTAAGAGTTACCCAATTGATATTGGAGTTCAGGGACAATGTCCTATCAATTGTATAATCATCTGAATTGTACAAATGGTGCATGCAGTCAGAGGAAGGAATATAAGGATTGTGCAATTCCAATTGAGGAATTTACCTAATTAATAGGGGGCTAATTCCTAAGGAAACAACGCAAGGAAATAGGGACCTGGGCAAGCAAGAAATTGGTTAAGTATTGGCCTGGTCTTGTCTAGGAAGCAGTGAGACAGATAGAGATAGTGCAGAGGTTGCTCTGGCTTGAGAAACGCATTGTAATCTTCTCATATTTTATGACTAATGCAATATACAGATAGCGCAGGTTATTAGCTGTGGATTTCCCCAGGAAATAATTGTGTATTGATTTAATTCTTTCTCTTGTATGCTTTGTTATTTCACGATTATTTAATTGTTTTCGTTATTGAATAGAGTAGATTCAAGTCTATTGCTTTAGTAAATTACAATTAGCAGTTTGAATTTACAAGGAATTTCTACATGGTATCAGAGCATAAATCACTCTATAATAGGAGAATATGAGTTTTTCTTTTGTAGGTGAAACCAAATTTGCAGTATCATACTTCAGAGCTAGCAAGATGTCGTTCTACGGATTGAGACTCAAATATGCCATTAAGGGTATTTCGAACTATATTGCTTGGAAGGAGAAGATGGAGGTAGTGTTGGAAGGCAACATGCTTAAGGAATTCATATGCAAAGATATTCCTAAGCCTCCAGAAACTGATGCTCAGGATCTAGCAGAGTGGAGAAAATCTGTTGCAAAGGTTAGAAGGATTTTGAGATCATATTGTCTATAACCTCCACGGTAAGGAGACTCTATATGTAATGTGGAAGGCCTTGACAGACCTATTTCAAAATAGTAGTGACCACAGGAAGTTGGCATTGAAGGAAAAGTTCAAAAAAATCAAGATGGAGAAGGGTCACACAATACCGAAGTACTTGACTAAGTTTAGCCAATGTCGGGATGAGATTGGAAGTGTTGGTGTTACAGTTGTTGAAGATGATCTGGTCATCCTAACACTTCTAGGCCTTCCCAAGAGCTGGCATAGATACTAGGATTCGGTAATGGGAGGGAGAAACTACCAAAGTGGGATTGTTTGTGGTCTGACTTGGTGCAAGAAGAGATTCAACAGAACACCAGAGACGGATCCTCATCTAAGCATGATGATGAGGAGAATTGTGCATTAATTGGAGGGGAAAATAAAGGGAAAGGGAAGTCATCCCATTCCAAATCAGATTCCAGTTAGGGCAGAAAGAATAAGTACTTGTCGAAGATTAAATGTTTTCACTGTCAGGAGCTAGGACACTATGCCACAAAGTGTCTGCACAAGAAGGATGGAAAGAAGCCCTCAGGAGGAGTGGGATATGAAGCTATTGCTTCAATATTCAAGTTGGATTTCACCCACATCACTTGCATGGTGACATCGATGATGAGTAGTGTGTGGTATCTAGATAGTGGAGCCTCATTCCATATGACCAGAAACAAATAATTATTCAGTGACTTGGAGGAGAAGGACCTCCAAATGCACATAGAAATGGGAGATTATGGAAGGTATAGCGTGACCGACATCAGCACAGTTACTTTTCAGTGGGAGTTTGGTTCTCCTCTCACATTAAAGGATGTCATGTATGTTTCAGGTCTGAAGAAGAATTTGGCTTCAGTTTCTATGTTGGAGGACCATGGCTATGATGTTATATTTATTAAAGGAAAGGATTTCCTTCGTCACATAGCCTCAATATAAGTGAAGTGGATCGGGGTTCGAGTGAAGAACCTCTACAAATTGGATGTAGAATACTATGCTTCCTTAAGCACAAAAGCAGTGAAGGTGTAGAGCTGAGACATCGGTGAGTTATGGCATAGAATATTGGGTCACTTGCACCACAATTTTTTGAAGATCATGCAACATATTTATACAGTATTTCCCAAGGGTACACTAGAGAAGAGAGATACATGCAAAGGGTGTACATTGGGAAAGTAAACCAAAGCTACTTTTCATGATAAGGACAGACGAGCACAAGTGATCCTTGAAAGAGTTCACTCAGATGTGTGTGGACCGTTCTTGACAACCTCGACGACCAAGCACAAGTATTAAGTAATATTTGTATATGATTTCTCTCGTAAGTGTTGGATTTTCTTCATGTAGAAGAAAGATCAGACGTTCGCTAAATTTTGTGAATTTAAATCACTTGTTGAGAGAGACACTGGCAGGAAAGTGAAGGCTCTCAGAAGAGATAACGGTGGAGAATATGTGTTGAATGAATTCAAGAACTTTTGTGCATCAGAAGGAATTCAACGAGAGTTAATAGCACCCCATAACCCACAACAGAATGGGGTGGATGAAGGAAAGAATATAATTATTATGGGATTTGCATGGGCTATGTTACATGATCAGGACCTATCGTATGTTACATGATCAGGACCTACCATTGCACTTGTGGGCTGAAGCATGTAACACAACCGTATATGTGCAGAACACGAGTCCTCATCGGATTCTTGGGATGAGTACACCAGAAGAAGCTTTTTGAGGTAAGAAACTAGATGTGGCATACTTCAAAACCTTTGGTTCATCAGTTTACTGTCATGTTACCAAGGATGCAAGGAAAAAGCTATAACCAACAGCTAAGTTGGGCTATTTGTGGGGCACACTGAGACACCTCACAACTATTGGGTGTACTTACCATCTCACAGAGTAGTTCGTAGAGATGTGAAGTTGGATGAAAAGAAGTATGTTCCCTTGATAGGGAGCTTCAGTTGCATGGAGAGTATGAGCTTTTATCTCCAAAGGAATAACCTCAGGATGATGTGGAGCAGCCACATTCCGAGGAGCAGAGAGTGGAAGAACCCACTCATGCAGATACTTCTAGAAATGGAAGGAAGCACACCAGAGAGGTTGATATATTGATGCATGATGCTAGAGAGAATTTGGGAGCACCGACATCACAAAGTACGCAGAGGAGGTCATAAGATCGATACACTAGCTACATGGCTCTGATGAGCGAGAGTATAGAGATTGAGCCATCCTCATTTGAGGAAGTAGTGGAACAACCAGTATGGGTTGATGCCATGATTGAGGAGTATGACTCCATTATCAGAAACAATGTTTGGGAAGTGGTCCCAAGACTAGCAGACAAGTTAATGGTGAGTTTCAGATGGCTTTACAAGGTAAAGCAAGCATCAAATGGGAGTGTGGCGAAACACAAAGCCATATTTGTGGCCAGAGGTTTCTCTCAGGTGGAGGGAATTGATTACAAGGAGACCTTTTCTCCAGTATCAAGGTACTTTTCAATCAGATCTATTCTAGCACTTCTAGCGCAGATGGCATGGAAGATACATCATATGGATGTGAAGACAACATTCCTCAACAATGTGGTTAAGGAAGTGGTGTACATTGAGTAGCCGGAAGGATTTGAGACATTTAAAAAAGAGATCCATGTTTGCATACTCAAGCGAGCACTATATGGCTTGAAACAAGCAATCCATTCTTGGTACACCAGGATTGACAACTATTTCACTAGGTTTGGCTTCACCAAAATTGAAGCAGACACAAATCTTTGCCATATTGTTGAAGGTAAATTATTAATTATAGTATTATATGTCGATGATTTAATTCTAACAGGTGATGATAAGCTGGTAAAATATTGCAAAGAGGATCTTGCATGAGAATTCGAGATGAAGGACCTAGGGCTCATGCATTATTTCCTTGGTATGGAAGTATGGCAAGGAGATGACGAATTGTTTGTCTCTCAGGGAAAGTATGACAACGAGATACTAAAGAAGTTCCACATGGAGAGCAGCAAACCCATGGAGACTCCTCTAGCAGGGAACTGGAGGAAGGAAGATGTTACTTCAGGTGAAGTAGTCGAGGCTACTTATTACAGGCAACTTGTGGGTTCACTTATGTATTTTGTGAACACACAGCCAGACATATGTTTTGCAGTTAACCAACTTATTCAAGCAATGTTTAAGCCAAAAAAACTCTATTGGAAGGTGGCTAAACATGTGTTGAGATACCTCAGATGCACCACTCAGTTTGGTCTTTGGTACAGGCAGACAGAGGGAGTGAAACTTCAAGGTTTTATAGATGCATATTGGGCAGGGATTCCATCTGATATGAAGAGAACATCAGGGAGAATCTTCAGTATTGGGCCAACAACATTTTCTTGGTACAACAAGAAGCAAAGATCAGTTGCACTAAGTTCGGTAGAATCAGAGTACATGGCTGCTAGTCAAGCAACTTGTGAAGCTATGTGGTTAAGGAAGATCCATGTTGGATTATTTGGACAACAGATGGATCCTATAATGATTTATTGTGACAATCAAAGTTGTATCAAACTCTACAAGAATCCAGTTTTTCATGATCGGTCCAAGCATATCAACATCCAGTATCACCATCAATGAGATTTTGTGCAAAGGAGAATCATGTTGCTGGGGTACATTCCTATAGAGGGACAAGATGCATATATTTTGGCAAAGGCATTGTCAAGATGCAAATTCGAGTTTCATAGAGGCAAGATCGGGGTAGCATATAATCCATTTCTTGTTGAGAGGGAGTGTTGAAAATGAAACAAGAAAATCATAATTTAATTTTGTCCTTGAATTAAATTAGGAATAAAATTGTAATTCCACATCACATGACAACTTGTATTAGTTAACTAAGTTAATTTGACTTAGTTGGCTCAGTTAATTTGAGTTGAGGGTCTAACTTGAGTCATGTAGAGTGTCTCCTACATTATAGGAGCCCTAGTTGACTTTATTTTGAGTTTTAATTAATTAATTCAGTTTAACTGAGTTAAAGTCAGTTAAATTAGATCCAACTGTTTGAGGAACTAGTGGGAGGTCTAGTAGTGTGGTGTTTCCTGTAGTGATCAACCAATTAATTGATGATTCACTCATTAATGTCAGATTTTAGAGTTACCTAGTTGAGATTGGAGTTTAGGGATAGTGTATTATTAGTTCTATAATCCTTTGAATTGTACGGGTGGTGCATGTAGTCAAAGGAAGGCCTATGAGGATTGCACAATTCCAATTGAGGAATTTCCCTAATTAATAGGGGGTTAATTCCCAAGGAAACAGTGCAAGCAAATAGGAACTTGGGCAAGTGAGAAATTGGTTAAGAATTGGCCTGGGCTTGTCTAAGAAGCAATGAGATGGATAAAGATAGTGCAGAGGTTGTTCGGGCTTGAACAAAGCATTGTAATCTTCTCATATTTTCCGACTAATGCAATATACAAATAACAAGGGTTTTTAGTTGTGGCTTTCCCTAGGAAATCATTGTGTAATGCGTTGATTGAATTCTTTCTCTTGTATGATTCATGATTTTGTGATCATTTAAATGTTTTTGTTGATAATTAGAGTACGTCAAGTCTATTTCTTTAGTAAATTACAATTATCAGTTTGAATCTACAAGGAATTTCTACATATATGGTGCTTGTAAGCTAAAAAAAAAGTCACAAGATAAACATAAGATGACGTTACAAATTAGGCATGAGTTTTGTATTTATTCAAAACTTAGAAAGTGGGATATTTCCGTCCATGAGGGGCTTGTAAGCCTACATAAACAATTACACTAACCTTATTCACTTAAAAAAAGTCTATAGTGATGGTCACTAGGTTGACATTTAAGTGATAACCCAATCATACATTTAGTGAGGGTGTATGTCTATGAACAATCATAACTGAAGATTACCATTATTCCAACACCCTGCCTTAAAATTGACATGGAGAAATGAAGAAGTATGATACTGTATAGACATGTGGATACCGAACTCAATAGAGATGTAGACATAGCTCAAACATAATGTATGGTGAGTATGAGATGACTCAACTAAACTACATGCATTGATGGTGATGGGTCCCATTATTAGGTATATTTTGAAGTTCATTATGCTATCCTCCAACCCTAAAACTATCCTTTTATCACATTAATTCACATTTTTAGTCATAATATGCTTAGTAAGAAGATTAAAAGGTGTTTGTCATATTGTGTGGCCTAATGTGATTGATTTGTGGGAAAAGGAAGATTTTTTTATGCATGTACTATGCAGGGGCTTGATGGAGACAACCAAGAGAGAATATAGGGGGCTTGTCCACCTCCTTATCTCTCCAAGTCAATTTGGGATCATAAAATCCTTATGGATTGAATTCACTAGTAGTCGAGGGACTCCAAGTACATGTGAATATCAAGGAAGACCAGATCCACAATTCTTGAGATCTTGGAGGGAATCACTCCTCTTTTCAAGGGAGTTGCCATCAACTACCTTTTTGTATAAATAAACCAGCTGAAAGGCTCATTGTTTTTCAAATTTTTGTTGCATCTAAGAGTAACTACTGAGCCTAGTGCTTGACATTGTTATTCTTAACTTTGATATGATGTATGAGACTATTATTTTCTCTTATTGAGAAGATTACCATTGATTTCCATCTGAGTTAGTTTGGAGGGATGAAACCCTTGGGTTTGGGCCCAACCTAGAGGCTTTAGTCCCTCTTTTGTATTTCCTTATTATTATTATTTTAAGGCATTATAGTCATTCTCTTATCTCAGTAGATGTTATAGCATAAAAACTTGGGATTGTAGGCTTTCCTATCACCTCTCTTGTGGGAAGAGTGATTGCAAAGATTGACAATCAACCAAAAAATATTTGTTTATGATTTCTTGGAAATGGATAGATGTTAGTTGTGATCCTTTTGCATGATTATCCCCTACAACTGAGGAGTTAGAGTTGTTTTTTTAATAATCAAAGTAGTGTTGTGGGATAAAATAGTTTATAGTCAAATTCAACTCATCTTCTCCATGTTAATTTATTTCATTTTGTTATTGTTCATTTCATGCATGTATTTGGATAGATGCAAGGACTGTGTTCATCTAAAGAGGTGGGAATACATTCACACATTCACCTATACTTATCCATCCTCCTCCTTGTCATCTCGGGCTACTCCCAACCTCTATCTCCACAATCACTCTGTCAAGGCAAATAAGAGGCACCGTGGGCATCAACTTTGGTGCAAGATAAACCTCCGAGGGGTGCTAGGCTTGTCCAAGGGTCTCCCACAACCTTTATTTATTACCTTATACCTCCATCCACCTTCCTTCATCCCTAGTATATCATTTCCATCCTCAAAACAATCTTGCAACCCCTCCTGCAGCAAAACAAGGCCTCTTGTAGCAATACAAGCCCTCCTGTAGCAGCCTTGTAGCAGTGTTATTTTGAACCAGTTTTGCTTCCCACTTTGATCCTAACCTAGTTAAGATGAATAATGGCCCCCAACTCGTGATTTGATGATTAAGGAAGACTCTAAGATCACTCCAACCTCCTCCTTTCCTCACTGCAACCATCAAATATAAAAATAGAGTTAGAATTGGTATCTTTATCCATGTGCATGTTAAAAATTATATTCCTTATTTTTAAGAAATTGTAAAGTAGAAAAATGATGCATATAAATAGGTCACTGATGTGATTGAATGTGAAAAGTAGAGTAGCATGATTTACTTCTGCAAGTAGATTATCCCTTTTTCTTTCATGCAATGTCAATTAGCATTTACATTTGAATGAATGAAATTTCCACTTTTGTAGCTAGAATCAAGTTCAATTATGCTTTCATAGAAGGTTTTCATTTTATATAGTTGGAGGAATGATCTCTAAACACCTTGATCTGATCTCATGACTGAGGGTGACATGAGTAGAACCTAACCTACTGTGCATATAGCATTGTCACCTCTAAGTTTGTACGAACCTCGAGTTGATAATTTGAGTTGAGAAGCCCTTGGGAGTTGCAACATTCTTAGTGCAATACCAGGGCTCATCACCTTTTTGGCGTCATTTTTGGGGAGGTGTCTAAGTAGGTATTGTTTTTATTTATTAGTACTTGTTTTTGTTTTACATCAGTCTTATTGCTTTGAAAATTCTGGAAAAAAGTCCAAAAAATCAACAAAGCTAGTTCTTTCATGCCTCATAGGAATAGGGATAACCAAGGTAAATTATTACCAAAAACCCCCACCCCCTCAAGAATTCAACCTTCATTCTTCTTTAGTGACTGTAAACTTCCCTCTATAACTACATGGGAGTTAGAAGAACATCTAGGTGAGCAAATTGAAATTTTTGAAGAACGTATTGGGGAAGAAGAAGAACCCATCTCACCTACCCAAACCATGGATGAAAACATGCACAATGAGTTTTTTTCCTATCAGAGAGACAATTGGGGAGGCCAGAATGAAGAATATAATCTTGGAATAACCTCTAAGGATCCTGACACCTTAATGGTTGATTTGTTTTTTTTCTATAGGACCTATGACTATGCCTTTGATGAACAAACGTTGAAGTTGTTTCCATCCACCCTCAATGATGCAATATTGCACTGGTTTATGAGTTTATTGGGTGAAATCACTACCTGGGCCCAAATTCAACAAGCCTTTAATGGAAAGTATAGGGACTATTGTAGGTCCAAAGAAACAAAGGAATAAATCTTTAGGATGACCCTTAGATCTGATGAATCCTTAGAGGATTATGAGGAAATATTCCTACTGAATTATAGTAGGGCCAACTGTACCCTTGATCCCGAGTCACTCAAGTTAGTTCTTCTCCGAGGGATTAGGGAGGATGTAATGGAAACCCTCAACATGTTGTCTAGAGGAGTTATCTACCTATTGCCTTATGATGACATCAAAATTATATTTAGAAATCACTCCAGCGTTGCTAGGAAAAAGGGTAGGGCTAGCCAAAGCTTGGTCATTTCTTCTCCCTCTACTACAATCATCAAGCATGAGATGGGAATTATGTTGGAGGATTTTAAGAGTGAAATGTTGCATAAGTTTTCCCTGCAAACGGATACTATGCAAATAAAAATAAAACAAGAGGAAACAGAAAGGGCATTGTATATATTTTGCCCTAGATGCACTAAGAGACCTTAGGAATGAGTGCCCATTGAATGTCGTAGAAGTCTACTATGTCTGTGAAGAGAACCATGCTATAGATAAATGTCCCTCTTTGCCAGGTCTAAAGGTTGTATACTAAGCATAAAAAGGTGGGTAAGAGAAACTTTGTTTCATTAACCAAAGAAGGCCTCAAGGTCCTAGGCCATATCAATAGGGCATGCAAGGTGCACATTATTCTCATTACAATCCAAATCAGAATGCACCTTTCCATCCTTTGTACCCTTCCACTCATCCATCATGGCCTACATCTCCTTGGCCTTATGCTCTTCAATATCCTCCTCAGCCTACTCACCCTCCTTTCCAGCCATATCTGCCTAAATCTTCCTAACGGGGCAACCTATTACAAGGATGGAGGCCTCAAACACCCTAACCTCCTACTTTGTTTCCTCCACCTCAGTCTCAACCACAAATCCCTCACCATACTCCACTTAAAAAACCTCAAATGCCTATTCAACCAAATTTGAACCTGAATAATAAGCAGGAACAACAGGTCTATAGTGGGGAAACATCTTATCCTGCTTATGTTGTGGAAATCCAAGATATCGACCTTCGGTCTGGGAGAGTGCTCTGAGATAATCAAACACCTTCTCCACCTGAAGATATTGAAGAGGAGGAGGAGGAGATTTCCCCTAAAATTAATGCACCTCCTTATCCTGAAAGGTTGGTCCACCCTAAATAACACACCCTAGAAGAGGTTGAAATTCTGGGAGAGTTGAAGAATTTGTGTATCAAGATACCCCTCCTCCAGGCCATCAAAGATGTCCCCATTTACAACAAGCTTATCAAGGAGGAATGTTTCAAAAGGCTTGGGAGAAGGAGAAGAGATACTCCCACAATCAATGTTGTTGGACAACTATCTGATTTGATGTTGGGAAGAGTAATATCCCCAAAGTACTTGGATCTTGGTAGTCCAGTAGTGGATGTGCACATCGATGGAATTGTGGTCCCTAATACCTTGATTGATCTTGGGGCTGCAATCAATGTAATGACCAGGGAAACCATGCTAAAGCTCAACCTCCAAGGGGCTTTAAGGAATACAACCATAGTGTTGCATCTTGCAGATAGGCCCACGATAGCTCCTAATGGATTTATTGAGGATGTGATGGTCTCCATTGACTCCTGGGAGTAACCCACTGATTTCTTGGTACTCCAGCCCAAAACCAAGTTTAATGGTTATCCTCTCATTCTTGGAATACCTTGGTTGGCCATTGTTGATTCCTACATTAGTTGCAGGTTTGGGAACATGAATATTAAGAATGTGCATTTATCCAAACAACCTGTGTTGTATCCTCCTTCTCAACCTTCTATTGAACATGAATTACCCTTATGGTTAGAGGATGAGGAGGAGGAAGAATTTTATCAGACATCTCTCTGCCTAGTATGCACTCTAGATATTGTTATAGGAGAGGGTAAACTTGATGAAGATGACCTCATTGACCATATCTTACAGAATCAACCTCCCACTGCCACACCAGTTGATGAACCGATGAAAGAATATGAGATCATCCCTTGGACTGATTTGTGCTCTATTCAATCTAACCTAGAACATGCTAATATTGTAGAGTTTGGCCCCTATAGAAATCTAAAGATAAACCCCTCTTTCTCATCCAAACAGGGAGAAAAATTGCGCAATGTATTGAGAAAACACTTGGATGCTTTCGCTTGGTATTATAAGGATATGAAAGGTGTGCATCCCTTGGTTTGTAATCATCATATTTACGTCAAAGAGGGATGAAAACCTGTGCACCAACCCCAGAGAAGAATGAACCTAGCTCTTAAGGACATAGTGAAAGAAGACTTACAAAAACTACTGGATGAAGGGTTCATATACCCCATTTCAGATAGTGAGTGGGTATCCCCTCTCTTTTTATTCCCAAATAAGAATGGGAAGTGGAGGATCTATGTTGACTATAGAGAACTAAACAAGGCTACAAAGAAGAACAACTTTCGTTTACCCTTCATTGACCAAGTCCTAGATGGCCTTGTAGGGAAGAAATTTTTATCTTTTCTTGATGGATTTGGTGGATACAACCAAATACAGACCATGTTTGAGGACCAATATAAGACCGCATTCATATGTCCTTGGGGTACCTTTGCTTATAGGGTCCTTCCATTTGGTTTGTGCAATGCCCCTGCTACTTTCTATTGGGAAGTTTTAAGTATCTTTTTTGAACTTGTTCATGACACTGTTGAGATTTACATGGAGGACTTCACTCCTTATGGATGTGACTTCCAAGAAGCTCTGTCTAATCTGTGCAAAGTCTTACAGAAATGCATTGAATATGTCATTGAGTCCCAAGAAATGTGAATTTTTTATGAATGCAAGGAATGTCTTTGGACATTATATATCCAAGGAGGGGATACATGTTGACCCAAACAAAATTGGCATCATTGGATCCCCATACCTAAAAAACAAAGAGATGTCAAGAGCTTATTGGGATTAGTTGGGTATTATAGAAGGTTCATTAAAGACTTTAGTAAGCTAGCTTCACCTTTATTTGGATTGTTGGCCAAAGATTCAGACTTTTGTTGGACAAGAAATTTTCAAGATGCCCTTGAAGTGTTGAAAGAAAATTTGACCACTGCACCTATCCTTAGGGGTCTCAAATGGGCATTACCTTTCCATGTACACACAGGTGCATCAGATAAAGTTGTAGGGGAAGCCTTAGGACAGGTGGAAGAAAGATTGTCTTATGCTATCTATTTCATCAGTAAGAACCTTTTGTTGTGTTTGTTTAATCACTTCTTCATTGACTGAACCACAACGATTTAATTGTCAACCAGGGTAGGTTTGT
Source organism: Pinus tabuliformis (assembly GCA_031772625.1). Classification (NCBI taxonomy): domain Eukaryota; kingdom Viridiplantae; phylum Streptophyta; class Pinopsida; order Pinales; family Pinaceae; genus Pinus; species Pinus tabuliformis. The sequence continues at coordinate 1,705,534,572 of CM062820.1, read as the reverse complement.
TTATCTCAAAGATGTCTGCACTATTTGTGCCAATACATAACAATCAAGGATAGAAATAAAGAACGGAAAGAAATTTCACTGAACCAATTGCAAAAATTAAACACTCATGTAGGAATCATAAAGCATTCTACATAAATGAAATCACATTTCATGTTTTACCAAGAAACAGGCGCACCACACACAATACCAATGACTAAACCAATTGATCAAAATATTACAGCTTAAATCAATCATGTGTAACAACATATCATAAATCTAAAAAATAGAAGTAAATCTGCTTTATGAATTATATAGCGACAACAATAACTTCACACTTACGAAAACTAAATAATTAATCTACTTCTACAACTACTATTGCAATCCCTGCTAAAGAGGAGGGCCCTTCCTCCCTAGCAGGGTGCAGGGATGAATAGTTAGGAATTCAACACAGAAGTTGTAAAAGCATCACCAATGATGTTCTTGTATTAAATAGTTGTGAACTATATAATCAAAATGACGGTACTATCTTGTGTTTCTTGTCCCCTTCCATGGAATTGAATCCTTTTAAAAAGTTTACATGCCCAAAATAGGGAACAAATCAGTCATGAGAATATTACGATTCTCATGTTGATCGATATTAAAATAAAATAGGAATTGTTGCAACTGGTTTCTAAATACAAGGCCTATTAAAGCTACATCATTTTCTAAAATCATAACCGCCTAGATTCTTTGACCGCCCATAGATAATTCATGCTTCTCGACAACTGTCTCGTGGAATAGTACCCACGGTCTTTGACAATTGCGGTGTAACAACATCTCGCGATGTAACAACAACTTGAGGTGTAACAACAATGTTTAGTAACAACAAATCCTCAAAACATATTTGTGAATTAACAACACAATTGTCCATCCTTTGGCCTAGAATTCATGGGCAACACCTGAAAGAAAAAGATCCAGAGAACTTATTCCACACTTACCCTGGTTAGCCATAAAAAAGATATCACTTCATTCATATTTAACAAAAATGACAAAATAATATGTTGCAACAAGAGTTGCTTCTTATAACCAGGAAAAGCAATAATTAGGATGTAAATCTTGTGGGTTCAAAGGTAAAATGGTAAAAAATGGGGGAAATAGATATCTAAAGTATGCCCAAAATCTGTATCCAACACCTTTCTAAAGCTGAGTTAAATTATACAATCACTGAAAAGGAACTCTTGGTTGTGGTACATTCTTTAAACAAGTTTAGGCACTATATCACTGGTTATCAAACGTTTGTTCACACTGATCATGTAGCCATTAAGTATTTAATGAATAAACCTGATGCCAATGTTAGGATAATTAGATGGTTGTTATTATTGCAGAAATTTGATTTGACCATTATTGGCAAACCAGGTAAAGAAAATGTGGTTGCAAATTTCCTGTCAAGACTAACCTTGCTTGTAGATAATGAGGAGATGTTGGATGCTCAACTTCTAGATGAACACCTCTTTTCCATATTGGTGCTTTCTCATTGGTTTTCTAACATAGCCAAGTACTTGGTTGCTAGGAGGTTCCCTCCTAATATGTCATCTAAGGAGAAAAGAAAAATTGTTGGGAAAAGTGCCCCTTTCACTTGGATTGGGGGAAACCATTTCAGATTGGGACCAAATCAGATCCTGAGAAGATGTGTGAGGGAAGAGGAGGTCTTTGAAATCCTCTCAACATGCCATGATGGACCTTGTGGGGCTCACTTTGTTGCTAAGAGGAAAACCTTCAAATTTTTACAAGTTGGTCACTATTGGCCCACTTTACATAAAGTTGCAAGGAGGTACACCACCAGGTGTGATCAGTGCCAAAGGATGGGTAAGCCCACACCCAACGATGAAATTCCCTTACAACCTTAAGTGACACTAGAGCCATTGATAAGTGGGGAATGGATTTCATTAGACCTATTGACCCCCCATCAGGTCAAAAGAAGTATATCATTATGTGCACTGATTATATGACGAAATAGGTTGAAACAAAGGTGATTAAAGCAACAACTGAGTAGAAGGTGGCTTAGTTTTTAGGGGGGATATCTTCTACAAGTTTGGTTATCTGATATAGTTAGTTATTGATCAAGAAGCACAATTTACATCAAATTTGATTGATCATCTTGTGAAGAAGCACCACATCAAGCACAAGACATCCACTGCCTATGACCCTCAAGCAAATGGGCAGATAGAGGTCACAAACAGAGCATTGGAGAACATTTTAACTAAGGTTGTTTGCAGTAGCAAAATATATTGGGCAAATAGATTGGTAGAAGCCACTTGGGCCTACAATACCAATTGTAAGACCACCACTGGATTTACTCCATATGGGAAGAAGGCTCTACTCTCTATTGAGTTTGAATACAACACCTTGAGGATGGCAGCTCAGTTGGACTTAGACTTCACCACAAAACAATAGGAGAAGATACTCCGACTTGATGGCTTAGATGAGTTCAAGCTGCAAGCTCTCCTACACATTGAGTTAATCTAGCTGCAGAGGAAGATTTTTCATGATAAACACATTAGGGAGAAGGCTTTTCAAGAAAGAGATTGGGCCCTAATGTTAGGGTCCCACCCTAACCCCCTTATTTATGTAATGGGATCACGTCATAGTCAAGAGTCAATAAAGCCCATATTAATAATTGTAAGTGGTTAATCCGCAATTAATGACAGAACCACAGTTAGTTGCAAATGGGCCGTAGAATTAGATAGATGGTATTAATAAAACCCACGGTATTGGTCTGTGGTATTGCATGTATGAGTCATATATAAAGGATAGAGACTCCCTACGAGGAGCATCGTGTCTTATTTTGTAATCGAGCTCTGCTCTATTGGAGGTTGCCCCCTCGAAGAGGCAAGTGAACATTACTCTCTGAATAATAAAATCATTGCTATTCTGTGTTCTGGGTACATTTTCTTCGCATATTCTGTATTTGGGTATCATTTTGTAGGTTAAGAGCATAACAAGTGGTATCAGAGCACTTTCCAGGGCCGGTGGGATCTCCATTTCTTAGCAATTCTTTTTCTTTTTTGGCTAGAGACGTGTTCCGGTGTCTTTAAACCATGGGATCTGTCGTTGAGCGCATAAACCTGCGGATTTGGGGAGGCATGCACGTAGGAAATACAAGAGGTGGTCACTTCTGTTGGACTCCCTTGTAACCCCTGTGGGTACCCCTTCGAGTAGTAGCGCATTAGACAGAACCACGCACGGACTGTCTTCCACGTACCCTCTGGGTATATCGAAAGCCCCCTAGGCTCCCTTGAAACCTCGCCATAGATAAACCGTCGGCCGTCTTGCGGCTATAGTACACCGAGAACAACACTGGGAGAGATTACTCGCCCGTACGATAGGCTAGTCGGGTTGTACGGCTAAGGGTACGGCCGATCCTCCTTAGTTAGAGCCCTGAAACATTGGGCCGAGTACTACTGCCAGACCTTATTGGTGGTCTAGCCCATCAGAATCAGGACGACGAGCTGAGCACGGTGGTACCATTCACTTCTTAGTGGAAATTTATTTTAAGCGGTCCAAATTTTCAAAAAATCAGGTTGGTGTATGGTAGAAACTAGAGCTCAAGCGATGGCCAATGAAAGGATGGACAAACTTGAAGAATCAGTGCAAACCCTCCACATTCAGCTTAGCGGACTATGTAGCATGGTCGAGAAAATAATCCCGAAGGGCAAGGAGCAAGCCCACGAGGAGGAGTATAATGGCAATGGACACAATGAGGGTGAGTCTAGCCACTCTCCTCACGTCTGGCACACCCACCAACAACCCAGTCAGTGACCTCCCAAGTTGGATATGCATAAATTTGACGGTTCTCACCCGTCGGCATGGATAGCACAAATGGAGCAGTATTTCAAACTGAATCACATCTTAGATGATGAGACTCAGCTTATGTTGGGGAGCATGTACTTGGACAATGAAAGGTGGCAATGGTGGGAATGGCATCAATGCTGCACTGGACCTTTTAGGACTTGGACCAAATTCACCAAAGCTCTTCAAGACCGCTTTGACCAGGAATCATCTTTTTTGGGTCGTCTTACTAAGCTCCAATAGGCTGGTACAGTGGATGAATATATTACAGCTTTTGAAGCCTTAGCCTTCCGCACTTGGGGTCTCTCAGATGTGTTCTACACGGAATGTTTTGTCAGCGGTCTTAAAGAAGCCATCAAAGCTCAAGTCCTACTGCACCACCCTCCCACATGGACGGAGGCTTGCAAGGTAGCTCGTAACGTGGAACGTGCATTAGCAGCCCAATACAGTCGCCCAAATTTCTCCGCTAAAGGTCGCCCCCCACAGGCTCACAACACGACTCAAACACTTAAGGTCCAAAAGGTGTCCCCTGCGGAAATGGCTAACAGAAGAAAGCAAGGACTATGTTACTACTGTGATGAAAAATACTCCCCAGGTCATAAATGCAAGGAGCCCAAATTTTTTCAAATTGATGCCACTGACTACAGCTCAATAGAGGAAGATCCACCACTTGAGGAACATGAGCCGCTAGAAGAAGACAACCAAAAGGACAATGTCTCTGATGAACCAGTTATTTCATTGCATGCTTTGGCAGGGATTTCTTCCCCTCAAACTCTCAAAATCAGAGGTTTTATTAAACATTGCCCAGCAGTAGTCTTGATTGATAGTGGAAGTACACATAATTTCATCCATCAAAAAGTCGCAGAAGCAATGCATTGTTTTGTACGAGCAGTTTCTAACTTCCAAGTTCAAATTGCGGATGGAGGCACAATGAAATGTGAAGGCCGCTGTGAAAATGTCAAACTTCAAATGGGGGATTATCAGTTGAAAACCCACATGTTTGCCATACACATGGGGGGTTGCGACATTGTCCTCGGCGCTGAATGGCTCCGCACTCTTGGGCCAATCACAATGGATTTCCAGGAGTTATATATGAGTTTTAAGCAGAACAACTACACACATACCCTCCGTGGACTCCAGGTGGGAGCCCCCTCTATCATCAGCTCGCATAGGATGGAAAAATTGTTTAAAAAGGGCAATCATGGAGTTGTAGCTCAATTTAGTGCCATCCAGGCAGTCGAAACCAAGCCTCTGCCAATTCATCCTGAGATGCAACAGATTTTAAATAACCATCTACCGGTCTTTGACAAGCCTCATGAGCTTCCACCCTCGCGAGGGGAACATGATCATAGCATCACCTTGGTTCCAGGGGCCCAACCCCCAAATGTTCGCCCATACAGATATCCGTTCACCCAAAAGAATGAAATAGAAAAAATCATCAAGGAACTTTTGAAAGCAGGTGTCATTCGTCCTAGCATTAGTCCTTATTCATCCCCAGTGGTCATGGTGCTCAAGAAAGATGGGGAGTGGAGGATGTGTCCCGACTTCAGGGCCCTCAATAAGTTGACAGTCAAAGATAAATTTCCCATCCCGGTGGTTGATGATTTGCTGGATGAACTCAATGGGGCTCAATTCTTCACTAAGTTGGATCTTCGCTGAGGCTACCACCAAATTCGCATGAAGGAAGTCGACATTCCCAAGACTGCTTTCAAAACTCATGAAGGCCATTATGAATTCCTGGTCGTGCCATTTGGTCTTTGTAATGCCCCCTCTACTTTTCAGAGCCTTATGAACCACATTCTCAAACCATATCTCAGGAAATTTATCCTTGTCTTCTTCGATGACATCCTCATCTATAGTTGCACTTGGGCCGCACATCTTCAGCATGTAGATCTACTCTTGCAACTGCTCCGCAAGCATAAATTATTTGTCAAGATGTCCAAGTGTTCGTTTGGCATGGCAGAAGTAGAGTATTTGGGCCACATTGTGGGGCGTGATGGTGTCAAGGTGGACCCCAAAAAGATCCAGGCAATGCAGGAATGGCCTCAACCTAAGACCTTGAAGAGCTTGAGAGGATTTTTGGGTCTCACAGGCTATTATCGTAAATTTGTCGGCAACTATGGTCGCATAGCGAAGCCCCTCACCCAACTCCTAAAGAAAAATTCATTCCTCTGGAATGAGGAAGCACAACAGGCCTTTACAGCTCTAAAAAATGCCATGTGTTCCACTCCAGTCTTAGCACTACATGACTTCACCAAATCTTTTGTCATTGAATGTGATGCTTCAGGTACAGGTATTGGGGCGGTCTTAATGCAAGAAGGGCGACCGTTGGCCTTCACAAGCCAACAACTATGTGGGAGGAATCTGGGCCAATCTACCTACGAGAAGGAAATGATGGCCATATTACATGCAGTCGAGACCTGGCGACGTTACTTATTGGGGCGACGTTTCCAAATCCGCATAGATCATCACAGTCTTAAATATTTTTTGGAGCAACGCCTATCCTCCCCACAACAAAATAAATGGCTCGCCAAAATGCTGGGATATGATTATGAGATCATTTACAAGAAAGGGAAAGACAATAGTGTAGCAGATGCATTATCTCGCCAATTTGAGGAGGAAAGTACTCTACTAGCAATTTCCCTCCCCATTCCAGAATGGATTGAAGAGGCTCGCAGGGAATGGTTTTCACACTCAGGGCTCTCCCAACTCATTTCTCAATTGCAGGTAGATCCAAATTCCACCAAGGGCTACTCGTGGCAGGATGATATTCTTCGCTACAAGGACCGAGTCGTAATATCACCAACATCCACCCTCAAAAGTCGCATTTTGGCAGAATTGCACTCATCTCCCATTGCAGGACATTTGGGATTTCAGAAGACGTATGCTCGCACCAGAAGATCATTTTTTTGGATAGGCACGAAAAAGGACATCCTTACTTTCGTAGCAGAATGCGATATCTGTCAACGCCACAAAGGGGAAACCGTCAACACACCAAGCACATTACAACCATTGCCCATTCTGGCATCAATTTGGACGGAGGTTTCTATGGATTTCATTACAGGTCTTCCAAAGTCAGGGAACAAGTCAGTCATCATGGTGGTTGTGGACCGACTGTCGAAGTATGCTCATTTCTGCACCCTACCCCACCCATTTACACCAACTTTGGTCGCTCAATCTTTCATGGATCAGATCTTCAAATTGCATGGCATGCCCACTTCTATTGTGTCCGACCGCGACCCGATCTTCACCAGTAATTTTTGGCAGGAACTCTTCAGGATACAAGGTACTCAACTAAAACTCAGTGCTTCCTATCATCCGCAAATAGATGGTAAAACCGAAGCCGTCAACAAATGTCTAGAAACCTACCTTAGGTGTTTCACTTCAGAAAAGCAACACCTTTGGGTACAGTGGTTACCTCTGGCTGAATGGTGGTATAACACCAACTATCATGCCACCACCAAAATGACTCCCTATGAAGCAGTATATGGTCAACTCCCGCCTTCACCTACTTCGTATCTCAAGGGGTGCTCAAAAGTACAAGCAGTGGATCAACTCCTACAACACCGCGCAACCATGCTCGCCCATCTTCGAGAGAATCTTCATCAAGCTCAGAACCGCATGAAGCAACAAGTAGACCAGCATCGCTCCGAGCGCCAATTTCAAGAAGGGGATCAGGTCTTTTTACGGCTACAACCATATAAGTAAACATCACTCAAAGACAAGGGGTGTCAGACACTATCTCCCAAATTCTACGGACCATATCAAGTACTTCAGCGCATTGGAGAAGTGGCTTACAAGTTGGCCTTGCCACCTACTGCAAAAATCCATCCAGTTTTCCATGTCTCATGCCTCAAGAAAGTGATTGGGAACAATTGCAGAATTCAGACCAGTCTACCTGAATTGGACGAAGAAGGGTCCATCTGGCTTCAACCTGAACAGGTCCTAGACACACAAGACAAGCAACTGCGCGGCCGCATGATTAAGGAAGTCCTCGTCAAATGGAAAGACACCTTTCCGGAAGATGCAACTTGGGAACCAACCACTATTCTTCAGCAGTTTCCGTAGCTTCAGCCTTGAGGACAAGGCTAGTCTTAAGGGGGAGGGCATGTTAGGGTCCCACCCTAACCCCCTTATTTATGTAATGGGATCACGTCATAGTCAAGAGTCAATAAAGCCCATATTAATAATTGTAAGTGGTTAATCCGCAATTAATGACAGAACCACAGTTAGTTGCAAATGGGCCGTAGTATTAGATAGATGGTATTAATAAAACCCACGGTATTGGTCCGTGGTATTGCATGTATGAGTCATATATAAAGGATAGAGACTCCCTGCGAGGAGCATCGTGTCTTATTTTGTAATCGAGCTCTGCTCTATTGGAGGTTGCCCCCTCGAAGAGGCAAGTCAACATTACTCTCTGAATAATAAAATCATTGCTATTCTGTGTTTTGGGTATCTTTTCTTCGCATATTCTTGATTTGGGTATCATTTTGCAGGTTAAGAGCATAACACCTAATGTATGATTCTAGATTCAGGGATTTCAAGGGGACGTTAGTAACAATATGGTTGGGTCCATATCTAGTAGAGAAATGCCATGATAATGTGTTTTTCCATATTAGAATCATTGATGAGGAAGGTATTCCCCTACTTGTAAATTGCTATAGGTTGCAGCTGTATAAAATACCATTGTCCAAGGAATATTTTCTTAGTTCATTAAACAGAGAATTGAATGTAATTGGGAGGCTCACAGCCCTCATCCCACAAAATTGAAATAAATAAATAAGAGGGCCTAGATGAAAACCTCCATGAGGCATCTGAGGCCAACTCCAGGGTTTAAAACCTCTCTAAGGTAGCCTAGGAGAAAAAGAAGAAGAAGAAAATAAATAAATAAAATAAAATTAAAAATGAAAAAATCCCCGAGTGAAAACCTCCTCTGAGGCACCTAAGGAAGGAATGCAGGTTGAAAACCTCTACAGAGTTAGCCTGTCTATCTAAAAAAAAACACAAGGAAGGAGTTATTACACTACTCTTGCTAACATCTATTTTGTAGGAAAGCAATCAATAGAACCATGGCTACATGATAGATTCTACAAGTGTATTCCTCCACTTTTACAGCCACCCATTGCATGTTCACACTCTCCACTCACATCACTACCCCTCTCCATCATCTAGCCAGCAATATATATTTTTTTGTTTGCCTCCTCGCTATAATACTACAAGAGCAGTTTGCAATGCTACAAGAGGAGCCTGTAATGCTACAGGAGGAGCCCAAAATGCTACAAGAGGAAGATCCAATTTGGGAAAGATCCTAGAAGGTCATGTCTTCTTTAGGAAATGTTTAGATAGGTCCACCAACATCACTTTCTTCACCCATCCACTTTGTTGTAGCTCATTTTCACTCTGTTTAAACCTAAAAAAAAAAAAAAAATCTTGTAAAGCAAAGTGAAAAAGAAAATTATTGGAATTGTTTTGTAGAAAATTATTTAAACAAATTATAATAAAAGATTAATGTGGGTCCAAGATGGTGCAAGTTCGAAATTAGCAGATATTTTAAAATTGTATGTTGATGGGACCAACTCTTACTGCAAAGGAACCATGATTAAGGCACACTCACTTTCAAAGTGCGATGTCATTCACGGCATCAGGACTCTTCCATAGGAGAAACCCGATAACATAACATGCCCAACATATGCAAAAAGATGCCCCCATAAGCGGTCTGGTGAGAAACCACCTTCGGCAAATCAACGGACGGGATCGCACCCAACATAACCACAGGCTAGAACCACTTACCACCACAGGTGCCCCTATGAGTGGTAAGCGGTAATCACCCTATCTACGGCAAGTGAGCAGGAAATTGCAAGCAAGCGTGATTACCATTCTACCATGACATGTCCATGTGACTCCTCCACCCCGCCACCTCATCTATCACTCCACTTCACCTTCAACCTCACCACTCCACGTCATCCCCTCTCACGTCATATTTTCGTACACTTTTTTCCACAAACATTAACTTCTTTTTTTCTCCTGTTTCTCTATAGAACCCCATTTTCTTCGCTCAAAGTCATTTTTACTACTAATTTCTCTAGATCTCATCGACGCTCACCTACACCTGCCAATTTTCCAACTCAAATCTGACGACAACTAGTATTTTGTAGAGCAGAATATCCAACCACCTTGAGCATCATGGAACCATTTCTGAATTGGAGAAGAAGCACACCATCCTTAGGAAGCGGTCCATACACTCCACCAGTAGCAGCGTGGACACTGGGAAGAAACCTACACACACAACAAAAAGATCATTAAATTATGAAGACCTGTGCAAAAACAAGCAAAGAAATTCAACACCCTCAAGATCACTATGTTATGAGATCTAGCTCCAGCATGCAGGGATCTCCAACAATTTGATCCCACAAGTAGGCTCAGGTGTGATAACCCTCACCTCTTCCCTATGCATATAATGCTAAAATGTGTTAACGATTGAGAAAGGAATTTTTGTGGGTTGGAGGTGGCCAGTAAACTTGGCCACCCTCGACAAGTTAACTAAAGTTGATTTAGTCACCTATGCAACATGGAAAAGTCAACTCAAGTGAGGTGGTGATTACAAGGGGTGAGGTGAAGCTCACAAGGAGGAGGCTGATGATTACAAGTAGTGGGGACAATGGTTATAAAAGGGGAAGTTCATGTAAGAGCCATGCCACCAAAACGCTCTGAGCCTTTACTAAAAAAATGGAATACTAAGTACAAGGCTCGACTCCATTTGCAATATCGTTCATTTTTAGAAAAAGATAACAATTAGAGAGGACGAGCTAGTGATATTAGACTGCCTAAGGTGCCACCGAGCTACTTCGAACTATGGTTGCAGGTGATACAAGAGGAGCTGCAGGAGAATCTGTACTGCTACAAGAGGCACGAAAAGAAGCTACATGAGAGAATTAAAGGGAGAAAGGAAGCCAAAGTGACCCAAAATTGTCCTCAAACACTCATGCACGTGGAAAAGCTATTTGGAAAAGGATTAAGTAGATTTCTACCTTTTTAATTTCCATACATTTGCATGGGAATACTGCCTAAAAGATTAGTGCCCTGTAATAGACAATTGAACAATAGTTCCCTTTGTAAATGGTTGTGTGTAAAGGAAAGATTGGGACAAAAAAGAGATTCCTTTGATATAAATTTTAGCATCCTTCTCCCTCTCTAATAAAAAGGAACTTGTGGCATTGTTTCTACGACCGAAATTACCTTGAGGAAGCATTGAAATTTACACCTAAGTGACCCTGAGAAGGATCAATAAAAGAAATGTGGGGACAAATCAATAGAAGAGAGCCCATAGACACAAATATAATTCGTCAACATCCTCTTGTAGTAGATATATTTCTAAGACATCAATGGATGGGCTTATTTGAACAATCGAAAGGGTATGCTGATGGCATAACACAAGAATTTTCCATGGCACTACATTCTCAAGGAGAAGATAGTGCCACTATTGTTGTTAAAGGGTTGGCCATCTCCTTAAGTCTTGAAATAATAAGCAGAGTGACTACCTTACCCTTAGGAGCTTGATGGATCAAGGAGGAGAAAGCATTAAGTGTTACATCTAGAAATAACTTTTTCATTCAGAGACAAAACCTATAGAAGATAAGAATGGAGTAAGAAGAGAAATCCAACCTTACCCCTGGGATGAAGTGGCCCGTCACATTCTCAAATACATATCCTATGAGGGGGGAGGTTGAGTGTTGTATATGCCTATTATTTTAGGATCATCCATGAGCTAAGATTCAAAGAATATTTACCAATTTCACAGAGACTAAGTGTTCCCCATTTCCTCCTACAATCTATCGTTGAAATGAGCCAGAAGGTGAGGGAAGGGAAGCTTCAACACATTGCCCACTATGGCCTCATTAAGTTAATTGTGATGAATGAATTAATTCACTTAAGGAACCTTGTTCTATGTACTGATTTTCTAGACATGGACAGGAAAAATTTCATTGAAACCCAAGCCATCATGCATGGAGAAACACGAGCCTCTAGCACTGGAGGTAGGAGAGGAAAGACAATGGAAGAAGAGGCAGTAGAAATAGAGGAAGAAGAGGCAGAAAAATTAGAGGAAGAATAAGCAAAAATTAAAGAAGAAGAAGGAAAGAAGAAAGTAGAAGAAAAATAGAACCCTAAAGAGACCCATAAGCCCCAAGGGATAGGAAAAAAGGACAACAAACAAGTCTCTCTCTAGGGAACACAGAGTAAGAAGTGGTTGCCACATTGGCCACATTGAGCACACATGTTAAGCCCAAAAGGAGGTAGTCAAGGCAAGGTCCCCTATACTAGCACCAGGTTAAGACAACAGAAACCACAACCTCCTTCAAAAGTCCCTATCATTATTGATAAGTCACTAAGAAAAAAGGAGGAAGTGGGACAAAGTGAGGGGAAAATTAAGGAGGTTACCTCTCCTAAGGCCAAAATCAAACAACCTATGATGCCTATGGGAAGGCTCACCACTAGGGCAGTCACCTTTAAGAGACTCAACACACAAACTACCATTGGACAAGAATAAAAATAAGAGTTACAGGAGGAAATAGAGTAGTTATAGGGGAAACAGGGGCTGCTATAGGAGTAGAAGGAAGTGCTATAGGAAGGAGCATCCACCTCAAGAAAGGATTAAAAAGGCCTCTAAGAGCTCCAAGAGCCTAACCACATCCCAATCTAGAATCCTACTACAATTGTTTTGAGGGAGGTAAGATTATACCTGGAAAGTTCAGCATCCCACTCTTCTTTGAGTTAGAAAAGAAAAGAGGAAGAACACATATATGGATGCAAATTTTCAAATCCAAAAATGTAGAATATGTGGGCCTCATGGAAGAAAATATCAATGAAATGGGAAAGGAATTAAGTGACCTAAAACTAAGGGAGTTAGCCATGGGGAAGAAACTACAGGCAGAGAACACAAGGCTAAAAGAAAAACTGCAAGAAAAGGAAACAAAACTTGCTACTATGGAAAATCCATCTATGGAAGTCATACAATGTAGGCAACCATCCAAATCCTATGTTATTTTCCTCAAGGAGTAGTGGTTGCAATTCCGGATAAAGACACTAACACAGTATGTATCTTTACCTTTTCAAGTCTACAGGAAATTTATTGAGTTTTGCAAAAAATTGAGTATGGAGGATAGGGAAAAACTAGTTGAGTTTTATATGCACAATTTGAACCTAACATATCTAAATTTTTGGCACCCCAATTCAAGATTGCGAGACATTCAACTAATGGCATTGGAATCTTTGTTGGTACACGAGGAGACATGAGCTCAAGAGGTGAAGAAGGTAATAGAAAAGGAAGAAACAGATCCATTATACATGAGAGCGGAATTAATAAGCCCTACAACCATCATAAGAAACCACAATCTCATCTCCTTTGATTTTGATATAGCACCTACGTACACAGAAAACCAAGAGAAACCAATTCTACATTTTGAGTACATTTTATGATGTTGGGAACAAAAAGTCTACAAGCCTGTCAGAGAAGGTTGCAGGCCTTACCTCACAGTTTACAAATCAGAGAGTATCACTCTCCAGAAAGACGAAGGAATGACTTGGAAAAAACATCATTCTACAAAAGGATAATGCAAAGGCTGAAAATCAAATGGATAGACTCAAACTCAGTCCTCCCTTACTGTTGGGATTACAAGAAGCAATAAACTAGGTAGGGGAACAAAAAGTATGGATAGAGATAGAGGCAAATTCAAGTTTTTATCCACATGAAGGCACACCATTTGAGGTTCCTTGGGATGTCAGAGAGGCCACCAGGGCCATGAATGAGATTCATATAGATGACTAAGTTTATGAGAGGATGAGAAACACCTTTAGCAAGGGGTGATGATGGGTCCCATTAATAGGTATATTTTGAAGTTCATTATGCTATCCTCCAACCTTAAAACGATCATTTTCTCACATTAATTCACATTTTTAGTCACAATATGCTTAGTAAGAATATTAAAAGGTGTTTGTCATATTGTGTGGCCTAATGTGATTGATTTGCAGGAAAAGGAAGCATTTTTTAGGCATTTACTATGTAGGGGATTGATGGAGATAACCAAGAGAGAATATATGGAGCTTGTCCACTTCCTTAACTCTCTAATTTAGCTTGGGATCACATAATCCTCACTCATCGCTCGAATTCACTAGCAGCCGAGGGACTCCAAGAACATGTGAAGATCAAGGAAGACCAAACCCACAATTCTCGAGATCTCGGAGGGAATAACTCCTGTTTTCAAGGGAGCTTCCATCAACTACATTTTTATATAAATAAACCAACTAAAAGGATCATTATTTTTTACTTTTTTGTTGTAGCTAAGAGTAACTACTGAGCCTAGTTCTTGACATTTTTATTCTTAACTTTCATCTGATGTATCAAACTATTGTTTTGTTAATGAGAATCTTACCATTAATCTGCATCTGAGTTAGTTTGGAGGGTTGAAACCCTTGGGTTTGGGCCCAACCTAGAGGCTTTAGTTCCTCTTTTGTATTTCCTTCTTGTTCTTGTTTCAAGGCATTGCAATCCTTATCTTATCTTTCTTCCATTTTTATGTAATATCTCCATGTCAAAGGTGGCAATTTTTTCAATCCATTTTTTATGTTCTTCGGAAAGTATTTTTTGTTGGAGAAGGTGTTGGAGACTGTTATGGTCTGTTCGAATGGAGAACTTACTTCCCAAAATATATTGTCTCCACTTGGCTAGTGCGTGCATAATAGCGAGCATTTCCTTGTTGTATGTGGATTTAAGACATTCTCGTTTATTGAGCTTCTTTCTTTCAAAAGCTATTGGATGCCCTCTTGCATTAACACTACACCTCTACCGAACCGGAAGCATCACACTCAATGATAAATGGTTTATAGAAATCTGGGGTTGCCAATATCAGGGCATTAGACATAACTTCCTTGAATTCTTCAAAACACCTTCCTGCTTCCTCATTCCATTGAAATGAATTCTTATTTAAAAGGTTTGTTAGAGGTGCAGTTATATGTGCCTAGTTTTTAATAAATCTTCGGTCATATCCAGTCAATCCTAAGAACCGTCTTAGCTTGGATATAGTAATAGGTTTGGTCCATTCCTTTATAGCCTTGATTATAGTAGGGTCCACTTTTACTCCTTCATGGTATATTATGTGTTCGAGATATTCTACGTCTTCCTTCCCAAAGGTGCATTTGGATTTCTTGGCGTAGAACTGATGCTCTTCCAGTAGTGTAAGAGCTTTATCGAGATGTTGTAGGTGCTCCTTCCAAGTTTTACTATAAATTAAAATATCATCAAAGAATACTAATACAAACTTCCTAAGACATGGACATAATAATTTGTTCATAGTGGCTTGAAATGTTGTTGGTGCATTGGTTAACCCAAAGGGCATTACTTTAAATTCGTAGTGACCTTTGTGTGTTCGGAATGCAGTTTTTGGTATGTATTCCAACCTGATTATGATTTGGTAACAACCTAACCTTAAGTCCAATTTTGAGAAGTATTTTGTGCCATGTAGTTTGTCCAACATTTCATCGATAAAGGAAATTGGGAATTTGTTTTTAATCGTTATTTTGTTTAATCCTCTATAGTCAATGCATAGCTTGAACGATCCATCCTTCTTCCTTACCAATACAACTGGAGCAAGATACAAACTCTTACTTTTTAAGATGATTCCACATTTTAAAAGGTCTAGGATCAATCTCTCAATTTCGGTCTTTTGGTGATACGGATATCGATACAGCTTGATGTTGACAGGGTCTGATCCTACTTTGACTTCTATTCTATGCTCGATTTCTCTATTAGGAGGCATTTTCATGGGCAGGTTTTGGCATACTTTTTCGTGCTTCTGAATTAGCTCTTGTAATTTTGGTGGCTCTTCACTGATCACTTTTGCAGATAACATTTCTAATTAGTGACATTGTACTACATAGGCTGGTTCTCCTTTTCGAATCATTTTCACATTTGGGATGATGACACGATTTTATTTTCTGGTGCTTGGAATCCATATACTTGTACCTTTGCCCTTCCCATTTAAAGCTTATAAAATTATTTTGATGGTTGGCAGAGTAAGTGCCTAGGGTTTGAAACCATTGGATACCTAAGACCACGTCTACTCCTCCTAATGGTACAGTGTAGAACGGAGACTCTAAATTAAAGTCTTGAATTTGCAATTTGACCTTATGGCATTTCCCTACCTTTTCAATCTTCTTACCATCGACTACCATCACCTTCATGTTGGGCATGGGAAATGTGAAAATGTTGAGTCTCTTTGCCATGGTTGAGTCTAAAAAATTGTGGGTTCTACCAGTGTCGATGATGACCATTATGTTGTTCTTCTTGATATGTCCTTTTAATTTTAAGGTCTCAGATTGTGATATACCTATCATAGTCGATAAGGACACTTGCATAATGATTTTTTCATCTAGTTCTTGAGATAATTCTGGGGCATCTTCTATTCCTTCTATGTCTAATTCATCACTATTTGAATCATTAGTTGCTTCACATTTATATAGGTTCTTTGTCTCTTTTCCTTTAGCACACCTATGTTTAAGGTCCCACTTTTCGCCACAGTGTTTGCACTTGCCCTCTTTCATCCTTTGCATTTCCACATTAGATTTTTCTCCTTCACAAAGATGTGGTGGAACATATTTTGTATTATCCATATTCACAGACTGAGGAAATATTCACCTTGAATATACTATTTCCGTGTTTGACCACAATATCTCTTAAAATTTCTTTTCAGTGGCTTTTTCTTTTTGTCTTGTTACTTCTATCGACGTAATGTCATGAAGCTCAAGTTCTAATCGTAGATGGGTTTTAAGTCTAGAGATGTATGATTGGATTAGATGAGATTCTGATAACCCAGGTACTCGTGTTGCTAAGGTCTCCCTTTCTCGATTGTATTCATCTACATCTCCTTTTTGTCACAATATGATGAGTGTTGAAAATAACTGTTCTTCCTTGACACCTTGGAACCTTTTAAAGAACACATCCTTAAATTTTCTCCAACTGATAGTGAGTGTCATCTTCTTCCACCACATTTACCAATTATATGCTTCACCTTCCTTTTTCATGGAAGTGTGCCTAATATTTTCGTCATCATTTTCAATATCGTAAATATCAAAATACTCTGCTTTATTGAGCCACACAACGCTACATGTTTCATTACCATCAAACTTGGGTAGCTCTATTTTTGCTCTTCATTGATACGTCGCTAATCGTGGAGTGAAAAAAGGTATTGATTGGTGAATGGATTCCAGAGCTGCTTATTTTGAAAATTCGCGTTACTATTTTCTTGATGGTGCATGGATGATTTTTTTGGAGACTCGGTTTTTTCATGAGAATCTGTTGAATTTACTGAATTTGATGAATTGTGTTGTTGATTACCTTCATCATCCTAGAATATTTGTTCGGGTGTAATCTTCATCCTGTCACAAATAGCGGTTAGTATTGTCATTGTTTGATTATGATTCATTTTGGATTCGGTATGGTTCTGCCCGAGCTGTTTTTCTATCCGATTTGTCGTATCCTGAAGCTTCTTGATATCGTTGGAATGTCCGGTAACCTTACTCTTGAGATTGACTAATTTTTGGTTAAAATCATCGGAATGACTAATAATCCTATTCTGAAGGTCAATCAGTTTTTTGTTGAAATTGGTCATTGTCATTGACAAACATTGAACGGGTTTGTGGGGGTGTATATATATATAGATATATAGATATATATATATATATATATATATAGATATAGATATAGATATAGATATAGATATAGATATAGATATAGATATAGATATATATATATATATATATATATATATATATATATATATATATATAGATATATATATATATATGCGCTACGGTTATATAGCGATGTTCGTGGCTCGATGATCAACCTGAGATGCGAGCACAGGAAATGAAGTACGATCGAACGGTGGGAATAGTAGCGGAGATAGTGGCGACAGGAGGTGGTTGGGACTGGTGCGGATGACAAAGTATAAGAATGGAACACGAAGAGGCGAGGGCTGCGAATAGGACGGTCGGCAGAGAACGGGGATGACAAAAGAGAAATGATAGGGTGGACACAAACATGGAGGCAATGGGAGACGCAAAGGGAATCAGGACATGAATGAAGTTAACTATGGAGTGAGATGGGTGTTAACAATGGAGTGGACGTTCATGTGTAGTGCCTTGCCGGAGAACTGAACTGCTCTGATACCACATGCCACAGAAAAACCTGCAATAGTGATAAAAATATATATTTGACTAATAATGAATTTGAATTGATGTTTAACAGGATGAGAGGCCCGGGTTTAAATACAACCCTACGTGCCTCTTGGTGAATGGGCATGATCTTTGATCATGTAGAAATTTCCTAAAGATTCACAAGCTCATGCAATTTACTAAAGCACAAGCCAAGAATCTACTTCTACTTTCAACCAACAGAAGCCAATAGATCGATGAAAACAATAAGAACAAGAAGAAGATAAATCAATGGCACATAACACAAGATGTATCTAGGGAAAGCCACTACTCAAAACCCTGCTATCTGTATTGCATATATCAGAAATATGAGATGATAATACAATGCTTGTTCTCACAAGAACAATCCCAACACTCAGTATGACCAATCGCCCTTCTCACAATGAAGCTCAGGCCAATCTCTAGCCTCTTCTGCTGCTCTCCAAGCCCCTATTTCCTTGCACAATTCCTATGGCTAAATAACCCATATTAATGGGAATCCAATGCATCCAAAACTATGCAATCCAAACAAGGTTCAGTTCCTAATTGCATGCATGATCTATACAACTCAGTAAATCATACAACTGATAGTACATTGTCCCTGCACTTCAGTCTCAACTGGGTCTTTCTCTGAACTTACATGTATGAGTTTCTCATGAGGAAATATTCATTTAACTGGAGTAGCACTAGTGGATGCATTAGTGCACCAAATGATTGTTAGCCCTCTATTAGTTCCAAAAACAGTTAGAACTAATTTAAGTGAACATAACGTAGTAAATTGAGTGATCTAATTTCCAACTCAATTTAAACTCATACTGGACCCCTAAAACTTATGGAGAACATATACATGACTACAGAAAAACTTCCAACTTGAAATTCCTAAGCTAATTAAGTTAATTAAACTTAATTAACTATTTACAAGTTGCTCCGAGAATAGAATTCGATTTTAATTCTCAGTTTAATTCAAGGACAAATTAAAGTTGAATTTATTGTTGCCATTTCTCAGCACTGTTGAAAATAGCAACAAGAAATGATAAAAATAGAATACAAAAATTCCAGTGTAATTTGTCCTTGAATTAAACCGAGAATTAAAATCAAATTCTATTCTCATATCAACTTGTAAATAGTTAATTAAGTTTAATTAACTTAATTAGCTTAGGAATTTCGAGCTGGAAGTCTTTTTGAAGTCATGCATATGTTCTCCCTATATTGTAGGGGTCCAAGATGAGTTAATTGTGAGTTGTAATTAGATAACTCAATTTACTGAGTTAAGATAAGTTAAATTAGTTCCAAACTATTTGAGTGACTAATAGTGAGTTAACAGTCAGTCAGTGCACTAATGCATTAACTAGTGCTACTCCAGTTAACTGAAGATTCCCTCATCAAAAACTCATGCATGTCGATTCTAAGAAAGATCCAGTTGAGACTAGACTGCAGGGACGATGTACTATCAGTTGTATAATTTTCTGAGTTGTATAGATGGTGCATACAATCAAGAACTAAACCTAGAAGGGATTGCACAGTTTTGGATGCATTGGTTTCTTTTTAATATGGGTTAATCAACCATAGGAATTGCGCAAGGAAATAGGGGCTTGGAGAGAAGAAGAAGAGGTTAAGGTTTGGCTTGAGCTTGCTTGTGAGCTGGGAGATTGATCATACTGAGTACTGGGATTGTTCTTGTGAGAACAAGCATTGTATTATCAGCTTGGATTTCTGATATATGCAATATAGATAGTAGGGGTTTTTAGTTGTGGCTTTCCCCGGATAAATATTGTGTTATGTGTCTTTGATTATCTTCCTATTGTAAATTATTGTTTTCATCGAACTATTAGCTTCCACTGGTTGATAGTAGAAGTAGATTCTTGTCCTGTGC
Source organism: Pinus tabuliformis (assembly GCA_031772625.1). Taxonomy (NCBI): domain Eukaryota; kingdom Viridiplantae; phylum Streptophyta; class Pinopsida; order Pinales; family Pinaceae; genus Pinus; species Pinus tabuliformis. The sequence goes on along the minus strand of CM062820.1, from coordinate 1,705,514,645 downwards.
TTTAGTAATTTGCATGAGCTTGTGAATCTACATGATTTTCTACAAACACTCCCTTTCAACAAGAAAGGGATTATCAACTACCCTGATCTTATCTTTGTGAAACTCGAATTTACATCTTGACAATGCCTTTTTCAAAATGTCAGCATCTTGCTCCTCCGTGGGAATATCAGCTACCTCGATCTTGTCTCTGTGAAACTTGAATTTACATCTTGACAATGCCTTTTTCAAAATGTCAACATCTTGCTCCTCCGTGGGAATGTACTCTAACAACATAATTTGCCTTAATACACAATCTCTGAGATGATGATATCAGATATCAATATGCTTGGACCGATCATGAAAAACTGAATTTTTCAGAGAGTTTGATACAACTCTGATTATCGTAGTAAATCACAGTTGGATCCATCTAATGACCAAAAAAACCAATCAGGATCTTCCTCATCTAGATGGCCTCACAAGCTACCTGAATCACATCCATGTACTCTGCCTTTGCCGAACTGAGTGCAACTTATCTTTGTTACCTGTTGTACCAAGAAACCGCCACTGACCCAATACTAAAGATCACTCCTGATGTGTTCTTCCTATCGGATGAACTCCCTACCCAATTTGCATTGCTAAAGCCTTGAAGCTTCACTCCCTCTGTCCGTGTGTACCATAATTCGAACTAAGAAGTGTCTCCGAGGTATCTCAACACATACTTTACCGCCTTCTAATATAGCTTAGTAGGCCTAACCATCGCTTGACTAAGTTAGTTAACTGCATAGCACATATCCGGTCATGTGTTCACCAAGTACATGAGTGAACCCACAAGCTGCCTGTAAACATTAGCTTCCACTACTTCCCCTAAAGTAGCATCCTCCTTCCTCCAGTTACCTTCTAAAGGAGTCTCCATGGGTTTGTTGCTCTCCATGTGGAATAGTCTGAGTATCTCATTCGCATACTTGCCCTGAGACACAAACAACTCCCCATCTCCCTACCATACCTCCATGCTAAGAAATTAATGATTAAGCCCGATGTCCTTCATCTCAAACTCTCTTGCAAGGTACTCCTTGAAATATTTTATCAACTGATCATCACCTGTCAGTATGAGATCATCAACATAAAGTACAATGAAACAAATTACCTTCCACTACTATGTGGTACAGGTTCGCATCCGCTTCACTCTTTGTGAAGCCCAACCTAGTGAAGTAGTTATCTATCGTGGTGTACCAAGCATGGGGTGCTTGCTTCATCCCAATGCTCTCTTGAGCCGACACACATGCGACTGACGGTCAAAGGTTTCAAAACCTTCAGGCTGCTCTATGTACACCTTTCCCTTAATCATGCCATTAAGGAAGGTTGTCTTCACATCCATATGATGTATCTTCCAACCTGTATGTGCTGATAGTGCCAATATAGATCTGATTGACGAGTACCTTGCAACAAGAGAAAAAGTCTCATCATAGTCAATCCCCTCTCCCTGTGACAAGCCACAGGCCACAAATATATCCTTATGCGTCGCCACACTAACATCTGTAGCTTGCTTTACCTTGTAAAGCCAACGGGAGCTCACCATTGACTTGTCCTCTGGTCTCGGGACCACGTCCCAAACATTGTTACGAATTATGGATTCATACTCCTCCACCATGGCATCAACCCAAACTAGTTGTTGCACTGCTTCCTTAAAGGAAGATGGCTTTATCACAACACATTCACCCATAAGATCCATGTATCTAGTGTACCTCTCAGGTGACCTCCTCTACCTGTGCTGAGAAGTGGGTGCTCCCACATTCTCCCATGCATCATCCAACAATCTGTCAGCCTCTCTGGTGCACTTTCTTCCCTCTCTGGAAGACTCTGCCTGAGTGGATGTCTCCACTCTCGGATCCTCTACATGTGGTTGCTCCACATCAATCTGAGGCTCCTCAACCTTAGGAGCTAAAATCTCCTCATCCACATGTAGCTCAAGCTCCCTCTGAAGGGAAACTCGCATAGCCTTCTCCTCATCGAATCTGACATCCCTGCAAACCACTATCATCCTGTTGGTTGACAAGTAGACCCGATAGTTGTGAGTTGTATCAGTGTACCCCACAAATATCCCCAACTCTGTTGTCGGCTTAAGCTTCTTCCGTGCATCTTCGGTCACATGGAAATATACCGATGACCCAAAAATCGTGAAGTGACCAACATCTGGCTCTTACCGGAATAAGCCTGCTTTGGTGTCTTCATCTCAAGTATCCAATAAGGTCTACGGTTCTGAACATAAAACATTGTGTTGCATGCCTCATCCCACAAGTGTAGTGGTAGGCCCTGATCATGCAACATTGCCCACGCTACCCCTACTATGCTTATGTTCTTCTTCTTGGCCACCACATTCTGCTGAGGGTTATGGGGTGCCATCAACTCCCAATTAATCCCTTCCGCTGCACAAAATTTCTTAAACTCGTTTGATACATACTCACCACTATTATCACTCTGTAGAGCTTGAACCTTCTTGCCCGACTCTTTCTCCACCAATGCTTAAAACTCATAAAACTTTGTGAAAGTTTGATCATTTTTTCTACATGAAAAATATCCAACATTTACGAGAATAGTCATCAACAAATGTAACATATTATTTTTGTTTGGCCATGGATGCTGTTGAGAATGGTCGACACACATCTGAAAGGTCTCTCTTTAGAATATCCTCTGCTCGACTATGTCTATCGTGAAAGGAATACTTGGTGTATTTTCCCAAAGTACAACCCTTGCATGTATCAACTTACTCAAGCGTACCTTTGGGAAGACCATAGAAAACCGTTGCAATATCTTCAAAGCTCCATGATGCAAGTGGCCGAATTTCATGTGCCACAACTCACCAACATCTCAGCTCTGCACCCTTTCTGCTTTTGTGCTCAAAGCAGCACAATCTCTACCTCCAACTTATAGATATTCTTCACCCAAATCCATATCTTCTTTACCTGACCTGTGGCTACATATCGAAGGAACACTTTTCCTTTCGAGAAGATCACATTATAGCCTCTATCCTCAAGCATGGTAATGGATACCAAGTTCTTCTTCAACCCCAGAACATACATAACATTCTTCAAGGTGAGTGGAGCCCAATGCTCGCTTTGAAAAGTAATTGTGCCCAATCCATTAACACTATACTTCCCGTCATCACCCATCTCGATATGCATCTAGAGATCTTTCTCCTCCAGGTCACTGAATAACTCTTTGTCGCCAGTCATGTGGAATGAAGCTCCATTGTCTAAGTACCATACACTTCCCATCATTGATGCCATCATGCATGCAATGAGGTAAAATTCCAATTCGAATTGAGAGTCCAAAGCCTCACCTGCCGCTCCTCCGGAGGACTTCTTCTTGGACTTTTTGAGTGGAAAATTTTAGCAAAATGGCCTAGCTCATGTATTTATTCTTACCTCCATGATAAGAATAATATTTGGAATGAAATATTTCTCTTTCCCCTTCTTCTCCTTAATCGCTAAGGCACAATTCTCTTCATCATTAGTCGTTGACGAAGAGCCATCCCTGATGTTCCTCTTGATCTCCTCCTGCATCAAATCTGACCACAGTTGTTCCCAATCTAGCAACTTCTCCTAGCCATTGACAAAGTCCTGATAACTATGCCAACTCTTTGCGAGTCCTAGAAGAGCAAGACTCACCATATCATCCTCAGCAACCGTGATTCCAACACTTCCAAATTCATCACGACATTGAGTGAACTTGGTCAAGTAAATTGGAATAGTCTCGACTTTCTCCATTTTTATTTTTCGAAGTTTGTCCTTCAGTGCCAATTTCATTTGGTCACTGTTTTTCTGATACAATTCCGTCAATGCTTTTCACATAGCATACAGAGTTTCCTTTCCATGGAGACTAGAGACAATGTGGTCTCGAACTCCCTCAAGGATATCTGCCTTGCCTTCGCCACACACTTCTTCCATTCGGCCAAATTATGTGCATCCGATGTTGCTGGCTTAGGAATTTCTTGATCAACGAAATCCTTCAAGCGATTATCCTCTAGCATAGCCTCCATTTTGTCCCTAAAGGCTATAAAATTTGAGCTACCTTCCAAGATATACTTGAGCCACAAACCGTAGAACGCCATTTGCCGATCCTGAAGTATGTATTGCAGATTCGAATTTCACCTATAACCCAAAACTCAAAACTTTGAAATCTCCTCTAGTATATTGTTCTCAACTCTAATACCATGTAGAAATTTCCTGAAGATTCACAAGCTAATGCAATTTACTAAAGCACAGGACAAGAATCTACTTCTACTTTCAACCCGCGGAAGCCAATAGATTGATGAAAACAAGAAGAACAAGAAGAAGATAAATCATGGCACATAACACAAGATGTATCTAGGGAAAGCCGCTACTCAAAACACTTCGATAATGTGTACTACTGCTGGTGTATATATGCTGGTGTATATATATTCCACGGAGTTTTTCAACCTAGTAGACGTGGGATATATCTCACATATTTCGTAAACAAAAAATTCACATAAGTTGATGTCCGGAAGCTTTCAACAATGCAGATAGGTGCTTAAAATATTAATGGTTCATTTTTAATTGAGGGTGCCCCAGGTCATCAGAGTTTTAACAGAGGGAGTGGTCCGCAATGGCTGTTTCTCCAAAACCATTTTTTTCTACGTGGCAAGTTCCACTCCCTCATTGAAAACCAGTTACCACCTGGGACCCCCCGCAATTCCACTCTCTGTCAGACCAAGAGTGGTGGCAATGAGTTTCTTATGTGGCCATTCATCGTTGTTTCCGAAACATGTGTATTAGGATCGTCATTACAGATCATGTGTTCATGACAACGAGATTCCCATGGTTCAAAAAACCTGACAGCTGGAGATCTACAACATTATAAAACGCTCTTGAAAGTTGCTGGGAAGGGAAGCAAGTGAAGATATTAAAAAGTTTGACAACCGATTACTATGGTTCACGGTCCTCAGGAAAACATTTTCAGTTTGATTCACATACAAATCCGCATATTGGAGGGTTGAACCTCTCACTGTTTTGAGACAACTCTTTCTACAGATTTTTTTCTCCGATCGCTAACTGGGAAATGAGAAAACATAGAACCATCCAAGAATATGTATATGCACAGGTTTCTATTGGTGCAGATGGTCTATGCAAGAGCCTAAATCAAATGCGTCCTTTACATACCATTGGCAACCCAATTCCCTCATTTATCAAGAAATAATTAGAAATATCGTCATTATCATTCAGGTTTCATCAATAAGCACTTTACTGGTTCTTTTGGCTTTGAGAAAGCTACCTAAGGTTGCAGAGATGTTGACAATGAAGTCTCTACCACCATAGTGATTGGTAGATAAGTATCCAAGACCATGCTTGAAATCATGGCATTTGTAGGTATTACAATTGTCTTGGAATGTTTCCATGTCTAATTTTCAATTGTAAATTCTCCAGCTGGAAAAAAAATCCATACAGCTGGATTTAAAAGGACTAATGTAATTGGTCAACCAATAAGTGGAGCTTTGCTAATTGACAGTGTGTTCGTTGGTTCGAATCTAAGTTCAAAATATAGAGCAGACTATGGAAAGCCCACAATGGATCAAAATATATTTCTGAAAACCTTTATGATATTGGATGCTTACTAAATACTTTAGATTAATCTTTGTTGCCAGATATGTGTTGTGAACAGCATAGATGCACTTTGCGCAGGAAAGCCTTAACATTCACATGCCTATTTTATATAGGCAAACCGAAGGGATTTTTTGAATCTCACGAAGAGGATTTCATAGAGAAATGAGCAAATAGGAACAATGGTTAGATTAAAAAAAACAAATTTCACAATGCGGTATGTGATTTTTGGGCTCATTTTTTGGGCAAACGAAGATGAATTTTTAAATTCCGAGACATGGGTTTTTTTGCAGGATGGTGAGCAACTAGGAACAATGGTTAGATTAAAAAAAAAACAACTTTCACATTGCGGTATGTGATTTTTGGGCTCATTTTCTGGGCAAACGAAGATGAATTTTTAAATTCCGAGACATGGGTTTTTTAGCAAGATGGTCCCAATTGGGTCGAATGTAGTAAGTTTTGCGAAATTGTGAGTAGATAGGTAGATTTTGTTAAGCTCCATTAATTTTTGCACAATTGCTGCCTACAATTATGGAATTTAAATTGCAGTCCTTCCTTAACTTATGGAAACCAACTGCAGTAGTTTCCTTAAGTTAAGAAAATCAACTGCAATTACTAAATTTATTATTGGGAGCTACTAAAGTGGTCCATTACTAGTCTAGAGTTCTCTGCCTTGATCTGTGGGACATCTGACACATAGCTATTAGAAGCTTGATGGGAGCTTAGCTATAAATTCATCTGTTTGGTCCCCAAGCTTGCATCTCAATCCCCTTCAGTTTTTCACACCATCTAGCTGAGATAGCAGAGCTTGGAAGTGCCTTCAGATTTTCTGCATTCTTTTCCTTTTGCTTGGGCAGCAGGAGCGTGGTTTTTCAGAAAGAAATTGCATCAAGAGTTTCACCAATGGCTGGAGGTAATTCGTATCCCTGGGCATTAAGTTTTAATGATTCTTTGAGTTTATTCCGCATGCAGAATCGTTGTTTAAAATTTCTAACATTTGGTATCAGAGCGGTTTATCTCTGCCTTGGTGTTCTCTCGCCGCCCTTTTGTCCTTCTGTGCACCTCTTTCGATTTGTACATACTGCCTTTTATTTTGAAAATAATCAATGATTCGAATCCCGGTTGAACCTACCATTGTTTTATTATATTAAAATGGCGGGAGATACCCGTAACCGTGGCATTTACGGTTCGGTGTGACCATCGTATATCTTATACCAATCGAATCTCTGTTGAGTATTAATGTTATTCCCGGGGTAGGCGGTGGCTTTGGGTGGCTTTTGCATCGTTATTGGCGCTTTCTTGTTTTTGGCTTATTTGCCCGGAAATTCTGTTCTTTAAAAGGCATTCTTAAATATTGATGCATGCAAGGAAATTCTACGCTGAAAGTACCTACCAAAGGCTATTCTTTGGCGCTTTCTTGTTTTGGCTTCCTTAACCGGAGATTTCTCAGTCTATCATTTGTAGCTGTCTTGTTTTCGCTTCTTTAAGCGAAAATTTCTGTTATTTAAGGGATTTTAGATTTTAAAATTTTGACGCGTTCAATTCCTTGGTTTGGCAAATATTTGAAAATTTCTCGCATTTTTGCTGCAATTTCTATGCCGAAGAATTTGCTATTCTTTGCATCAGAGATTACGATAAATCACAGCTTAAAATAAATCAGGTTGCTGTTAAGCCGGATGCATGCTTAATAGTTAGATAACGGTTGGGATGCTCATGTGATTTAGTATAAAATACCCAATGATCTTGGAACTTTAAAAAGTTGCAGTTTCCTCTATCGTTCCATAGACCGTGGATTAAAAAGTCCACTTTAGGAGGACACCGACACTTATAGTTGTTCATGATACAGTAGGTTACCGGCCACTGTCAAAACAACACAGAAATCAGAGGATCTAGAGATGTGCTAATTATATTGTATTATAATTGTGCTACTGCTGGAAAATGTTGGGGAAAATTTGTATTTTCACTCCCTTGGTTTCGATTATGATTTAAAGATATTAAGATTAGTTCTCGATTATGGATTAAACATATTATAACTTCTGTTTCCAATAAGCCAGACTTCTCAAGATTTTGAACATACTCACTAAGTTGTAATAAAATGGAGTATGTTACTTGCTTGGTTTTGACCACACGCAATACCTACAATTAGCCACGAAAGTTTTTTTTTATTCATAGTACCATATAGTAGAACAATATTTTCATGTAATTAAAGATTGATTCCAATATTATGCTTAGTGTTTTAAATGTAAAAGTATCTTTCAATCTTTTTTTTTTTTTTTAAGGACAAATTGCGCTTGTATCATAAATCAGTTTTTTCCCATCAATGTGCAAAGGTGTTGGTGGCGTTTCTTTTGAAATATTCCACTTATATAAATATCCAATGTAATGACAATAGGTTGAAATCCAAATTGATTGGTTATGTGAGAATTGAATTCTTACGGGTATAAATTATTTAATTGTGGAGGCTGGAGTTTAAATATGAGGTTTTGTATTCATTTTATAAAATATTAGGGGAAATGAATATAGGGATGACCTTTGAAGTATTACTTAAAGAAAATAACTCTAAATTGTGAGAATCTCTATTTTGAACTCAATAGCCTTGCAATGCAATTTGTAGTCATTTGCGGTAATGCTGACTGCTTTAACCTTAATTTTGATTTTGTGAAGAATTATTACAGTTATATGGAGTTTATTAAAATGTCATTTTGACTTACTCTTTTCAGTAAACATTATTTTTCTTCTCTGCTTAAGTTTTGTTTATGCAACAAAATAATGTCTAGTGATCCATATAATTTTAATTAATCAGAGAATAGCCACAGCATCTTTAATTAAATAAAATTATATATTTTGATTGGATCACATAAAGATTATTTAGACATTAAATTGTAATTAATTACACTGAATATAATAAATTTTATCCCACATGAATCTTTATTATATTTATGTAATTAATTAGGATAAAATTTCATAACCTACCCACAGGAGTTATGAATTAATAAGTTTTATCATAAAGTTTTATTGAATCTGTTTGAATTGAAAATTTAGCCCACAGGCAATTTTTATGTCATTTGATTCAATTCTTTTTAGCATGATTTACATTGGTAAAACATGAAAGTTTATTAAGCCTCAATTTTAACATAAGCATGTGATTCTTTATTTTGATGCAGTAGTACAACCTGCAAATTTCTCTGAAATTCGTTGTGACTTTCCCGAACTTAAGGGAGATAACTATAAGATTGGGAAGGAGAGGATTCTCCTTCATTTAGGGTGGATGGACATAGATTATGCTATCAGGAAAGATGAACCATCGCCACTCACTAATACCAGCACTGCAGCGGACAT